>CAMTDV010000014.1:32627600-33258329 GCA_947069175.1 Scalesia atractyloides
CCGCTCGTCCGTTTATTCGATTAAGGATATAATATATGTAAGGTTTATATATATATCCGATGTTGTAGCATTTCCTTGGTATTTTGAGGATGTTGGTGTACATGTATTTGTGTAGTATTTTCTGCTTGTTTTCTTACAAATGTTTCTATGGCATGTATTTGTGTATTTTTCATGTGTAATGTATTTAGTATTAGTCATGTGTTCTCCTAACACTAATATATACATATAATACACAAATATTATACAACAAGTAGGGTATTTAAAATATATAATTTTTATCAAATATTAATCTTACATATATTTATTACGTCCATCCATTTAACTTAGTAAAAATATATATATGTGTTTATAAAAACTCTTGGATGATTAGGGCTTAAACCTTTTCATTAAAACTTCCTCAATGGTGATTACGGTCACTAATCGCGTTTACCTCGTTAATCATACTTTAATCGCGATTACATTTTTAGAAAATTTCGCATAGTTTCTCCCTAAACTATGACGTTTTCCCGCATTTTAAAAACGCGTTTAAATCACAAAGTAATTTCCAAATCATCATCAATTTATCAAGTTTCACCAAAACTCTTTTTGCAACATTAATCACATATACTCTCACCTTTAACTTTTCATGAGCATCACTTATACATAATTTTCAAGACTTTAAAATAACCCATTTTTCAAGTTCATCTTTTATAGAACATTTTTATATGAACTTGATTATGTTTATATTTGTATTTTTAGAAATCCCTAAAATCCTATATCTTCAAGATTACCAAAAATATATCAAGACTTTAATGGACTTTTTTTGATCATCATGTTTATATAACTTTTTTAAAATCAAGTTTACTAGTTTTTTAAGATCAACTTTTAAGAATCAAGAATATGTTTTATGTACATATATATATGAAGCTCATGAACTTTTTGAAGGTGATGATCTTGTATGATTTAAACATATACATGTTTAAATCATATTTTTAAGTCTCATATTGCAAGATCATCATTCTTACAAAGTACTACACTAAATAAACAACAAGATCATCATAAATCTAGTCTTTAAACAAATTACTTTAACATAATCAACAAGATTATTCTAACCAGTTTACAGTAATCCACATAATCAACATATAATAAGTTATGTTTAGTAGATTATTATGTTGAGATTATGGCTTTTGGTTAGATTTTTCTTTAACTTTAAGATGATCAACTTGTACTTCTTAAATCTACACACAATAAGGAGCTTAAAAATAGTAAATGATGATCTTACAACTCTGCAAGTGATTAGTTATCTTTAAGATGAAGATTAAGAAAGTATAAAAGCTCCAAAGTAGCCTCTAATGATCCTCCATGCTTGCAAGTTCCTTAGATCACCTTGTAAAGACTTAGAATGGCTTAATTTAGGGTGTTTATAAGTGAAAAATGGTGTTTATAATCGAAGCTCTGATACCACTGTCACACCCTGGTCGTAACGGAAGCGCAATGGTGTGACTATGAGGTAATCATTGCAACCAATCGTGTAAACAAATATAAATCAACAACGATGCCATATATATTAAGTTGCAACAAAACCTTACAAGTTCCCAAAACAAGTTACAAGGTTCAAACAAGTTCCCAATGTTATCCAAAGTATAGTTTTTTTAGTTGCATTGTACTTTGAACCAAAAGATTGTTTTCATCATAAAAGCATGTGAAGCTTTAACCCCTATATGCCCATACGAGGTTGGGATATAAGAGGCAAATCCTCCAAAAAGGCAATCGTTGTCATGTTCGTTCCCGTTTCCCGAGGTCTTTCACCGGCTCAAGTCTTGTTTCTTGAAATACATGTAAGTTTGAAAAATCAACAAAAGTTGGCGAGTTCATGTAGTTATTGCTTTCGTATAAAATGTCATGTTTGTAATCCAGTAATGAAATCGTAGTATGTTATCAGCATTCCTGGAGTTTAAGGATCTATCAGTGTGTAGCTAGCACCATGGCATATGTGCCATAAGTAAGTAACCAAACCGAGACAACTTTGACATCATAGAGAACACAAAATCACTCATAATGGGTTAACAAACCAGGAGTGGAGCACGCCTCAAACTCGATAGATCTATACCTTTTGCACCTTGGTCACTAAGTGATTAATGGTTACTCTTGTCATCATCCTACTTACGCACATTGATCGTGTTATCATCTAACCCCATAGCTAACATACCGTTTGTTATAACATGTATTTCCCCCGAGAGTCATAAAGCCGAAAATGATTAGAAGAAAAGGGGGACATGAGCTCACAAGTTTGCATTCCGTAAGTCGTATGAATGAAATTCGAGTGTCCGTACCCGTGTGTAACCTACATGCGTATTAAATTCATTAGACCCTTAGGTCTTGTTGGACCTCGTACAAGTTGTTCTTCTTGAATTCTTGTTATGGATTTACTTATCACATTTGTACAACTTTATTGTTTTTATAGTGTTGGTCGTTCATTTGTTTGATTATTGTTTATACATTTATTTCACATACACACACACACACACACACACATATATATATATATATATATATATATATATACATTGTCATGTAATAAACCGTGTTTGAACGGGCCTTGCCCTTCATATGTTCTCATGCCTTGCATGCGTGTCATTGGGCCTAGCCCGTGTCATTGGGCATAGCCCATGTTATCATGTCTTTGGGCCTAGCCCATGTTATCATGTCTTTATGTTATTGGGCCTTGCCCAGGTATTCATGTTATTGGGCCTTGCCCATGTATTTATGTTGTTGGGCCTTGCCCATGTATTTAGGAAATTAGGCCTAACCATGAAGTATGGAATACATGCCGACGAATAATTCCGCAAGTCATATTTCCGCAACCATGAGATGTATGAAGGGTTTACGGATCCCAAATAAAGCTTAACTAGCTCTCTAGATTGATGTATGAGGCTATCAGACATCAATTATTTCGTTGGTCCGGCAATCTGGCGCTTTCCGGTCAAGTTGTGCACTGTTTGTCGTAATACCGGAAGCGACGTCTTTTATGTATTTTTGATACCCTCATATTGTTTTAAGGTACTTGTCATTATTCTTGATAATTGTGGAATCCCAGAAATGTTGTATTAATGTTGCGGACGCGTTAAAATTGTTATATTTGTCGTCGATCCGGGCAGTTTCGTGATTTAAGTGTTATACCTGATAGTTATGTATTGTTGCAAGATGTATTCCCACGTTAGGGTTTTTATATATATATATGGACTCAGATATGTCTTTCGTATATCATTATTTAACGTTCTGTTTCTTTTCAGCAATTTTGATGACATGAATAGTGTCACCGTGAATAGTGCGCCCAACACTCTACCAACACTTTTAGGACATATGTTATAGTATGTTTAACTTGTCCTATCACTATTATATATATTGTACGACTCAGTTACGTAATTAAATTACATTAAATGCAGGAGATTATGTAATAAAGATAATGATTAGATTGTACGAAATTACCGGTTATTTTCCATTTGTCACATGTGTTGTGTGTCAGGGCACACGACAGCGTGGTGCGTTGCAACAAGGCGTTGGGCGGTGATTCGATCCGGTGGGGAAACGAAGCGATGGTAGCGATCGCAGATGGCGGTGGCCGACGATCGCCGAAGGAAAGCGGGTAGTAGTTTGGGTTTTGGTGTTTCTGTTCATTTTGTTGAGACTTAGGATAGGGAAAAAGGATATCATGAATTTTATTTTATTCAGCTGTTTCTGTGCAATTTTCTATTGAAGTTTCATTTATAAGGGGCACATTCATTCCTTGCTTGTATATTAGTCTATAAAAATGGAAAAGTCAAGCTACAAGAAAAATTCGTGTTGCTACCATCGTAGCAGCATGTATAAGGGCCAAAATAGGGGTCGCCCATCCATTGCATCAAATAACCATATATAAAGGGGAAATTATGAAGATTTAGCAATCGCACCAGCAAATAAGGGAATTGAACCCGCACATGGTGGATTCACAATCCATTGACTTGATCCACTTGGCTACATCACCCCTCCACTATTATCTAGAGTTACTTGTATGCATTGAAGCCTTTACAACCTGATACAACATTATTCTATCAGCAGAATGTTCACAGAATCCATTTTTGACAGCTGTTTCGGCCGATTTCCACCACTTTTGCAAGATACAACCTGATATAACATTGTTCTAACTCAAATTCTTCGCTCGGTATGATTAAAAATTGTACAAACAAACGAGAAACCGAAAAATCACATCGAAAACGTGAAAAAACGTAAAATCTAAAAATAAGACAATTCCATCCCTAGGCGTGAAAACACACATGCTACATTTTTAATCGTCGAGTCGATAGCATAGACTCTCCTCCCCATACTTATCATTTGTGGGGGTGTGGAGTTTGATAACCTCCACCATTGACTCGACCGGCCCGGCCACATACAGTTTCAATCTATGGCCATTCACCTTGAAAGTTGCACCATCGGCATTCGCGACGGTACCGTACGGGAAAACCTCCTTCACCGTATAAGAAGATCCCGTCCATCTTGAGTGTAACTTTTCAGGAAATAAACGCAACCGAGTTATAAAGCAAGACAAGATCTCATGCTTGGAATTCTTTGTGGTCCTTCAAGCGCTTATCATGTAACCTCTTGGTCTGTTCCTTATACAGCATGGAGCTCTCGTAGGCGTGATGTCGCAACTCTTCAAGTTCATGAATCTGCAAAAACCGGGCTTCCCCTCCGCTTTAAGATCCAAATTTGCAGTCTTTAGAGCCCACATCGCCTTATGCTCCAACTCAACCGGTAGATGGAACGCTTCTCCATAAACCAACCTAAAGGGAGTAGTCCCAATAGGTGTCTTGTAGGCTCTTCTAAAAGCCCATAACGCCTCATCTAGCTTCTCTGACCAATCCTTGCGGTGTTGACCAACCGACCGCTCAAGGATTCTCTTTAACCCCCGGTTTGTGACATCTACTTGCCCACTTGTTTGCGGATGATAGGGCGTGGATAACCTATGGTGAACACCATATCGGGACAAAGCTCGCTCAAGCTGAGTATTGCAAAAATGTGTCCCTCGGTCACTGATTAGTGCTTTCGGCGCACCGAACCTGGCAAACAAACTGTGTTTTTTTTGCTGCTGTAATAAACAGAATTTTTCTGTTTTAAAGAATAAAATACTTTTAAAAATTCGTAGGTAGAACAAAATTTTACAAAATTGAGAACGAATGAAAACACTTGAACCGGTTAAGATAAAAATGGTTTTTTTTTTCGGTTCCAAAAATATAAAAAATAAATGAATAATTAGTTCGAATTCGAACAAATAAATGAAACAAAAATTTAACAAATACTTAACCAAGTGTAAAAACGAATGAATTAAATAAAAATATTAACAAACAAATAAATAATCAAATAGAAAATATTCACAAATATTTACAAGTATGTACACCGGTAAAATATTGACTCGGGTCATTCCTAAAGCTCGCCACATCCCCGGAAACGGCGCCAAAACTTGACGTGTGCGTGTATATACATATTTTTACAGTGAATTTTACACATGATTCGGTTTTAAATTTATAAAAATGATTTATACTTCAACATTAAAACACACACGAAAGGGCAAGTGTACCCTGTCATATATGTAGTAAAGTATCAGTAAGAACCAAGTACCGATCAAGGCCCGGGCGGAGACGATAATACTAAACCTTTATCACTACTTTACCGGTAGAAAACATGACAACTCTTCGGAAAGTTAGAATGATAAACACACTTTAACCACCTAAAATTGTTCTTTAAGAATGTCCATGTAAATCCCCTAAAGATAAGCCAATCATCCGTTAGGAGTTTTCTAACCTCACTTAATCAAGGAAAGCGAGATCGATAAACACAATGCAATCATTGAGACAAGCATAAACTAGATTAAATCACAACCGAGTTCATTTTACAAATCTTGAACATAAATCCACCAAGATAGAAATTTTGGCCTAAATTACTAACAAAGTTCACACCTATGTCAAGAATTCGTAACAACACCATCTAACCCGCTAAGGTCACTTCGTGAGGGAAAACCCTCTTGATTAATATTAATTACCCCTTATTAAACCAATACTCATTTCTAGTTTCATGGTGTAAACATTCAAAACAAGTTAAAAGTTTATTTATAAATGATTAATTAAGCTTCTTCTTGCAAATATCTCAACTAACCACATACTAATCTTCCAAGATAATTAACTATAATCAAGAATCTAATATCAATAAACAAGGTTGCAAACTAATCATTAAGGATTAACATAGAAAGTGTTAAATGTCATTACAAACTTTATTAACATTCTAGTGGTTGTTTATGAAGCAAGGATTACTAGTGTTTTTGCCCTTAGGCTACAATAATACATAATACATCAACCAAATGCTTGAATTATAATCAAAATCATGAAAAGATTCAAGAATCAAACCAACAACAAGCATGAGATTGAAGACCCGGATGGTAACGGAGCTTCTCGGCACTATGGGGACTTGATTATGAGCAAAGCGTGTTGTCTCCGAAGCCCAGAAGTCTCCTGAGATGCTCCCAAAAATCCAGAGTTGCGATCAGATTGTATTCTGTTGATTTTTATAACTTTTTATTCAAGATTTTTCTAGAATAGCCATCCCGTTAACCAGGCTAACTTGCAAATCAGTTAAGTTTGAATGGGGGCCAAAACAAGAAGCATTCAGGATTTTAAAGCATTCAGGATTTTGAAGGAATACTTAACCAACGCACCAATACTCGCTTTACCAGAAGGAACTGAAAACTTTGTAGTTTATTGCGATGCGTCTAAGTTGGGATATGGATGTGTGCTGATGCAATGTCAAAAGGTAATTGCTTATGCCTCTAGACAACTTAAGAAGCATGAAGAAAATTATACAACCCATGATCTAGAGTTGGGAGCAATAATTTTTGCCCTTAAGATTTGGAGACACTATCTTTACGGTAGTAAGTTCGTTGTATTCACAGAGCATAAGAGTTTGAGATATGTATTTGGACAAAAGGAATTAAACATGAGACAGAGGTGATGGATGGAAAACCTTAGTGATTATGATTGTGAAATCCAGTATCATGCAAGAAAAGCCAATGTAGTAGCTGATCTTTAAGTCGAAAGTATCATGAGAAGCCGAAAAGAGTACGCTCTCTTAGACTAAACCTGCATATAGATTTAAATGAGCAAATTAAACAGATGCAAGAAATTGCAATCAAGACGACGCTGAAGGATTAAAAGGAATGACTAAGGAATTAGAAAAAAGAACAGATGGAATTTGGAGATTCCATAAGGAAAGGATTTGGATTCCTATCCAAGGAGATCAAAATCAAATTTTGGAGGAAGCCCATAAGACTAAGTATACATGCATCCTGGAAGTGATAAGATGTATAAAGACTTAAGAAAGAATTTCTGTCAAATTATGTTGCCAAATGCCTAACCTGTTCACAGGTTAAAGCTGAACATCAGAAACCTTCAGGATTATTGCAACAACTAGAAATGCCAATTTGGAAATGGGAATTAATAACGATGGATTTTATTACCAAACTACCCAAGACACGAAAAGGTAATGATACAATCTGGGTGATTGTAGACAGATTAACCAAATCCGCTCATTTCTTACCAATGAAGGAAACTTTCAGTATGGAACAGTTAGCCAAGTTATATGTAAATGAAATAGTTTCATTTCATGGAATTCCTTTATCTATTGTGTCTGACAGAGACAGTCGTTTTACTTCTCATTTTTGTACAAGTTTCCAAAAAGCAATGGGAACTAGACTAAATCTAAGTACAACATATCACACTCAAACAGACGGTCAAAGTGAAAGGACAATCCAATCAATGGAAGATATGCTTAGAGCCTGCATAATTGATTTTGCAGGAAATTAGATGAACATCTACCTTTGATAGAGTATTCCTACAACAACAGTTATCATACCAGCATCCATGTTGCACCCTTTGAAGAACTCTACGGATGAAAATGTCGAACACCCGTATGTTGGGTAGAAATTAGAGAAAAGCAACTATCAGGTCCTGAAATTGTGCAAGAAACAACTGAAAAAATCATTCAAGTCAAGGAAAGACTGAAAGAAGCCCGAGATCGTCAAAAGAGTTATGCAGATAACAGACGTAAACCCTTGGAATTTCAAGTTGGAGACAAAGTGCTATTAAAATTCTCACCATGGAAAGGAGTTGTAAGATTCGGTAAGAGAGGAAAACAAAGCCCAAGGTATGTTGGACCTTTCAAGATTAAAATGAATAGGGCCAGTAGCTTATCAGCTAAAACTGCTAGAGGAAATAGAAGGAATTCATGATGTATTTCATGTATGTAATCTCAAGAAATGTTTAGCAGATGAATCATTGGTGATACCTCTTCAAGATATAGAGGTAAATGAGAAGCTTAAGTTTGTAGAGAAACCCATTCGGATTGAAGATAGAAAGATCAAGAATCTCAAATGCAAGAGATAGTTCTGGTCAAAGTAAAATGGGATTCAAAAAGAGGGTCAGAACACACATGGGAGCTAGAGTCAGAAATGCAAAGGAAGTATCCACACCTATTCCAGTGAATCTCGAGGACGAGATTTAAATCAAGGTGGGGAGGATGTAACAACTCTCCAAAACACCCCAAACCGAGACGAAACGAAGAACCTGACAATTCAAATCGAGGCACGACACGCAAAACGAGACATGCTCACCTGGGTAGCCCAGGCGCCACGCGCCAGAGACCCCTTTCTCTGTCGCGACGTGCGGGAGGAGTCTAGGCGACGTGTCATCGTTTCGTGACATGTGGCAACCCTAACCCGTTACGAGGCTGACCTAGCCCTAGCTAGGTGTCTCAGGCGCCACGCGCGAACCCCCTTGATCCTGGTGCGACGTGCGGGAGAAGCTAATTTCGGGTATATAAGGCTAGGCCTAGGATTGAATTCGTCACTCACTTTCGATCCTCTAAATCGATCGTATACTCTCTCGAATCTCTGTTCTCTCACACCCCCTAAACCCCTAAACCTGCGAAACGCTGCCCGCTGTAAGTATTTTAACCCCCGATCTTAATTCGTTACCCTACCTGATTGATTTAGGACCCACCAACGCATATCAAGGCTCTGCCCGACTAAGTTCGTTGGGGTTCTGTCTCGTGTTGTATGGCTAAAGTGATTTGGGTTATTTTGCTAACACGCGTGCATTGTATGTTTTAATAGACACCCAAGAAAGTAATCAAAAAATTATCACCAGGAAGTCCGTAGAAATACCTAAGTTTTCAATGTGAGTCATTCTCTTTTTCTCAACTGCTTTTACAAAACCTCAAATGTTTTCTAGTTATACTTACAGAGATTAAGTCTTTGTATTCTACAATTACTGCCGGTATATGGGGTTTTGTATACATTACTTGATAAGCGTCACCATTGGACAACGGGTTAGCCAATGAGTGATATGACCATAGTCACAGATCCGGTCGAGTGACAAATATTGAATGAGTAATTGGGTAGATATAAACATTGTAATCGCTCTTGGTACTGTAAAGTATATGTTGTATCATTTTATAAATTGAAGGAACTCGCCAGTATTTCTTGCTGATAGAAATATTTTTAAAACGCGTTTCAGGTAACTTAATGTGAAGCTATAAGAAGCCAGCTATGGAGCACTGAAGGCTTAAATAAAGTGGCTATAAAATTACCTAAATGAAAGTTTATATTTTCAGCAACTAGGGTTTATCCCTATAAATATGTTATGAATAAAACATGGGTTGTCATCCATTTGTTTAATATAAAAGTTTGGTGTTTTGAAACTCTGAAATTCATTTCCTAACCATGATCCTAATGTTTTAATTCCGCTACCAAATTAATAAACACCAGTACCACCTGACTGCTGTTCTCGCGGCTCCAGCTCCCAGGGTAGGGGTCGGGGGTTGCGACACAGTGCGTGTCTAAGATGTGGGGCTGGGAGTCGTTGTCTTGGGTTGGCACGGGCGTGCCAACATCCGTACGGGCGTGCCAATGGTGCTGAACTCAACAAAAAGTTCGCATCTCTGCCGATTTGCCCGGAAAATCCTCCTTTTCTTCATCTTTTTTTCCGGCACGCTGTTTAAGGTCTGTAAATAAAAACATACATGATTAAGTACCTAAACTTCAATTTTATGGCCAAAAACGCGTAAAACATGAGCAAAATGGGGGACTAAAGTATGTGTAATTTTACATATATCATGAAACACATTTGATATGCCTAAATAGAAACATAAGATTATACTGTCAATGGACCCGAACCCGTTGACTCATTCCAATCTGTCCCAGTTGTTTGTCAGCATTGAAATGCAATTTGTGCTAAACTTCTAATAGACCAAGCGACATTTGAATCTCATGAGTTTTCTACAATAATCTATACTATATAATAAAATAAACCTTCTGAGGGACACGTGTCATTCATCAAAGCCACTTTTTTCCCACCTAAAAGGTTAATTAAAACAGTTTAATTGTTTTCATATTTGTTATTGCTTTAGTTTTTAAATACTAAACATAAGTTTCTTTTGATCATTACATTCCTTTTCTAAGTGCAATAATTTAAAGGAAAATTGGTCTGTAATAATCTCACCTAGACCTTATTGGCCATTAATAATCCCACCTCATAATATTCCCCCCACCAGTCCCACCTTTCACCTATTTTTCCTATAATGGTCCCCCGTTAAAAAAACTTAATGGAGTTAAGCTTTTTTCCAAATTACAAACAGGTTTTTTTAGGGCTTTTGATTAGAACGACGATACGAGTCCATTGATGTAAAACTTGCCTTGAAACGGTGCTCCAAACGATGAAAACGACGCTTCAATTCGGGTGTTTAAACTTCCAATTAACCAAAATCAAGTCACTTGGAGCACCATTTCGAAGTGAGTTTTACATCAATGGACTCGTATCATCGTTCTGATCAAAAGCCCTAAAAATATGTTTGTAATTTGGAAAAAACTTAACTCCGTTAAGTTTTTTTAACAGGGGACCATTGTAGGAAAAATAGGTGAAAGGTGGGACTGGTGGGGGAATATTCTGAGGTGGGATTATTAATGGCCAATAAAGTCTAGGTGGGATTATTACAGGCCAGTTCCCCTAATTTAAATAACTTTAATTAATTCATTAGATTTGATAAGATTTACAGGTTTTAACTTTTTTTTATTTGAAGTTATGAATATTGTAATATAATTGTTTTTACGTGTGTTAAAACAATTAAATACGCCACATAAATACCATAAGTATATATATATATTTTATAATATATATATATATATATATATATATATATATATATATATATAGGGTAAGGTTATTGTAAAAAAAGACCAAAAGTGTGAGAAAGGTAAGAAAGAATCTCAGCGATTAGATCTAAATTAATTGAAAAGGGTAATCAAGTAATTTTATCATTGATTTAATTAACTCAAAACCTTCCATAAACCGCCACCCTAATTTATAGGAATACCGAATAACACTGCAAACACCATTCAGCACGTATATAACACCATTCAATAATTATATAACACCCTTCAATAAGTATATAACACTCATATATAAAACATTAAGACTCTATAAAAACACTACGAATAACACTGCAACAACCATTCAGCGCATCACCATTCAATAATTATATAACACCATTCAATAAGTATATAACACCATTCAATAATTATATAACACCATTAAACACATATATAACACCATTCAGTAAGTATATAACACCATTCAATAATTATAAACAAAAATCCATTAACTGAAACAATCGATTGAACGTAATTTTTTTCTGTATATATAAGTATAGTAATATGGTACTCATATTAAAGATTAGAAAATACTCGTTATTATGGTGTAATGTTTTTAGAAAAACGAGTTACGTGTAAAAAAGTTATTGGCGTTTAAAAAATAAAAGGGGAACTTGCATGTGGATTGCATTTGACTTTCTAAAATTAAAAATGTTAATTTTACCTTTATACCCTTAATCTAGAAAATTAATTATTTTAATTGTTATACTATTTACAAGATTGCCATCAAGATCTCAACCATTAGATTAAAGATCTAATGGTTTAGATTCTTTCTTACCTTTCTCACACTTTGGGTCTTTTTTACAGGATCCTTTACCTATGTATATATATATATATACATATATATATATATAGGGGAATGTTCTATGCAGAACACTAAGTATGCGAGAACACGCAGAACACAATGAATCACCCAAATTTTCAATTCTAAAAACATAAAAAGTAAATGAAAATGTTATAAATGTAAGATTTGTTGTGTCTTACACTAAAATTTAAAAGAAAATATGTAAAATTTTCACTTTTTGTATAACCTACATATTTGTTGGTTATGTGTAGGTTAAATTACCAACATCTATTTAGGCTATGTGTAAGTAAAAATATAAGGTCTTTTTATGTATACATAATACACATATGAATATAAGAAACATAAAATTTAAAAATATGAACATAAGATTCCAAAAGTTAGTGTTTTAGAATTGTTCTTTTTGTTCTCGCAATAGTTAGTGTACTGTAATGATCTTTATCATATATATATATATATATATATGTATATATATATCATACATACTTGTATATGAATAAAAATGTTTATAATTATAAATTTGGTGACTAGGAGCATTAAACCTAGTTAAGTAAACATAAGGAAATACAATAAAAGATGGATTCTAGCCCCTTTATAAATAAGGTCCAAACATGAAGGACCTAAGTTGTCAAAAAGGAAAATTAAGGTTTTAAAACACTAAAACTGAATATTTCACACACATACGTGTGTTGAAATCGATCAGAGGAAAGGGCGGAAGGTGAAAACCCTCACTTAATCTAAAATCATCAAATTGGAAGGCAATTGGGGCTAGAATTCATCATGTGTGGAGATTATCGATAATCCATACGTGATTAACACAAGGTATGTAACAAATTTCGTTTTGGATGATAGTTGTTATGTAGAGAACTTGAGAAATTGAGTTTTTGGTAAAATTGTTGATAATGTGGCTTAGAGAATGTGTTGTATAGACCTAGGCCTTAATCATAACTGAAATTGTTAATGACTTATCAAGAAACAAGTGTTAGGATTATCATGTTATGCATTAAGAAGTGGGTTTAGTAAAAAATGTGATTTCATAAATTATTATGGTTAATTTGTGTTTATCATGCATGATAAACTGAAATAATGAAGGTAAGGACATGAGTTTGTTGAAATTTCATGTTAATAGGAATTAGGATGAGTAATTGAGCTTGATTAATTGAGATACTTGGTTAACCAAGGTTTAATTTGAACTAAAATGACTAGCTAAAATGAATGCACACAAGGTGCTTGATGAAATGCCTAAATAAATTGCCAACATTAATTAGTGAACGGAAAATGTTGATAAAAACCTAAAGTAACGTGTTTGGCAATCTTACATCCTTTGGTTATGGGCCGAGAGATCCTAATAACATTTGGCTTGTACACTTTAGGCAACACAAGAGAAGCGTCGGGAAATCAAGCCGGTGTGGACAGACATTTCAAGGGAAAGCTTTAAGGTACGTGGTTTTATACTTCGTATTATTTCATTAATAAATTTATATTGATTGTACGTTAATCAAAGAAGTAATACTTGTGAAATTCGGTTCATTCAAAAGTGATGAACTTTGCACGAATGAACCGAATGAATCAAATACTGAATAACGATGGTTTGATTAGTTCATAAGTGATGGGATTCACTTGAACAACCAAAACTAAGTGAACACGTAGACCGATTACGGGAAACGCAGGTTATAAATAATTAATTCAAGATATGGTTGAAAACAAGTTCCTTGTTTGGTTAAAGTGACCAAACGGGTCAAAAACATAGCGAAAACACTAGCCGGGTAACGAAAGCGTAAACGCAAGTCTAGTAAACTTGGAGAGGGTTAAAATCTACAAGGATTGATCCTTACTATGAAAATTTGGGTAATATAGCTAAGTATGATAACGGGTCAAAATATTAGTATAAATTAATCTTACACCGAATATATAAAGTGTAAGAACTCATTATTTTGAATGTTTGATTTTGAATCTAAAATGTGGGTGATTGATTTAAGATCACATAGAGACAAATTTGAAGCAAACAGACGAGTAACAAAGAAGTTATGGTCGTTTTCGTAAAAGAACCCAAAATGAAAATATGCAGCTAGGCTGCAGCGTAAGTTACGGTTCCCAACCATAACTTACGATTGGGACCTGCTGTTCCGGACAGAAGGAGTGCACCGTAAGCTACAATACTCAACCGTAGCTTGCGGCGGGTTCTTTAACAAAAATTTTCGATTGTTATTTTGGGCATTTGAGCTCATCTAGATACATTATACGCTCACTATATCTAACATTAATGATAAATTTTGATCCTTAGGTGATTGCTAAGTAGTACGGATGAAGATCAAGCTCGAATAGGAACCGAACACATTGTTAAATCAAGCTTCCGGATTTTGTTAATTGTAATGAAATGTCTAATATGTAGTACTGTTTTTAAACACTTATGAACTTTCAAATCACTTCAAACTTTACTTATGGAAATGTAATTACATTTTGAATCTATAAATGCAAACTTTTATGATAAGCTTCTGTTTATTAAGTATGGGTTTTACATGTCAGCTTAGTAAGCCACCTAAAATTTAGTTTATAGTATCTTTTTCTAATTAAATATTAGATGTCAAGTGTCGACTTCTTCTGATAAACTATAGATTTTGAAAAATACATGACATGTTCAAAACATTTATTTAACCTGTGTAATACACGTGTCTCTAATTACCTAGTAAAAGAATATAAACATAAAGTTTGACAAATATATTTAAAAAATCTATATTTATACTACATAATAAAATAAACTTGTTATTCTTTGAGCTCATTATTATTTTTTTCACGCCAAAAAGATTGATTAAATACAATTTACTGGTTTTCATATTTGTATTGTTTTAACTTTTAAATATTAAACTTAGTTTTAATTTCGTTTGACCAATAATTTCTTTTTCTAATTGCAATATTTAAAATACTTTATTTAATTCATTAGTATTGATAAGATTTTGTAGGTTTTAACATTTTTTAGTTATGAATATTATTATATAATGTTTTTATGTGTGTTAAAAAAATTCAATACACCCTATATATATCAAGAGTATTATATATATTTTTATCTTTTATGTTTAATAAAAAAAATAACAGCTTTGTAAGTCACTTAAATTTGGTTTTTCAGTCTCTTTCTTCTATTAAATATTAGATGTAATATGTCAACTATTGATGAACTATTGATTTTGAGAATTATATAACATCTCATTTAAAATAAATATTTTTAAAAACATTTATTCAACATAATACACAAATCTCTAACCTATAAAAGAATATAATAATAAAGAATATTACACAAAGTTTGACAAATATATTTCCTCTCTGTTATTTATCATATATTGTATGTAAAGAATGTTTTACTATTTAATTTTTTAGTATTTTGATTGGTTGGTGGAATTTATAGGCCAATGGGTGGATGTCATTTGGCATTTACTATTTTGTTTTGTTTTATTTTTTTATTTATATATATAAGTCTTAAGGCTAAGTGTACAAGCCTCTATTGCATATAAACATTAAAAATATTCCCTATGAATATTAGTATAACTACCATATAACCGTATGGTTTATTTTTAGATTTAATAAACCTGTATTTTATAACTTTATTTAACTATTATTATTAGTAGTATTATTTTACAAATTCAAATCTGATTGACTTACGAGTTAACACGCCACAATGTGTATGCGTTGTGCAACATTTTTACATCTAATTTTGTTCGGTTTAGTGGCACCGCCGCAACACGCTTCACTTTTTACATAGGTTTCAAGTATTGTCAATGTCTATTCTATAACGCGTGGAAATTCTTTTTCGTGTTTGGTATAAATTTTACAGTTTAACGTTTTACGTCTATTTTTTGTTTCAATATAACGGTCTCGCTGCAACGTGTGGGTCCTAAGTACTAGTTTAAAAAAAGAGTAAACTGCACAAAACATCCTTTATGTTTTCTCAAACTTACAGGTTCCAGCCTTAATGTTTAAAAGTTGCTAAAAACAGCCTTTAAGTTTATTTTTGTTGCGGGTTCAATCCTTTACAACTAACCACGTTATTTTCTTCAGTTAAGTTCCCTCACATGCTATGCATGTGATGGTATATTCGTTATTTTGGTTGATCTTCCACCCACTTCAATTATAAAAAAAATAATATTTAAGTTCTAACCTAGTTTAAACAAAGTTTGGTAAAACGTACGCGACTACAGAGGAGCACGATTACCGTTTGATAGTGTTTAAGTCTAACTTGCGGAGTCCTAAGCGTTACTAGTTGCTGGATCCGACTATTGAACCCGGTGTTACGAAGTTCTCTGATTTGACGGCATCGGAGTTCCGTGAGAGGTATCTAGGGTTGAAGAGTCGTTTGTCGTTTCCGTCTGATGCGAATAAGGCGCCGATTCTTCCAGGTGATTATAATCCTAAAAAGTTTGATTGGTATGATCAAAATCTGTGTTAATCTTTACAGCTTAGTGGGCTAGCTTAACAAGATTCCTATCTTAATTCCGGGTTCGCCGGAATCCGGCGAAGTCGCCGGAGAAGAAGACCGGAAAAGAGGGTGTTTGGTTTTTAAAAGTTTGGTTTTATTGCACATTAGTCCCTGCGGTTAGAATTTTTTTAAAATAGGTTAAACCTTAAATATTCTTTTTTTCTTATAATTGACGTGGGTGGAAGATAAACCAAAAAATGACGAATTACCCCCACATGTTATGCATGTGAGGGAACTTAACTGAAATAAAGTAACGTGGTTAGCTGTAAAGGATTGAACCCGCAACAAAAATAAACCTAAAGGCTGTTTTTAACAACTTTTAAACATTAAGGCTGGAACCTGCAAGTTTGAGGAAACATAAAGGATGTTTTGTGCAATTTACTCTTAAAAAAACATATAACTTGTAGAGAGGGTGATAAAGTAATATGTTATATCAATCAGAACTCTTTTCTTTTTTTGAACGGCCAACAAAATCAATCTCGAGCACTCTCGGGGCACCCACTAGACCAAACAGAGTACTCCGAGAGTAACCCGAGTCCACACCAATTCTAGGGTAAACCCGGTAACCTTGGATTAAAAAAGCGCGCCTAGGCGCAAAGCGACCTCAGGCGTAAGTTGCTGCGCCCTGTGTTACACAAGGCGAGGGTTGTACATAAAGCGCGCCCTTTTGACGCTTTTATGGTAGAAAGGTGAAGCGAGAAGCGAGCGATTCATGTACGGAAGATAAAATTAAACCTTTATACTTAAAAATCTATGAAAGAATAAGAAGAAAATAAAGCTTACCTGTAGAGAAGATGAAGATATGTGATAGAGATGAGCAGAATTAGCGAAGATGAGGAAGAGATGAGTAAAGTCCACCACCAATTCCAGGGTAAACCCGGTAACCTTGGATTAAAAAAGCGCGCCTAGGCGCAAAGCGACCTCAGGCGTAAGTTGCTGCGCCTTGTGTTACACAAGGCGAGGGTTATACATAAAGCGCGCCCTTTTGACGCTTTTATGGTAGAAAGGTGAAGCGAGAAGCGAGCGATTCATGTACGGAAGATAAAATTAAACCTTTATACTTAAAAATCTATGAAAGAATAAGAAGAAAATAAAGCTTACCTGTAGAGAAGATGAAGATATGTGATAGAGATGAGCAGAATTAGCGACGATGAGGAAGAGATGAGTAAATGGAGCAGATTTTGTGTGACGGCTGGATGTTGGGTAGAATGCGATGGGGTAAATGGAGATACTAGGGTTACCTATCTTTGTGTTTTTTTTTCTTTTTACTAAATTACGTTTTTGATCCTTAATGTTTAAGTTTTTATCAGTTCTGACCTTGAACTTTTTCTAATATGTTTATTTGTTTCATTTTCTGGTTTCTTAAGTGCATCATGGTGCTTCTTTAGGTTGTACATATAGTTTTTTATGTAGTAAATAGAGGAAATATATAAATTCCATGGTATATATCTTTTTAATTATCTGAATTTTAGGTGTTACAAGATTAATATTATAGTAAATATTATATGGAATTAATTAAAAAATATAATATTAATACATTGCGCTTCGTGTACGAAAAGCCTTGCGCTTTTACGCTTTGCGCCTCGGTTTTAGACCTTGTCGCTTTAGTGCGCTTTCCGTTTTTTTAAAACCAAGCCGGTAACCCACCCGTCCATAGGCACGACGGTGAAATTGCCAGTAAAACTCGTTTGGCTTAAGGATCGAACCCAAGTTTCACTGAGTCTTCTATTATTGCCCACCAGTGCCTCATTCTGCATCAAGTGAGAGTTAAACCTATCTTTCCCAAGAGAAATACAAGTCACCAACCACTTGATCTAGAGATCATTACGAGTCTCCAATCAGAACTCTTTTAAACTCCAAATTTTACCATTTAGAATATACGATTCGCTATTGACTGAGTGCCACCTATTCTTGTAGTAATTTATTTTCCTCAGTTAACTTCTTCCATTTGATCATTAAATTTTTATAAAATTAAACTTTGACATACATGTTAGAACACGGAATGGAGAAAAGAAATGCTATGAATATGTGGAATATGTATCTTAAATTTGAAAAAAAAGAAGGTTTAATATAATCATAGTTCAGGCACCTATAATTGTTCCTTGTGTTTATGATAGTTTCTGATAAACATTTTATCTTGTTCACTTTTTATTTAAATATGTGATCATTTTAATAGTTATTTACCATGTAATTTGCTTAACCGTAAAAGATGAAGTATTAGGGGCCACATGGTTTTCCTCTTATCCCAAACTGATGGTCAATACATAGTGGGGAAATCTTGAGATTGGTAGTAAAACTCAGCAATCTTATCGATTTTTTTTTAATAGTCTTAAGTCTAGCTACGATTATCTGTCGCATGATCTCACAACATCATCTCTTATGAAGATTGAAGGCTAATCTGAAGTGTATAGGTGATTAATCCAAATAGATATGCTGCTAACTATGATTCTAGGAAACTATATTTTTACATTATCTTTTTTCACATCTACACTTAATAAGTAACTAATTACGTCATGTTCTCAAGAGTTGGCGAACCAATTTAATGATATGGCATGGAGTAAACTGATCAAAGTGCACTTAGTTTGTTTTCAAGAGTTGGCAAACCCTTTTTTTTTTGAACGGCAAGGAACGACGTGCCAACCACCCTGACACCTGGCATTGTGACCAAGGTCGACTACTCGACCGCCGCCAGCCCCTTGGCTCTCCCGGATGCGCGGAAACCCGGCCTCTACCCGCCCGAAGGCACGACAGTGGAATAATCTGTAAAACCTCACCTCCCATCCAAAACGAACCGGCGCCACCCGTATTCGCACTTCACCTGGATGCCGCAGAAAACAATGGTGAACCCATTTATTGATATGGCAATTAATCTAGCTTGAATTTCATGTTGTACATACAAATATGGTGATGGACATGGAGCTATTGACACTCAAGCCAAAGATCGGGTCTTCTCCGTGATTATTGAGCCCATCACAATCAGAGAACGCAGCATATGTATACTTAATTTTGGGCAATTTGTGTTAATCCATGTTTCCGAGAGTAAATAAAACACATAAACTCATTTAAATACCATATATTTTTAGGAACGACTAAGGAGTCGTAGTGTTAGTTATACTTCAATTAAAATTGTTTACAAAATAATTGGTTAGTAAGTGATTGTTGTGATAATTTGTTGTTGGGTCGAATTCTAATTAAAATTTGTTAAATAAATGAACAGATTGATGTAGCTGGAAGTAGTAACACAAAATTTGTGAAATGAATCTTTTGATTATCACTAGTGGGATGGCTACATTTCAATTTGCACATGATTCGCATCTTATCTATAAGGAATATAACTACTTTGAACTCTGATCTTTATCTTGAATTAACTTAACTTGCAAGATCATTAGCAACACTTCCTGAACAAAATAATCCAGAAGTGATTTAGTAATACCATAATATTCGGTATTATAAAGCTAAAGCATGTGGCCAAAAATAAATTGAGCTTGCAGAGAAAATTGTAAGACATCTTCTGGTACGTAGTTTCAAAAAAATGGTAAGCTCATGTTACAAAACAATCATTAAAAAAATATTGGGCATTAAAATGGTTCTGTAACTGTCTAAGTAAACCGTGCCAGAATATTTTCGTTTTGCATTCGATGGGTTGTTCATCCAGGAACTCAAAGTTTTATTTTTACCTGACGAATTTGTCCGTCAAGACAAAACACATTCTCGTAGAGAAAATTTCCACCTCCTATAGGGAAGATTTCAATATCCTCCTCAACAAATGTGAGACTTACAGGGCGGTTACTAGACTAGTTTCCCCTATGGAAGTAATGTTACAATACAACTAAACAAGTACTTTGAGACATCAACATGTTTAAAAAATTTAACGTTTTAGTGAAACACATTTGGTATGCCTAAGTAGAAACATAAGACAGTACTGTCACTGGATCCGAACCCGTTAACCCATTCTGATCCGTCCTAGATGCTTGTCAGCATTGACATTTATGCTAAACTACTAACGGAGTAGGCGGCATTTGAGTCTTGTGATTTGTCTGCACTCAGCAATAATAAAAGAATATAATAATGAAAAATATTACACAAGTATGACAAATATATTTAAGAAAAACATGGTTGTATAAAGGGTGCTAAGAGCTCCCACATCGCCAAGTCTGATGGTTTGCTTTCTGGACGAGAGTGACATTGGAGGTGGGTGACTAGGATGGTCCTCTTAGGTGGTGGCCTAGTAGAGTGGATTTGGGTTGGAGATGTGAACCCCCACTGATTTAAATAAAAAAATTCAAATTTTAATTTTAATAAAATAAAACCTAAAAAAATAAATTAAAAAACAAATATATAAAATAAAAATAATATAAAGTATAAAAAAATCTATTAAAATAAAAAAACATTACACAAACCACATAGTTAAACCTAAACAAACCACATAATTAAACCTAAAGACACTAGATAATTAAACCGAAATAAATATAAACAAAGCAGATAGTTAAACTTAATTATCAACCCCTAAACCGTCGGAGCCGGCATCCAGAGGGGGAGCAGGTTGCATACGGAGATGGTTTCTTATTAATTGCCAGAATGCCATGTGAAAAAAAATCTTCTATTGTGTATGTTTCCGCATTCCTGACAGGCCCGGGCAATCACTTGTGGTTCAATTATGTCATCACCATGAGAGCCGTAATATAGTTGAAGATTGTTTGAAATATGTGAACCTCCCCGAACAAAATGTGAAACCTTGACAAAACTGACATGCGAAGAACGATTGGTTTCTCCTACACGTTGACATAATCCTTCAAATAAGGGTTCTCTAACTGACCCGACTACTCGGCTGTTATCCTACAAGTCCATTCAAGAATTAACCAGAGCCATATCTTCTTCTTCTTATTCAATCCAAGGGTTTCTTGCCATTATTTTATGAAACTTTGTTGTGAATTATGAGTTGAGAAGTGTACATGTTGCTTGAAATATGAATTGAACTTATAGTCAGTAAAAACTAGTCGTTGCAAAAATAATCATTTAAAAAACTAATCGTTGCAAAAGTAGCCGTTTGAAAAAGAGACGTTGTAAGATTTAACGTCGTTCTCTTTTAATTTTTTATTTGAATTTATTATTAAATAAAAAAATATTATATAACGAAATAAAAAAATATAAAATAATTTTTTTTGGTATGAATTTTATTTTTTATATTATTTAAGATTCTAATAAGAGATTATATAATTAAGTAAATAAATTAAAAATAGATTATATAGATTATTAATAGTTTAAATAAAAGGAAACGTAGGTGATGAAATGATGGTTTGAAATGGTTTAGTATTGTGCAGAAAAGTAGGGTTTAGAATGGTAGTGGATTAGAATGAGGTGGTATACTAACTAGGCTAGTCTGAATTTGGAACACCCTTTAGCATTGTGAATGCTCTAAACTAATGTAGTATATCAGTTATAACTTTTTTATACGCTATTAACTAAGAGTCTCCAATTCTTGCAGTAACTTATTTTCCTCTATTAACGTCCATTTGATCATCATATTTTTACGAAATTAAAATTCGACATACATGTTAGAACATCGAATTAGAGAAAAGAAATGCTATGAATAAATATCTTTAATTTGAGAAAAGATGGTTTGATATAATCATAGTTCAGGCTCCTATAATTTCTGATGAACGTCTTATCTTGTTCACTTATTTTTCAAATTTTCAAATATGTTTATCTTTTAATAGTTATTTACCATGTTATTAGCTCAATCGTAAAAGATTAAACCTTTGGGGCACATGGTTTCCGGTTACCCTAAACTGATGGTCAATACATAGTGTGGAAATTTTGAGATTGGTAGTATTCAACAATCTTATCGATTTTTCTTGGATAGTCTTAGTCTAGCTACGACTGTTTGTCGTATAATCTCACAACATCACGTTTTTTTTGAAAATTGAAGGCTAATTTGATGTGTATAGGTGATTAATTCAAATAGATATGTTGCTAGCTATAATTAGGGTTGAGTTAGAGCATTCACATCCTATCCCCTAAATTCCGTGAGAAGGATTTTCATATTATAAAAAGTGGTTGTAAGTGGTTGCGAGTGAATGAGAGATTACTATTTATCTGTATATTTGAGAGGACATGGTTCATCCCTTATAATTTTTTAATATATTTTGAAAGTGGTTCTGAGTAAAGGAGAGAGTAAAGGTAATGATAAAAAATATAAAAAATTATTATTTAATTGAAATAAAAGAGAAAATATAGTTGTTTTTAGCGTAATTATAGGGTAGAAAATGATGAATAGGATGTGAATGCTCTAATAGTATAAAGATATTTAAAAATAAGAATGATAAGAAATCACCATAAAGTAAAAGTATCCAAGAAAGAATCAAGTGAGAATGGTTAATGCTAAATGCACTTCCTTTTTTACTAAACGTATCATCTCTCTAAAGTTTCACATTAATATTATTCAAACATTTTTGTTTTTATAATATCTTCTGTAGTCTTTTTATTGTCTTATTTTTGTTATTATTAGTATTTGTATTTTGAAACGTTGTTTTAACTTAAAAAGAAAAGTGTTTTGTTACTAAAAACAAATGTTTTAGATTGAAGTAAGTCAATTTAATTTAATTTGTTTTGCTCTAGAGATATGTCCGTTTTAGTTTCGATTCTAAGACACTGATTGGATTTTTAATTTAATAACATTATTATATTACCTATTTATTTATATATTCTTCAACACACATGGTTTAATAAATTAATATAAGCTTGGGCTGTAAATGTTTTTTTTTTTCAAAAAAAGAATTTTTTTGTATTTTTAAAACATAAAAATGTTAATCATTTCATAAAAACATTTTAAATATAATAATAATAATAATAATAATAATAATAATAATAATAATAATAATAATAATAATAATAATAATAATAAATAATAATAATATTAAGATAAAAAAGGTAAGACAACTAAAATATAAAGTAGTAGAATAAAAGTGAGGTTTTGGGGTTAAGTATATAAAATCAACGTTTCTTTTTTGAAAAATAAGTTTATCTTTTTTTCATTAAAAACATTATTTATTAATTTGGAAAGCAAGTTATGAAGAAAATACAAAACAAAAACCTGTCAAAAAGTGTCTTTAAAACCAAGATTTGTTTTATTTCAAAAAAATATATTATAATTTTAATATTTAAAATAATTCTTATGAAAAAAAAGATTGTTAAAAAACCTTATTATTTTTTTGTACAGAAAACATTTTTTAACCTTTTGAAAGAAATAAACATTTTAAATATTATGGTTTATATAGGGGTAAAACATGACAAGTTCTAAAGTGATATTTTTTTAAAAGGGGATATGAAAAGTAAAAATGGGGGTGCATTTAGTTAACCCTTTATTTTGTCCAAGAGGAAAAAAAATATGCACATGAAAGTGATATGTCTGGAAACATACGCATGCAAGTCACATGATATTTCCCCTATTTTTAAACGTCTGTAACTTTTTATACGTCATTTGTTTTTAAAAAAAAATTATACCATAAAATCAAGTGTATATTTATATTTAATATGACTACCCTATTGTTATACTATTAAAAAAATAGAAAACCCATTTGCATATTACATATTGGACATAACGTAAAACACAATAAGTGTTGATGCAATTTTGTGTCTGTCGTTTGTTCTTAATTATGTCTGTAATCGTACGGTCTTTGTTTATCGAGTTTGTAAAGTTTTGTTAGAGTCGATCAAGTCAAGATATCCTCCTATCTTGACTCGGTACGACGTTTACTTTATTAGTTTTGTAAAACAGCTGCAAGTGTGCAGACTGTTAATGTTTTGGTGTTTGTCTCTTGTTGTTGTACATGTTATGAATGTTCTGTTTGTTTGCAGGACACCCACGAAGAACCTACTTCTTGGTAGGTATATCCCTTTTACATGAAAGACCATTGTTCGCAGCTATTAATGACCACGAAGAACCATTCTTCGTGATGATGGTGGTTCGTAGGTTATGGTTCACGAAGGACTTATCCTTCGTGGACCTGAAGGTCTTTCGTGGCCTTTGCACATCCTTCATGATGTGCTAGGTTCTCTTGCCTATATAAACAGTCTTATGTTCACAAGTTTAATAAGAGAGCACTTTGAGTCTGTATAAGCATTGTGTGTATATGTTTGTACTTGTTCTCTTCCATTAATCAAGATAGTGAATCTTTGGTTACTTTGTGAAAAAAATTTCTATTGTGTATGTTTTCGCATTCCTGACAGGCCTGGGAAATCACTTGTGATTCAGTTATGTCATCACCTTGAGTCGTAATGTAGTTGAAGATTGTTTGAAATGTGTGAACCTCCCCGAACAAAATATGAAACCTTGACAAAACTAACATGCGAAGAACGATTGGTTTCTCCTACACGTTGACCTAATCCTTCAAATAAGGGTTCCCTAATTGACCCGGCTACTCGGCTGTTATCCTACAAGTCCATTCAAGAATTGACGAGAGCCATATCTTCTTCTTCTTATTAGATCCAAGGGTTTCTTGCCATTTTTTATGAAACTTTGTAGTGAATTATCAGTTGAGAAGTGTATATGTTGCTTGAAATATGAACTGAACTTATAGTCAGTAAAAACTAGTCGTTCCAAATATAATCTTTTTAAAAACTAATCGTTGCAAAAGTAGCCGTAGTATTCTACGATCTTATCGATTTTTCTTGAATAGTCTTAGTCTAGCTACGATTGTTTGTCGTATAATCTTACAACATCAGTTCTTATGAAAACTGTAGGCTAATTTGATATGTATAGGTGATTAATAGAAATAGATATGTTGCTAACTATAATTAGGGTTGAGTTATAGCATTCACATCCTATCCTTAAATTCTGTGAGAGGGATTTTCATATTATAAAAAGTGGTTGTAAGTGGTTGTGAGTGAAGGGAGATTATTATTCATCTCTATATTTGAGAGGACAATGTTCATCCTGTATATTTTTTTAATATATTTTGAAAATGGTTGTGAGTGAATGAGAGTAAAGATAATGATAAAAATATTATTTAATTGAAAGAAAAGAGAAAATATAGTTGGTTTTAGTGTAATTATAGGGTAGAAAATGATGGATAGGATGTGAATGCTCTTGTAGTATAAAGGTATTTAAAGATAAGAATGATAAGAAGTCACAATAAAGTGACAAGTGTACAAGGAAGAATCAAGTGAGAAGGGTTAATGCTAAATGCACATCTTTTGTTACAAAACGTACCATCTCTCTAAACTTTCACATTAATACTATTAAAAAACTTTCGTTTTTATAATATCTTTTCTAGTCTTTTTATTGTCTTATTTTTGTTGTTACTAGTATTTGTATTTTGAAACGTTGTTTTAACTAAAAAAGAAAAGTGTTTTGTTACTAAAAATGTTTTAGATTGAAGTAAGTCAATTTATTTTAATTTATTTTGCTCCAGAGATGTGTCTGTTTTAGTTTCAATTCTAAGACACTGATTAAATTTTTAATTTAATAAAAATATTATACTACCTATTTATTTATATACTCATCAACACACATGGTTTAATAAATTAATATAAGCTTGGGCTGTAAATGTATTTTTTTTCGAAAAAACGGATTTTTTTTTTGTATTTTTAAAACATAAAACTGTGAATCATTTCATAAAAACATTTTAAATATAATAATAATATAATATTAAGATAAAAATGTAAGACATGTAAAATATAAAATAAATGAATAAAAGTGAGGTTTTGTGGTTAAATACATAAAATCAACATTTCTTTTTAAAAATAAGTATATCTTGTTTTCACTAAAAACATTAAAAACTATAAATTATAAACTATAAATTAGTAACAAAATGTTGCATTTGAAGTTGTACTCCATACATAGCGAGATTTTCAAAAAAAAGTTGATTTTTCCATTTCTAACCCAATGTTTTTCTTCTTTTGCAATTTAACCAACACTTTTTTTTATTTACATCTTTGGCCTCTCATTAGTTTCATCTTCACAAATTATTCGTTTTACGTTTCGTTCTAAATTTTGCAAGTTAACACACCGGAACATATGTGTGGGGTTCACCGTTTTTTGGTATATTTTCTTCCCATTTGACAGGTTCATCGCAACATTTTATTTTTCCCCGTTCGACTTGGTTATTTTTTTCTACATTTTACGTTTCAGTCTAATTTCTTCGCATTAACACACAACAACGGACGTACGTGGTTCAGTGATTTTGCGTCTGCTTTTCGTTCGATGTTTTTTTCATTTTTTATCTATTTTATTTTTACGGACTTTTCCGATGTTGGGGTCGCTGGCAATGGTGTGGCATTGGTGTTACTTATCACGGTTTTACGGACCTTTTTAACCTATAATTGTTTTTCAAGTTTACCCTTGTATTTCCTTTACTTAAAAAAAAAACTATTTTTACATGCATATTTCTATTTACACGTCAGTATAAATATGATTGGCTCTATGTTTCAACGTAAATTTTTTCTGGAAAATGAGGCAGGTCAAATGTAATATTTTTTCATTCAAAAAAACCATTTTTACGTCCATATTTATATGTACTATAAATTTAAGTTGGTCTACGTTTCGATTTGGGAGATGAGTCAGGACAAATATAATATGTATTCGTGCGTATTTTATGTATGTTTCGTAAATTTTGTTTCGAACTGTGTGGAGTCAAATTGTAGTTTCTTTTCTGTGTATGACTCGGGTCAGATATAAATTTGATTTACTTTACGTTTTGATCCAACCACAATGCTTATATAGGTTACTTCGGGTTTAATCTGATACGCCAAAACGCGCGTTTCCATACGGTTAACGCATCGCACGACGTTTTGACTAACCCAATCGATATTTGCGATGTTCCTGCGCCACAACGCACGCGGGTATCATTGCTAGTTATTTATTAATTTGTAAAGCAGGTTTATGAATGAAAATACAATAAAAAAAACCTGTAAAAAAGTGTCTTTAAAACCAAGATTTGTTTCATTTAAAAAAAAGGTTATAATTTTAATATTTAAAATAATTCTTATGAAAAAAAAAGATTATTAAAAAAACCTTATTATTTTTTTTGTACAAAAAATATTTTTTAACCTTTTGAAAGAAATAAACATTTTAAATATTATGATTTATATAGGGTAAAACATGACAAGTATTAAAGAGATATTTTTAGAAAGAGGGTATGAAAAGTAAAAATGGGGGTGTATTTAGTTAACCCCTTATTTTTCCAAGAGGAAAAAATATGCATATGAAAGTCATATGCCTGGAAATATGCGCATGCAAGTCACATCGTATTTCCCGTATTTTTAAACGTCTGTAACTTTTTATACGTCATCTGTTTTTTTTTTTAAAATATACCATAAAATGAAGTGTATATTTATATTTAATATGACTACCCTATTGTTATACTATTAAAAAATAGAAAACACATTTTCGTATTACACAACGGACATAACGTAAAACACAGTAAGTATCAAACTAAAAACACAATTGAAAGTAGACAAAAGCACAATCGATGACAACATATTGAAGACACAATGCACAAAAGACTAAAACATAATGGACATAACATAACACATAATGAGTATCAAACTAAAAACATAATGGAAAGTAGACAAAAACACATTCGATAACAACAGATAAAGACACAATGAACAACAGACTAAAACATAATGGACATAACGTAAAACATAATGATTATCAGACTAAAAACGCAACGGAAAGTAGACTAAAAATAAAATTGATGGCAACAGATAAAAGACATAATGGACAGCGGACTAAAACACAATGGACAACAGACTAAAAACACAATGAATAACATACTAAAATACAATGGACAACAGATTAAAAACACAATGAATAACATACTAAAACACAATGAACAACATATTAAAACACAATAGACAAAAAAAACAATGGATAACAAACTAAACAATGACCAGAACCTATAACACAATGTATAGAAAACTCACTCAGTTGAAAAACTCAATAATCAGAACTAATAACACAATGTATAGAAAACTCAAATATAACATTATCTTCATTGTGTCATACATTGAGTCACAGGTTCTGATAAAAACGCAATGAAAAAACCCAAATTAAGATTATGTTATAAGTTTTGATAATAACAGAATGTATAGAAACCTTAGTAAAAAAGTAAGGACCAAAACCTAGTTGAAAGACACAATGACAAGAACCTTTAACACAATGTAAAGAAAACCAGTAAAAATTATTATTTTTTATTTTATAATTGTATTGCAATATCATACCCATATTAAAGATAAAAAAACTCGTTATAGTGGTATTTTTTTTAAATGAAGTATGAAAAAGTCATGGACATTTTAAATTGATAGTGAGAATTGACATGTTATATGTGACAAGAGAAAGTCAATAAATATAGGATTTCATTTATACCCTACCACTATCTTCTTTTCCTTATAACTAATTTCAATCATCTAAATATAAAACCAATGGACTAAAATTCTTATTAGCCTTCTTATTATTTGCCATTTATATTTAATCCTAATTCATATAATTATACAAAACCATTTTTTTACATTATCTTTTCTCACATCTAAACTTAAACAATCCTATGAGCGCAAGATTTTTCTCTTCACTACTTGTATTCAACTCGGGTAATAAATGAGTTTCTAAACTAGTATGATTTTATAACTCTTCTTACATATTTATATTATCGTTTCACTTTATATATATTTTCATAATCATATTATTTATTCATAACAAAAAGTACTATAAAAATGAACTTACATATTTACATTATTATTTAATTTTACATAGATTTTCAAAATCACATTATTTATTCATGATAAAAAGTATTACAAAAATGAATTCATGTATCCAAACCGATGTTCGTGCAGTATTTTTTTGTTCAATTTATAAAACTAAACATAATTGTGTATCTAATTTTTTGAAGCTAACGAACAGAAGTTAGAAATATTCATATACCATGCTATTTGTATGTTATATTGTATGTATGATGTTGCAATCAATATTTGTTTATGCCAGCTGTAAACAAAAGAACAAATACTGCAGTCGTAATCCTCATTTTTCTGCCTCATTTTTCTACGACAACGACTTGTCAGGGTCCTAATAAATGTACTGTTGCAGATGGTCTTAATAAAATGACCAACGGTGACTAAGCATTCTGTGAGAATTATATTCTTGATAAACAATGAACGGTTCTTAAAAGAAGAAATTGAAATGTGGGTGCTTTGCAAACGTTTCATAAACAGGAAGAAGGTGTGTAATATTTTTATATCGACATGATTCAAAATTTTTCATATTCCTACTTTTGGATGGTTAATATAAAAAGTCACATGTGTTTCGTGATATTTGCGTGGGTTTATTGTTATTAATGAAAAAGCCAATAATATTTTTATTTGGAACTAGTAAATTGAACCCGCAGTATAATGGGAACTCAGTCGGTATCAATTAAGAAAATCATGAGAAAACCTACTAGAAAGTTGTGATATGTCTAAATGATATCAACAAGTGTTTTAGAGCATTCACATTGGTTCCCCTAAAAATATGTCAGGAATGGTTGTTGGTGGTTTTGAGCAGTTGTGAGTGAAGAGGAGAGAAAATATATGAGAATGTTATTGTTCATCTGTAAATATATAGGAAATATTGTTCACCTCTTATAATTTTTTTAATATTTTTAAAAGTGGTTGTGAGTGGAAGAAAAAGAGAAAAGGTAATGATAAAAAGGAGGAACAAGTATAGTTGTTTTAGTGTAATTATATGGATATGGATAAAGAATCGATTGTGAATGCTCTTACATTGCAAGACAACCATAAAAACGAATTCAGGTACTACACCGGTAATTTTTGGTTGAAATTGCATCTGTTCATCACAGTATTTGGCACTAGTATAGCCTATGATATAAAAAAAATACTATATTTATAATAAAAATTTATACCGGAATGTCGATGAAAAAATAAAACATAATTGTGTATTCAATTTTCTTAAAAAAAACTAACGAACGAAAAAATCAGATTAAATACAAATTAAATGGGTTAAAAGCGTATCTAACGAAAACCGGTACTTGTTCCGATGATAATTGATACCTTCAACGATGTTGTTTGGTCAGAATCGGTTCAGTAGCACCGATATGGTATCTGCACTCACTAAAAATGTTTTATTTTGAATATAACTCCGTTGTTGTGTGTATCTATATATAATTAACAAACCTCAAATATACCCGCGCTATGTAACGGGATAATGCCTTTGTTAGTTGCGTGTTGCGACGACTTGTTTCTGAAAATCTATAGGTAGATAAAACACACTCAATAACGATAAATTCAGAAAGCGCGAAAGCGTACGTTGCAAAACATAAAGAACTAGGCCTCCTTTGGAGGTCGCAAGTTCAAATCCGAGCCAACACGAGTTTCCATCTCACTGTGCGTTATGCGAGAGTCCCGGCTCTTAAGGCGGCAAACATCTGTCAAGTGTTATTCAGTGGTATGGTTTCCCATGGGAACACAGAGAGGTCCCGTAAGCCCGTGGTAAGCCCCTCAGTGGAGAAACCCAATAGGTTCCGATTCGTAGTGGACCTCACAACCGTGCTTACGGCTGCCCTATCTCAATCTCCAGTTGGTGGTATCTTGACAATCGCAATTAAAAAAAATAATAAAAGAAATTTAATATTGCAATATTAAATGTTTACTGAAATAGTAAAAGAAATTAAAATAAAAGAGAAGCCAAAAAATGTTAAAGGAAAAAAATGGATAAAAGAGAAAAAAAAATTACAATCATTTGATATTGCATGTAAGTTGTTCAAGGGAGTTAATATTTGCACACCCTTTTTGTTTATCTCTCTCTCTCTATATATATTATAGAGTGAAAAAGAATGTAAGAATAAAAATGTAAGAATATGAGAATATTGAGAGACTCGTTTAAAAAAGGAAATAGTTAAAAATTAAAAGACGAAAAGAGGGATGAAGGGAATCCAAAGCATGTGGCTATGATTATTACATGTGGCATTTAAAATAAGAAAATCATGTTTTGTTTTTTTTAGATAAATATTAAAGTTTAAACATGTTTTAAAATGATTACAAAAAATTTTATACCCTGAAGTTTAACGACTTTATTTCTTTGGCTTTTTCTATCGGTTGTTATACAAAGTGTTATTACAGAAACGAACCAAACTGATAACGACAGAAAATGAATTCCCTCCGAATCACACTCAGGATTTTAGTAGTTCTTACTTTAAATTATATATTTGTTATTCTTAAGAACTAAAGCAAATCAAACCCATCCCATTAGTTTATCGCAATGTTCAAATGTAAACTAAAGGTTTTATGTAAACATTCTTTACAATAATGAAAAATAACTTAATTATTATTGAGCTTAAATTACAACAATAAATTAAAATATAAAATAATGATTTTATAGAATTACATTTAAGTAATCATTTATTTATTTATTTAGCTATTTATAGTTATAATTTAAAATTTTTAGTAGAAAAAATCCGTATAAACTTTAGAAAAGAAAAGAAATTCGACCCAAAGATAATATGGTATAATATATGGCACTTATTAATATTTTCCAAAGTGCATTAACATTTCCAAATTACAAACTGATATTTTTCGGCTTTTGATCAGGACGAGGATACAAGTCTATTGATGTAAGACTTATCTCGAAACAGCGCTCTAAATGACGAAAGCAGTGCTTTAGTTCAGGTGTTTGAACTTCTAATTAACAAAAATCAAGTCGTTTAGAGCATTGTTTCGAGGTAGTTTTACATCAATCGATTCGTATCCTCGTTCTTATCAAAAGCCGCAAACATCGGTTTGTAATTTGGAAAAAAAAAAACTTAACCCCGTTATGTTTTTTTAACGGCGGACTATTTTGGTCCTAAAAATGGGTATGACTGTGAGAAATTATTTGATTCTTTTGATCTCCCTGATGTTACAGAAGCAGATTCGGAAGTCGTTTACACACATTTGGTAGATAAGGACGAAGTGGATGTTAGCTAGAGGGCAAGTATTCCCACAAATGTGACTCCGAATGTCACATCACCGTCGTTAGTAAACAATGTTGTTGCTGAGCATTCCCCGATGAAGCTGGTCCCAGTCACTCTGAAGTGAGTAGTAGTGCAAGTGATGAGGGGGAGATTCAATCTAATTTGGGAAGCAATCTCTAAGCTCCGACTGTCCCTGTTCCAAGAACAAATATCTATCATCCTGTTGATAGTATTATTGGAAATCCAAATGCCGGAGGCAAACTCGAAGAAGTCTTTCAGAGATGCAGTGTCCATTTAGTCAAATCAAGCAGGAGGATATATTCAATCTTAGCCTACATGAATGCTTTATCTCTCAAGTTGAGTCGAAAAATTATCAAATGGCTTACAAAGATAGCTCATGGTGTGAGGCAATGCAGGAAGAGTTAACTCAGTTTGACAAATTAAAGGTGTGGAATTCGGTCGATCTTCTGAAGGGTCAACATGCAATTAACACAAAGTAGGTCTTTAAGTGCAAAAAGGACGATAGAGGTGTTGTCGTTAGAAATTAAGCACGATTGGTTGTACAAGAATCAGGAAGAAGGGATTGATTACACAGAGGTTTACGCACCCGTAGTCTTGACTGGAAGCAATTCGTCTGTTTCTAGCGTTCGCAACTCATATGTGTTTCAAGGTCTATCAGTTGGATGTCAAGAGTGCATTCCTTTATGGAAAGATTTCAGAAACTGTGTATCTATCTCAACCACCTGGGTTCTCTGCTCCTGAGTCCGACAATAAGGTCTATCGGTTGGATAAAGCTTTGTATGGTCTTCATCAAGCCCCTCGTGCCTGGTATGCGACCTTATCGAATCATCTATTGGAGCATGGATTCAAGCATGGTGCGATCGACTCCACATTGTTCATTTTGAAGAAAGGGGGAGATTTTCTAATTGTACAGATTTATAGGGATGATATAATATTCGGTTCTTCAAATGAAGAATTGTGTCGCGATTTAGAGACGGTGATGCCGTCAAAATTTGAAATGAGCGCAATGGGAGAATTATCTTTCTTTCTTGGTCTCCAAGTCAGTCAGGAGAAAGAAGGGACGTATGTGCATCAAACAAAGTATGTCCAGGAAATTCTCAAGATATTCGGATTGGAAGATACCTCACCTTTAAACACACCTCTGCCTACGAATCACAAGCTGACGACTGGTAAAGAGAAGGATCCAGAAGTGGACCCAACTCTATATCAGGCGATGATCGGCTCTCTTATGTATCTGACCGTGTCACGTCCCGATATTATGTTTTATGTTTGTTTGTGTGCTAGGTACCAATCAACTCTGAGGGAATCTTATATGGCTGCAGTCAAATGCATTTTCATATATCTAAAAGGAAAACCAAAACTTGGTCTATGGTATCCAGCTGATGGTGGTCTGGATTTGATTGCATATGCTGATGCAGATTTCGGAGGGTGTCAAGTTAACAAAAAATCAACCTCTGGTGGCTCACAACTGCTTGGAAACCGTCTTGTGTCTTGGCAAATCAAAAAACAAGTTACCGTGTCGTTATCCACATGTAAGGCCGAGTATATTGCAGCTTCAAGCTGTTGTGCTCAGGTTATGTGGATTTAACAACAAATGAGAGACTACGGTTTGAATTTTACTCGAACACCTATTTTGGTCGATAATAACTCTGCCATTTCCATTACTAATAATCTGGTTAACCGTTCACGCACTAAACACATAGATGTTAGGCATCATTTCATTCGTGACTGTGCTGAAAAGGGTTTAATCTATGTGGTCAGGGTAGACACGTTGAATAATATTGCTGACCTTTTTACTAAGACTTTCGATCGGGCTAGGTTTGAGGATCTGGTTCGAATGATCGGCATAATCAACCCAAAGTGAAATGCTTTCAGAAACTTGCATAGAAACTTTATTTTAAATTTCATGTACAGTTCTTACTGCTTTTCAAAATTCAAAAATCCAAAAATATTTTACTTAGTTGTAGGATTATTTTCTAAAGAAAATACAAAAACATCAGAAAAATGAAAAAAAAAAGAAGAAGTTGTTTTGAGATATATGAGAAATGATAGTACATCGGTTGTCGTATCTAATGCAGGACTATGGTAAAATATATAATAAACGTTAACTTTAACAGCTTCATCACATGTTGCTTCGGTAGGCTTTACGCGTAAATAAGAACATGCCTTTGGTATATAAACATAATGAACTGTGTAATTTGTGTGACGCATCCCTCGGATATATGGTCTTTGTACCGTAATTTCGTTTACAAATTGCCAAACTTCTGAGATACTAGGTCTTTATGTTTGTTAAATCTCTGGGGTATTATACTTGGTCTTCTGATATTGTGTGAGCAATGGCCTAGACCTTGTATAATGCTTGCTAAGCGCTTCGTTTGTGCACAAACTCTCTTGGTGGATTTCTTTTCTGCCTCAACAATCATCACCGGATGATCTGTTCTAATGTCATCAACGGATGTACAAATTGCAAATCTATGCTACCATCGGTACATAGAATAAACTGCTAAAATTTTTGTAGAAAAAGATACCAAACGATGGTACACCACCTTTAAGTCGAGCCTTCATCTCTTTGTCTGTGCGGTGGCACTAACCTGAGCTCTCAAGGCATCGCATCTAGCCGGATACAGAGATTTTTCAGATATACTCACCTGTAAGATGCAATGTTTGGCAGTTTCGATACAGGAGTATATTCTGGGGTGGGATTATATAGTTACAGTCAGTAAATAATTCACTTAACGCATATCTCGAAACAGTGTTCGAAGTCACGCTAAAGTTTAAGTGGACCACAATACCGTTGAACGTCTTGAACTGTTAATATCATTCAAAGTGCCTAACCAGAAATCTATAGTTCCGTGTTGAATGCCGACATAAAAATCGATATGATCTTCTTGCTCCAACTTCACAAAAACATAGTTAGTGTAAATATCTCTCGTAGTGCTTAAATTTACTTTCCTGTCAAAAATGAAAAATATTAAAAAGATTTTACTTTCTTGTTTTCTATGCGCGAGTTAGATATTTCGAATACTCTATCGAGTTGTGAGCATTCTTTAAATAAGGTGATAATTCATCAGGTAATCTTTTGCTAAGTCTTTCATTAAATAAAATTCAGTTGTGCGGATTTTATCCAAGTGTAACAGATTACTTTCGTCACAAAGGTGTATGAGTTAAAATGAAACCAGTTGTGAAATCTTTTGTAGTTCAAGGGTAAAAATGAAGAGTTTATTATGGATTTAGGGCTAAAGGTGAAAAATTGTTTTGATTTAATATATGGATAAGAAATTCCGGGTTTTGTTTAAAGAAATTATGTAGTTCCGAATCTTGGTTCCAGTTTTATTACAGGTTATTGGTATCTAGACGGTAAAACTAGAGAGGCTGTGATCACTAAGAAGGACACAACGGAAGAGATTCTGAGAGTGTTGGATCCTGTTTGGCTGGCAAATCTGAAGGAAGAACACTTGAGAAAGCTTCGTCGTCTTCCTTCGCAGTATCTCAAAGAAGATCGGGAGCTAGATGTTCAGTAAATAAAAGTTGTTCAGTTCTGCATGAAGAACAAGGTTTGGGCAGGTGGCGTACTCGAAGGAAGGATGGAAATTTCAAGACCATATGGAGACCATGCACTGATCAAGGGGGAGATTTTAATACACTTTGGGTGATAAGTGCAGGCCTTATAATTTGTTAGGGTCTTTTATGCAAATGTCTTGTAATCATCTAATCCAAGTTTAGTATGAGGTCTCTTGTCTAGGTTTATTGTAAGGACTAGTGATAGAGTTTATTGTAAGGACTAATGATAGAGTTTATTGTAAGGAGAGTTGTCTAAGGTTCTCTTTATGTCAGGGTTTAGGATATGTATGTTTCGTCCGGACTTCCAATATGTTATGGAGTCCGAGGTTCATTCTTGTATAGGCTTAGGGCCTTTGTCTCCGGACAATGTGTTGTCCGGAGTTGTCTTGTATATACACCTTTATGTGAATAGACAAGACAAGGATTCTTTTGTGGAAACTTGTGCCCTAATCATTGTGTGTGTGTTTTGTCTGGCAGCTAATGTGTGTGACGTCACTCATCTCCTACATCAAGAATACTCTGGGTATTCTTGATTTCTCACCTGAATCTTTCATTCTTGTTCTACATCTACAGTGGTTGATCATCAGGTGGATTCCGCACACCTGTTGGTTGTCTTCGTTGAGGAAGATCTTGGTTTGGGTGACCTTACAAGAGAATCGTTGTGTTGTCTATTCCACATAAAGGTATATATACAAGACAACTCCGGACAACACATTGTCCGGAGACAAAGACCCTAAGCCTATACAAGAACTAACCTCAAACTCCAGAACATATTGGAAGTCCGGACAAAACATACATATCATAAACCCTGACATAAAGAGAACCTTGGACAACTCTCCTTATACTAAACTCTATCACTAGTCCTTACAATAAACCTGGACAAGAGACCTCATACTAAACTTGGACTAGATGATTACAAGACATTTACATAAAAGACCCTAACAAATTAGAAGGCCTGCACTTATAACCCAAAGTGCATTAACATTTCCAAATTACAAACCGATATTTTTCGGCTTTTGATCAGGACGAGGATACAAGTCTATTGATGTAAGACTTATCTCGAAACAGTGCTCTAAATGACGAAAGCAGTGCTTTAATTCAGGTGTTTGAACTTCTAATTAACAAAAATCAAGTCGTTTAGAGCATTGTTTCGAGGTAAGTTTTACATTAATCGATTAGTATCCTCGTTCTTATCAAAAGCCGAAAACATCGGTTTGTAATTTGGAAAAAAAAAACTTAAGCCCGTTATGTTTTTTTAACGGCGGACTATTTTACAAACAAAATTGAAGAATTCTGATTATTGTAAGTAATTGGCAAATTGGAAATAAATAATCTCACCTTTTTAACTTTGGCCGATAATAACCCAAAGTCAGTTATTAGCCGATAATAATCTGAACTCGTCCATTTTTTTGTAAAATAGTCCGCCATTAAAATAGCTTAACGAAATTAAGTTTTTTTTTCGAATTACAAACTGATGTTTTAGGGCTTTTGATCAGAACGAGGATATGAGTCAATTGATGTAAAACTTACCTCGAAATTGTGCTCGAAATGGCTTGATTTTTGTTAATTGAAAGTTTAAACACCCGAATTGAAGCACCATTTTCGTAGGTTAGGGCGGTATTTTGAGGTAAGTTTTACCTCAATCGACTCGTATCATCGTTCTAATCAAAAGTGTATATCGGAAAAAAAACTTAACTTCGTCAAGCTATTTTAACGGTGGACTATTTTACAAACAAAAATTGACCAGTTCGGATTATTATCAGCTAATAACTGACTTGGGATTATTATCGGCCAAAGTGAGAAAGTTGGGATTATTTAAATCCAATTTGCCTGGGTAATTAACTAAGTTGAGATTATTATCGGCCAAAAAGAGACGAATCAGATTAATTAAATTCCAATTTGCCTATATAATAAAATAAAATGTTTATTTTGCCTAAGTATGATGAGAAGCAATTTTAAACTTTCATTTTTTAAATCATTGGTTAAGATGAAAATGTAGAAAAAAAAGAGGAGTGTAAGGGTATCTTTGGAAAATCTTATTTATTGACTTTCTTTCCCTACATGTAAGGCACACGTATATTTTACCTCCCTTTTCTTAAACGGTCATAACTTTTTATCTTTAATTTAAGTACTATATTGCTATATAAAATATGATAACTAAAAAATCCCCAAAAAATGTTGTATTTCTATGTTATGTAGCATTTTTTGTACTAATTTTTTTTGTGCTGCATTTTTTTACTTGATTCTTTTGTACTAGATTTTTTTTTTAGAAAACAAAAAGGATGTCAGATGTCACATTAACACTCCTACTAATAAGTAGTAAAATGTTTTAGTACCAAAATGTGTTTATTTCCTACTTATAAGAAGTATCACATGTCATTATCATAATCCTTATTAGATTTCTTAGGCAAAATTCACTTTTAGTGGATCATTTCCCTGTATATACATGTAGTGTAAGAATTGTTTCAGTACTCTAAATATATTCAAAACTTGCAGAACCATTTTTAACCAATCATTTTATTTAACTTATTCTAGTATTATTATTTGATTAAAGAGTATCTAAATTTATTAGCCAGTAGTGAGTTGGTTTGCCCTCTCTAGTAGAGACGTTCGATTCCCGCTTGAAGCGTTTTCGAGGGACATCTGGGTGAAAGGATGGATTGAGACTTTAACCCCGGGTTCGAACCTGACCGGGGGTGAGGGTTTACGAATTCCATCCGGTTCCAGCGTATCGAAGAGGCATGGTCTCATGACGGTCGAGGAGTCAACCTTCGAGCAGGATAGGTTTACAAGTGAGATTCTTTACCCTTTAAAAAAAAGTATATTCCAACAATCCAATGTTTTAGCTCCTTGATTGTCTCGAATCTAATGTATGGTTGTTGAGTTTTTTTATCCATATAATTTCCTAAATTATCTCCATTTTCAATTCAATATTAATATTACAACTAAGGGCTTGTTTGGCTAAGCTTATTTAACTCAAAAAAGACTTTTAGTGAAAATGACTTATTGACTTATGACTTTTTGAAAAGTAGTTTTTTAAAAAAGTGTTTGGATTAGCTTATAGGGTAGGAAAAACCAATAAGTTAATAAGTTGCTTTTTAAAAAGTGTTTGACTTAGCTTTTTTCATGTAAAATACTAAAAAGCTCCAAAAAGCCACAAAATTCTAGCTTTTCAAAACTGAATTTTTCCTCTTATTGAAAAGTTGTTTTGAAAAGTCCTTTTCAGTTACCCAAACAATATTTTGAATTTGCTTTTTGAAAAAGCCAATAAGTCAATAAGATGGTTCAAAAAGCTTAGTCAAACATGCCCTAAATACTAAGTAAAAATATCGGTGCCATATATGCATGCTTTTAAAGAAAAATAACCATTATATATAATATTTAATACATCTTCATATATATATGTAAATTGTAACAATTTATGTAGCTTGTGTAATGTTTATGTCTTGGTTATATGTATATGTAGTTTTCCAGTTTTGCCTTGTATGATTTTATCTATATGTGTATATGTAAGAGTAAAGTACAATTTCACTCTCTAAGGTTTACACCAAATCACACATACAACTCTCATTTGAAAAAAAAGGAACAATCAAGTCCCTATGATTGTCGATTGCAATCAATTAAGTCTCGACTCACATTTTCTGTTAGTCTATTTCTGTCTTTTTACTTATAAATGGAAGGGAATATCGTCATTTCATTGTGTATAGTGTATGCTCCTTTTATCTTTCATCTTCACCAGAAAAATAAGAACACAATGAACACATTCATAGAACTGTATCTAATTTCTTTTTCTTGTAATAAAATCCATCATGAAAAGCACATGCTGAAATCTCATAAAAAAACATATAAAACAACCGATTCAGGACCCTTTTAGCGATTACTACGATACCAAAATATATATACAAAAATACATAGAGTGGAGCTATTCAGGGAAACAGATAAATACAAGGATACAATCATATCCTGATAACTCAATTACAATATACAGGCAAGCATGATTATCATCAATCTGAATGCTAAGAACAAACCACACCACATAAAGATCAGATTCTAACATCAACACTAAAGCCAGTATATGATCATTTTACAGTCAATATTGCAATCTTTTTAGCAATTTCGCTACGGAAACACATGCCCCCTACATAAAAACATGCAACTGTGGTACAACTGGCTCAAAATTTTGTGAATCTAACATTAATACTAAGGCCATCCGTAGTCATAAAGCCCCTTTGTGGGCGTTATGCGACACGTGTCATGTCACGTCACACAGGGGCTTTATGGGGCGTTATACAAATTGAGCACGTAGTCATAACGCCCCTACCGTATCATTACCCAATTAATAAATAAACCCTTAAACTATACATATATATGTATGTATATATGAGTGTGTGAGTGGAGGAAAAAATTGGAAATCCACAACGCCGCTATGTACATAGCGCTGCAAAGATTTAACCCCCCATAACGCCCTCCGTAGTGGTGTTGGGGGCGCTATGGGGCGCCTTCAGCCACTCCCCCCCTAACACAGCGCTCCACTATGGATGGCCTAAGTATTGCAAGTAAATATTATGGTAACTAACCCTTTCGAGGATGTGGTGGGGCGCTATAACTCAAATATTTGGGTTTAGAACTTTAGAAACCCTCTTTAGGTGACGAAACATCTTGATTCTTCATTTGCAACTTTATTTTTTAATTGTTCATCCATATCAACTGATAAACTTCAAAACACCACCAACTCTCAATTCTCAGATTCTTGAATTAAATCAAGAAAATCAAAAACCCACCAAAATCAGCAAATCAAAAACCCACAGAAACCCTTAAGGCGATTTTTCCTTGTGTTGACAGATTTCAGCGATCAAAACTTCGAAATCGGTAATGATAGGGGCAAACTGGAGTAAAAAAGTTGGTTACTTTTGTTTTTTTTTTGTTGCTTAGTCCTTCGAATTCGGTTTGTGTGTTCGCCGTTTGCCATTTTAGGGTTGAAGCATTGAAGATGGTGGTGGGTTTGGGAGTTGCTGAGAATAAAAAGAGAAGACTATTTTGTATTCCAGTTTCGGTCCCTAAAGAGCATTATGGTCTTTTAACCAAAATCCTAACGTTGATCTAACAAACGTTAGAGAGAGGGACTTGAATGATTGCAATCGACAACCACGGGACTTGATTATTTGTTTTTTCAAATGAGGATTGCATGTGTGATTGGGTGTAAACCCTAGGGACTGAAATTGTACTTTACTTATGTCTACGCCTATCTTGCCACTACATTTTGGTTGCCCAACGGTTGGAACGGGCTACTAGATTCCTGCTTCTCAACAGTAATATAATAATTTTTCTAGCCCAAATGAATTCACGGAAAGTAACTACTCAGGAAGACAACTCTGAATCCACCAAACAACACGCTAACTTTCACCTTGCGGACAAGGTGAATTTGAAAGGGGAGAGTAGAGATGGGCATAAAAACCGGTTCCGAACCCGAACCGGTAGAACCGAACTGGAACCGGGTCCAGTTCCTACCCGACATTAAGTAGAACCGGTTCCGGGTTCAAAATACCCGTTGGTTCCAACCCGGTTCCACAATTTTACCATTTGAATCAGGTCGTACCCGGTTCCTACCCGTACCCGGTTCCTACCATTACCCGGAAATTCAGTTCTAGAAGGAACCGGTTATACCCGTTAAAATGTTACCGTTGGAACCGGTTATACCCGTTATAATGTTACCGTTGGAACCGGTTATAGCCGTTAAAATGTTACCGTTGGAACCGGTTCCTGACCGTTGGAACCGATTCTATATATATTGTTTAAAAATCTATTGTTTAGCACACAATTTCTCATATCTATTCTTCTTGTTACATTTCTTTCTTGTTCTTTTTCACATTCTAATCAACAAATGGCCTCAAAGAGTTCAAAAAACGCAAATTCCCAATCCGTTAACAATGTTCCTCAAGATCAATCGGTTCCATATGTGGTTGGAACATTGTCTCATAATCGCAGTAAGGAAGTTTGGAGCAATTGGGAGTTGGTCGAGATGAGTGACGGCTCGCAAAAAGCTCAATGTAAACATTGTGGATCGTTATTAGCCAAGGAATCAAACTCAACGTTAACGAAGCATATTAATAAGTATTGCAAAGCTTTAAAGGAAATGACATCCGGTTAAGTTCCACTATCCAAAGATGGTACCATTTTTCGTTATGAGCAAAAATTAGCTCGCGATCGGATGGCGAAGTTGGTGATACAAAAAGCGTTGCCGTTTGGACACTTCGACGACCTCGATCTTACAAATCTTATTCGGGAGACGCTACAACCTCGCTATAAACATGTAAGTCGTCGCACTTTAAAACGTCTTTGTTTAAGTTTATGGGAAAATGCAAAAAAAGATTTAATTGTTTTTTTTAAGAATTTAAAAACTAGTGTAAACCTAACTAGTGATGTGTGGCCGGCTCCACATGGTTTACCGGAATCGTACATATGTGTCACCGCTCATTGGGTTGATCCCGATACATGGCAAATGATGAAGCGTACGATTGCGTTTGACGAGTTTCCTTCTCCTCATACGGGAGAAAATATTTATAAAATTATAAATGGCACAATAATTAAATATGGTTTAGAAGATAAAAAATTTTCAATATCCTTTGATAACGCTTCAAACAACACAACGGCGATTGAAAAATTAAAGTTGAAGTACAAACCAATACTTGATGGTGTTTTTTTCACACACTATGTGTTGCACATATTATTAACTTAGTAGTGCAAACCGGTTTAAAAGATCAATTTATATCGGATTTTATTATAGCATTTAGAGCTATGCTCCAAGATGTTTTCAAAAGTGGAAAAGAAAGATATCAAGAATATAAAAAACTTTGTAAAGATGTCAACCAAAAAATTATTGGACCGAATTGGGATATACCGACTCGTTAGAATTCAACTTGTCATATGTTTGAAATGGCTATAAAGCAAATGGGCACTTTAAAATCTTTTCATACAACTTTAAGTGATGAGTACCTTGTCGTCCCCTTTCCCGACACGGCTTGGGAAAATATTAATAACCTAAGTACTTTTTTACAAGTTTTTAAAACTACAACGACTTTGATTTCCGGTGTTTATTATCCTACTAGTTCTAAAGTTGTGGACCAATTGTATTTGATAACAACTAATTTTAAAAAGTTTGAAAATTCTAGTGACATGTTAAGGAATATGACGAGACCAATGATTCAAAAATTTTAAAAATATTTTTTAGAATTACCACCCGTTTTTCTATGTGCCGCTGCTTTAAATCCAGCTTTAAACGTACCGGGTGTTGAAGCTTTAATTGATGAAATTTATGACAAGTTGGATATGCATGAGGAGGATCCAACTTTAAAAGCAAAAACAAAAAAAATATTCAATGAGTGTATGGCCAAACTTTATGATCATTATTTTAAAAAATACGGTGAAAAAAATCATACAAATTTGTTTGAGTCTCGGTCCACGGCCTCTAACGATGAAACAAGCGGGGATCCACTTATAACCATGTTGAACGTCGTTAGAGACGAGACCGCTAGACAACAAAGGGGTAGTGAACCAACAAGTGAACTTGGGAGATATAAAAAAAATCAGTATTCGCTTACTATGACCACCGAGGAGTATAGGAAATTTGATGTTTTGGCATGGTGGAAATCGAAAGAATCCGAATACCCGATTCTAGCTACCATGGCTCGTGATATACTAACGGTCCAAGCTTCCACGGTAGCTTCGGAAAGGGTGTTTTCTCTTAGTGGCAGGGTTTTGTAAATTAGAAGAAAGACTAACTCTGGAATCGCTAGAGATGGCAATATGCTTAAAGGACCATTTGGATGCCGTTGATCGTGTTCAACATAAAACTAGTCTAGAAGATGAAGTTGAGTTAGAGCATAAAATTGTTGACGAAGAGGAGGACGAAGAAGTGGAGACTAACGATTCGGACGACGATTGTACCGAGGTACCCACACCTAAGAGAAATTCATCGGAAAGTGTTGCACCTGCCGCTAGTAAACGATCAAAGAAATAAAATCTTACTGGAACCGGTTCTGAGTAATTTTTTATTTTTTTTTGTAACCGGTTAATTTTTTTTATATATTGTAACCGATTAGTTTGTTTTTTAATTTTAACCGATCATTGTTACTATTTTTATTTATCAATGTAACTAATAATAAAAATCAAACATAACAAACACAATAGAAAGAAACATTACACAAACTTTATTAAAACACCAAACCAAACAGGTTACATCAAACATTTGAAGAACCGGTGCAGGAACATTTGCATGCCATAGGTATTTTGCAAGAACTTAGAAGTTGATTGATTTTGTAAGTTGATGATGGTGAGTGTTAAGTTTAGAAATGGTAAGTAGGAAGGGGTTTATATACAAAAAAAAACGATTTTTTAATCAGGAACCGGTTTCCAACGGTAACATTTATCAGGAACCGGTTCCACGGTAACATTTTATCAGGAACTGGTTCTGAACAGTAAAAGACAGGTTTTGACTGTCAGGAACCGGTTCTGAACAGTAAATGGCTGTCAGGAACCGGTTCTGAACAGTAAATGGCAGGTTTGACTGTTAAGAACCGGTTCCCAACACTATCAGAAACCGGTTCCGCACCATACCCAGTTCCACACCATACCCGGTTCCATAATACCTGTACCCGGTTCTACACGGTTCCATATTCTTGGGTGTGAACCCGGGTAGGAACTGGACCCGGTTCCACACCATACCCGGTTCCAATGACATCCAAGCAGAACCGGATCCGGATTAGAACCGGTTCCGGATAATAATAAAACCCGATTATGCCCATCTCTAGGGGAGAGTAATGTTATGAACTCAAGTGTAGCCCAACTAATATATACAACTACTAGTGACCCAACTAGATGACCCGTATCCATATTATTATAAGGCCCAGGTAGGAGTATAAGGCTCTGCACGATATAAGGAGATCAGGGAAAATATTTGGGTAGGATATGATTTTGTCGAATGTGTAGGTTCTGGCTTCTCACCTTCAGTTCTCTCTGTAATTCCCATCCCCTTCTTCATTTGAATCAATGAATATGTGTTGACCGCCTCTTTAATCAATTCTATTTGTGGCTTTTTTTTATTCACAACAATATGTTTTTCGAAAAATCCCCACTATCAATTAAAAATCCTGATTTTTTTTTTTAACGGTTAACAAATCAATCCTGAGTATTTTTGGAGAACCCACTGGACAAATGGAGTACTTCAAGAGTAACCCGAGTTGTCCACCACCGCTTCCGAGGAAAACCCGATAACCCACCCACCCGTAGACACGACCGTGAAATTACCGGTATAGTGTGGTTTTAAAAAAGTGTGACTTTAAACCCGACAATGGATAATGTAGCAGCTCATGCTCATTACATTAAAGAAGAAGAACAAGAGTATAGAATCTATTATATATATGTAACCCATTTTTTAATAGAATCAGATAAACAATTTTGGAATCCTCGTTCCTGATGTGCCACTCTACCCCAAAGTCATTAAAAAAACCCCAAATTTCAATGAGTTTACGACGTTTAGATTGAGAGAGAGAAAAACCTAACTGAACGTGTAATTTCACGGTCGTGTCTACGGGCGGGTGGGTTATTGGATTTTCCTTGAAAATGGTGGTGGACGACTCGGGTTACTCTTAGAGTACTCCGTTTGTCCAGTGGGTGCCCCGAAAGTACTCGTAATTGATTTGTTGACCGTTAAAAAAATAGGAAAAATCGGGATTTTTGGAAAAAAAAAACATATTGTTGTGAATAAAAAAGAAGCCACAAATAGAATTGATTAAAGAGACGGTCAACACAGATTTATTGATTCAAATGAAGAAGGGGATGGGAATTACAGAGAGAACTGAAGGAGAGAAGCCAGAACCTACACATTCGACATAATCATACCATACCCAACTATTCTCCCTAATCCTCTTATATCGTGCAGAGCCTAATACTCCTACCTGGGACTTAAAATAATCTGGATATGGGCCATCTAGTTGGGTCACTTGTGGTGTTATATATATTAGTTGGGCTACACTTGAGTTTTGGGATGAGAAGGGTACCGTACGGTACCGATACCGAAAGTACTGATACCGAAAAACATGAAAAGTGGGTACTGGTATCGATACCGAATATACCGGTTCAGTACTGGTACTAAAAATGGGAAAAGTAGGTACTGGTACCCAATATACCCGTACCAAATGCGCATCCCTACTTGAGTTCATTACACATATGCAATGCTTTTACTATTATACCCTTATTGCATAAAGCTAACCCATACAATTATCGAATAATTACAAAAATACTCTAGAGTAGCTATAGCTATTGATGATCAATGGCGGAGTTCTTAAGTTCTGAACCAAAGGTAAGTTCTACAATGAACCCTATATATCATTTCAAAAATATAGTAACCATATATAGATTTTTTTTTTGGTTTATAAGGTCCTAAATACAATAACCATATGTAGATTTTTTTATTTTTTATTTTTTATTTTTAAGGTCCTAAATCAGGAAACTCATGCATCCTTAGGATGGATTGACACGTGACAATGCCTTAGACCAAGTCCATATGTCACCATCATACCGAGATATATCCTCGTACATAAATATAAACAAAAAGCGTGATTAATAAATCAAATATTGCTTAACCATACAATGCTCTAGCTACTTGCTAGTATGGTTTAATTTATATTATCTTTTTTGCCATCGTAAAAAGAGAGAAACATCTTAATTAACCTTCCAATGGCACTTCAACTTAGCTTGCAACTTACCTTTTCCAGAAGTTTCTTTGAGGCATGTAAACCAAAGCAAAACATCCAACATATTTTCAAGGCGAAGACTAGGCAGAACCGTTTGATCCGGTGCGGAGCCAAGTCTAAAGTTTATCAAGCCGATAGTCGGTTAGCCATTTACCAGCCAACAATCTGGAGTCATGATCTTATCCAGGTCTTAGATGATAATTTCCCGGTAACACATCATACTTTTGTGGTGATAGTTATTTTGACGTATTTTTATTTCATTTGAGCTTTTTGTGCACAAATTATATATTTGTGTGCTTATATATATATATATATATCATGTATATAATAGTTCTATTTGTCTTTGATGCCTAATACAGGTCAACTTCGAAGAGAGGGTGAGAGAGCTAGAGAAGAAAGCAGTGAATGATTATTTGAACAATGGTTGTTTCCGAACGTTGGATTTGCTTGAACACATAGATGATATCGAAAGGTTGGGTCTAGGTTATCGGTTTCAAAACCATATACAGAGACTACTCGAGGTAATCACATCATTATATGAAATTAATGATGAGCATGATGAAAAAGAGGAGAGTCTTCATGAGGCATCTCTTAGATTTAGGATTCTCAGACAACATGGTTATAATGTGTCACAAGGTACCCTTCTTTAGTTTTTCATTAGAACTCATTATCGATCTTTTGTAGTTTCGTTTTTTTTGTTGCATGTCTTCTTTCCGGTTCTTGTATGCTTTCTTTCCTAACTTCTTCTTGCTAGGCTCTATAGATATACACAAACATATAGAGTTTTGGCCGTTAAAAGAAAAAAAAAAGCATATCCAACCTACAACTTTTATAAACATTGGCAAACAGTCAAACCCGTCTATCGAGATATCATACCAGATTTCCATGTTTCATTCACTTATTTTTCTCTTCAAATGTATTTTACATTACCTACATATACAAATTACCTACATATACAAATTCTATTTGAGAGAATAGTGCTAGGCAGCTGCCCTGGCACCCCCCATTGGACCAAACCGTTTACCTACATATACAAATTCCATTTGAAGGAATAGTGCTAGGCAGCTGTCCTGCACTTCCCCATTGGAGCAAACCGTTTATTATTTTTTATATATTATAAAATTACGTTTTTACCTCAGTCGAAGATTACGTTTTTTTGCCCCTGCTCAAAATAACATTACACTTTTCTTCCCAGCCCAAAATTACGAATTTGCCCTCGATTCAAAATTACGATTTGGCCCCCAGCTAAAAATTTCGTTTTCGCCCAGTTCAAAAGAAAAAAATTATGTTTTTGCCTCCAACTTAAAATTACGATTTTCCCCTCTCTTCAAAAATAGATTTTCCCCGTTTAAAAATTATGATTTCGCCCTCAGCTCAAAATTACGTTTTTGCCCATGTTCAAATAAAATTATGCTTTTGACTCCAACTTAAAATTACGATTTTGCCATCGGTTCAAAAAAATTATGTTTTGCTTCCAGCCTAAAATTACGATTTTGCCTTTAGTTCAAATTTATATTACTGTGTTGGCCTAAGTTCAAAATTACAAATTCGCCCCTACGCAAATATACAATTTTGCCCCTAGTTCCAATTTACAGTACTGCGATCACTTTAGCTTTTGGAAATTACAATTTTACCCCAGTCAAAAATAAAACTTTCCCTTAGTTAAAAATAACAGTATTGCCATTGTTTTAGTTTTGTTTAGCAAAACTATAAAAGTGTTTCTTTTAATTGGTTGACTCGATTTAATTGTTTTTCGTGTTAAGGAGCTACCTAACACTCGCTCATTATTCGGCCATCGCCCCGCAACGCAGGCCGAACATCAACTAGTATGTTTACATTTTTATACTATTACCACTTTTACATTTACCTACAAATACATATGTTTACATTTTTATACTATTACTACTTTTACATTTAAATTCCAAAAATTATATATATATATTATATTTTATACCAAACCGTTGTTCTTTTTAATTTCGTGTTATGAAAAACAATAAATATACTTTAAATTTTAAATTACATATACATTTCGCAAAATAATATATACAGAACCTAATATATATTTTATAATAAACTGTTCTTAGAATCTTATATATACATATGTGGTGTGTGGGTGTATGGATCATTGACAATGGAAATAAAAACCAATATCAACCATTATTTTTTTACTTTTTATATGTTACTAGTATTTACGATATATAATTTACATATATATATAATATATAATATATATATAGAGATACATATATGTAGCTCGTAAACCTTCTCAAGGTGTGTGTGTATATATATATATGTGATAAGGGTCTGTTAAGAACCACCTTTTATTACGAGAACCAGTGTCAACCCAAGAAAAAATACTTAAAAAAATTAAAAACACACATAATTTTTTTTAATTGCTAAATTTCGTCACTAAAAAATAAAAATTAGTTGAACAACAATACTGTTGCACATGTGTAAACGCATGCAGATGTGCATATGTCGTAGTTTTTTTAGTGACGAAATTTACCGATTTTTAATAAAAAAATATTTAAGTATTTAGTTTTGAGTTTTAGCTTTATGGTTTTGTTAGGTTTTTTTTTTTTTTTTTTGGAGGGGGGGGTGAGGGGTGTTTAGGTTTTTGGTTGTGGTGGTAAGGGTGGGTGTTTATGTTTTTAGGTGGTGGTGGTGTAGGTTTATTTTATTATGTTCACATTGGTTCTTATGGATAATCACCAACGAAATTATTAAAATAATCATTGACTTTTATCATCCTCAAAAATATTCATGTTCAAGCTAGTCAATCATGATTCAACAAATAAGCCAACTAAATTTAGCCCATAATTTAAACATGTATTATTTTCATTGGACTTTTTTCCAGGACCTCGTTGTACTTTTCAAGGTTTTGTTGTGCTAGCCAAATTCTAGTTGTCCTAGCCGGTTGCTTTTTTGTCAAATGATGATTAGTTCGATTTGACATATCTAATTTTGTGAAGGTTAAAAGTTAATAGTTGTTTTAGTAATTTTGTTGGTCAATGTGTCTGTTTTCTGGATTTATTCTCGGGATTCCGCCTCCTGCCCTTGAACATCATGAGCATCTACCACATTACCAATAAGCGCCATGGCCCTAGGTTATGGATGGCCATACGAATTTTACTATAGGTCCTAAGATATAAACCATTCTATGTAATATTCTCTTCGCAATGGTCAAGTTATTTATGATATAATTGCAATGTTTGAACACAGATTTTCTAAGGAAATTCAAGGATAGTCATCATGGTTTCATAAAATATCTAAATACGGATGTCAAGGGATTGTTAAGTCTATATGAAGCTTCGCATCTTGCGTTTATGGAAGAAAGTGATTTGCATGAGTCCAAGTTATATGCAACTGAACATTTGTTGAAACTTAAGGCTCAAGAAAATGATGGCCAACCCTTGAACGTATTAACCACGCATTGGAAGGCCCCTTATATTATAGGATGCTTAGATTACAAGCAAGGCGTTACATTTATGCATACCATAAACGTAAAGATGCAAATCTACATTGCTAGAGCTTGCCACATTGGATTTCAATAGGATTCAAGCGGCATACAAAACAGAACTTAAAGAAGTATCAACGTAAAACTTTCCTTTCATCAACACTTGAAAATTAAAATCGAACACGAAAATATATAGAATATAATATGATAAATCTTGTAATACGATATGAATCTTTCTCCCTTATATACATAACAGGTGGTGGAAAAATATAGGCCTAGCTCAAGAGTTAAGCTTCGTTAGAGATCGACTTATGGAATGTTTCTTTTGGACAGTTGGAGTGGTTTATGAACCTCAATATCATTATTGTCGTGTAGGCCTAACAAAAGTCGCGCGTTGATTACTGTCATTGATGATATCTATGATGTTTATGGTTCTCTAGATGAACTGGAGATCTTCACGGATGTTGTCAAGAGGTTTGCAAATCTGAACTTGAATTACATTAAGTCACTATTGTTTAATCATAATTTTGTAATTAACTTCCAATTGTTGTAGGTGGGATGTTAGATCAATGGAACATATGCCTAGATATTTACAACTAGGCTTTGAAGCTCTTTTCGATACAATTACTGAAATAAGCTCTCACGAAGATATCACACCAATCCTTGTAAAAGTGGTTAGTAAATGGTATATTGCAAATAATTCTTATACTACTTTAATGCAGTAGCTATAAAGATCATCTTTATTTTTGTGGGATTGGAAGTGGGGAGAATTACTGGAAGCGTTCCTTGTAGAAGCAAAATGGACACAAGCCAAATACATTCCAAAACTTGAAGACTATCTTGATAACGCATGGCGCTCAGTTTCAGGAGTGGTTATACTTACTCATGGGTACTTTTTAACCAATCAAGAAATCAAGAAAGATGTAGTTGAGAGCTTGGAGAGGTATGGTGATCTTATGAAATGGTCATCAATGATTTTTCGACTCTACAATGATTTGGCTACTTCAACGGTATGCTTCATAATCATTTTGTTCACTAAATGTTTTATTGATGTTCTTTTGTGTTAACTTTGAATTTCCTTTGACGTAGAATGAGATAGAAAGGGGTAAAAATGTAAATGCGATTTCATGTTACATGCACGAGAATGGTGTTTGTGAGGAAGTTGCTCTTGCATATATAAACACTTTAATTGTCGAATCATGGAGGAAACTCATCAAAGTGTATGTGGCTTGTTCTGAAGACTTAGCAAATGCGGTCATTGATATGGCAATTAATCTAGCTCGAATTTCATGTTGTACGTACCAATATGGTGATGGACATGGAGCTCCTGACACTCGAGCTAAAGATCGGATCTTCTCCGTGATTATTAAGCCCATCACAATCGGAGTAAAGGATCATACTTAGATATATATATTTTGGCAAAATCTGTAGGGTGATGGATAATCAATAAAATATTTGTTGTATCATGTATGCTACACTTTTTAATAGAAATATACCTTGATAAATGTGTTGGATTACAAGGAAATAGACTTTCAGATATAATTGAAAGAAAAACACTTGGTTTTTAGCCAAATAATGTTTTAGCACAAACACAAAAAGTGCTAATATTTATATGTGAATATGAGTAAAGATATTAAGTTCTATTATGTTCCATTATTATTAGACTAGTTATGTTATTGTAATAAACTAGAAGGTATTTAATTGTAAAATTACTGTCTACCTAAAGAGAGTAAGAGACCCCTTGTAACCCTAGTTAAAACAACATTTAATAAAATACAAAAATATTATTCCTCGTTTCATTTAATATTAGAGCCAAACCGCCATTAACCACCGAAAAACCCTAGATAGGGCGGTCTGCCCCACCCTGTCTCCAACCTTTCAGTTCCTTTCTTGTTTTTGTTACAACTTTCTTTTCCTTGATATTCTTTAAGATCAGTTCCACTAGTAGCCTCTACCATCATAACAACCACCACTAAACCCTAGGTTCATTGCCACCAAAGGTATCCGCTGCTCTCATCTTATCATTAACAACTGTTGTCTCAACCTTCTCTCGCTAGGGTTCTAAGAAATAAGCTTCCTTCTAACCCAGTCCTCGCTCAAAATCGTCTTTGTCCAAAATATTCATGATTGACGCGCTACTCTACAAAGACGTCGTTTACAGACAGTCTCGTGCTCAAATTTCATATTTGTGCAAAAGATACAACGGCATGAAAGTTATCACCTTCAGTGTGGAACTTGAACTTTTGTGTGAAAAATGGTAGTTTAAGAGGACGTTTCAAGAATCATGCAAAGATATAATTGTGCAAATGTTGCAGGTTAGCAGCCACACACAGGTCGCTCATGACAGCCGTCACATTGTGTTGCGGTAGGTAATAGTATATGCACTAAAGATAAAGTATTGTTAAGAATAATAGGAGATCAAATTACAATAAAGTCTTGCAAACACAAAATAAAGTTGAGTTATAAAATGACATTGTTATAATGATTTGAGGCCAAACCCAAGAAACACCCTGTTAAAGACCGTATTATTGGAAACCAGTCAACGCACTCCCGAGACCCCTATGGTTTCGACATTGACTATAGTATTTTATGGATGGCGTTTGTCTTTGGTTGGTTGCTAAATTATTTGATAATGAAGAACCATTTTTAACATATATTGTTGATTAATTGAAGAAGTGAGAGACACCCAAGTGCCCAACACGGATTCCCAATCGTAGAACTATGAGTTCCTATATTATTAATAGGGTAAATTACACTTTTCGTCCTTTATGTTTGAGTCGGATTGCAATGGACAGCCTTTAACTTTAATAAACGGTCACAATCCTTTATTTGGAAAACGCGTTACACCCTAGGTCCTTTAGCCCTAACCCAGTGAAAATTTTCAGTTACGTTTAGTTATATGACTTGCACATGAGGGTACAAGGGTAATTTGACTTGTTTGTTGATAAATTAAAAAAAGTATATATATATGTATATATGTGTACACACACACACGCACACAACAAAACCCATATCTCTTTCTCTCAGTTATCCCCCCACCCTGCCAATAACCTTCACCACCGCTAAATCCCACTGCCACCTCCACCATATCCGGTAACCACCACCATCACCATATCTGTAACAACCCGCATTTTCGCAGCTCGTTACTCTCGTTACGCCTAGCACCAGAGATTCGAATCATAATGTAACCTGTATCGCTTACTACGCTACATCGCATATTTTCGCACTACATCGCTTATTTTCGCACTATATCGCACCTCACAACGCTTATAACGCACTCGCTAAATACTACAAACTTTGCGTAAAGTTTCCAAGGCTATCTGCTTGCTTAAACTGCAACGCGACTCTCGCAAGACTTTGGAACAAAGCCGCAAACTACCTCGCTTACACATTCGAATCTTAACTTAATTTAATCGATTAATACGCTTAACGCCTTGCTAAAACGCTTAATACAATTAACTAATACGAACGAAAGCATTACAAAATGATTTTTAATAATTTATAGGCATTTTTCTAGCATAGGTTCCTTTTGTAAAAAGTGCTTGTTTTAATCATTAAAATCCAAAAAAAAAATGTACGAAAATCCCAATTTTCGCACGAAAATTCATATTTTCGTACGAAAATTGTATTTTCGTGCGAAAATACTGCATGTTTTGGCTCTGAATGACAGTTTTCATGCGAAAAAGACATATTTCATGCGAAAATCGCATATTTGTGCGAAAAATGACCATTTTCGCAGGAAAATATGAATTTCCGCACGAAAATATCACCAAACCACCTCCATTCCTCTCCGCCTATAAATACAATCCTTCACCATTCACTCCAACTTGCATTCCACACCAACGCTGCCATTCCCACCAAAACGCTCTCCAGCCCGATTCTCTCTGTTCCAAGTAAGAAAACTATGTTTTTCACACGAATCACAACGGTTTTTACAACGATTTTGCATGAGATTATCTCCGATTTCATCTAAACTTCTCTGTTTTATGAAAACCTTCATCTTTTTCATAAAACTTTCGATTTTCCTAAGGATTTAGCACTTAACCGAGCATGTTTGAGTTAGCCTTGGTTTCTCAGACCCGAAACCTTGTTGTTTCAAACTCACCCAGTGTTTATCCTAACAAAACTGTTTTATCAAATTGATTTCACACGAAAACGGATCAGACCGACTAATGTTTTGTTCACTAAGTAGTGGAACGAGGCGCTGTCGAAACCGTCACGAAATAAACTCGAAAATACATCTGTTTCAGAGGAAGTCTTAGTCCCGAACGCACCAAGACGCAAGAACAGTCACTTGTGCGATCTGGACTGGCTCGCGTGAACCATACTTGGTTCACACGGTCCAGTCCGAGTTCATACAAGAGACTCACTCGCTCAAAAGACCTCTCCGATGCTAGGTTGATTAGTAACCTAAGGTTAGAGGGATGAACACTCGATTTCCCGAAGTATGAAGAAAAACACCAAAAATTTTTGCACGAAATTTTCATGAGAAAATTTCGTGAGTTGATTCACCAAAATTTTTGCACGAAAATTTCACCAAAATTTTCGCATAGAAATTTCACCAAAATTTTCGCACGAAAATTTAATCAAATTTTCGCACGAAATTTTCGCATGAAAACTAATTTCGTACGAAAATATCTATTTCCCTCGCACCGACTCTCCGTTTCAACTGTTTCACACTATGGAAGACTGATACCCTTCCGTCTCTATGCCCAGGCTAACCGGCACTCTTTTCTCTCCTCTCATCAACTCTCGGTGTTCCCTGTTACGCACCCACTGTGACTATACTTGAACCCTTTTCGCTTTAAACGCACTTTTGGGTGTAACATACGTTCATATCAAAATACACAACACAAAACTAAACTGATTATCACACGCGAATATCTGATTATACATATTTACACGTGATGCTAGGAACATGTAAACTAGGACACATTTTCATTAACTCACCTTAGTTAGTATGGTACTACAGTTTGGCTAACACCCGACAGGGTCTAGCTAGGAAGATCGCGCGAGCATAACGAGAGTATAGCATGATAAATTTGTCTTGTGAGTTTATATGTTATGTGGAAATTCGTGACACCGTTTTATCTACTATGCTATTATATCAAAACCTGTATGGTCGCCAATACATTTTCGTATTGACAATTATTTTAACGTATGTTGCAGGTTAAAGATTTATTCTCGCTGCAACTGGACTTAGGATATGCTTTAGAAACTTGTAATAATCTAGTTGACGAATATCGAATTGTTTGAGAATGATAGAATTCGTGATGATTATGTAATGATTGTATGGGAAATTGACACTTAAATATTGTCATTTAAAAATAGTCATTGTGGATTCTCTCGAACAATCTGAACCGCTTAGTACCGCGCCCCGATTATTCCGCCATCGGTTGGGGTGTGACAGATTGGTATCAGAGCCATAACTATAGGGAATTAGGTAAATAGCCTAGTCTATAGTAGGAAACTATGTGCTTCTTCCTTGCTTATCCGATTAAAACTTTCCCCTGTATTGTTGGACATAAAATACTATATAAAGTCTTTCCTAAGACTTGAACACAACACACGAAGCTGCAAAGATACTCGTACACCACAATCGAGTCAATTTGGCGAGATTAGGTGTGAAACCGCGAACTCTCGGCAAATCACTCACTCCGCGTACTCCGATTAGCACGATATTATCCGTTAAGTTAGGAGTGATATCCACATCTTAACGGAAATTTCCCATTCTATCCGGTGGAAACCTCCTGATGGGTCTGGGAGGGAAACCACGATCAGGGATTCGAAGTTATTAAGTTATGGGTGAAACCCGAACCTTGAAAACTCATCCCACTCAACGATTTTCAATCTCACCAAAGTCTCGACTATTTCGCGGATTTGGGACACGTAGTAACCGGAAGGGTAATGCCGTTAGCCGCTAGGCGGTGAGAGCATTTACCTATTAGGCAAAAGCGTTTGCCCAAACTCAACGGAATGATCGAATCACTTTGGGTAGTCGCTGTCTCAAAACACAGGACACTCTATTAATTTTAAGCCTGTAATCGCCGATTTTACGCATCATCGAATTTTTATTATGCTTCTATGTTTTCGAATTGAAGTTTTTACGCTTTATCGATTTCTCAATTTATCGCTTTTCGCTCCATAAACATATACACAACTCACACAGCCATCGCAATCCAAAACAAAAGCTAATACTCGCAACAAAACTAAATCATAACAACTCTCTCGAACGCGTCCTCGCGCCATATTTATTTATTATATACAAACATATATATACATACGAATAGTATGTGATTATGTGATAACGTGAGAATCTAGGAATATGTGTTTTCCTATGTGATCTTTGAAATACGTGTTACTATATCAACTATGACAAGTTTTTAACTCACTAAATCGCATCGCAATTTCAAAATCATTATGATCGAATCTCATTCCAAATATCTTTGTCTAGATGTCTTCGAACGCTTCCAACTCGCGACGACAAGCCAGAAGAAACGCCGACAAAAGGATCGCATCGCTCGTGGACAAGGAAATGGCCAAGGTCATTCCTCAAATCATCACTCAAGTTCAAGCCCTCAGCAACTCTCAGACATCAGAAGATTCTAAATCCAATGCACCAAAGTCTACATTCTCCTACAAGCAATTCAAGGCTTGTGACCCGATGGTCTTCACAGGTAAAGGAAGTGTATCTCAAATGCTCCAGTGGTTTGATGCCATCAAGGTTACCCTTCGTCAGAGTGGGTGCCCTGAGCATTTTCAAACCACCTGTGCTACTGGAGTATTTCAATCCCGAGCCCTCGACTGGTGGACAGCCGAACGCATCAAACGTGGGAATGACGCAGCTTACGCACTATCGTGGGAGGAACTGAAGGAGCTTATGAAGAGAGAGTATTGCCCTCCCCACGAAGTTCAAAAGCTCGAGAACGAATTCTGGAAAATCAAGCAAGTCGAAGGTCACAACGCCGGCCTCACAGCAAGGTTCAAACAGCTCAGCATTATTTGCCCTAGTCAGGTCGACACTCCTGAAAAGGCAATCAAAAAGTACATATGTGCTTTTCCTGAGTGCGTGGGCGATTTTGTCGAAGCTGCAAGATGGCTACCATCGGAGAAACCTATCAGTTGGCCGCGGAGATCAACGACAAACGAGTCTTGGATGGATATTTCTCCAAGAATCCTACCAAGAATCTGAACCAAGCTACTATCAAGCTGTTCGACGACGACGAAGACGATGACGTACCGCCGCAAGCCACCGTCGAGCCTAGCCGCAAGAGAAAAAGCCCGAGCCTCAACTACTCGGCAACTGCACCGCTCAACTCTGAACCTCTCCGAGCAGTTCCGTTCTACCCAAGGCGCAACTACACAGGGCCTCATCCCCAGTGCCCGACGTGCACGTATCACCACCGAGCCGGAGCCAGCTGCCACTATTGCATCAACTGCGACTGTTTCAGTCACTTCACCAGCAACTACCGCACAGGGCCACGACAACCCGAGATGCTAGCACTTCCCGCACCAGAGGCACCAGCAGCCACAACCCCAGCTGAGGAAGACGTCAACACCAACACCGACCAGACGTAGAACGATATTGTAATAGTATGATTTTCGACATTTGTTAACGCTATATAGTTTCAACCTACGACGACCTTTCTCGCTCTCTCCCTCTCGAGTCATCGCACTTAGTCTAGGCTCACACACTAAATCTATTTATTAACACTATATAGTTTATCACGATATAATATGTTTCTATCCACACAATGCGTCTTTAGAATAAGTTACGATAATCATGCAAACACTAATTAATCGCGGGTGCACACGGAATTAACCTGGTGTCTGCATGGGGATCGTAGTGAGTTCTAGTGGTGCCATAACGTTAAAAGCATGGTTAAGCGTGGTGGATACGCCGCTGGTACTTCCTATATATAAGCGTCTTGACCATGTCGACAAAGCGTGACACCTATTCACGGCACGGAGGTGGTGTGGTTAAAGAATGGTGGATACGCCGATGGTACTTCCTATATATAAGTGATTTGCCATACTAATAAACTCCCGTGGAGACGTGCCATGCGTGGTTGAACATTATTAGACCTTTAATATTATGATGATTATTTTCACATGCAAACTCCTTTGCAAGGCATAACATCCCATCACTTCTCAAATCGCACCACCGCTAGACTTTTCGTAAGTCTACATTGACGCGAACCCGCTTTCGATGAAGTCTATATCGCATCACTTATCGCTATCGCATCGCTTATCACATTAACCTCTCGACGTTGTATCGCTGTCGCTTCGCTTATCGCTATGGTTTCGTTTATCGCTGCCGCTTCGCTTATCGCTATCGTTTCGCTTATCGCTATCGTTTCACTGCATCGCTATCGTTTCGCTTATCCCTATCGCTTCTCTTATCGTATTCTCCGTTCAATGCCCGAATGCTATCTCTTCGCTTATCGTCTTTACCTCGTGACGCCTAAACGCTTATCACATCTCTCATTCTTACCGCTTCGCTATTCCAATCGCCAAACCTTCCTCGCGCGCTTTTATCGCTTACCAAGTATGCAATCAACTTCTCCGTGCAAGCTACTCGGCTCCCTATTCAAACTTGGTCCAACCATTCGCCGCTTGGATCAAAGTCCATCCATGTCATGTTGGCACACATGACATCATTCCACGGAACGGATGCGATATGGCTAAAACATGGTGGATACGCCGCTGGTACTTCCTATATTTAAGTGTTTTAGCCATACTAACAAACTTTCTTGGAAAGATGCCATGTGGGGTTCGACATAAATTAAAAAAAAATTATACCACTAAAACCGATTTTCACCGATGTGTTTGGAAATAAATAAAGATTTTGAAGTGTTAACAAAAATTTGGGGCCATTTACAAAAATTTTTAAAATTATTTAAAACCTTTGACCAACAAAAACATTTCTTACAACGTGGGTTAAATCGACTCAGCCTAACGCCGCCACGCAAGAAATTTTCATTACTCGAGTTTCCTTTAAAAGCCTTCCTGTAATAAGTTAACAAAATTTTTCAAAAACTAAAAAACATTTTTGGATCGCCAACTCGTGGGTTATCAACCACAAGTCAATTTAGCCGCCTTTACTCATCAATTCCCTACACCGCCGAGACGCCTTCACTCGTCAATCCTATATCGATCGCTCATTCATCCTCAACTTACCATAACGTCTTATCGCTTTTACGCTATCTATTCATGTGAATTCTCAAGGTCTCCCTTTCGAATAAATTTCAGGACGAAATTTTCTAAAGCATGCGAGACTGTAACAACCCGCATTTTCGCAGCTCGTTACTCTCATTACGCCTAGCACCAGAGATTCAAATCATAATGTAACCTATATCACTTACTAGGCTACACCGCATATTTTCGCACTACATCGCTTATTTTCGCACTATATCGTACCTCACAACGCTTATAACGCACTCGCTAAATACTACAAACTTTGCGTGAAGTTCCAAGGCTATCTGCTCGCTTAAACTGCAACGCGACTCTCGCAAGACTTAGGAGCAAAGCCGCATGCTACCTAGCTTATCCATTCGAATTTTAACTTAATTTAATCGATTAATACGCTTAACGCCTTGCTAAAACGCTTAATACAATTAACTAATACGAACGAAAGCATTACAAAATGATTTTTAATAATTTTTAGGAATTTTTCTAGCATAGGTTCCTTTTGTAAAAGGTGCTTGTTTTCATAATTAAAATCCAAAAACAAAATCGTACGAAAATCCCAATTTTCGCACGAAAATCCCAATTTTCGCACGAAAATCCCAATTTTCGCACGAAAATCCCAATTTTCGCACGAAAATTGTATTTTCGTGCGAAAATACTGCATGTTTTGGCTCCGAATGGCAGTTTTCATGCAAAAAAGACATATTTCATACAAAAATCGCATATTTGGTGCGAAAAATGACCATTTTCGCACGAAAATATGGATTTCCACACGAAAATATCACCAAACCACCTCCATTCCTCTCCGCCTATAATTACAACCCTTCACCATTCACTCCAACTTGCTGCCATTCCGCACCAAAATGCTCTCCAGCCCGATTCTCTCTGTTCCAAGTAAGAAAAACTACGTTTTTCACACGAATCACAACGGTTTTTACAACGATTTTGCACGAGATTATCTCCGATTTCATCTAAACTTCTCTGTTTTACGAAAACCTTCATCTTTTTCATAAAACTTTCTGATTTTCCTAAGGATTTAGCACTTAACCGAGCATGTTTGAGTTAGCTTTGGCTTCTCAGACCCGAAACCTTGTTGTTTCAAACTCACCCAGTGTTTATCCTAACAAAACTGTTTTATCAAATTGATTTTCACACGAAAACGGATCAGACCGACTAATGTTTCGCTCACTAAGTAGTGGAACGAGGTGCCGTCGAAACCATCACGAAATAGACTCGAAAAACATATGTTTCAGACGAAATCTTAGTCCCGAACGCACTAAGACGCAAGAACAGTCACTTGTGCGATCTGGACTGGCTCGCGTGAACCATACTTGGTTCACACGATCCAGTCCGAGTTCATTAAAGAGACTTACTCGCTCAAAAGACCTCTCCGATGCTAGGTTGATCAGTAACCTAAGGTTGGAGGGATGAACACTCGATTTCCTGAAGTATGACGAAAACACCAAAAATTTTTGCACGAAATTTTTGTGAGAAAATTTCGTGAGTTGAATCACCAAAATTTTTGCCCGAAATTTTCGCACGAAAATTTCACCAAAATTTTCGCACGAAAATTTTCGTAAGAAAATTAAATTTTCGCACGAAAACTAATTTCGTACGAAAATATTTGTTTCCCTCGCATCGACTCTCCGTTTCAACTGTTTCAACACTCTGGAAGACCGATACCCTTACGTCTCTATGCGCAGGTTAACCGACACTCTTTTCTCTCATCTCATCAACTCTCGGTGTTCGTTGTTACGCACCCACTGTGAGTATAGTTGAACCCTTTTTCGCTTTAAACGCACTTTTGGGTGTAACATACGTTCATATCAAAATACACAACGCAAAACTAAACTGATTATCACACGCGAATATCTGATTATACATATTTACACGTGATGCTAGGAACATGTAAACTAGGACACATTTTCGTTAACTCACCTTAGCTAGTATGGTACTATAGTTTGGCTAACCCCTGATAGGGTCTAGCTAGGAAGATCGCGCGAGCATCACGAGAGTATAGCATGATAAATTTGTCTTATGAGTTTATATGTTATGTGTATCATGTTTAAGTATGTGGAAATTCGCGACACCATTTTATCTACTATGCTATTATATCAAAACATGTATGCTCGCCAATACATTTTTGTATTGACAATTCTTTTAACGTATGTTGCAGGTTAAAGATTTCTTCTCGCTGCAAATGGACTTAGGATATGCTTTAGAAACTTGTAATAATCTAGTTGACGAATATCGAATTGTTTGAGAATGATGGAATTCGTGATGATTATGTAATGATTGTATGTTGATTTTACGGGAAATTGACGTTTAAATATTGTCATTTAAAAATAGTCGCTGTGGATTCTCTCGAATAATCTGAACTGCTTAGTGCCGCGCCCTGATGATTCCGCCATCGGTTAGGGTGTGACAATATCCAGCAACCACCACCACCACCGTATCCAGCAACCACCACCAACAACATATCCAGCAACCACCACCACCGAATCGAGCCCCACCACCACTGGATCCAGCCTCCACAAACATACGTCTCTAAGTAATCCTAACCCCTAGATCCATCGAATTGAACATGATTCGAGCAATGTTTGTAAAAATTACCATAGGGCTTTTTATCATGGAGTGTAAACGACTATAATCACAATAGAAATTTGTCACACCTCGATTTCAACGTGTACCCGGTGGCCCCGGTTGGGGAATATCGTGACGTAGTTGATAACATCATAACCAAACAAACACATGCACAGCGGAAGGTTTGGATTTAAATTACTATTACAAACCGAATGTTCAAAGTTCAAAAATAAATTACATGGCTTGTAATGAAAAGATCCATAGGCGGATCAAAATAAATATATACAAAGTAATTGATCAACAGACTTTAAGCAACCTAGAGACTTGCAATTCCTCTATAGTCACTATAGCGCAACTCCTGATCTATTGCGTGTTGCCACCTGTAACTTGGTCTTTTTAAAATACGTCAGTTTTCACTGGTAAATACTAATAACCGACTCATTTTGTAAACATTTATTAAAAAATGATTTTGGGTACACTTGGCACATTTTATAAATAACTTGGGATAGTTCAAAATGACCTTGTTTACAGTTTTACATGTTTGTCAATACATATGGGGTCCGGTGGAAAAACAGAATAACCTGATTAACCGACACGCCACTTAAAATAATCCACCAGCGGGATTTAATATTTTTATTAGCATTAGCGTCTGTCAGGTGTATGCCTACACCTCGCGCTTAAGGTCGTGGCCATTAGTAACGTAAATGAGCCAAGGATATCCCAGACATGGTCGAATTAACCCCCAATGTTTAAGTTATCAAATAATACAGAATGAAACGGGTTATAAGGATTTAGTAAATAACAATCCGATAACATGATCCCATACCCGACCAAGCGGTATTATTATACCGTATCCCAAGCCCGTATAGGGAAAATAAGTTAAAAGTATTTACCTGAGCAAATTCTTCAAATAAGATAAGTAACTCAGCCGAATATTAAAAAATAAGCTTAGATGGCAATCTACAGGACGCTCTTAGTCTGGAAATGATGGTGTTTATAACCAATTAGAATGCTAACGGGTCCTATCTACTTTGTAGACTCGAACCGGGTAGCTTAAAGATAATAACGTACTAGACGCTAGATTAAGCGGTGACCGGAATAGAATGTAGTTTAAACCCGACAAGCACGAAGACTCGTTTAATATGGGTAAACATGTTACATTCTGGATTTTGGAAATAAAATGATAAGGTTAAACCCGTTTCGGTTAAATTACGTAAACTAGTTACGTAGGCCGAACCGTACACATATAAGCGAAACTGGGTAACCGGGTGAGTCTTATACAAGTTCCATATGCCATTCTACTTTAAACATGTTGTAATATCAGTAAGATATCAACATGTATGCCCGTTATGGTTTTAAAATCAAGTTACACCTCAGAAGGGCGTTTTGGTCATTTTATGACTTGTAAAAGAACTTATGAGCAAACTGATGTAATGTTCATAATCTTACTGTAAAAATAATTTATTATGATGTTATATCAGTAGGATATCGAGTATGTGTGTGGTTTAGAGTTTATGACTAAACTATGCCCCGTAAGGGCATTTTGGTCATTTCACACATGGTTTGATAATTTACTTGGGAATCTGAGTTTAGTTGATGTACTTACTGTAGTTATATGTAAAATGAGTTTTGAAATCAATAGGTATCAAGTCTTGGTGCTTTAATATGGTTTTAAACCATACTATGCACCTAAATGGCGATAAAGTCGCTAAATGACGATATTCAAGATGATTAAGGAAAACTGATGTTATGATCAGGTTTATATAACCAAAATAAGTTATTTAATATATTATAACAGTAGGTAAATGGTTTTGTTATAAAAAGTATCTTTAAAATCATTTTATATATCATAAGGGTAATATCGTCATTTATCGGCATTATATAAAGACTTGTGCATAACTCAGTTTACAATCTGATTTTAACATCCCAAGTAATCCTAATTATGATATTACATCAATAGGTAATGAGTTTTGTTGAAGAATTATGTTAAAAACCATTTTAGATGCCGAAAGGGCATTTTGGTCCTTTAAAAGCATGATTTGCGATAATTAAACAAAACTTGGGTTATGACCAGATTATTGACGTCAAAATAAGTTAGTCATGTTTATATACCAGTACATAACTTATTTGTATGCTCATTTGTATTTAAAACCTTATTTTTAAGTATGAAGGACATTTTAGCAAAGTTTGACATAATTAACGGAAACTTGCATAAAAGCACGGATTACTATGTAACCATGAGATATAACTCCAGAGGGTTATACTATAACTGAACATGGTCACAATGCAACTTAATTTCAGTAGCTTGAGTTGCTAAATCGGGTCAGAACTGAAAGTCAAAGTAGAAGTCAAACTTCACGACTTTTAGTTGCGAACCGACCTTAAACCTGGACTTGACGGGCCGAACATGTTTATACATGTTCTAATACTTATTACCAAGTTATTAAAGTGTCAAAATGTATTTTATAACACTACATTATCATATATGTATTTATTTCAAAAACTGACCCAGTTTGACTTTTTATCAATAACTTTGACTCGTCAATTGACCAAGCAAACGTGGTAATCAGGATGTGCCCTTTTCAGGGATTAACACCTACCTAATTACGATCATGTAGCCATGTTCGTTACGAACATTGGCTGGACCGTAATGGTCTTATCTCAAAGTCAAAGCGTTTTTACGTCACGCTTTGACTTTGGCTTAAAGCCTAATAAAACTGAAAAGAAAGGATTGGAACACTTACAAGTGAACCAAGGATGACTAAGAAAACTCAGGGGATTGCTCCTTGAAGATCAGGAGCCTTCCAAGTGAGTGATAGAGAGAAAGAAAATGAGAGGTGCAAGAAATGGGGTTGATGAACACCTCTATTTATACTTGGAGATCATGAACAAGATCAATCCAAGTGTTTAGAGCTCACCTAGGATCACTCCAGGTGTTATATGAGGTGTCCAAAACCAGAATTGAGGCCATGGTTTCGAGCTGTGAGAGTGCAGGTGGGTTTAGAGGTGGACAAGCATGCAGATCAGCAGCTGGCATGCTGTTTCTGCGAAGTGACCTCTCCCGCGTGTCGCGCGGGGATGCCAGGTATCTGGCGTGTGGCGCCTGAGATGCCAATTCACAAAATTTCCATTTTGGCCCCTGAACTTCTCCAAACTCTCGTATTTTGACATAAAAGCATGTTTTATTCACTATGGCCCCTGGTAAGCACTCTCGGGAGTATAACCGAAAATCATTAAGCTAAGGGTTCGTTAAAAGGTCACTCAGAGGCATAGTTTAAGCATGTTGACATGTTTAACCCCTCGACTTTAATATTCACCACTCAGGGGTTATAAAATAACATGTTGGCGATTTTAGTCCCTCTCGTCTAGCACGCGACATTCGAGGATCAGCGGGACACGTGTCGAAATTTTATAGGACGTAAAAAAACACTGGTGTTACATCCTCACCCCCTTACAAGAAATATCGACCTCGAGATTTATTAAAAAAGACAGGGGTACTTCTGTCGCATAGAGGACTCGACCTCCCATGTATACTCAGGGCCTCGACGGGCATCCCACTTGACCTTTACAATAGGCACATGCTTCCTACGAAGCTTCTTGACTTGCCAAATCTTGATCGCAATCAGTTTCTTGACAAAACGCAGGTTTTCGTCGATTTGCACATCCTCGTGCGGCATTGCTAGCGACTCATCTGCTAGACATTTCTTTAAGTTGCAAATGTGGAACACGTCATGAATTCCACTTAGCTTTTCAGGCAACTTGAGCTTGTAAGCTACGGACCCGACTCGTTCGATAATCTCGAACGGTCCTATATATCTTGGCTTAACTTGCCCTTTTTACCGAATTGCATGACGCCTTTCCAAGGCGACACCTTTAGTAACAGTTTATCCCCAATTTGGAACTGAAGAGGTTTGCGCCTCTTATCTGCGTAGCTCTTCTGCCTATCTCGGGCAGCTTTGAGACGGTCACGGATTTGCAAGATTTCATCCGTTGTTTCTAGAACTATCTTAGGTCCTGTTAGTTGGGCTTCCCCAACTTCTGCCCAACAGACGCGCGTTCGACACTTTCTCCCATACAAGGCCTCAAAAGGTGCAACCTTGATGCTTGTATGATAACTGTTGTTATAGGAGAATTCGATCAAAGGTAGGTGGTCGTCCCAACTGCCACCTAATGTAACATTTGTCAAAAACGGGTTTTCCAAACCCGCTTCGTTTGTAATCGAATATCAAGTTATAAATGTTTCGTTGTGTATTTATGGTTATTTTAATTTTAAACGATGCAAAATTTATAAACAAATTAGAACTTAAAAACTTCAATTAATAAAAAGTGAAAATAAAATAAATAAAAAAGAAAACCGGCTGCCGGGATTCGAACCCGGGTCAGCCGGGTGAGTCAACAACTTAACTCGCGCAATTATAACCACTCCGCCACTAGTTGCTTTTGTGAAATGTAGGAAGCAAATAAAACATAACTTCACTCAGGAATCAACATGTTTACGCCAACTGAAACCGTAATCGGCTTCCAAACGTCCAAGACGTTTGAGTGATCGCGGAATTCTGTTTATAACCGATAAACCGACACTTTCAATCAATTCAGTCTTGAATGGACTTGAATTTATGTGATGATCGGTTTTAATAACCGAAAATCTTCATTTCCTGAATTACTCCAACAATAACATCCTCTCGCGACTCAAAATCACCCACAGAACCTCCAATCTCACTTTCGCTCTACTTTCAGTTCGTCGGAAAAGCTTTTTGAACTCGCCGGACTTTCGCCGGAAAACCGGGTCTTCCATCAAAACAGTAAGTTTCTCGATTCTTCCATCTTCTATCAGTTGTTAAGCTTTTGCTAACTCAAACCTTTCAATCTGAATCAGTTTCAGACGAAGATATCGGATAATTAACTCTCGCCGGAAAACTTCTGAAAATTCCCAATTTTTGCTGTGAAGCGGTATAGCCTTTTAAACCTTCTGGTAACTCTTGTTCAGTACTTCAATTCTACATCTAGCTAATCAAAACTGTTAATTGGTCCGTTCAGACGAAGCCCATAAAAACAGAGCCGACGACTTCGCCAGAATTCTGAGAAAGACCATTTTTCCGGTATGTCTACTTCCAAAATCTTTCCTGTCCATTTCGTTTTAATCACTTAAAAGATTGTCAATCGAATTAAACAGAATCAGTAGGGTAATCGTGTCTGTGATGTTGTAACGAAGAAGATGAAGTTAGTTTGTATATAAGTTTAATATAAATTGGATATTATCTCGGGTTAGACACACAGTCCAGCGGTGGACTGTGTGCGCACATATATCACACGCCGCGAGTTCGATCCTTGACACAATTGTATGCTCTGTAATAAAGATGTTTTCCTTTTTAACTGAACCGGATTAAGTCAAGGAAGATGTTAAGTATAATAAAAATCGGTATATTAACCAGGTTAGACACACAGTCCAGCGGTGGACTGTGTGCAACACTAACCCACAGGTCCCGGGTTCGAGACCTGTTACACACGCCGGTTCGATGATTAAAATCCTTTTTGAAAAATAAAAGAATTTAAAATAAACTAAAACAGTATATAAATATAATTAAAAACAGAATTATTTCGGGTTAGACACGTAGCTCAGTTGGTAGAGCTGCGTGCACGCGTACGGGAGGTCTCGGGCTCGAGCCTTACCCGGCGCACACATGAACCGGTCAAACAGTCAACAGTCATGGTCAAAGGGCAATGGTCAACGCAAAAGTCAACATTTTTTTTTATTTTTATTTATTTATTTAATTTAAAAATCAATTAAAAATACTTAAAAATAATGTTTTTAAAGATAGAAAATAGCCTTAAACTCACAAAAATACATCTAAAAATCCTATTAAAATTATTAATAAAATCCACTCATTTACCATACCTTTCGTTATTATTTAGGTTACTAAAATTCTCGTCGATCAATCCTCTAAACTCGTGCGCATTTCATCATCTTCAACCGAACGCACCCAATGTGAGTGAATCTCTACAAATTCCCCGTTTTAATCACGTTTTTGGGGTGTATCATGTGTTTTATTATTTATTATATTTAAATTATTGTGCATCTATCATATCCATGAACAAATGTGTGTTCAACATTTATCAACTGTTTGTGTGGTTATTGTTTAGATCAAATTTATCATTTTCAGTACATTCATTATCATAGGCCGCCGCTCCCCATTACATTATGAGCGTTGAGCTGTTCCCCATTACATTATGAGCGTGAAATCCATTTGTATAAAGAGTAGTGAATGAGAAAGATAAGTACTTTTAAACCGCTAACGAAGGCGTTGCCAACATACGATCGGCTCCGTTTGATTGAGCCTTGATCGCACAGACATTTATCATAGGCGGTCCGTTCCCCATTACATTATGAGCGTGAACGTGACGTTGCCAACATATACAGTTTCATTCATGTTATATATTCATGCAAGTTGGTTTGTTATTATATGTTATTGTTTGTTGTTGTTATTGTTATTGTAGAATTTAATTACGTTTGCTTACATATGATTATTGCACAATTTTTCATGATAAAGATAACAAGAGATCAATAACAAATGTTTTTCTAACAAGGTTCACTCGCCAACTTATGTTGACCCAAAAACCCCCATTTTTTACACATGATACAGGTGATCCAGCTGTAGCAAGAAACACATAGGATGGCTTAGAAGAATAAACTGGTTTAGACTTTGGATTGTTTAGTTGATTATCTTTCTTTGTATTTGTATGAACATGTTTGGAATATTGAGGATGTAATTTTGACTTTAATAAATATGAAACATATTGGTAAATATCATGAGCTTTGGTGATAACCCAATTATGCCCCGACTCTTATTCCGCTGCGGGTCGGGGTGTGACAGATTGGTATCAGAGCCATGACTATAGGGATATAGGATAGGTTATTAGACCCTTAGAGCCTATACTATAGTTGATTAGAATTTTTAAAATTTTTTGTGTGTTACATGCAAAATTCATGATTTTTATATGTTTTATGTTTAATGTTACATTCAATGTTATGCAAGCATGTTCATAAGTACATATTTTTATATAATGCCTATCATGAATCATATTCTCATAACATATCATATCCATGAGAGCACACACCACATCATTTCCATGATTGTTTTTGCAATGATTTTTGTATTTTCAAATCACATCAAAGTGAGTTCTCATGACGGGCATGTAGTAACTGGAAGGGTACAAGTACCGGTAGTCGGAACGTCCTGTCTAGGCTTGGCATTCGTATAAATCCAAAATAAAGGATCAGTTTGCCTACCTGGGGACTAACGATGAGAGTACGAAGTACCTATTAGGCCAAAGCATGCTATACCAAACGTCGTGTGAGCTAACCCCACTTTGAGTTGTCATTGTGTCTACACCTGGACACCTTCCGACCATACATCTCGTAAACATATTTCATGGTTTTCATTCGGGTGATGCGAGTGTTAAACCGCCAATACCAATGTGAATCCTACTAAGCCAATAGTCATGGGGGCCCACATGACTATACAGGTGAAGGTAGGGGGACATTTGAGGCCCAACATGAGCAAACCCAAGACATCCTATGGATGTAGTTGCATTATTGATATTTATGTTATTTTTATTTTCTTTAAGACACATGACACCTAAAAAGATTCCATAAACTCACAATCTTCTTATGTATGTTCCTGTAGATGTCGGCTAGGCAACAACGAGGGGGTAGAAGATCAGGAAGGTCACACGAACGCTTGGCCACTCAAATCGCTAAACAAATGGCCGCGGTGCTTCCTGACATTGTGGTTCAAGTACAACAAGCTCTCGCCACGAATCCCACCAATCCTCCCCAGCAAGAAGACCAGAACATCGGCAACCCTCCTACCAAAAAGTGCTCATATAAACATTTCAAGTCTTGCGATCCTCCGAAATTTGAAGGGACCGAAGGTGTCACTGCTCTCCTCCACTGGTTTGAGGAAATGGAAAACACCTTCCTCAACTGCGATTGTCCCGAGGATCGCAAGGTACGATACGCAACCGGGAGACTATTTGGGGTAGCTCTTACCTGGTGGAATACTGAAAAGGGTAAGAGAGGAATCGAAGATGCAATGGCCTTAACGTGGGAGGAGTTAAAGGAAATCATGACGAGACGTTTCTGTCCTAGAAGTGAGATTAAAAAGTTAGAGGATGAATTTCATTCGTTGAAGCAAAAGGAGGGAGATCATACTTCCTACAACAAGAGATTCTTAGAGTTGAACCAAATGGTCCCTAACTTGTTCACCCCAGTTTACCGCTTAGTCGAACACTATATTCGAGGTCTTCCCTCGAAAATTCAAGATTCAGTTCTCAGCACTTCGCCAGCAACACTTGAAGCTGCTATGGAACTAGCTACTGAGCTTACCGAGAATCGAATTCGCAACGGTAAATTTAAAGAGGAGAAAAAGAAAGCCCCCGTTGAGGGCCAAACTTCACCCCATTCCACCTCCTCCTCTAAGTTTGCTAACAAGAGGAAACGTAACACCAGAAACTTTGCTGTCACACAAACAAATTTCCCTATCCCTGCTGCACCCATTACCCAAGTTGCCCCCTCACCTGCACCATATAAAAGGCCATACTCTGGTCCATTCCCAAAATGCAACTGTTGCCAATACCATCACTTTCCTGATCATCCCTGCCAACATTGCACCGGCTGTGGTCGCGCAAGTCACACCGTTCAAACCTGTCGCATACCTCAGCGGACGAACCGCTACCAGCCCTCAACCCAAACCCACCATCAAATAATGGGTCAAGCCCAACAACCTCTATTACTACCACCTACCCAACATTTAGCCCAATCCTACTACCAACCCAACTATCCCATGGTGCAACCTATGCGGGCTTGCTATAATTGTGGAGACCCAAGCCACTTTAGAAACACTTGTCCACGCTTGGTGAACATTATACATGCTCAAGCCCAAGCAAATCCGGTGAATCAGGCTAACCAAGCTCCTCCACCTGCAAGAGGAAGAGCTTTCAACATCAACGCTAATAAGGCTAGAGCTGACAGCAATGTGGTTAACGGAACGTTTCTTATCAATGGTAGTTATGCATCCATGTTGTTTGAGACTGGCGCGGATAAAAGTTTTGTGTCCTTAGAGTTTGAACCCATCCTCAACCAAATTCGTGATAAGCTCATGGAATCCATAACAGTAGAAGTTGCTGACGGAAAACCGGTCTCATTAAACTCTATTATACGCAATTGTACTCTCACTTTAAACGATCACGATTTTCCAGTTGACCTCATTCCTATGAAGTTGGGAAGCTTTGACATTATAAATGGTATGGACTGGATCAGCCAACATCAGACTGAAGTTGTATGCCGCGAAAAGTTTATACGCATTCCTCTTACAAACGGTCGGACTCTACGAATCTTTGGAGAAACCCCATCGAAAGGGCTCAGATTAATGTCCTGTCTTCAAGCTCGAAAATAACTCCGCAAGAATTATGTCGCATTTTTAACTCATGTCGTCAAAAATGAAACCATGGAGAAGAAACTTGAAGACATCCCAGTAGTAAAAGATTTCCCGCAAGTTTTTCCTGACGACATTTAAGGACTTCCTCCCTTGAGAGAAGTCGAATTCCGCATTGATCTTATACCTGGTGCTACACCAGTTGCAAAGTCTCCTTATAGGTTAGCCCCCTCCGAAATGCAAGAGCTAGCCAGTCAATTGCAAGAGTTGACTGACAAAGGATTCATACGTCCTAGCTCCTCGCCTTGGGGTGCACCTGTCCTTTTTGTGAAGAAGAAAGATGGAACGTTTCGCATGTGCATCGACTACAGAGAACTCAACAAGTTAACGGTCAAGAACCGCTATCCATTACCACGCATTGATGATCTTCTTGACCAACTTCAAGGCGCCAGCTGTTTTTCAAAAATCGACCTTCATTCTGGCTATCATCAACTCAGAGTACATGAAGAAGACATCCCAAAGACCGCCTTCCGAACTCGTTATGGTCATTATGAATTCATGGTCATGCCATTTGGTTTAACCAACGCTCCAGCTGTCTTCATGGATCTAATGAACAGAGTCTGTAAACCCTATCTCGATCGCTTTGTTATAGTCTTCATCGACGACATCCTCATTTACTCAAAGTCTAAGTCTGATCATGAACGGCACCTTCGACTCATCCTTACACTCTTAGAGAATGAAAAGCTCTACGCCAAATTCTCCAAATGCGAATTCTAGTTAAAAGAGGTACAATTCCTTGGACATGTCGTCAATGACAAGGGAATACATGTCGACCCCTCAAAGATCAAAGGAGTACAAGAATGGCAAGCGCCACGTACACCAACCGAAGTAAGATCATTCCTTGGTTTGGCTGGTTATTATCGCCGTTTCATTTCAAATTTCTCCCGCATTGCTGTACCACTCACGGCTTTAACTCATAAAGGGAAACCCTTCATTTGGGGACCCAAACAAGAAGAAGCCTTCCAGACCCTTAAACAAAAACTCTGTGATGCACCTATCCTCACTCTTCCTGAAGGTTGTGATGACTTCGTGGTCTATTGCGACGCGTCAGGGCAAGGACTAGGCTGTGTTCTAATGCAAAGAGGAAAGGTGATAGCTTATGCTTCTAGACAACTCAAAACTCATGAGAAGAACTACACCACCCACGACCTAGAACTTGGAGCCGTTGTGTTCGCTCTTAAGATATGGAGACATTATCTCTAGGTACTAAGTGTGAAATATACACTGACCACAAGAGTCTTCAACATATCTTCAACCAAAAGGAGTTAAACATGAGGCAACGAAGATGGGTAGAACTTCTTAATGACTACGACTGTGAAATTCGGTATCACCCTGGCAAGGCAAATGTGGTGGCCAATGCACTCAGTCGAAAGGGTTATGCGAACTCCATTCGTCTTCTATGTTCGCAAATCATAACCGACATCAAAGATCAATTCGAGAAGCCCAACATGTTTCAGTAACGAAAGACGACGTACGAAAAGAGCTGTCCTGTGGAACTGAACTTAAAATTTAAACTAAATCTGACGGTATTCTATACTATCTAGATCGCATATGGATTCCTGACCACAACAACCTTCGTGAATTCCTTATGAATGAGGCACATAAAACACGATACTCTATACACCCAGGAGCCGACAAGATGTATCAAGACCTTCGATACACCTACTGGTGGCCTGGAATGAAAAGGATATTGTTGTTTTTGTTTCCAAGTGCCTTACATGTTCTAAGGTGAAAGCTGAACATCAAAGACCCTCAGGACTTCTGGTCCAACCTGAAATACCTGTATGGAAGTGGGAAAACATAACCATGGACTTCATTACCGGGTTACCTCGCACTTCTGGTGGGTATGACACTATATGGGTAATCATTGATCGTCTTACAAAATCAGCTCACTTTATCCCAATCCGCGAAGATTTCAAGAACGAGAAGCTAGCTCGTATCTACATCAGCGAAATCGTGAGCCGACATGGTGTACCGTTAAGCATTATTTCAGATCGTGATGGTCGTTCCACTTCACGAACATGGCAGGCCGTACAAGCCGCTTTGGGTACACGATTAGACCTCAGTACCGCTTATCATCCTCAAACTGATGGACAATCTGAACGCACCATTCAAACTCTTGAAGATATGCTTCGAGCATGTGTCATAGACTTCAAGGGAAATTGGGACGCTCATCTACCATTAGTTGAATTTTCGTACAACAACAGCTATCATTCAAGTATCGGCATGGTACCTTTTGAAGCTTTATATGGTCGTAAGTGCTGATCTCCAGTATGTTGGCACGAAATTGGGGAAGCTCAAATCACCGGTCCAGAATTGATTCAAGAAACCACAGACAAGATCCATCAAATTCGAAACAATCTTCTAGCGGCTCAAAGTCGTCAAAAGAGTTATGCAGATAAACGACGAAAGCCTTTGGAGTTTAACATTGGTGATTATGTACTTTTAAAAGTATCACCGTGGAAGGGAGTAGTTCGTTTTGGCTAGAAAGGCAAGCTAGCACCACGCTACTTAGGACCTTTCAAGATACTCGAAAGAGTAGGACCTGTAGCATACAAGCTTGATCTACCAGAAGAACTCAACAGAATTCACCCCACATTCCACGTATCAAACTTGAAGAAGTGCCTCGCTGATGAGAACCTCCATATTCCTCTGGAAGATATTCAGATTGATGAATCTATGCATTTTATTGAAAGACCAGTAGAGATCATTGACTTTGGAGAAAAACGTTTAAGACGGAGTCGTATTCCAATTGTTAGGGTACGCTGGGAGTCGGAACGGAGACCTGAGTTTACTTGGGAACGTGAAGACTCAATGCACGAAAAATACCCGCATCTTTTTCCTACTACTACTACTACTTAAATTTCGGGACGAAATTTCCAAAAGTAGGGGATACTGTAACATTTGTCAAAAACGGGTTTTCCAAACCCGCTTCGTTTGTAATCGAATATCAAGTTATAAATGTTTCGTTGCGTATTTATGGTTATTTTAATTTTAAACGATGCAAAATTTATAAACAAATTAGAATTTAAAAACTTCAATTAATAAAAAGTGAAAATAAAATAAATAAAAAAGAAAACCGGCTGCCGGGATTCGAACCCGGGTCAGCCGGGTGAGTCAACAACTTAACTCGCGCAATTATAACCACTCCGCCACTAGTTGCTTTTGTGAAATGTAGGAAGCAAATAAAACATAACTTCACTCAGGAATCAACCTGTTTACGCCAACTGAAACCGTAATCGGCTCCCAAACGTCCAAGACGTTTGAGTGATCGCGGAATTCTGTTTATAACCGATAAACCGACACTTTCAATCAATTCAATCTTGAATGGACTTAAATTTATGTGATGATCGGTTTTAATAACCGAAAATCTTCATTTCCTGAATTACTCCAACAATAACATCCTCTCGCGACTCAAAATCACCCACAGAACCTCCAATCTCACTTTCGCTCTACTTTCAGTTCGTCGGAAAAGCTTTTTGAACTCGCCGGACTTTCGCCGGAAAACCGGGTCTTCCATCAAAACAGTAAGTTTCTCGATTCTTCCATCTTCTATCAGTTGTTAAGCTTTTGCTAACTCAAACTTTTCAATCAGAATCAGTTTCAGACGAAGATATCGGATAATTAACTCTCGCCGGAAAACTTCTGAAACTTCCCAATTTTCGCTGTGAAGCGGTATAGCCTTTTAAACCTTCTGGTAACTCTTGTTCAGTACTTCAATTCTACATCTAGCTAATCAAAACTGTTAATTGGTCCGTTCAGACGAAGCCCATAAAAACAGAGCCGACGACTTCGCTGGAATTCTGAGAAAGACCATTTTTCCGGTATGTCTACTCCCAAAATCTTTCCTGTCCATTTCGTTTTAATCACTTAAAAGATTGTCAATCGAATTAAACAGAATCAGTAGGGTAATCGTGTCTGTGATATTGTAACGAAGAAGATGGAGTTAGTTTGTATATAAGTTTAATATAAATTGGATATTATCTCGGGTTAGACACACAGTCCAGCGGTGGACTGTGTGCGCACATATATCACACGCCGCGAGTTCGATCCTTGACACAATTGTATGCTCTGTAATAAAGATGTTTTCCTTTTTAACTGAACCGGATTAAGTCAAGGAAGATGTTAAGTATAATAAAAATCGGTATATTAACCAGGTTAGACACACAGTCCAGCGGTGGACTGTGTGCAACACTAACCCACAGGTCTCGGGTTCGAGACCTGTTACACACGCCGGTTCGATGATTAAAATCCTTTTTTGTATATAAATATAATTAAAAACAGAATTATTTCGGGTTAGACACGTAGCTCAGTTGGTAGAGCTGCGTGCACGCGTACGGGAGGTCTCGGGTTCGAGCCTTACCCGGCGCACACATGAACCGGTCAAACAGTCAACAGTCACGGTCAAAGGGCAATGGTCAACGCAAAAGTCAACATTTTTTTTTATTTTTATTTATTTATTTAATTTAAAAATCAATTAAAAATACTTAAAAATAATGTTTTTAAAGATAGAAAATAGCCTTAAACTCACAAAAATACATCTAAAAATCCTATTAAAATTATTAATAAAATCCACTCATTTACCATACCTTTCGTTATTATTTAGGTTACTAAAATTCTCGTTGATCAATCCTCTAAACTCGTGCGCATTTCATCATCTTCAACCGAACGCACCCAATGTGAGTGAATCTCTACAAATTCCCCGTTTTAATCACGTTTTTGGGGTGTATCATGTGTTTTATTATTTATTATATTTAAATTATTGTGCATCTATCATATCCATGAACAAATGTGTGTTCAACATTTATCAACTGTTTGTGTGGTTATTGTTTAGATCAAATTTATCATTTTCAGTACATTCATTATCATAGGCCGCCGCTCCCCATTACATTATGAGCGTTGAGCTGTTCCCCATTACATTATGAGCGTGAACCAGGCGTTGCCAACATACGATCGGCTCCGTTTGATTGAGCCTTGATCGCACAGACATTTATCATAGGCGGTCCGTTCCCCATTACATTATGAGCGTGAACGTGACGTTGCCAACATATACAGTTTCATTCATGTTATATATTCATGCAAGTTGGTTTGTTATTGTATGTTATTGTTTGTTGTTGTTATTGTTATTGTAGAATTTAATTACGTTTTCTTACATATGATTATTGCACAATTTTTCATGATAAAGATAACAAGAGATCAATAACAAATGTTTTTTCTAAGAAGGTTCACTCGCCAACTTATGTTGACCCAAAAACCCCCATTTTTTACACATGATACAGGTGATCCAGCTGCAGCAAGAAACACATAGGATGGCTTAGAAGAATAAACTGGTTTAGACTTTGGATTGTTTAGTTAATTATCTTTCTTTGTATTTGTATGAACATGTTTGGAATATTGAGGATGTAATTTTGACTTTAATAAATATGAAACATATTAGTAAATATCATGAGCTTTGGTGATAACCCAATTATGCCCCGACTCTTATTCCGCTGCGGGTCGGGGTGTGACACCTAAGTTGATCACACATGCTCGTAGCATGTCTTCCAAAGTTTGAATGGTACGCTCACTCTGTCCGTCAGTCTGCGGATTATAAGCGGCACTGAAGTTCAATCGAGTGCCAAGAGATTGTTGGAAGCTTTCCAAAAATGAGAGGTGTATCTTGTATCTCTATCGGATACAATAGACACCGTCACTCCATGTAGGGACACAATCTCATCCACATACATCTTAGCCAACTTGTCCGAACTAAACGTTTCTTTGATTGGCAAGAAATGTGCTGACTTAGTTAGCCTATCCACGATGACCCAAATTGTGTCATTTCCACGTTTGGTCTTAGGTAACTTGGTAATCAAATCCATAGTTACCATTTCCCATTTCCAAGTGGGAATCTCGAGTTGTTGAAGGAGTCCTGACGGTTTCTGATGTTCAGCCTTAACTTGCAAACACGTCAAGCACTTAACTACATAGGTGGCAATGGATTTCTTCAAACCCATCCACCAATAATTAGATTTTAAGTCCTGGTACATCTTATCACCTCCCGGGTGAATAGAGTACTTGTGTTGTGTGCTTCCTGGTGGATCAAATCTCTAAGTCCCCCAAATACTGGAACCCAAATTCGTCCACTGAATCTGAGGTTTCCATCATTTCCAGGTATTAACTGTTCGACAGTTCCACCTAATTCCTCATTAGCAATATTAGCCTCCATTAGGGCTTGCTTCTGCGTGTCAAGTAGCTTTTCGTTCAAACTGTTTCTGACTTCAATGCTTTTGGCGTTAATTTTTAATCCTTTCTTTGCGATTAAGCGCATCAGCGATTACATTTTCCTTGCCCGGATGGTATCGGATTTCACAATCATAATCATTAAGGGTTTCCATCCAACGGCGTTGTCGCATATTCAAATCCTTTTGATTGAACAAATGTTGGAAGCTTTTGTGATCGGTGTATATAATACACTTGGTTCCGTATAAATAATGTCTCCAAAGTTTAAGTGCAAATACAACGGCACCCAACTCCAAATCATTGGTGGTGTAATTCTTTTCATGCACTTTGAGTTATCGTGATGCGTAGGCGATCACTTTGCCCCTTTGCATAAGCACACATCCCATACCAGTGTACGATGCATCACAATAAACGACGAACTCCTCAATGCCTTCTGGCAAGGTTAAAACTGGAGCGTTGCTCAGCATTTGCTTCAAGATTTCGAAGGATTCCTGCTGCTTTGGACCCCAGTCGAATTTGATATTCTTGCGGGTCAAAGCAGTCAGGGGAGTGACTATCCTTGAGAAATTCTCAATGAATCTTCTATAGTAACCAGCCAGTCCTAGGATGCTGCGTACTTCTGAAGGTGTTTTTGGTGCTTCCCAATTCATTATCGCTTCAATCTTGGCGGGATCAACTTGGATACCGCGCTACTAACCACGTGTCCAAGGAATTGGACTTCGCGAAGCCAAAATTCGCACTTAGAGAATTTTGCATACTGCTTCTCTTTTTGTAACAACTCCAAAATGAACTTTAAATGTTTCTCGTGATCGGCTTGATTACGAGAATAGATAAGTATGTCGTCAATGAAGACAATGACAAACTTGTCTAAGTAAGGCTTGCAGACTCTATTCATGAGATCCATGAATGCTGCTGGTGCATTAGTGAGCCCAAAAGGCATCACTAGAAACTCATGATGTCCGTATCTTGTCCTGAAAGCGGTCTTTGGGACATCTTCACTCCTAACCTTCAACTGATGATATCCCGATCTTAAATCTATCTTCAAGAAGTAACTTACCCCTTGTAGTTGATCGAATAGATCGTCGATCCTGGGCAAAGGGTATCGATTCTTGATCGTTATTTTGTTAAGCTCACGGTAGTCAATGCACATACGCATTGAACCGTCCTTCTTTTTAACAAATAAGATCGGGGCTCCCCACGATGGTGAACTAGCTATATAAAGCCTTTTTCCAAAAGTTCATCGAGTTGGGTTCTTAGTTCCTTTATTTCTGTTGGTGCTAAACGGTAAGGTGCTCTCGCAATAGGTGCAGATCCAGGCAGAATGTCGATCCTAAACTCGACTTGTCTATCCGGGGGTAGACTGGGTAATTCCTCAGGAAAGACATCTGGATAGTCCGAGATAACGGGTATATCTTCAATCCTTGGCTTAGGTTCATCGATGATTACTTGTGCCATATAGATGACACAACCTCTGGCAACCCGTAGTGCATATCTCCAAAGATGGTGAGCGTTTCACCGGATGGGGTTTTGATCTCGATTTGTTTCTTATCACAGGCAATGCGGGCTTGGTTATGGGATAACCAATCCATGCCTAAGACTATATCGAACCCTGCCAATTTCATTAGCAGAAGAGATATAGGAATTAAATGGTTCTTGATGGATATAAAGCATCCATCCAGAATGGAAGAAGCGGTTTTAATGGTTCCGTCGGCAAGTTCTACCCCATACGTTATGTCTAGAGTTCTTACGGGTAAGTTTAATAGTTTGCTAAACTTATGGTCAACAAACGACTTATCAGCCCCCGAATCAAATAGAACTCTAGCAAAGGTATCGTTGATGAGGAAAGTACCTGTTATAACGTTGTTGTCATTGACAGCTTCTCGAGCACTCATCTGAAAGGCTCGAGCATTGGTTTTCTTAGCTCCACTAGATTTTGCATTTTCATCCTTTGCATTCTTGGAGCAGTTAGTCTATATGTGGCCTTTCTCACCACAATTGAAGCAAGTGGCATCCTTAATATCCCTGCACTCCAGGGTCTTGTGTCCCGTTTTCTTACAAATCCCACAAGGCTTAGCCTTTGGGTCATACCTACACTGTCTTCCATGCCTTTTGTTGCAGATTTACACACAAGTCTATCACCGGACCTGTTCTGATTCCCGTGGGATCCAAACTTTCCTTTCTTCTTAAACCGTTGGGAGTTATCATCCTACCTTTTTCTCTTTCCCTCAGCTTCCTTTCCGGCCGACATCCGCCTCACATAATCTTGAGTGAGGGAGAGGGCTAGCTCAACAGCCGATTTATAAGTGCTAGGCTGAATAGCCTTAACTAAGCTCCTAATCTCTAGGGCTAAAGCATTAATGAAGCGCGCAATACGCTTAGGTTCTGGCGTGACCAGATAAGGTACTAGCCGGGAGTATGAGTCGAAGTCGGTAACAAACTTCTGACAATCGAGGTTCTTCATTGTGGGAGCAAGGAAATCCATCTCAATCTTTTCCACCTCATGCGGTGGACAGTAAGTGTCTTTGACTAAGTCCACAAATTGGGACCATCCCAAGTTATACAGGTGGACCTTACCTGATGATTGCATTAATGCCTTCCACCAAATCAGGGCGCTACCCTTAAAAGATTGAGATACAAACTTCACAATATCCCTATCAGCGCAGCCCTGATATCAACCACTGTCTCGATCTCATCGAGCCATCTTAGGGTCTCAATGGCCCTTTCTCTCGATTGAAGTCTCGTGGCTTACACGAGACGAAGTACTTATATGAACAGCCACCAGAGGGAGTGTTGGTTTTATCATGGATTTCATTTTTCTTAGCCTCACTCCTCACGCTTGAGGAATGTACTGAATCATCTTTCTTCTTAGAGGTGGGAGGTTTTGAGACAGCCTTTGATACCGTCTTAGAGCAAGTAGCACTCGGCATGTTAAACTTTTCTAAGGCTTTTTCCATAGCCTTGCTTACGGCTGCATTTATGCGAGCCTGGAACTCATCCTCATTCATGACTATATTTGTCCTATTCGGGTCATCATCATTATGATGGCTGCTAGCACCGTTTGAATGAGCCATAACGCTTCGGTACTATATGGTGAATTAAGATTCTTATGGGTTAGCCATGGTATGATTAAACCATTTAAGCTTTTGCATTACAACAAACGCTTTACATATAACTTAGGTCCATAGGGACCATGAAAGATCTTTTGGAATTTATGGCGGAGCGATAAAATTCGAATTAAAATCGAGGCTCGCCAAAAAGAGGTAACAAGATTGAATAAGCAAATCAAAATTTTGAAAATTTCACTAAAACGGTAGGGATTACATAATTGCCTCTAAAGAGGTCTTAGTACAAAATTTAGTCCGCGCAGGGACTATAATAAGAAAAACATACCCACGCAGGGGTTTAAAAGAAATAACAATGTCCACGCAGGGACTTTTTGGATTTAAATTACATAAATGGAAATACAAATTCTACTCATCCTTCCTCCCTTTTACGGCTTTATAAAGCTTCTTGATAAATCTGGTCGTTTTCTTCTCCGATTTCTTAACTTGTTGCCGCATTTCCCTTACCTGATCTAAGGCCTCATTAATGGCCTCGAGTGGTGCTTGTGGTTGAGGCTGAGGTGGAGGTGGTTTCGGCTGAGGCACAACTGGATACGGATACCCGTAAGGCGGATATCCGGTAGTGGCATAAGGAGGTGGGTAACTAGGGTAAGAAGAATGGTAGAGGTTATTATGAATAACTGCATCATAATAAGGATTCGGCTCCATTCCATGATGGATGTAATTATACAAGCCAGGAGGTCATCAGTGTGAAACCCTGATGGTCCTCTATGTGCAGGTATTGGGTTGGCAAAATCCGGCGGTGGTAGAGGTGGTTGAGGTAAAGGCTCAACAGCTGGTTGCGGTGGGGGTTCTGCCACTGGCGATGTGTTTGAGGGTCCACCCATTTGTGGGTCCTCAGGGATGATGGGGTAAGAGGGTGGTAAAGGTGGTAGCGAACCCGACCTTTGACCAGCATGTACCGACATACGTGCCCCACGCTTTCGGCGTGGTTGTAATGATGATTCAGGTGGTGGCTGAGGTTGGTCCACCTGTTACATTTCTACATCCTCGGCTTGAGGATGTGGTGATGGGGAGTGCTGTGGTATGAGGGCGTGTTGACAAACACGTATTGTGCCCATCGTTGCTCATAATCATCAAGACCTCGGAACGGAGATCCTGCCAAGGAGTTTGAGCCACTAGACAGCTCAATGGGATGACCATATGATCCAGTTTGCAGGAATTCCTCTGGATCGGAATCCTCCTCCATGTGTGTCGGCGATTCTACAAGAGGGGTTTCTGGTGAGGGTTGGTTGACGGGGTTATCGAAATAGGAGTTGAAGTATTCTTGTTGGGAATGGGAGTGTGAATGGTGAGATTGATGGGAATGGTGTGAATGGTAGGAATGCTGAGAATGTGAATGAGGTGGGGAGTATTCATGTGAAATTGAATGTCTATAAGGTTCGAAGGGTGATGAAGAATCCCCGGATCCTTCTTAAGGGTTGTACTCTGGTAGATTAGCTACTCCAGCTAGAGAAGGTCTGAAGGGTAGTCTGAAAGATGGTCCAGTGAAAGATGGTCCAGACATTGAGGGTCCGCCCCTCATAGGACCCTTGCCCTTGCCTCCACGTCTGAATTTTGGCGGCATGTTTCCTGCTTTAATAACAAGTTAAAACAAAGCAAAACAATAATAATAACTTAATAATGAAATGAGTACTCTTAGGTCAAAGCCTAGACTCGGAAGACTAAGGAATGTGCTATTGTGTATTTTCGAGATTAAACACAAAAGGCTAGTGTTTAATTCACTCGAACGTTGGCTCTGATACCAACCTGTCACACCCCGATTTCCACGTGTACCCGGTGGGCCCGGTTGGGGAATATCGTGACGTAGTTGATAATATCATAACCAAACAAACACATGCACATCGGAAGTCTTGGATTTAAATTATTATTACAAACCGAATGCTCAAAGTTCAAAAATAAATTACATGGCTTGTAATGAAAAGATCCACAGGCGGATCGAAATAAATTTATACAAAGTAATTGTTCAACAGACTTTAAGCAACCTAGAGACTTGCAATTCCTCTATTGTCACTATAGCGCAGCTCCCGATTATTGCGTGTTGCCACCTGTAACTTGGTCTTTTGAATATACGTCAGTTTTCACTGGTAATTACTAATAACTGACTCATTTTGTAAACATTTATTAAAAAATGATTTTGGGTGCACTTGGCACATTTTATAAATAACCTTGGATAGTTCAAAATGACATTTTTTACAGTTTTACATGTTTGTGAATACATATGGGGTTCGGTGCAGAAACCGAATAACCTGATTAACCGACACGCCACTTAAAATAATCCACCAGCGGGATTTAATATTTTTATTAGCATTAGCATTTGTCAGGTGTATGCCTACACCCCGCGCTTAAAGTTGTGGCCATTAGTAACTTAAATAAGCCAAGGATATCCCAGACATGGTCGAATTAACCCCCAATATTTAAGTTATCAAACAATACAGAACGGGTTATAAGGATTTAGTAAATCACAATCCGGTAACATGATCCCATACCCGACCAAGCGGTATTATTATACCGTATCCCAAGCCCGTATAGGGAAAATAAGTTAAAAGTATTTACCTGAGCAAATTCTTCAAATAAGATAAGTAACTCAGCTGAATATTCAAAAATAAGCTTAGACGGCAATCTACCGGGAGGCTCTTAGTCTGGAAATGATGGTGTTTATAATCAATTAGAATGCTAACGGGTCCTATCTACTTTGTAGACTCGAACCGGGTAGCTTAAAGATAATAACGGTACTAGACACTAGATTAAGCGGTGACCAGAATAGAATGTAGTTTTATACCCGACAAGCACGGAGACTCGTTTAATATGGGTAAACATGTTACATTCTGGATTTTGGAAATAAAATGATAAGGTTAAACCCGTTTCGGTTAAATTACGTAAACTAGTTACGTAGGCCGAACCGTACGCATATAAGCGAAACCGGGTAACCGGGTGAGTCTTATACAAGTTCCATATGCCATTCTACTTTAAACATGTTGTAATATCAGTAAGATATCAACATGTATGCCCGTTATGGTTTTAAAATCAAGTAACGCCTCAAAAGGGCGTTTTGGTCATTTTATGACTTGTAAAAGAACTTATGAGCAAACTGATGTAATGGTCATAATCTTACTGTAAAAATAGTTTATTTATGTTGTTATATCAGTAGGATATCGAGTATGTGTGTGGTTTAGAGTTTATGACCAAACTATGCCCCGTAAGGGCATTTTGCTCATTTCACACATAGCTTGATAATTTACTTGGGAATCTGAGTTTAGTTGATGTACTTACTGTATTTATATGTAAAATGACTTTTGAAATCAATAGGTATCAAGTCTTGGTGCTTTAATATGGTTTTAAACCATACTATGCGCCTAAATGGCGATAAAGTCGCTAAATGACGATATTCAAGATGATTAAGGAAATCTGATGTTATGATCAGGTTTATATAACCAAAATAAGCTATTTCATATATTATAACAGTAGGTAAATGGTTTTGTTATAAAAAGTATCTTTAAAATCATTTTATGCATCATAAGGGTAATATCGTCATTTATCGGCATTATACAAAGACTTGTGTATAACTCAGTTTACAATCTGATTTTAACATCCCAAGTAATCCTAATTATGATATTACATCAATAGGTAATGAGTTTTGTTGAAGAATTATGTTAAAAACCATTTTATATGCCGAAAGGGCATTTTGGTCCTTTAAAAGCATAATTTGCGATAATTAAACAAAACTTGGGTTATGACCAGATTATTGACGTCAAAATAAGTTAGTCATGTTTATATACCAGTACATAACTTATTTGTATGCTCATTTGTATTTAAAACCTTATTTTTAAGTATGAAGGACATTTTAGCAAAGTTTGACATAATTAACGGGAACTTGCATAAAAGCACGGATTACTATGTAACCCTGTGATATAACTCTAGAGGGTTATACTATAACTAAACATGGTCACAATGCAACTTAATTTCAGTAGCTTGAGTTGCTAAATAGGGTCAGAACTGAAAGTCAAACTTCACGACTTTCGGTTGCGAACCGACCTTAAACCTGGACTTGACGGACCGAACATGTTTATACATGTTCTAATACTTACTACCAAGTTATTAAAGTGTCAAAATGTATTTTATAACACCTACATTATCATATATGAATTTATTTCAAAACTGACCCAGTTTGACTTTTTATCAATAACTTTGACCCGTCAATTGACCAAGCAAACGTGGTAATCAGGATGTGCCCTTTTCAGGGATTAACACCTATCTAATTATGATCACGTAGCCATGTTCGTTACGAACATTGGCTGGACCGTAATGGTCTTAGCTCAAAGTCAAAGCGTTTTTACGTCAACGCTTTGACTTTGGCTTAAAGCCTAATAAAACTGAAAAGAAAGGACTGGAACACTTACAAGTGAACCAAGGATGACTAAGAAACTCAGGGGATTGCTCCTTGAAGATCAGGAGCCTTCCAAGTGAGTGATAGAGAGAAAGAAAATGAGAGGTGCAAGAAATGGGGTTGATGAACACCTCTATTTATACTTGGAGATCATGAACAAGATCAATCCAAGTGTTTAGAGCTCACCTAGGATCACTCCAGGTGTTACATGAGGTGTCCAAAACCAGAATTGAGGCCATGGTTTCGAGCTGTGAGAGTACAGGTGGGTTTAGAGGTGGACAAGCATGCAGATCAGCAGCTGGCATGCTGTTTCTGCGAAGTGACCTCTCCCGCGTGTCGCGTGGGGATACCAGGTATCTGGCGCGTGGCGCCTGAGATGCCAATTCACAAAATTTCCATTTTGGCCCCTGAACTTCTCCAAACTCTCATATTTCGACATAAAAGCATGTTTTATTCACTATGGCCCCTGGTTAGCACTCTCAGGAGTATAACCGAACATCATTAAGCCCCGGGTTCGTTAAAAGGTCACTCAGAGGCATGTTTAAGCATGTTGACACGTTTAAACCCCTTAACTTTAATATTCACCACTCAGAGGTTATAAAATAACATGTTGGCGATTTTAGTCCTTTACGTCTAGCACCCGACATTCGAGGATCAGCGGTACACATGTCGAAATTTTATAGGACGTAAAAAAAACATTGGGTGTTACAAAATTACCTTGTAATGCGTTATAAGGGAGCATGAAGAACTTGGCCGGTGTTCTAAGACTCCGGCGAACTTTGATTGGAATGTTTGGTATGTATGGCAGGAAAACAGGTACTTTGGAATTTTTTGGTAAATCCCAGATAAACCGAGTTGTTTCTTCCGATTGAATCACATGAAAACAGGTAAAGGCGGGGTTTGATGTTTGAGGTTTTGAATTAATTTCCAAGTTACAGCCCTCCAACGCTTGCCACGAATCTGGTCATCAGACCTCCGTCTTCGAAACCACCACATTTTCAGCACTTTGAAACTCTGGTTCAATGATGTCTCTAGTGCATCTGATTCTGGTGAGATTGTTGGGTTTGGAGTAGAGATTAGGGATGAGGATTTGAGGAGTTTTATTTTGCAGTGGGTGGTTACGGTGGTTTGAGTTTTGATGGAGAAGAAGATGACAATGAGTGTTTGAACATGGTGAGTGTGTCTTATAATGGGGAAGAAGACATGGTAAAAAGACTTAAATGCCCTCACATGTTGTGCACCTAACCAAGCTTAACATTTAAAACAAACCAGGTTAGTGCTAAAGGATTTAGGGTGTAACATGTTTTCCAAATAAAACATTATGACTGTAATTATTGAAGTTAAAGGTTATCTATTGCAATTCTATACAAACATAACTGACAGAAAATGTAATTTACCCTTATCAATATATGTTCTTCAAATCTTAAACATAATTATGAAGTATTAAGCTTCATCAATATCTACCTTGCCTAAGGCTACAACTTGTCGCTTTAGTCTGTCCTAAAGCTGAGTAAACGCATCATAAGACTTAACTAGTGTAGTATGTCTTTTTAGCTGAAATTATTATCTCCACTTGTACGTACAAATATCTTTTATTACTTATCTTTTACACACAAATATTTTATTACTTATAGCAATATTTTAGATCATAATCAAAATTTTACATTACAACTCATACCTAACTATCTCCCGTATTTGATGAAAACAAAACATTCATTCAATTTGAATACTTATATTTATATACCAGCCCTAAGAAAGTTCTTGTATCCTAAGATATTTTGTTTTATAATTCATTCATTCATTCAATATCTACAAACCTTATGGCCAATAATAGTGTTTTTCATCTATTGGATTACATGAGCGGTTGAGCTGTCTGACACTTTTCTATTATTTCAGCCAAATTACGATTTTAATTTATCTAAATTCACAGTTTTGTTTTATTTTTCTCTTAGCCAAATTACGATTTTACCCTTAGTTCAAATACATTTTGACATCGTTTTTGTTTTTTCCTGTAAAATTACGATTTTGCCCCAATATAAAATTCAGTCATGCCATGTTTTTTTACAAAACAATGGTAGTGTTTTTTTAATTGGTTGACTCAGTGTAATTTTTATTTGTGTCAGCCGGCTACCTGACACACTCTCATCTGTCTTGGAAAATTACAATTTTGCCCAGTTTAAAATTGTAGTTTTTTCATTGTTTTAGTTTTTTAGCAAAAATATAGTAGTGTTTTGTTTTAATTGGTTTACTACATGTCATTTTTTTTAAATCGTGTTATGAGTAGTATGTAAAAGTAGAGAACTGTTTGATTTAGTGCCTCGGGGCATACACATACATTTAGAAGTTGGGGGAATAGTGCCAGGCAATGCCTAGCACTTCTTTATTGGTCCAACTAATTTATGATTTTATCCCCAGTTCAAAATTACGGTCTCGACCTTACTTTAAAATACGTTTTTGCCCCCAATTCAAAATAAAGTTATGTTTTTGCCCCGCAAATTTATGATTTTGCCCTCAGCTCAAAATTACGTCCCCCCCCCCCCCCAGCTCAAAATTACGATTTTACCCTCAGTTCAAAATTATGATTTTGCCCACAGTTTAAAATAAAATTATGATTTTGCCTGCAGCTTAAAATTATGATTTTGCCCTCTGTTCGAAATTATGATTTTGCCCCCATTTCAAAAATTACGATTTTTCCCTCAGTTAAAAATGTGATCTTGCCAATTTTTTTTGTTTTTGCAAAACTATAGTAGTGTTTTAGTTTACTTGGTTGACTAAGTGTAACTTTTATTGTGTCAAGTAGTTGTCTAACACTCGCTCATTGTTTTTGTTCTTGACAAATTAGTATTTTACCCAGCTCTAAATTACAGACCTGTCATCGTTATAGTTTTTTAGCAAAACTATAGTAGTGTTTTGGTTTAATTGGTTGTCTCGATGTTTTTTTAGATCGTCTTATAAGTAGTATGTACAAGTAACCTAAATACATGCATACATGTTGAAATTAAGAAATATTCACTTTAACCCCCCGCAACGCGGGCGGGCATATAAATTTTATTCGTTCAGGCATGCCTGCAACATGCTCATTTGTCTTGAAAATTTTCAATTTTTGCTCCCAGTTAAAATTATAGTTTTTCTTTCGTTTTAATTTTTTTTAGCAAAAGTATAGTAGTGTTTTGTTTTAATTGGTTGACTCGATATATTTTTTTTGATCATGTTATGAGTGGTATGTACAAGTAACCGAAACATAGACATATATATTATGAGAGAGAAATATTTGATCTAATATCCCGCAATGCGGGCAGGGCAAAAACTTGTTTTATACTTTTATACATGACCCAAACAACAGAAAAACTAACATGTAAATTATATTATTAGTGTATTAAAACGGAAAAACTAACATGGAAATTATATTTTTATATTATATATTATTATTATTGTTGTCCATATAATTATTGTCCAGTTCGGATGAATATATGAGAATAGAAAGTTTTGGATGAATAGTGCGATGCTATTAGACCATATCTAATAGGGCTTTATAGGGACTTGAAAGGTTTTGATAATGCCCTTATATTATTTTTTGGGGTATTATAGGGGCATGAAGAGGGAGGGACATTTCTAGAATAATGTCCAATAAAGAAGAAAAACAAGGAAACTAATAAATGAAGGGGCATTATAAAGTTTTAACCATTACATGAAGCATTGTGATGGTGATGTGATAAAAAATCTCTTTAAGGGGCATTAACAATTATCCATGGTGTTAGAGAGAAATAGAATATTGAGTAATTAATTTAATTAATGAGATTAAGAAAAGTCATGAAGTGCAAAAATTGTAAAGAAGCTTCATTAAAAGCTGATTTCTTTTCTTTTGTTATTCTTTATATTTTTGATGTTAGGTATTTAACTTTTATGTGTAATCAAATTACAAAAATAGCAAAACATTTATAAATAAAATTAACTAGAAATAAGACCTGCACGTGTTGCGGCGCGGGTACATCGTAAACATCGAATAATTAATTCAAACATTATGCGATGCATTAACCATATGAAAATGTTTGTTTCGACGTATCCGATTGAACTCAATGTAACCTATATAAGGATTGCGATTGGATCAAAACGTAAAGTAAATCGAGTTTATATCGTACAATAATAACGTATTATATGTGATCCGACTCATATATAATAAACATAACAGGTATATAGGAAAAACTGACACGTGGAATCAAAAAGGGATTTATTAAATCTTTTGAAAAAAAGAAACAACAATTTGACTCCACTCGGTTGGAAACAAAATTTACAAAGCATCCATAAATAAGAACGACAACATATTATATTTGAGCTAACTCGTTTCACAAAAAAATTAACGTCCAATAGTAGATCAACTCGAATTTATACCAAAACGTACATAAAATATGTACGCAGTAACATAGGGATGAGCACAGTACTCGTTCGGTACCGAAAGTACCGATACCGAAAAAACGCGGAAAATTGGTACCGGTACCGAAAACATCGGTCCGGTACCGGTACTTACCGGTGTTTTACCCGTAAATACCGGTATCGTACCGGTACTGGTACCGAAAAACAGGGAACATGGGAACTGGTACCGGTACCGAATATACCCGGTACGGTTCGGTACCAGAATCCGGTACTAAATGATCATCCCTATAACAATGTTTTTTAAAAGGAAAATGTATTATATTTGACCTGACTCGTTTCTAGAAAAAAATTACGTCGAAACGTAGATCAAATCGAATTTATACCGACACATACATAAATATATGCACGTAAAACATAGTTTTTTAGGTAAAGGAAGTACATGGGTAAACTCAAAACAAACTATTAGTAAAAAAACTTAATACGTCAAAACGTTTGTAAAATTGTGCCAGGTTGCACCAATGTCACACCACTGCTAGCAACCACCAACAACACAAAAGGTCGTAAAAATAAAATAAAATTAAAAAAAAAGTAAAAACAGACGAAAAAACATTGAACCCCACACGCACGTTGTGACCTGTTAACTCGCAAAAACTAAAACGAAACGTAAAACGAAAAACTTATGAATGATAAAAAGTTTGGGGGACCAAAGTTGAAAATAAAAAGTGTTGGGGTTAAATTGAATAAGATAAAAACTTTGTGTTAAAAGTAAAAAAATCAATGGGTTACAATACAAAAGATGAAACCTTTGAGCTAGAAGTGAAAAATCAAAATTTATTTTTAAAAACCCCCAATGCATAATAACAACACCATATAGCATTAATATGTTACTAAATTATAATATGGAAATATCCTAAGAAAACTTATTATTACATTATTCATATTTAAAATAATAAGTATCCTAAACCTTAAATCCCAAATCCATAAGAGATATCGTGTCGTTACCATAGTGAATTGAATTGAAACCAACCAAACAACAACGATATCGTTACCGGTACTTAATTTTATTGTTTTATGTTTTGATAAACTGACACCATATCACTATTGTGCGGCACGATGCATAACATCGGTACTCGTATATGTATTTTATTTTGTTGTTTTTGGTTTTGATACATGTTAATATATAGATAAACAGATATCAATACCATGATGTCCCGAATCAATAGGTACCTTTTGAACAACATCGGCACCGATACCGGTGTTGTTTTTATCGTTTTTGGTTGATGTAAAACCCGTGTTAATTTCTATACCAAGTGCATATATCGTAACGGTACTGTAACGAACCGAACCGATGTTGATCGACTGCGATCATATAACCCAGTTAGTGTATTAAAAGAAGTTTCTACAGTACCTTTTATTTTTTTATTGTTTCCTTGTTTTACTTTTATGTTATTTATTATTATTTATTACTATTTAATTATAATAGTATTAAGCCCCACCGAGTTGCGGTAGAGGCGTAAAATTGTATCAAATGGTACCAAATCACATCACTATCAGCAATCAGCCACATTCAAGTGGCGACGTGTTAATGCGAAGAGATTAGACCGTAACGTAAAACATAGAAAATAATAACTAAGTCGACTAAGTATCTGCGCGTTGCGATGAACCTGTCAAACCGGAAAAAATAGATGACGTAAAAACGTTGAACCAAGCGTAAAACGAAACGTAAAAACGTTGAACTACACAACCACGTTGCGCCGTCTTAACTCGCAAAATCTAGAACGAAGCGTATAACATTTTTTCTGCCAAAAGATAAAAAGTATAAGGGACCAAAGTTTAAGGTAAGAAGTTTGTGAGGTTAAACTGCAAAAGATACAAACTTTTTGGTTAAAAGTGAAAAGTGAAAGAATTTCGGGTTAATAGTGTAATATCATTTTTTATTTTTGAAAACCCCTCTATGCATTGTGTACAACTTTCAATGCATAAACATGTTGAAAATTTATATTATATAAATACAAGTTTTTTATACTATTTTATTATCATAACTAATTTTAAACATATTTTGTTTTTCTTTTATAACGTTAAAATATAATATTTTATAAATTTTTGTCGTTGCGACACGTCAATCTTTTGGAACACCCAGAATACGAATTATTCGAAAAATTGGATCTCCGAAAATTCGGATAACCGATTTTGAAAACACTCCAAATTAAAGCAACCACACATCTATTTTTTTATATAAATTGATGTCGCTTACTTTTTTTTTATTCTAATATAATGCAACATTGTATAAACTTTTGAATATACAATTACGATGTGTTTATTTTTATTTACGTTTTGATAAATGTTGTGTTCAAAATCGAATGCGTCAAATATCCTATAGGTAGCATGACGAACCAAAAAGATATCGTCTTATCAATATTGGTACCACGTCTATTCCACTCGAACAAGATATTCACCTTTTATGGTTTTTGACTAATGTAAAACGCTTGTCGATATCAGACATATCATGACTTTATTTGTTGGGTTTTCTCTTTCGGATGCTATAATGAGTCCATAGCATACCAGTACTGTAATTAACCAAACCGACACCGAGCGAATTCATACCGCAACGTAGGGATGAACATATGGTACCGATACCGAGCCGGTACCATACCGTACCGGTCATTTTCGGTCCCGATACCCATTCTTCCTGTTTTTCGGGACCGGTACTGGTACCCATTTTTCCCATTTTTGGTATCCATACCCGTCAGGTGTCATGCTCATCATTACCGCAACGCACAGGGAATTCTACTGGTTGTACATAAAACCATTTTACAAAAAAGAAATATGCCTATAAGACTGGAGGGGGCGTCAACTCACAGCCATGAGGGATAGGGTGAGTAGTAGTGGGTTGGGGGTGAATGGCCGCAAGCTTGGAAAGTTGAGGGTGCGGATAAGTTTTGCGAGTACAACCTAGAGCAAGGAGAGTAGAGTTGTGTGTGAACATTGAAATGGGGAGTGGATAGTGAGTTATGCTAGGTGAGCATCCTCTTTTTTGTGGGTTAAATTGAGTTGTAGTGGGTTAAATAAGCTAACAGAAGCCAATGTGAGATAACTCACTTAGTAAAGGCATATGTCTCTTAAATGACCGGTCTGAGATTCAAATCTGAGCAAGATATAAAGTGACATAATAACATTTTTCGTTAAAAAAAATAAAGTAATAGAATTCTTTTCCTACTGGCCCAATGATACGAGTCTTATGGGTTGGTAGCTATGTGGTTATGCTTTTTTGACATTCCTTCCATGCTTTTCGTTCACAAAACGGGAGAAAGAAAAACTATCAACCAAATGGAGAAAAGAAGTAACCGATGCTGACTAATTAGGCATCCTATGAGAATATCTTTTGTTGACATAAGTGATAAAAAATGAAAGGTTCTTAAAAGGAAAAAAAAAAGTGTACCTGCGAGCTTGGCAAAGGTTGCAAAATATCGAAGGAGACGTTTTTATTTTTTCTATTGACATCATTTCGAAATTCCAACATTCCATGCTATTGGATAGCTACAGATATGCTAAGAACACCCACAAAACATTATGCTCCAGACTCTTTAAGACTATGGGGTATGGTGGGGCGGGGGTTTGGAGGATGGCTCGACACGTGGAGTTGGAGGGGCCCCGCCGGTGAAGCAGCCCAACGGTGGGTATGGTGGGGTGTGGCTAGTCCGCGTGGCTAGGCCACGTGTAATTTTTTATTATTATTTTTTTATAAATACACAAAATATTAAAAAAACCTAAAAATATTATAAATAATTCATAAAAATTAGAAAAACCTACCAAAAAAATATTACAAATAAAAAAAAAACCTAAAGCGTTAGGTAAATCTCGAAGAGGGCGAGCTTGTCGAACGTCTTCCTCTCCTTGCACCGGTACTCGATGTTGGCCACCTCGACCCAGTCGTCGTGGCTTATGTCCCCGCCTGGGACGCTTTTGTAGTAGGCTTTGAACCGATCGAGTTTCGACCGCAGTTCGCGCCACTTGTGTTGGCACACATTTAGGTTGTGCCGGTCGTTCCCGATGTTATGCCGATAGCTCGCAAAAGCAGCCGGCCAGTAACAGGTTTCGCCGGGTTGGCGAGCCTTCATAGCGTCCATGAAGCTCGTTACAAATGCAAGCTCTTCTTCGTTTGTCCACGAGGCCATGATCAGCGGTTTGAAGTTGTCAGTTTGGGGTGGCGGTGTTGGGTAGCGAAGTTGACAGGCGGTGGGGTTTTATAGCCGGTGGGGTTAGCCGTTTGGGTTAGCGAAGGTGAGGCGGTGGGGTTTTTATAACCGGTGGGTTAGCCGTTTGGCTTGGCCAACGGTCATTTTTAAATTACAAAATACCCCTAGCCAACCTGCCAATAACCATCCGCCATGTCATCTTGGTAGCCCTGCCCCACGCCCGGTCTGAAAGCCCCGCCTAACAGGCCACGCTGAAACCCAAGCCCACCCGGGTTGGTGCCTTGGGCGTTTCCCCCCAACCCCCGCTCCATACCACACAGCCTAACCAGCATGTCAAATTATTCTAAACCATCACTATTCGTCCATTTTAAACCTCACATTTTTCCGGTAACACTAAATAATTTCAACCACTCTAATCTATATCTCATTATCCACCTCATCACATACTTTTCATTTTATTTAAACAATATCTAATTTATATAATCTATTTATAATTTATTTGATTAATAAATTATAATGATTAGAGATCATGTATAAGAGAAGAATTTTGTACGAAGTGTAGGAGACAATCATGACCACACATTTGTTTTTCTCAATTTAAGAAAGGGGAGGGTCTGATGGTCTTTTCTCCCTTTAACTAGTTTCCACCTTGATTTTCAAACGACTATAACTTTTTCACACATTAATATATATTTTTTTAAATTACACCGTATTAACGAGCATTTCATTCTCTTTAATTCGAGCAGCCTATTGCTATAGTATTCTTAAAAATAATTTATACGACTTTAAATACCTATTACGTGATTACGTGATTTTGAATACCCAGTACCCATTACGTGATTTTTGAATACCCATTACGTGATTACACATTCAATATAAATCATTACGCATTCATTGTAAATTCATTACGTGATTACACATTTAATATGATTTGTTATAACTAATGTTACTACAATTATGCTTATTACATGATTAGACATTCAATAATAAGAACTTGATTGTTTATACTTTATTAGGTGGTTAAATCTCTAATATATGACATTATGTTGCTATTATAGGTTGGTTAGGCTAATGTTTTGTATATCATTTATTCTTAATACGTGATTATACCTTCAATATTAGGTATTCCATATGAAATATTATGTATTACGTTACGTAATCACCCAGTATAGTTTCATATAAATACTATAATGAAATCATGTAATCACGAAATGCGTATTTAAAATCACGTAGTCATGTAATTTACATAGTCAACTATTGCTACGTAATTACGTAATCATTTAGCGTGATTTCACATAAAATACTACAATGAAATCAAGTCATCACGTAATGGGTATTCAAAATCACGTAATAGGGTTTCAAAATCCTTCAAAAAAAATTAATGTTAAAATATAGCAATAGGTTGCTCGAATTAAAGAGAATGAAATTCTCATTAATACGGTGAAATATTTATAAAAAAATATTAACGTATGAAAAAGTTATAGCCATTTGAAAATCAAAAAGGAGGTCGGTTTATGAGTTAACAATATTAGATTTTCCTATTTTACCATTTTCCCCACTTGTTCCTTGTTTTTTGTTATGTGAATTCTATATTTGGAGACCACTTAATCTCAACAATTGATCTTGCAAATCAAGGGTTAAATTTGTCTCCTACACTTCGTACAATTCTTTTCTCTTGTAGAATAACTCCTCTCTAATTATAATTATTTTTATTATTAAATAAATAGAAAAATAAAATTCATAACAATATAATTAATTGTTAATTATTTTGTATTTTTTATTTCGTTATCTAGTATTTTTATCAAATAAACACTAAAAACAATTAGTGTTTGAGTTAAATGATTCCCGCTTTTGTAGAAGTCTAACAAGCACACTAAAAACAATTAGTGTTTGAGTTAAACAGTCAAACACGATTAAAACAACAAAGATAAAATATTTTTTTATTATTTAGAGGTTTACTCCTCTACAATTCAATTCACATCTAATTTGGTTCATTTTACAGTAATTTCTTTAGAGGATTATTCCTCTACACTTTTTAAACTACAACCCGCTACCCGAGCTTATATTCTTTGAGTTTTCCGCTCTTACTATTCGGTTTGGGTTTACTACTTAACGACCCATTTGGGTGCATTATCCATTCTAGTTCATGCCTCCTATTTTCTTAAGTCATCAAAATGATCAACTTTATCAAAGAACTCATTATTAAACCTACCTTGGAGGTAGTTTGCATGAAAACTGACTCATTATTATCCTAGGGCGTTTTAGTAAATTTTAACTCTTATAAGAACCAGAAAAAATTAATAAGTTTAAATGAAAACTAACGGGAAATTTAGCTCGTTATCCCATCAAGATTTATTATGGCCCTAAGGACATAAAAGTTTCCAATCCTCTAGTAGTTTATAAAACCCACTTAGCCGTAAGTTCGCATCATAGACATGTTATTGGCTCTAAAGGTTGTTTTGCCCAAATACTAGATATAACTCATTTTAGTTAATCTATTTGCCACATCTGGCCTAGCCATCTTTCGCCAGACCATAAGCCCTTACCGAAAGTATAATCCTTTACACATATCCGGCCCGGATCAAAGCGATGACCCGTTATCAATACCTTGTGATTCTATTCGTTAATTCATGGAAATGTATGCCTATACATTATGTTTACCTGTAAATATGAACTCTAACAAAAAAACATTAAATATCATATCCAATGATGATAATATCACCATGCCCATTTGACCCGGTTGTCCATTTAACCCATTCATAGCTTACCCTTTTAGCGTTTCGACTAACCATGTATTTTTTATTGCTAAAAGGTGCACATCTTACCCATTTGACTAACCCGTTATGGTTTACACCAAAGGGCCATATTTAAAAAATTCATAAGTTTACGTATACTTACCATCTTACCCGTTTGGTTCACGCCAGAATGTCTTATTTTGAAAATTCAGTGGTTTATCACCAAAAATTCGTTTTTAATCGTTCGACCCATTTTTGTTCGCGCCAGAAGTTCTTATTTTGAAATTCATTAGTTTAGAACCAAGAATTCATTTTTACTCATTTGAACCTTTTTGGTTTCCACCATAAGGTCTTATTTAAAAATTCATTGGTTCATCGGCAAAGCATGGTTACTTACAATTTTACTCGTTCGGCCCGTTTCATGGTTTTCACCATGGGGGTCTCGACTTTAACAGGTCATTTTTTATTTCTAACTACAGTACATCATACTTTATCCATTGTTGACCCATTCATGGTTTACGCCATTGGGTCTCGACTTTAACAAGTCATTGTTTTTAATTAACTTTTCTTAAATAGTTATTCTATTCTAGAAAGTGTAAGTTTTACTTACCTTGCATCTGATCATGCTTTCTTGTGCCTTTGACTCATTCCTTTCCAAGATCTCACCTAGCTTGTCAAGAGTCAAACTATCATATGGCATCCACAAGATGGTTAGATTAGTCATCCTACATTATGACCAGCACACTTTGTGGACTTTTATACCATATTTCTCATTCAATTTTTTTTTACTTTTAAAAGTCAAACTGCCATTTGACATATATGTAACAACAACCAAATAATCTCACACGCCATCTTGGCGGAAGTTCAGGGGTAGCGCCCCTGAGAAGCAGGGTCCTAGGGGCGGCAGCCCCTAGCAGGGTCCAAGGGGCAGAGCCCCTGGCTGGGGTTGAAAAATGCTTCAGAAATTTAAATTCGGAATAAAAATACAAATAAAAACAGATAATACGGGCCGCTCGCGGGCCGCGACGGGACTTCCCCTGGGCCTCGCGGGCCGCGATCCGGAGATGAACGGGGACACCACAACGTGCCACGTGGCACGACACCCGGCTGACCTACATGTTGACTGGCCAAAGCTAGGCCCTAGCCTAGCCCTCTCGCGGGCCGCGAGAGAGACAAAGAAATGGCTCGCGGGGCGCGAGCGACCCAGGTTTCAGCCTATAAAAGGAGGCCTCTGGCCTCAGTTTCGTTGTTCAATTCTTTTCTTTCTCTCAGTCCATATAATAACTAAACGTTGCTCGATATAATACCCCTAAAAAGGGAAGCTCTGCTACGTTGTAAGTACGGTAACCCCTGTTCATTGATTTGTCACCCTGCCCGGTTGACATAGGACCCAACGGTATATGTCGAGGCTCTGTCAGACTAAGCCGTTGGAGTTCTGTCCCGCGATGTATGGATTAATGTGACTTGGGTTATTTTACTAACACACGTGCATTGTATGTTTTTAATAGATAACAATCAGGAACAGTTTCCAGAAAACCAGTAGGATTACCAAATATACCAATGTGAGTCATTTCTCTTTTTCTCACAGTTTGTGAGTACATTCTCTTTTTCTCACTGTTTGTGAGTCATTCTCTTTTTCTACTAAATTGTTTTACAAAACCTCAAATGTTTTAATTATACTTAACAGTGATTGAGTCTTTGTATTCTACCAATGCTGCCGGTATGTGGGGTTTTGTATACACTACTGAATATAGCGTTGCTATTGGACGACGAGTTAGCCAATAGTAATATGACCACAGTCAACATGACAAATACTGAATGAGTACTTTGGTAGAAGTAGACATTGTAATCGCTCTTAATACTGTGAAGTATAATATTGTGTCATTGTGTAAAATGGAATATACTCGCCAGTATTTCTTGCTGATAAAAAATGTTTTTAAAACGCGTTTAAGGTAACTTAATGTGAAGCTATAAGAAGCCAGCTATGGAGCATTGAAGGCTTAAAGAAAGTGGCTATAAAAGTTACCTACATAAAAGTTTATGTTTTCATAAATTGGGGTTTACCCTTCTACGAATGTATTGTAATGGAAACATGGGTTTTATCCCTTTTGTTACTTATAAAAGTTGGTGTTTTGAAACTCTGATAATATTTCCTAACTACGATCCTGATGTTTAACTTCCGCTGCAAAATTAATAAACACCGGTACCACTTGACTGGTTCACGACTCCTGCTCCCGGGGTGGGGTCGGGGGTTGCGACAGAAGGTGGTATCAGAGCCACTGGTTTAAGCCCTTTAGGTGTTCTCTTTAATACCTAAATCTTAACCAAATGTGTTAGGAAATATCCTTAACCCCTATGTTATTCTGTGTAGATATATATCTTATTATTTTATGTGTTAATTTGGTTATTTTCTTAGTCTTCAGTATGAGTGACCAGGGTACGTCTGACGCTTACCGTCATTTACCTCATTCTCCCACAAATGAAGGAACATCCCAGCCAACTCTAGACTATACAGCTGATTCTGAAGACGTCTTTGTTTTCAAAGCTCAGTCTAAAGAGCCCTTTCCCCCTAAGAAAAGAGGATGGTATAATAGAGGCAGAATAGCAAGGAGAGAAAGAATGAGAAAAGCCCAAAAGCTAGCATTAGCAGTTAGAGCCACTCAACAACTAGAACCTAGATCTATGTGGGAAGAGGATTAGACCGATAGTTAGCAAACTTTCATATGTTTGGAAATGTAGAAGGAATACCCATCTTTAACCAAGTAGCAAACCCAGAACCACCACTACTCCCGTTGTTCCCAAACCAACCTATGAATATAGACCAGAACCAAGAAGACCAAATACCAAACCCAGTCTATAACCCAATGGAGATACCTAGGATACCAGCACCAAACCCAATAGAACAGGGGTGGAACGATAACTGGGCAATTCAGGAGTTATTAAATAATCCATATCTCTATGTTGAACCAGCTCCATTTTCCCCAAACCAGTACCAGCCCCAGCACCACCATTAAGTCGGGAAACTTTAGAGGAACTTCGCCAATACGGTGATGAGTTAGTGGAAGAAGGGAATCGGATTCGCCAAATAGGAGAAAACTCGTCTGGAAATATGGCGAGAGGAATACCAGTTCTAAGTTAATGGATGCATAATATATATAGCATATATGTGTGTAATTTTGTTACTTAGAAAAAAAAATATATATATATATATATATATACAGATATAACATAATACCTATATATATATATCGATGCATGGTTATTAGTTTTTGTTAAATTCCAGTTGTACTTGTAATAGACACATATAAGTATGGAAAAAGAGTAAAAGTCGCAATGCTCGACAATTTTGGTTCAAAATGCTTGAGTATTTGTTATTTACCTTATTCTGTGATAGTAATAACTGATGAATGTCTGCAATTCAGATGTCAAACGAAGTAAATAAGGAAAGCCAGAATAACAATAACGATAATGGAAACCAAGTAGATAAAAGTGCTATCGAACACATAATTGCCCAAGGAATCATAGATGCTATGCCCTATATTCTCGACACTATTAAAAAGGCAGAAAATAACAATTCCTCGGAACCCCACCACAGTGTGAATGGAAACCATGGACAATTTCTCCAAGGTCCAATTCTGAAAAGAAGAAGAACCATCTCATATGGTTGTTCTTACAAAGAATTCCTAGCATGTAAACCAATAGAATTCTCGGGCAGTGAAGGAGCTATTTCAGCCTTGCGCTGGATAGAAAAGACATAAGCAGTCTTAAAGATAAGTAAATGTTCAGATGAGGATAAGATTATGTATGCTTCTAATCTTTTCCAGAATGCAGCTTTAGAATGGTGGAATACCATTTTTCAGTCCAAGGGAAGTGACAGAGTTTACAGTATGGGATGGAACAACTTCAAGGAAATAGTTGAAAGGAAATTATGTCCTTCTAATGAAAAGGAACAGATTGCCAATAAATTCCTAAACCTCAAAATGATAGGAGTGGACTGCAGAATATACTACTGTATTCTTTGAATATGCAAAGATAGTACCAACCTTAGCCTCACCAGAACCAGTATTAATCTCCCGTTACATCTGGGATTAAACAGTGAAATCAGACATGTAGTCAGGACAGCTAGACCACAACCATAGAAGAAGCAGTAGAACTAGCTAACACCTTGACAGATGAATTGGTAAGGACGCAAGATGAAAACCAGAAAAAGAACCTAGCTCAAAAGATTACCCAAGAACTCCGTTATGGTAATTCTTATCACAAGAAAGGAGCAGGCTCTTCCTCTTCACCTCCATGTAAGTACTGTAAAAGGAAACACTCCGGTAGATGCTCGATATACTGCAACTTCTGCAAAATATCAGGGCATAAGGAAGAAGACTTCAGGAAGAAAGCCAACCTTAGGACATGTTACAACTGTGGAGAAGCAGGTCACATCAAATCGAACTGTCCAAAACTAGCTCTAGTAGCAACCAACAAAGCAAAGACAGCGGGACCTAAAAAGAATGCCAGAGCGTTTGTGCTGACCACTGAAGAAGCCAAGATGATTCCAGATGTGATTGCCGGTACATTTTTAGTTAATGATGTTTATGCTAAAGTATTATTTGACTCTGGTGCAAACCAAAGTTTTATAAATACTTCTTTTTGCAAACTTTTCTATCATCCATTAACTAAACTCCACCAAGACTGCCTGGTGGAAACGGCAAATGGAACTTCAATCAAAATAAGTGAAATCCTACAAGAAGTAAGGATACAAATTTTAAGGCATAACCTTATTGCTAATATTTTCCCAATAAATCTAGCCGGATTCGATGTCGTGTTAGGAATGGATTGGTTAGTAGCCAATCAGGCGCGAATATTATGTGATCAAAAGTCCGTTGAAGTTACGACACCAACTGATGAACTAATCACAATTAAGGGAGACAAGTCAACAAGATCAACCAAGTTCATCTCTGTAATGAAAGCTGCAAGTTATACGCGAAAAGGAGGAATGATGTATATGATTTCCATAATCATTAACCCTAAAGGAAAAGAATTAAAAGATATTCCTGTAATATCTAAATTCCCTGATGTCTTCCTAGAAGAATTGCCTGGATTACCGCCAGATCGAGAGGTTGAATTTAGAATTCACCTAATACCAGGAACGACACCAATTGCCACCTATCGGCTAGCACCGACGGAAATGCAAGAGCTAAAGAACCAACTGGATGAATTGTTAGAAAAAGGCTTCATACAACCTAGCTCGTCACCATGGGGAGCACCGATATTATTTGTCAAGAAGAAGGACGGATCGATGCGTATGTGCATTGACTACCGAGAATTGAATAAGGTTATGATTAAAAATCGGTACCCATTACCAAGAATCGATGATCTGTTTGATCAACTCCAAGGAGCCGGTTCTTTTCTAAGATTGACTTACGCTCAGGATATCATCAATTAAAGGTACAGGAAGAGGACATTCCTAAAACAGCGTTCAGAACAAGATACGGTCATTATGAATTTACCGTCATGCCATTTGGGTTGCTCCAGCCACATTTATGGACATTATGAACAGGATATGTAAACCATACCTGGATAAATTCATAATTGTCTTTATAGATGATATTCTGATTTACTCTAGGAGTAAGGAAGAACATGCAGAGCATTTGCATATACTCTTGACACTGCTAAGAAAGGAAAAGTTGTATGCCAAGTTTTCAAAATGTGAATTCTGGTTGCAAGAAGTACAATTCCTTGGACATTTGGTCAACCAAGAAGGAATTCATGTGGATCCCACAAAGATCGAGGCTATTACTAAATGGAAGGTTCCTGAGTCACCCACAGAAGTACGAAGTTTTCTTGGACTGGCATGATATTATAGACGTTTTATTCAAGATTTTTCTAGAGTGGCCATTCTGTTAACCAAACTGACTTGCAAATCAGTTAAGTTTGAATGGGGACCAAAACAGGAGGAAGCATTCAGGATTTTGAAACAAAAGCTAACCAACGCACTAGTGCTTGCTTTGCCAGAAGGAACTAAAGACTTCGTAGTTTATTGTGATGCATCAAAACTAGGATTCGGATGTGTGATGATGCAACGACAGAAGGTGATTGCTTATGCCTCATGACAACTTAAGAAGCATGAAGAAAACTACACGACTCATGATTCGGAGTTAGAAGCTATATTTTGCCCTTAAAATTTGGAGACATTATCTTTACGGTAGTAAGTTTACTGTCTTCACTGATCATAAGAGTTTAAGATATATTTTCGGGCAAAAGGAACTGAACATGAGGCAAAGACGTTGGATGGAAACCCTTAGTGATTATGATTGTGACATCCAATATCATGAAGGAAAAGCCAATGTAGTCGCTGATGCCTTAAGTCGAAAATATCATGAAAAGCCAAAAAGAGTACGTTCCCTTATATTAAACCTGCAGATAGATTTAAATGAGCAAATTAAGCAAACGCAGGAAACCGTTATCAAGGATGATGCTAAAGGATTGAAGGGAATGATTAAGGAATTAAAGAAAGGAGCATATGGAATCTGGAGATTCCATAAGAAAAGAATTTGGATTCCTATTCAAGGAAACTTAAGAAACCGAGTTTTAGAAGAAGCTCATAAGACTAAGTATACAATGCATCCAGGAAGTGATAAGATGTATAAGGATTTAAGAAAGAATTTATGGTGGATAGGAATGAAAAAGGATGTAGCAAGCTATGTTGCGAAATGTCTAACTTGTTCACAGGTTAAAGCCGAGCATCAGAAGCCTTCAGGATTATTGCAACAATTGGAAATGCCTGTTTGGAAATGGGAGTTAATAACAATGGATTTTGTTACTAAGCTACCTAAGACCCGAAAGGGTAATGATGCAATCTGGGTGATTGTAGACAGATTAACCAAATCTGCCCATTTCTTACCAATGAAGGAAACTTTCAGTATGGAACAGTTAGCCAAGTTATATGTAAATGAAGTGGTTTCATTACATGGAATTCTTTTGTCAATCTGTCTGATAAAGACAGCCGTTTTACTTCTCATTTTTGGACCAGTTTCCAGAAGGCCATGGGAACTAAGTTAAATCTAAGTACAACATATCATCCTCAAACTGATGGTCAGAGTGAAAGGACAATCCAAACAATGGAAGATATGCTCAGAGCTTGTGTGATTGATTTTGGAGGAAATTGGGACGAACACTTACATTTGATAGAATTTTCCTACAACAACAGCTATCATACCAGCATCAATGTTGCACCTTTCGAAGCAGTCTATGGACGGAAATGCCGAACACTAGTATGCTGGGCAGAAGTAGGAGAATCACAACTATCAGGTCCGAAAATCGTGCAGAAATAACCGACAAAGTTATTCAAATCAAGGAAAGACTAAAAGCAGCACGGGATCGTCAAAAGAGTTATGCTGACAACAGACGTAAACCCTTGGAATTTCAGGTTGGAGATAGGGTATTATTAAAGGTTTCTCCCTGGAAAGGAATTGTCAGGTTCGGTAAAAGAGGAAAGCTAAACCCAAGGTATGTTGGACCTTTTAAAATTACCAGAAGGATTGGACCAGTAGCATATCAACTCCACTTGCCAGAGGAAATGGCCGGAATACATAACGTGTTTCATGTCTGTAATCTCAAGAAATGCTTAGCAGATGAATCATTGGTAATACCTCTTCAAGATATAGAGGTAAATGAGAAACTCAAGTTTGTAGAAAAGCCCATTCAGATTGAGGACAAAAAAATCAAGAATCTGAAGCGAACGAGATTAGTTCTGGTTAAAGTGAAATGGGAATCAAAAAGAGGACCAGAATACACCTGGGAGTTAGAATCAGAAATGAAGCGTAAGCATCCACATCTATTCCAGTAATCTCGAGGACGAGTTTCAAATAAGGTGAGGAGGATGTAACAACAACCAAATAATCTCACATGCCATCTTGGCGGGAGTTCGGGGGCAGCGCCCCTGAGAAGCAGAGTCCTAGGGGCAGCAGCCCCTTTAGACGAAGTCCTTTATAAGAAAATGCTTCAGAAATTTAAGTTCGGAATAAAAATACAAATAAAAACAAATAATACGGGCCGCTCGAGGGCCGCGACGGGACTTCCCCTGGGCCTCGCGAGCCGCGACCCGGAGATGAACGGGGACACCACAACGTGCCACGTGGCACGACAACCGGCTGACCTACATGTTGACTGGCCAAAGCTAGGCCCTAGCCTAGCCCTCTCGCGGGCCGCGAGAGAGAAAAAGAAATGGCTCGCGGGGCGCGAGCGACCCAGGTTTCAGCCTATAAAAGGAGGCCTCTGGCCTCAGTTTCGTTGTTCAATTCTTTTCTTTCTCTTAGTCCCTATAATAACTAAACGTTGCTCGATATAATACCCCTAAATAGCGAAGCTCTGCTACGTTGTAAGTACGGTAACCCCTGTTCATTGATTTGTCACCCTGCCCGGTTGACATAGGACCCAACGGTATATGTCGAGGCTCTGTCAGACTAAGCCGTTGGAGTTCTGTCATGTGATGTATGGCTAAAAGTGACTTATCCTACCCGGTTGACATAGGACCCAACGTGTATGTCGAGGCTCTGTCAGACTAAGCCGTTGGAGTTCTGTCCCGTGATGTATGGATTAATGTGACTTAGGTTATTTTACTAACACACGTGCATTGTATGTTTTTAATAGATAACAATCAGGAACAGTTTCCAGAAAACCAGTAGGATTACCAAATATACCAATGTGAGTCATTTCTCTTTTTCTCACAGTTTGTGAGTACATTCTCTTTTTCTCACTGTTTGTGAGTCATTCTCTTTTTCTACTAAATTGTTTTACAAAACCTCAAATGTTTTAATTATACTTAACAGTGATTGAGTCTTTGTATTCTACCAATGCTGCCGGTATGTGGGGTTTTGTATACACTACTGAATATAGCGTTGCTATTGGACGACGAGTTAGCCAATAGTAATATGACCACAGTCAACATGACAAATACTGAATGAGTACTTTGGTAGAAGTAGACATTGTAATCGCTCTTAATACTGTGAAGTATAATATTGTGTCATTGTGTAAAATGGAATATACTCGCCAGTATTTCTTGCTGATAAAAAATGTTTTTAAAACGCGTTTCAGGTAACTTAATGTTAAGCTATAAGAAGCCAGCTATGGAGCATTGAAGGCTTAAAGAAAGTGGCTATAAAAGTTACCTACATAAAAGTTTATGTTTTCATAAATTGGGGTTTACCCTTCTACGAATGTATTGTAATGGAAACATGGGTTTTATCCCTTTTGTTACTTATAAAAGTTGGTGTTTTGAAACTCTGATAATATTTCCTAACTACGATCCTGATGTTTAACTTCCGCTGCCAAATTAATAAACACCGGTACCACTTGACTGGTTCACGGCTCCCGTTCTCGGGGTGGGGTCGGGGGTTGCGACAATATATGAATGCACTAACAAGTTCATGAAACTCATTCAGACATTTTATCAAATACTTGGTGGGTATCATTCTTAGGCCATCATAATGGCAAAATTAACAACCAAAATTACCATGTTTCTTTCAATTTTAACAAGTTCATACACTTATTAGCATCAAGTCAACATAAGCTTACAATTATCATAAGCTAATTCATCAACTATCATACAAGAATTTGAGGTCTTCATCACTATGTAAAAACCCATTTCACCATATACATGGACATTCATCCGAACATCTAACTTAGTCAGGTATCTCATACTTTCTTGTAAATATGATGATTTTAAGCACATTTTAACATCATTATAACATCAATTTCATCATACCATGAACACCCACTTCATGACATGTATGAACATTTACTTGAATCTCTAAATTGATAAAGTATTTAGCAATTATGATGATCAAAAACATAAATACATCATCAATTTCATCATATCATCAAAACTCATTTACACCAAAACTCATCATATGAAATTTCATCACAAACCTTATGATTTGTAGGCTTAGATGATTCATAATCCTCAATTATGCAAGGAAATCATCTCATTTTTCTTCTTCAATCTTCATTGTTTGAGACTTTGGGAGATTTCTCCCCCTCTCTTTCTCTCTCTCTCTCTCTTTAAATACGACACACACACACATACATTATGTGTGTGTGTTTTGCTTTTCTTGTCATTTTATAATCACACTTCCATTTGTGTTCAAGTTTAGCCCCCATGGTTTGGTTTGTATTTAGTTTGTTCATAACTCTTCTTAGCCTTAATCAATAACCAACAATATTAACTAGGTTAATATTCCTAACTATTTGATTCATGTCAATTATTATACGAACATGATAATTCGGTTTACTAAGTTCGGGGATGCTACCACCCGACTTAAATTAAGTCCCGATAGCTCATGTCTTTTTATAAACTTTATTTTTTTAAAAGGCGTTAATTTAACTTTTATTTAATATTAGGTTTATTTAATTAAATTTTAAAGTTTATCTGGTTAACTTTTACCACTAACGGTACTTTACCCGCTCATCCATAGTAATTTGGTTTGATTTCTAAATCCGTGTTTGGGATGTTACAATAGGTTAACGGTAGAGGAGGTGATGGTGGAAGTGGCTGGTTGAAAGGTGACGGCGAAGGTGGTAATGGTGGGTTGAAGGTGACGGTGGAGTTGGTGCGTTGAAGGTGACAGTGGAGGTGGTGATGGTGGATCTAGTGCCAGATTCCGAGTGTCAGGAATTCCAATATACGGGGACTCAGAATCAAGGCAGTATTTGGAGTTCATGGAATACTAGAAGCACTAGAGTCAGCCGAAGGAACGGAGGTCGAACCAAAGAAGGATCACATGGCTGTGGCCCTTCTATTCCAAGCAATTCCAAAAGAACTCATTCTCCAGGTTCCTTAATTCTCTACTACAAAAGAAACCTGGAACGCTCTAAAGACCTGGTAAGGCATGCAAGACTTGAAACACTGCAAGCAGATATCGAGGCTCTTATAAGATGAAAGACAGAGATAGTTATGGATGATTTTGCATGGAGGGTAAGTCAACTTGTTTTGAAAACATTTTTGTTTGGTTTTTATTTGTTAGGAGAAGAAACTGGTTCGCAAGGTACTTGGATCCGTACCACCCAAGTATATTTGGTTGCTTCAATCGAGCAATTCACAAGCCTGAACACTATGTCTTTCCATGAGGCCCATTGGGAGACTTAAGGCATTTGAAGAAAGATTAAAAGGGGTGGAAGCCACATCCGAGGACCTAGGTAAGTTACAACTCTAGAAACTAACATTACTTGCTCTTCAAGAAGTAATAATAATAGTCGGGCAAGGGGTAGAGGTGGTAAAATCAATCACGACCAAGGAAGGGGACAGGGCAGAGGCGGGGTTACAACCAAGCACAAGAGTCTAAACAATCTTCCCAAAACCAAATCGATGAATGTGATAAAGTCAAATCGAAGGACCGGCCGAATATTCAATGTTTTCATTGTGACAAGTTTGGTCACTTCACATCTTCTTGCCTAAACGAAAGGACAGAGCCGAGGCAAACTATGTAGAAACTAAGGAAGATGGACCGCAAACGTTGTTTATTGTCAAAACAGTTGAAGAATTTATTTAAATGAAAAGAAAGTTAAGCTCAAGAAATATCAAGAAGATACCAAAGAATCTAGAATGTGGTATCTTGATAACGAGGCTAGCAATCACATGACCGGTGATAGAAATTTCTTCACAGATATCAATGAAGGTCTGAGAGGGTGAGTAAAGTTTGGGGATGGTTCTAATGTTGAAATCATCAAAAAGGAACCATTTCACTTAAATGCAAAAAAGGCAAGCAAAGGTTAGTTTCCAATGTTTATTACATACCTAACCTAAAGTGCAGTATTATTAGTCCTAGACATGCAACTGAAACAAGATGTAGAATTTGGATGAAAAAACGAGTATCTATGGTTACTTGATAAAGATGGGAACGTGATCATGAAGGTACCAAGAACTAGCAATCATCTTTATAAAATCCACATTGAAGCTGGTATACCAGTTTGTCTACATGCAAACTTAGAAGATGAAGTGTGGATTTGGCATGCAAGACTCTGGCACCTGAACTTCGATTTCCTAAAGGAGATGGCGAATAAAAGCATGGCTCGAGGATTTCCCAAGATTGATAAACCTAATTAGATTTGTGACTTTGCATTTTGGGAAAACAAACTAATAAACCATTCCTTACAGAGGCCCAATTTCAAGCAAGAGATCCACTCGAATTAATCCACAGTGATTTATGTGGAACTATATCCCCTCCTACCCTAACCGATAATCGTTGTCTGTTTCTTTTCATTGATGACTATAGCAGGTATATGTGAAAGTTTATGCTCAAGTTAAAGGATCAAGTCTTTAATACATTCAAGGGTTCAAAGCTTCTGTTGAAACAAAGACTGGCAAAACGACTAAGACACTACCAACATATAGCATTCTGCAAAGATAATGGTATCTTCACCATACAAAATGGCGTAGTAAAGCAAAGGAGTTAGAAAATCTATGTATAACCTGGTCCATGATGAAAGCAAAAGGTGTACCAGCTTATATGTGGGGAGAAGGGATTAGTCATGCAACCTATGTTCTAAACCGAGTCTCAACACACCTATAAGAGTCTTTGGATATTTAACATATAACAAGACTCATAACTTCAAGGTGAAGAAGCTAGACGATCCCAAGGAATCACGTTGGTATATATCTTGGAAACGAGTCAAGTTCGGGGACGATAGCAAACCAGTTATCTAATCCAGCAAAGCATCAAATAGTAGTTGGTTGAGGAACGTGGATTTTGATGAACTCAAGGTTGGGATTAGAAGGAAAATTCAAGATTGGAGCTGAAATGAACCAAGGCGGCCCACCTGGAAGCCCACTTACAAGTGCAGCCTGGTCTAGCAGTGCACATGGTAGTCCACTGCAATTAGGCAGCATACCCCCAATCTATAATGATGAACAAGTTTTCAAAAATCAAAGCAATGATGTTGTTACCCCAAGACAGAGCTCAAGAATAAAAACCATTCTACGCAAATTAAATTGTTTTATTTCGATGATCGTATAATAACCAGAACTTCATCCCATGAGATTGGTGAATTCAAGCTACAAATGGCGAACAAGTTATATTATCATTTGGGTATATAAGTGTGTCAAAGTACCGAAGGGCTTATGATAAAGCAAGAAGCTTACTCTAAGAGAATTCTGAAGGATGCGGGTATGTTAATTTGTAATTTAGCTCATTGCCTAATGGAACAGGGTGTAAATCTCTCGACGGACGAACAAGGAGAAGATATGGATGCTACAGATTAAAGACAACTAGCAGGTTGTCTAAGGTATTTGTTACACACTTGACCGTATTTGTCTTATTCAGTCGGAGTTATGAGTCGTTACATATAACTGCCAAAGGAGTCGCATGTGTTGGCTGTTAAACACATTCTACGGTATCTGAAGGGGACTATGAACTACGGGATCAAGTATGGACATAGAGGATTCAAGAGTTTAATTGGGTTTAGTGATAGTAGCCACAATGTGGATCAAAATGACGAAAGAAGCACCACAGGACACCTATATTATTATGGAACTCAACTGATTATGTTGTGTTCTCAGAAGCAAGCAGTTGTGGCTCTTTCATCTTGCAAAGCACAGTTCATGGCTGCTATCGCGACGCTTGCCAAGCATTATGGCTTCGAGAATTGTTAAGTGAATCTCGGAAGCGATGCAGAAGGTGATCTTAAAAGTGGACAATATGTCGGCTATTGTTCTCATGAAAATCCGGTATTTCATGGACGGGGTAAACACATTAACACTTGTTGCCACTTCATTAGAGAATGTGTTGAAAGAGAACATGTCATGGTTCAGCATGTTTCTCGCGATGAACAAAAGATGGGCATTTTAACAAAGGGCCTCGCAAGAATCAAGTTCAAGGAAATGCGAGAATTGCTTGGAGTTGAAGACTTCCCTAATACGCGTTAGAAATTAGGGGGTGACTGTTGGCGTACATTTCCTTCCAGCTCAAGTCAGCGACTAGGAAGGTTATCAATATTGTTTAAACGGGTTTATGTTTATCCGATAATACCTGGTATTCAGACCAAGATAATTACTAATGGAGGATTGTTGATAATTATATGAAATGTTGTAAGAATCGGTATGCGCTAGTAGGTCGGTAGACGTACCGACTAGCGCTTAATGGGGATTATTAGGGATTAATCAAGATTACTCAGATTGGGATTGGTATATGTAATTTTTAGTTTTATATACACAGACATTTGTATACATGTTTTTTAAGGAGAAATGCTTTAACCCCTCGTTGACCAATTTTTTAAGTAACTGGATGGAATTTATAAGGTTTGGTCAAAATTTGGCCGGAATCTGTCCAGAATTTGGCTGGGATAGGACCGTCGTTGACCACCTAGCGATTAATCGACCATTACTCGGTGAACCTCCAATTAGTGATTAATAGATAACTAATTGGAGCCTAGGCGGGATTTTTAAAATCATGATTGTAAGTATTTGAGTCTAGTTCAAATAGGTTTGAGTTGTCTAATTGTTTGCTGACTATGTTTTAAGTAATTTTTTTAGTATGTTCTTTTCTATTACATCGTACTAGGGTTGTTCACGAGTCGAACCGAGCGGACCTTTGCTCGTGTTTGGCTCATTTACAAACCAAACCGAGCGGAATGACTCATTTAAAACCGAGCCTCAAATCAAGCGAGCATTTTTCGAGCAACAAATATCCCGAGTGAGCGTCGAGCGAAGTTCTAGTGATTTGGACAACCGTGTCACCCGATTTAAATTTGCTTAGAGAGATAGTGACAATGTTTGGTCTCAAGTTTTTATGTCTTTAAAAACATACACATTTTGTGGCATAGTATTTTTGTTATGAATTAGAATGTTGTGGTTGATGAGGCAATGATCATATTGCACGAACAATTACGTTGAGAGCAGGAGACGATCAACTTAGGGTAACGACATGAAACATTGAGGCGATGAGCAGCCTCTCGTTTATCGGTTTATGGTTTAACTTTTAGATTTGATATTAATTTTTTTATTGGCGTGGTTGGGCTAGTACGTATAGATGTAGTTGTAAATTTGTATATATGGGACCAAAATCTAGTAGAGTGGTATATATAAACTATTAATAAAATCTAGTAGAGTGGTCTATATAAAACTATAAATTTAATTTATATTCAAGTATATATGTATGTGTAACGTGTGTGTATATATGTATTATTTATATTTGTGTATATATATGTATGTGTATATGTATATGTATATGTATCTTCCTATACTAATAAATGAAAAAAAATTTGGAAACGTGTCACTTTCTCGTGCTTTCTCATCTTATTTTTCTTTTTATCTCTCATATTAAATAATAATTATTTTAAACAAAATATTAGATAAGAATAAATATTTGTTTTTCTATAAATAATTTTAAACCAAAATTTAGATATGGATAAACGTTTGTTTTTATTATGATCATATTAAATAATGACAATAATAATTTTAAACAAAATATTAGATAAGAATAAATGTTTGTTTTTCTATAAAGAATTTTAAACAAAAATTTAGATAACGAAATATTTGTTTTTGTTATGTACTTAGTAATTAATAATTGTATTATTATTTTTTCTCATTCACTAAAATTAAATAATTATTCTAGATCGGACATATGCTTCTATCAAATTGTAAGTGTTTTTAGACGCATCACTATAATGGTTCGAACTCACCATTATAATCGCACAATTCTTTCAAATCTCAAATCCAGACAACTTAGTTTCACCTATGGTTTGAACGTACCGTTATAATTAGTTTAAACCTATCATTTATCATACATTGCATCAACATGTAGAAAGAACACTATTTTTGGATCTAACAATTCTATACTCCATTCAAAGAGAATTTAATTCTCGATTTTACGGTAGAATTCATAAAAAATATGAAATTTATAAAAACATGGGGATCAATCTCCACCTTTTTCTACCAGAAACTCTCTTGAATACAAATTAAAGACGAATCTTTTATGAATGAAATAAACAAATAAGCATGTAGCCTTGATGCAAACTAATATCGAGTTGGGGGTCTCACTGGAAGCAGTCTCTCTATTCCTACAGGGTAGAGGTAAGGCTGTCTACATCCTACATTCTATTGGTGAGATTTGTTGAGTATGATGATGATGATTAAATGTGTTACGGAAAAATGTTTAATGTCATACAAGCACAATAAGGAAACGGTATCTTTTATTTTGACATATAAAACTCCGGACGTGTATAAACTATAAAGTATAAGAAAAAGTAATGAAAGTATTAGATTTTAAGAGGCCGGTTATTGTACAATAGGGGTTATCGTATCGTACGAGACTGTTTTCCAACGTGCGATTTTATGTTCAAACATGCGATTTGTGATATAAAAACACAATGCAAATTGTATATCCAACCCATGCGATTTCATCATATACACAACATGCGATTTTTCAGATTTTACGCATGCGTCTTTTTTATATAACATGCGCTTTTAAGTCTCGTACGATGAGACCTATTATACGTTACATTTTTTCTAGATTTTAAAAGGGATAGTACAGTATAAAAAAACAAGGCACTTTCTTATTTTGAATAAAAAAATGTTACGGTACAATTTTAGCATGTATCAATATAATATAAGAAAGTACTTCAACTCAATCTTGTTACATAAAAAAGCTTCTTATCGTAGTTAAACATGTATATATAGAACACTAGTAGATGTCTCGTCTGCGTTTCGGGGTAGGTCGAATATTTTCTTAACTAATTAAAAACCACCATCATAGTTTAGCAAAAAAAAGTAAAACGATGGCAAGACCGTAATTTTGAGTAGGGGCAAATTCGTAATTTTTAACTGGGGTAAAATTGTAACATACCTGCGCCAATGGGGAGTGTAATGTAGCAGCCTGGCACTATTCCCCACAACACCTTTAAAAAACTAAAACGATGGCAATACAATAATTTTTAACTGGGCCAAATTTGTAATTTTGGGCTGGGGTAAAATCGTAAAATGCCAAAAGCTAAAGCGATAGCAATATTGTAATTTTAACGTGGGGCAATATCGTAATTTTGAACAGGGGGCAAATTCGTAATTATTAACAGGGGTTAAAATCGTAATATACCCGAACCAATGGGGGGAATGCCAGACAGCTGCCTAGCACTATTCCCCCATCTTGTAGATCTCAAAAAAGTTATATCGAGTCAATCAATTAAAATAAAACAGTATCATACTTTTTGCTTAAAAAAATAAAAACGATAAAAAACCATAATTTTAAACTGGGGGAAAACTGTAACTTTTCAAGACAAATGAGTGTGGACCAGACAGCTGAATGGCAAGAATAAAAATTAAATCGAGTCAACCAATTAAAATAAAACACTACCACAGTTTTGTCATAAAAAAATAAAACGATGACATGACTGTAATTTTACACTGGGGGCAAAATCGTAATTAGACTGGTAGAAACAAAAAAACGATGGAGAAATATAAATTTAACCTGAGGGAAAAACCGTAGTTTGGGTGGGAGGAAAGAAATAAAACTAATGGCAAAAATGTGAATTTAAACGAGGCAAAAACGTACTTTTAAACGGAGGGCAAAGTCGTAATTTAGAAACGAGGGCAAAATTGTATTTTTTAGCTGAGGCAAAAGCATAATTTTATTTTGAATTGAGAGCAAAAACGTAATTTTGAACCGATAGAAAGATCATAATTTTAAAACAGGGATAAAACTGTAAATTGGTTGGACCAATGAAGGAGTGTCAGACTGTCTGACACTATTCCACCATCTTGTTTTTGTTGCTATAAAGAATATGGCATACTAGAAACACGTATATATAGAACATAAGAAAATGCTTCAAGTCAATATTGTTATATTAAAAGTCCCTGAACTTGACTTGCTTAGAATGCATCTATTTACATAAAAATTTCAAATAACATACATTATATATTATATAGTATAGTTTTAACATATCTATGCTTATGGTAGTTGTACTCTATGCATAAGGTTGATTTTAGCTTATATGTGTTGTATATCGGGTAATGTTATTTGTACATTTGGTATTTGGAAGTCGCATGTCCCTGTCCCTTCGCCAAGCATCCCTGTACGTGTAAAACCCTAGACCTTCATATTTACTCTCTCTTTCTCTCATAAGCCGTGTTGTAAAAATCGCGACCAGGCGGCGATTAATCGCTAAGTCGGTGAGTAAGCAACTGAGTAATTTTTCGTTAATCAGTCCATTAATCGCTAGTCGGGCCTAGTCGGCCAAAAATCAGCGATTCCGGCAAAAAACTAGTATATTCCGGCCAAAACCTTTAAATTCCGGCCAATTTCCAACCAAACCATGTGAATTCCAACGATTAATCTTAGATATTTAAAAAAATGAGTTGAGTAAGAGTTAAAACTCATCTACTTAAAATATTTACCTATAAAAATGTGTATATGTATACATAAAACTGAAAATTACATATAAAAAACCAGATCCAAATAATCGTGATTAATCACGAGTAGTCGCTAGTCCCCACCTCAGACCGACTAGTGACTAGCGAGTTCTCCAACCTTGCTCGTAAGTCTCAAACAATCGCTTAATCAGTTTCAAGCACCCATCCTACCACCGAATCACCAATTGAACAACCGATTTTTAGTGGTTTACCAGCGATGGCGACGGCCACAGCGCCGGTCCCAGGTTCGTCATACATTTTTATTCTTATTGTGAGTTGTGATACTTTAATTGATCTTATAATCTTTCATGGGGATTTCTTGGGTTTGTTAATACTATTCGTGTTTAATTGTTTATATGTATAAATGATTTCTTTTTAGAGTAAACCGATAGAAAAGATTGAAAAGATCATTTACTCTATGTTCCCACAAAAGGCTTGCATTATTTTTTTTTTGATATTTTTATAGTATCCTAGCTAACACTTGTGATATATAAAAAGGTTTTCCTAAATATATTAAGCAAGCAAAGTTAGCACAGATTCGCCGGAAAATCTTGAATTGAACGCTGCAAAATCGGCGGTTTCAGTTAGGTGTAAACCGAATTCGACAATAAACACCTGCGACTGTTAACTCAATGTAATAATTGCGAAAATTTTCAGATTTAATACATTCAATTGATCGGAATCCAAGTTGATTTATGCATGTTTAATGGTTAGGCTTAGTTTTTTTTATGTGCTCTGGTCTGTTGAAAGCTTTGCGTATGAAATTGTACATTGCTTGTGCTTTGGTTTAAAAAAACTTGCCGGTTCTGCTCAGGCTGAAATCGGTTTTAAAAAAAACGGTGTTAATGGGGTCATTGCATCATGTGAAAACACGTTTGTTTACTATTTTTGCATTTATTTTGTGTAGATATGCTTGCGGAACTGAAGGACTTGGCGCACTGTTAGAAGGTGTATATTTTTGTTTTCCATTATATACAATTAGTAAGCAATCTATGGTGCGAAATGGAGCTAGAAATTGAATAATTCAGAATTGATCGCAAGAACCTGAACAGGTACTGACAGATCCGGTTTGGTTAAAACTGATTTGGAGGAAAAAAAAAATTTCCGATTTAAACTGCTTTTAAAACCGGTTTCAAAGATCAACAATGCTAACCGGTATACAAACCATCAGTTCAGTTCGGGAGGAAAACGGTTTTAAAATAAAATGGTGGTATACAAACTTCGGTTCGGGTTGGAATCGGTTCTAAAAAACCGATGTTAATGGGGTCATTGCATCATATGAAAACACGTTTGTTTATTAATTTTGCATTTATTTTGTGTAGATATACTTGCAGACCCGAACTGGTATTAATCGATTCGGTTTAGTTAAAAAATGATTTGGGCAAAAAAAAAGCATTTTACCGGTTTAAACAGGTTTTTTAAAACCAGTTTCAAAGATCGCGAATGTTGACCGGTATACAAAACGTCAGTTCTGTTCGGTTGGAACCGGTTTTTAAAAAACAAAACCGGTGTTAATAAGACTTCGTTATTTTCACGTTGTATAGTTTAAATAACTTGCTTGTAAAATGTAACATCCGTCGAAAAACGGGTTTCCAAACCCGCTTCGTTTGTTAATCGAATATCAAGTTATAAAATTTTGTTGCGTATTTATGGTTAATTTTAATTTTAAACAATACATAATTAATAAACATTTTAGAATTTAAAAACTATAATTATTAAAAAGTAAAAATAAATTAAATAAAAAAGAAAAGGGCTGCCGGGTTTCGAACCCGGGTCAGCCGGAAGATTTAATCATCAAACACTTAACCACTCCGCCACTTGGTGCTTTTGTGTAATCAATGAAACAAATAAAACCTTAAGTTCACCCGAGAAATTATCTGTTTGCGCCAAAACTGAAACCGATAATCGGCTTTCAACTTTCCAGACGTTTGAGTGATCGTGAGTTACTGATTATAACCGATAAAGCAATTGCTGCCCACGTTCTAATCAATTCAGCCTTCAATTCCTTCGATTCATATGATTTTTGGAGTTGAAAACCGAAATCAATTACTTCCTGATTTACACCGGTAATATCATTATCTCACAACTCAGAAACACTCACAGAACTTCCAATTTCACTTTCGCTCCAATTTCTGTTCGTCGGAAACGTTTTCTGATATCGCCGGACTTTCGCCGGAAAACCGTGACATTCATCGAATCGGTAAATTTCTCAATTCTTTCATCTTCTATCTATTGTTAGACTTATACTAACTCAAAACCTTCAACCAGAATCGGTTCCAGACGACGATACCGGATAATCTGCACTCGCCGGAAAGTCTCTGAAAATTCCGAAATCACACTGAGAATCGGTACAATCATCTAAACCTTCTGATAACTCTTGTTTAGTCATTTAATTTCACAATTAATGAATCAAAACTGTTAGTTGGTCCGCTCAGACGGAATTCATAAAACAGAGCCGACGACTTTGCCGGAGTTCTGAGAAAAAACATCTTTCCGGTACATTCATTTCCAAAACCTTCTCTATTCATTTCATTTTAATCATTTATATGTCCGTCAATCGAATTAAACAAGAACAGTAGAATAATCGTTGTCTGTGTCTTTGAATGAAGAAGACGAAGTCGACGATGTTTATAAGAATAATTAAAACAAGATATTAAACCGGGTTAGACACACAGTCCAGCGGTGGACTGTGTGCAAACATTTAGCGCACGTCTCGAGTTCGATCCCTGACACGACCCTATCATCTGAAATAAAAATGTTCTTTTTTTTAAACCGAATCGTATTAATTCGCTGTAAGATGTTAAGTTTAATAAAAACCAGTATTTTAACCAGGTTAGACACACAGTCCAGCGGTGGACTGTGTGCAATGTTAAACAACGGGTCCCGGGTTCGAGACCTGTTATGTGCACCGGTTCGACATAATTAAAATTCTTTTTAAAATAAATGAATTCTGAATAAATTAAATAGTATATAAATATAATTAAAAACAGAAATATTTCGGGTTAGACACGTAGCTCAGTTGGTAGAGCTGCGTGCACGCGTACGGGAGGTCACAAGTTCGAACCTCACTCAGCGCAAACAAACACAAGTCCGAACCGGTCAACAGTCAAAGTCAATGGTCAACGGTCAACCCAAAAAGTCAACATATTTTTTTATATTTTTATTTATTTATTTAATTTAAAAATTAATTAAAAATACTTAAAAATAATATTTTTAAAGTTAGAAAATGACCTTAAACTCACAAAAATAAATCTAAAAACCCTATTAAAATTGTTAATAAAATCCACTTATTTACCGTACCTTTTCGTTATTATTTAGGTTAGTTATTCCTCGTCGATCAACCCTCTAAACTCGTGCGCATTCAACATCATCAAACGAACGCACCCAATGTGAGTGAATCTCTACAAATTCCCCATTTTAATCACTTTTTGGGGTGTATCATGTGTCTTATTATTTATTACATTTTAACACTTGTGCATCCATCATATCCATGATCAAATGTGTATTCAATATGTATCAACTGTTTGTGCGGTTAATGTTTGGATTAAATTTATCATTTTCAGTATATACATCATCATAGGCCGTCTGTTCCCCATTACCTATGAGCGGAACCGTTCCCCATTACCTATGAGCGTGAACGAGGCGTTGCCAACATACGATCGGCTCCGTTTGATTGAGCCTTGATCGCACATGCATCATCATAGGCCGTCCGTTCCCCATTACCTATGAGCGGAACGTGACGTTGCCAACATATACATTATCATTCATGTCATATACTTATGCAAGGTGGTTTGTTATTGTTTGTTATTGTATGTTTATTTACGTTTGCTCACATATGATTATTGCACAATTTTTCCATGTTAAATACAACAAGAAATCAATAATAAATGTTTTCTAACAAGGTTCACTCGCCAACTTTTGTTGACCCAAAAACCGTCATTTTTACACATGATACAGATGATCCAGTTGCAGCAAGAAACATATAGGACGGCTTAGAAGAATAAATCGGTTTAGGCTTTGGATTGCTTATTTAGTTACTTTTTCCTTGTAATTGTATGAATTTGTTTGGAATATTGAAGTTGAAATTTTGAATTTAATAAATATGAAACATATTAGTAAACATCATGAACTTTGGTGATAACCCAATTATGCCCCGACTCTTATTCCGCTGCGGGTCGGGGTGTGACATAAAAAGCTTGCCCAACCAGTTAACCTAGGAAGAACTTTAGCCCCATTTCGTCCATCTATCATTTTCATTTTGTTGTTCCGCGTTGCTGTGTTTATGATGTATATATGATGTGAGAAAACATAAATGTTTGATCTGGGTTTTATTTATTTAATGTGAGCAATAAAATGGGATGTGCGAAATAGAAGAACACATCGAACCTTGTTAGATGACAGATACTCCTTCAACATCTTTCAACCATTTAAACTGTTTCGGGATCAACTATAAAATAGAAATTTTGAACATTGTGGATTTGAAAAAGTTTTAAACTGACTATTTTTGGAATGGGGTATGGTCAGTAACAAGGGAGGAAATTAGACCTGCGCGCGTTGCGGCGCGGGCAACAAATGTCGAAACATCGCCAACACACGCTATAGCGTATGACATCAAGCGAACTTTTTAACTTCATGGTTGCTTTGTTGTTTTGACCCATTGTCTGTTTGTTAATTTTGCATTTTTTTTGTAGATATACTTGCGGAACTGAAGGATCTGGTGTGCTATTAGAAGGTATGTATTTTTGTTTTTCATCAAATATAATTAGTAAATAATGTATGGTGCGAAATGGAGCTGGACAGTTGAATAATTCAGAATTGATCGCAAGAACCCGAACTACTACTGATAGATTTGGTTTGGACGAAAAAAAAAGTTTTTTTTTTCCTGGTTTAAACTGGTTTTTTAAAACCGTTTTCAAAGATCAAGAATGCTAACCGGTATACAAACCATCGGTTCAATTCGGGTTGAAACGGTTTTAAAAAAACGGTGTTAATAAAACTTAGTTATTTTCATGTTGTATAGTTTAATTAACTTGCTTGTAAAAAGCTTGCCCGACCGGTTAATCTTTTCTCTTCAATATAAAACTAGATGTAAGCTCATCCGCGTTGCGACGGGGGGCTAAAAGTGTGCCAATTAGTGCGTTCTATGGTGGGATATGGCGACTTGCATAAAGTAACCACAGATCTGAGTTACGATCAGGTTGGCTGGTTGGTAGGACAAGTCACTCTTAGCGTGTTTACAATTTAGTTGTCAATCTAACTAATACAGTTTTGACCACCTACTATTTCCTACATAAACATGTGTAATTATTTGCTTTCATATAGTAGTTTACATTAATTGCATTCAAATTCAACCACAATTTGTCATGTCAATTAGCCTACAATTGACATAAAGCATTATTTAACTCATGTAACCTTACAACTTCTGGTAAACATGCAGCCTATATAACATAAAGAGGATGTCAATCAAGCGCATACAGGATATCAGGCCCATGGAGAAACCACAGCTTATAGAAGTCAGGGTTGTTAAGAAGTGTATTGCGGTTAGTAAGCCAACAGTAAACAAGAAGGATGAGCTTTGCTATCAGTTTGCTGATCAACATGTAAGACATACCTAAATTGCTGCTTATTTATAATACCTTATACCATTTTTATGATAAATTGCCCCCATGCCCCTGATGTTACTTTTCATTACCTAAAATAAATCAGAATCGTTGTATTGTATTAAATTATATAGTATTTTAATGTAGGGCGATGGTATTGAGGCCAGCGGTGACGCATCTGCAATTGAATACTTTGACTCAAAAATTCGTCTTAACTCATGTTATAAGGTTAGTGGGTATATTTGTACAAAGGCAAGAGACTACATGGCTACTGTTAACCAAATTGCCTCAATTAATTGTAATTGTTCGGAAAACAAAGTTTGTGCATGTTGAGAACCCCAACATACCGACCATGTGTTTTAGCTTTATACCATATGAACATAGTAGAAATAACTCTTTGGCCAGAGAAGAGGCATCTGATCGGGAAAGATGTCGGACCAGGTAACATTGTTGCGATCACATCAACCCAGGTTTCAAAATACTCATGTAAATTAAAATTATTGTACATTTGGTTGCAAATATAATCTGGTCTTTCATTACTTAACATTTGGTTAACCAAAAACAGATATGCAACTTGAGTCCATCCACCTAACAACGGTTGCTATAAACCCCAATACGCCACAACTGCAGAATATGTTGCCAGGTAACAAACTAAACCCAAAAACTTACGTCTGTTACAAATACATCTCTAAAAAACCAAGAAGTAAATGATTCCATGTGTTGAATATAGGCTAAAAACGTTGCCACCAGTTTAGCCGGAAGACTTAGAAGATCCAATGCTTACTCTTCTTGAATTAAGCTCGCCACAAAGGGCACAAGAACAGTTAAGGCTCCAACGATCAAACACACAATAATTATTTATCTTACCAAAATAATTATGATGCTAGATCATTCTAATAGCTGACTATAACTACCACAATGCATAGCTCCACACAATTCAGGTGTCATGCGTGGATTGAAAAAATCATGAAAATCGTGGATGGTTCTACGTTCACTGCTCAAAATGCGACAAAAGAGTCTACCCAGAGCAAGATGGTTCCATAAATTACGTCTGCAAAGATGACGATGATATTTCACCAAAATTCATATAAGCTTTATCTCTTTCAGTAATGATAAATATAGACATGCACTGAACCATTTCTAAATACCTAAGCACGTCTAACAAATCAGGTTCTCCCTTAACGCGATTATCAACGACTCAACAAAACCACTTGATGTCACGTGCTTTGATGAAGGAATGGTTGCCCTGCTGAAAACAACTTGTCCTGAAATGATAACCAACAACGCCTACATAGATCCTAAAATAATTCCAAAGGAAATTGCTGACTTGATTGGAAAACCAAAAATAATGCACATATTTGTTCGAGGGAAACAGTATGTCGTCAACAGTGTTTCGGATCCTCATTCTATGCTAACGCCGGCTGCAAACATTCAGCAACAACACATAGATGCTCCTCCACGAAAAACACCCAACGCCAAACTTAACCAACAAAAGCGCCCTCAAGACGAATCGCCAGGTAAACTTAACAAACTCAACACCACTTGATGTTGACGAGAACAACACACACCCCCAATCCTAGACATGTCAAAACCTCTATGGTGATGTGTTAGATCAATAACCCTACCAATAGTCCTTTAGATTTATTAATTTGGGTTGATTTTTCATTTTACGTTCATTTTAATTATTTACTAAATGTTACACAATATACGCTTTCTAACGTAAATTACTAAAGTACCTTTCACAACAATAACATTGAACATATTTTAAGTGTTCAAGGGTTGCACACCTGCACATCTATGCTTACACAATCAGATGTCCCTTGGTTAGAAATCCAGCAAGGGTAGAATTATTTCCAGCTTTTTTAACTAGCTAGGCAATAAATAAGTAGAGTAAGTTATGTTATTTTTGTTTTTTGTCACCTTTTTGTCAATAATCTTTTTTTATCATCCCAGATACTAGCAATACTTCAAAGAAGGGATGCGGGGAATGATAAGAGCGTCAGACACCATTTGTACAGCTTCCGAGTAGGAAAAAACGCACCTGCAGTCCGCAGTACAACAAGCCACATTATCAACCAAAATATATTTTGTGCGACTTATGTAACTAACACACTTAGTGCTAGTAACCTAAGTAGCAACCATAACAAATGTACAAACTCTTGGTTCCAGTTGATGTATATAACTTAATGGATGTAACTCAATGACAGCTAGCTTAACATAAATATAAATCTAGACCCCGCCGCATCGCGGCGGGTCTCTTTGTTGTTGCAATTGTCTTGGATGAGTTACAAGTCGATTAAAGAGACGTTTTGTGGTGCATGTTTTTTGCAGACAATATAGTGCTAGTTGCCGAAACTAGACAAAGCTTGAATGCGAGGCAAGAGGAATTAATGCAGAGCAGCTTTAGAGGGCAAGGGTTTAAGGATTAGTCGCTCTAAAACTGAATACCTTTATTGTGATTTCAGCGGTGCAGCTTACAACAAGGACACTCAAGTCACCTTTGAGGGTCAAGAGGTCCCAAAAACGACTAACTTCAAGTACTTAGGATCGTTTATACAAAGGGACGAAGAGATAGATAGTGACGTATATCACCGCATCCAGGTTGGTTGGTGTAGGTGGGGGCAGCCACCAGGATTTTGTTTTTGTGTGATAGGAGGTTCCCAACAAAATTAAAGGGGAAATTTTATAGGGTCGCAATTAGACCTGCTATGCTATACGGGAAATATTGTTGAGCCATCAAAAAGACACAAGCGCCCAAGATGGAGGTAGCAGAGATGAAGATGTTGAGGTGGATGTGTGGCCACACGAGGTTACACTGAATAAGAAGTGAGGTTTTTTTAGGAAATGGTTAGGAGTAGCTAGTATATCGAACAAGAGGGAATATTAAGATGGTTTGGGCATGTGAAGAGGAGGCATTTGACAGAGCCGGTTAGAGTGGTGGAAACCATGACAGTGGAAGGAAGAAGGAGTAGAGGCCGGCCGAAGTTGTGTTGGGATGAGCGATTTAGGCAAAATTTGGTACGATTGTACCTCTTCGAGAATGTTGTTCAGGATAGCAATTCGTGGAGATGTACAATTAAGATTAAGGACTTTTAAAGGAGAGTATGGATGTTCCTAGCTTTGTATTAATGGGGCTTGCATATGATGATTTTCTTTGTATTTATGACTACATATGTTATTTTCTGATGATATTATATATATATATATATATATATATATATTATATATATATATATATTGTTGTGCTTTCTACTTATTCATATTCCGTCTATCTGTCTGTTGTTGGTTTTGGAGCCGAAAGCCTCTCTGGAAGCAAGCTCTATATCCACATATTAGAGGCAAGATTTGCATACATATCCCATCTTCCTCAAACCCAATCGATAGTTTTGTTATTTGTGAGATTTTTAGAGCATGGTTATTATTATTGTAGTTTGATGTCATTTTACCAAAATTTAACCAATTTAAAAGTAAATAACTATTTTAAATATGTTATCACAAATAAGTGTATTCTAAATGTATATTCTAAACAAATGTAAATTAAAATAATAAAAATGAGCTGGAAAATTGTTTCCATCTTTTCACGTCCAAATTACATTGAAGACTTTGGCAATACCAAAATTTACATTGAAAGAGTTTTTAAGTATATTTTTCTCCAAGAAATCAACTCTTTTTTTTAAATTTAAAATTAGTAAAACTTTAATAAAATGACATTTATATATTATTAATTTATAACATTGTAGTGCATCTTGTAGTTGTACTTCTTGTTGTTATTTTGTGCATACACTACTACAGAAATAGGCATTTGCTAGGGCCAAATTCGTAGCAAATCCGTAGCAAACACCCTCTTTGCTACGAATTTGCTACGGATTTGATTCGTAGCTACAAATCCCGTCGCGAATTTATTTGCTACGAACTTTAGCTACAGAAATTATGTTTGCGACGAATTTAGCTACAAAAAATGGCGTCGCTATTTTACCACGAATTTGCTATGAAGAAGGTTGCTACGAAATTTCGCTATGGGTTTTTAGCTACGGAAACTTTTAGCTACGATTGTGCTTTAGCTACGATTGTTTTTAGCTTATGGAAAAATTTAGCTACGGATGTTTTTAGCTACATATACTTTTAGCTATGGTTATTTTTAGCTACTAAGTCATTTGGCTACGAATGTTGGCTATGATAATTTGCATTTTTTTGCTATCATTTTTGCTACAAAAGTTTAACTACGAACTTGCTATCAATTGGCTACGAGAATTTGCTACCTTTTGTATTTTTTGCTATGAAACTTGCTACGTTTTTTGCTATCGGGTTCGCTATAGACTTTAGGTACAAATTCATTATGATTTGGCTACAAAAGTTTGCAGACTTTTGCTACGATTTTGCAACGGAATTTAGTTACAAATTTCGCTTGACTTTGCTACGGGTATTTGCTAAAGTTTTGCTACAATTTGTTGCTAGCTATTATTTAGCTATGAAATATGTCAATTTTTTGCTATGGAACTAGCTACGAATTTTAAGTAATTTTTCACAATTTTTTGCGTTGGTGGTTTGTAATAGTTGGCCTACAAAGGCAGCAATGTAGTGGAGACGAGCAGCAATACGTTTTTTCGATGTTTCAGGGTCATCATAAGTTACTGTCGGTACGTCGGTTCGCCGGAATATCAGGCTACTACCAGAATGAAAGGAGATATCAAAAAAAGTGTAAAGAAAGTATGTCTGATTGTAGATTATGGGAATTCTCTACGCTTATAAAGAACGATTTCTCCACATCGGTTAAGTCCGATTGATGATAATGGGTGCGCGATTTATCCGGACGGTTTTCATAAATGAGACGTGCCAATAAGGGTGGCGGGAAGGAAATCAGGAATTTGACTTGGTTTGGTAGTTTATAGTTTTTTTTTAATCGTTATGAGTATTAATTACATATTTATTTTTATTAACCTTAAAATCCTTTTCTATGAAACCAAGTCAAGTTACCCGTGAGTTATTTGAGATCGGCTACAAAAACTTGAATCGAGCCGAGCTTAAATGAGTTTGAGCCTGAGCCTAATAGTAAACATGTTTTGTAAACGAGACCGGGCTTCACCTATCTAGCTCAAGCATGCTCACGAGCCTAATGAGTCCATTATCTATATAATTTTTAATTAATAATTTAAATATATGTGTAAATAAATAATAATTATTTCTAACTTATAAAAAAATCAACTAAAGTGTGTGTGTATATAACTACTTTTTGCTCCTCCCGCGTTACGGGACACTATGCCGAATATTCCTTTCTCATAACATGTAAGTCTTTGTTTCGGTTACTTGTACATACTACTCATAACACGATCTGTAAAGAAAATTACATTCCGTCAACCTATTAAAATAAAACACTATTATAGTTTTGCAAAAAAAAAAAAGAAACTAAAATGATGGCAAGATCACAATTTTTAACTAGGGGAGAAGTCGTAATTTTTAAAATGGGGTAAAATCATAATTTTGAACAGATGGTCAAAATCGTAATTTTAAGCTCGGGGCAAAATCAAAATTTTATTTTGAACTGGGAGCGGAATCATAATTTGAACTGGTGGCAACATCGTAATTTTGAGCTAAGGACAAAAAATAATTTTATTTTAAACTGGGGGCAAAAAACATAATTTTAAACTGAGGGCGAAACCTTTATTTTAAACTATGGATAAAATCATAAACTGGTTGGACCAATAGAAAAGTGCCAGGCAAGCTGCTGGTGCGTGTCGAGTGTGATATTATTTTATTAATATTTTAAGTCCTTTTTACGCATTAGTCAAGTTTTGAATTTATAAAACACGATATTGTAACTATATGCCATTTTGTACCATGTGTTTAAACCTGTGTACTTTACTGTATACGAAACTTCGGATTGTAACAAACCTTAATAAGTATTAATGTGCCATATGCATCCTAAGTGTTAGTCATTAATTGTCACACCCCAACCTTAATACGTAACGATGAATAACGAGTTTTTAAGAGTCATATAAACTCATATTTGAGTGTGAATCACTATATATGACCATGATTCACTATGGTTGACAATTATCGGTTTACATATATGACTATGTATGACCATAAATCACTTTGGTTGACCAAGTTTAATTGAAATTGACTGTCCTTGACAAAATGTTGGCATTAATGTATTAAACTTAATAGTAAAGTGCAACTTGCGTCACCGTGGTTTGAGGCGGAAAGCCACTTGCGTCCCCCGATTGCAAACTGGAGACTTGCGGTCTTGTGGTTTGAAAAACGCTACGCTTTGAGTCACTGGAGACAACTCCGTTAGTTTTTGACACTAAAATGACTATTTAGCCCTTGTATCTTATAAGTTTGCATCCCAATGGTTTATAAGATGTTCTCATTTGCATCCCTTAGCTTTAGCTTAACAATATTTTTACCCACTAAATTCAAATGAAAGCCTGTTTATTTATGTCGCTATGGTTTTTACATGTATCAAATTCAGTCCATATGGTTTTATAATTTATCAAAATTCTATTTAAAATGTGTATTAAGTCAAGCCTTTGCGATTATGAAAACGTATTATTTAAGTTACCAAAATATTAGCATTTCTACATATATATATATAATAAGCATTAACCATAAGTTATGATTAAGTTAAATTATCCTACAAACACTTAGATCATTAATCAACAAAAACCCAGATCAAAAGTTGATTATCCAAACACCTACTCGATCGTGTCTTTTTCCCTTTCTTCCCTACTTCCCCGCTTGTACCTCCAATCAAAAGTCTTAATGTTCCAGACTGAATACCACCCTCACATGCAGGACGAGGTGGCTCAGGGTACCAGTCACGTTAATCCCGACAACAAATGTTTAAATCGGTTGGGTCAAGTTAAATTTTTCAAAGTACCCCCACTAATAAAAAAAACTAATCAATGAGTATTAACCAAAATAACTACACTACTCATCAAACATAACACTAATCAACGACTATTAACCAAAATAACTCCACTAATTAACACTCATCAAATATAACACCTATAAACGAGTATTAACCGGAATAATCCACTAATCAAAAAGTATTAACCAAAATAAATCCACTAATCCATCCGTATTTAACCAATCAACAAGTATTAACCAACATAACACTAATTAACTTCACTACCTGCTACACGATGGTTATCCACGATTGCCTGAGCTTCGAACAACATCTGATCCTATGTGAGGCAATCAAAGGTAATGGAATGGAATGGGGGTTTGGTGGTGTTCGATCTTCGAAGCAGAAACGGGTGCAAGGGGTGGTGGTCGGCGATCGTCTGTGTGGGGCAATCGCCGGGGGGTGTTGGTTGTCGCACCCCGACCCGCAGCGGAATAAAAGACGGGGCATGATTGGGTTATCACCAAAGCTCATGATATTTACTAAGAAGTTTCATATTTATTAAATTCAAATTAAAATTTAAATATCCAACAAAAATTTCATACAATCACAATAAAAATCTAAATGTTTGTTCCAACGCAATAACTTGTTTATTCTTCTAGGCCATCCTAAGTGTTTCTTTCCTCAACTTGATCACCTGTATCATGTGTAAAACAGAGGAAATCTTGGGTCAACAAAAGTTGGCGAGTGAACCTTGATGAAACATTTAAATAATTGCTTATTATGTTTATTAAAGAAAGTTGTGCATAAATGTGAGTAAATATATATATGTAACCAATCACAAACCACATTGAATGAATATATGACATGAATGATGATGTATCTGAGATCAAGGCTCAATCAAACGGAGCCGATCTAATGAGACACCTGATGCTCAACCCGTATCCCACGATGAACTGATGAGCCTAATGAAATGAGTGCACTGAAATGATAAAATGAATCCACATATAAACCACTCTACAAGCAATACACATTTGATCACGAAATGATATAAGCACAAGTGTTTAAATAAAATAAAGAAATGATACGACACATGATACACCCCAAAACGTGATTAAAACGGGGAATTTATAGAGATTCACTCACAGTGGGTGCGTAGTCTTGGTTGATGATGAGTGCGCACGAGTTGAGAAATTGACCGACGAAAGAATACTAACCTAAAATAACAACGCGATAACTTGACAAATAAATAAGCTAACTTTTTGATTAAAAACTTTTGTTTAGATTTTTAAGTTTATTTTTGTGATTTTTATTAATATTTTAAACCCTTGTAATTTAAGTATTTTTAATAAATTTTTTTAATATAACTATAGAATAAATAAATAAATAATTAAATAAAATAATAAATAAAAAAAATTTGTCAGTCTGACAGGCTGACTGTTAGACCGGTTCGCTAGGGAGTTGGTATGCGTGTGTATGGATTCGAACTTGAGACCTCACGTTCACGTGCACGCAGCTCTTCCAACTGAGCTACGTGTCTAACCCGAAAGAATCTGGATTTTAATTACATTAATACTCTATTTAGCTTATTCCAGAAATCAATTTATATTTAAAAAGATTTACAGGGTTGAACCGGTGACTGGCATAGGTTTCGAAACCGTGACTTCTTATGTGTTTTGCACCCAGCCCAACCAACTGGGCTGGGTGGCTAACCCGACAAGACTTGCTTTTTAATTATACTTATATACACACTGTTAGTTGATACAATTTATTAAAACTAAAACTGTTAAATAACAGTTATGCGGTCATGAACTAGAATCGAACTGGGGACGTGAACATCGTGTTTGCACATAGTCCACCACTGGACTGTGTGTCTAACCCGTTTGAAACAGCCGTTTTAATTATATAAAACATTTCACCCCACTTCGTCTTCTTCATTCTGAATTTGGACTAAAATTTATACCCTCCCGATTTAATCTGTTTCACTTCTGTTTTTCTATTAATCATCTGTACATTATGTTAATTAAATAAAACTCAAAGGAAAAGAACAAGGGTCTACCGTAAGACAGAAGGGGAGAATTTACGATTTCCGGCGGCCGGGGACACAGAGCTTTCCGGCGACAGGGGTGTTTGAGGAGAAGGGAGTAGTGATTTCAAGGAAGGAGCGAGTCTTGATTGATACAACGCTTAGTATTTATAGGCAGTGGCAGGAGGTTTCGACCTCGCTTGTTTTTGGTAACATGATTCGATGATTGGAAATTTGCCAGAAGGATGACAGCCGAACTAATTGGGTTTTGCCAAAAATAAATCCCGAGCTAGCTGTCGGAGGTTTCAAAAAAAAGAAAGGAAAGGCGCGTGATGTCGGATCCAGTTAGTTGCAGGTTTTCACTCAGTTTCAAGATATAAATCTTAAATTCTAACATATGCACATCTAGTGTGTGCAGTGTAGTGGTGTTTGTTGCGTGTGTGTAACCGGGCGACCCGGGTTCGATTCCCGGTTCACCTATTTCCTTTAATTATTTTTATTACACTTTTTAATAATCTATTAAGAATAAATATTTATTATTTAATTGATTATTTATTATATTATTTCATTAAGATTATTTTAAACATTAATTATTATTATTTATATAAGAAATATTTAAACAATAAATAAAAATAACCGAACGACAAGAATAAATACACTTTGATTGATAATTTGGGGCGGGCTTTCGAAACCCGATTTATGCAAATGTTACATTGGTAGTGTGTAACGGGTGCACGAGATGGTGGTGCAATCGTGAGGTTGATTAGTGATTGTGATTATGATTGGTAATGGTGGGTGATCGTTAGTGTAGTGGTGGTGATCGTCGGAGAAGAAAGAGGGAAAGGGTAGGTAGCTGGGGTACGCAAATGTCGAACGGTTTAAGTGAATGGATGTTAACATGACGTAGCTTTTTGATGTCATATGAAAAGACTATTTTAACCCCCATCATATAACTTTATAACGTTAAAAATTAACTCCGTTAGCTCCAGGGACTAAAAGTGTAGAGCTTTTAAATCACATGAACACAAGATTATAAATTTACAATCAGGGACTAAAAGTGTAGCGCCTGGCAAATTTTGTTATGTTGGTTTTTTAATAAGTATTGCTAGTATTTTCTTTAATTATTTATTTAAATATTTAATTTTCAAGTTTGCTACCGATTTTGTTTAACATTTATTACTTATATTTTAAATGTTTATTTTCACATTCAAGCTACGGATTTTCGCTTGGTTTTGCTACGGGTATAGCTACATATTTTGAATGGTTTTTGCAACAGATTTAGCTACATGTAGTCTAGAAATTTTTTAAAAAAGTTCTTCAGTTAATTTCTAAATATATATTTTCATGGTTTTGCTATGGATTTGGGGATGTTATTGTTTTTAATATTTATATCCGCGGTTTTGCTACAGATGTTGCTACAAGTTTTTCTACCTTTGATTTTAGATATTTTTTTTCTCAATTTTGCTACGAGTTTTGGTAGGAATTTTATTTAATTATAATTTAAATACTTATATTCTTAACTTTGCTACAAATTTTATTACAAAATGTATTCAACTTTTTTTAGTTACTTTTTAAATATTTATTTTCATGGTTTTGCTACCGATTTTCCAAATTTTGCTACTGAATTCATTTGCGACGAAATATCCGTAGGAAAATATGTCCGTATCTAATCCATAGCTAATTCGTAGCAGAATTTGCGACCGATTTTTCTCGTAGCAAAACTTCATAGCAAATGCCTCTTTTTTGTCCATTTTTGCTTTTGGATTTTCTTATGTGTTTCGTATTGTTTTTTGAATATTTATTTTGTTAGTTTTGCTATGGATTTTGCTACCACTATTATTAATTAATTTTAATTTTTTTGTTTTTGCAACGTATTTTGCTATGGGTGTTGCAATGGATATTAGTAAATTATGTTTTGAATACTTTTTTTTCTTATTTTTGCAATGAATTTTTCTATGGATTTGCTACAGATTTTGGTACGTTAGTTTTTAAGATTTTTTCTAGATTTTGCTACCAATTTTTCTACGAACTTTATTTACTTACCGATTTTGCTATCATTTTTTAACCTCAGTTAGTTATTTTTTTAAATATTTATGTTTATGATTTAGCTATGGACTTTGCTACCAATTTTACTAAGTTTTTTTATTATATTTATTTTCACAATTTTGCTATCAATTTTGCTACAGATTTTATTTTACTTTTTTTGGTTTATTTCTAAATACTTATTTTCATGGTTTTGATACGGATTTTGCTACTGGGTTTGCTACATTATATGTTTTATATTCATTTCATCAACTTTGCTACGGATTTGCTATGAGTTTTGCTACAAAATTCATTTGCGACGGAAGTTCGTAGCTAATCCGTAATTCGTTGCAAAATGTGTTAGTAGCTAATCCGTAGCTAACTCGTAGCAAAATTTGCTATATTTTTTCCCGTAGCAAAATTTCATAGCAAATGCCTCTTTTTGTAGTAGTGATATTGTATGTAGTATATCCTGTATTAGTTGTTGTAAATTGACTAGGAATCGCCAGTTGTTGAGTACAAATTACCAAATATTCTAAAACATGTCTCCCAGGTGACGATTTAGATGTAAATTTGATTAGAACTTGTCAAGTGTCCTAATACGTGCCTCCTTGATGACGATTTAGGGTTTAAAACTCCCCAAACGTGCAATTTAGTTTTTGCTCAGAATAGAATCAAGGCGCTAATCTCTCTGGTTCGTTTCTTCAACTCCCACTGGTGATTGAACAAAGGTAGAGTCTTCTGATTTATCATAATCTTATTTGTAAACGGTGTTTGCTACTCTTAAACTGGTATTTTTCCTGCGATTTCAGCATTGTATTCTCAGCCGTTGTACTTAGTTCTGTTAATTTCGTTCATTGTTTAGTTATAACGTATGGAAATTGTTGTGTAGGGTGGAGTAATTTTTTGTTATAGGGTTACCAAATTTAGGTTTAGTCTGAGATTTGATTTATAGTGATAAATTTATTAGTTATAGACGTGTGAAGAAAGTTGATCATTTTTAGATGTAGTGCATCTGTGGCAGAGATAACACATCTTTATGTTGAGGATATGTTGGTGGAGATAACACATGTATGTTATATATTTTCGGTTTTAATTGAAGAGCAGTAGCTACCGTTTAATATTTCCTTCTACAACTATAGGCTTAAATTTAGAGCTTTTGTTGATAAGCAGTAACTAATATTCTATTAGTTGATTACCAATAGAAATCATAGGTTTATTATTATATAAGATTGAAATTTAATATTTTTAGGGTTTGACTAATTGCCTTTTCTTTATGAATTGAAGATAAACAAATTTTTGGATTGTAACTTTGAATGGGTGAGTAGGTATTGCTAGTATTCTATAATCAGTTTACTCCTTATAGGTCACATGTAGGTGGAGTTGAGTTCAATATTCAAATTTGCCGACTTCATATCCAATACTCAAAGAACTATCTACATATTCTAGATATTCACTACTCATATTATCTATACTCATATTAGTTAAAGCTCCATATAATGTACATTACTTTGTTAAACAAACATCATACCAGAGCAACATTCGAATAAAATCATTATAAATATTAATTACGATACATATAGCTTACCCTTTGTTTTGATATTATTAAGGTAAAAGGCGAATATGCCCTCCAGAGCTGTCCGGGGACATAACACAAAGAGAAAACCAACAACTATCGAGATTAGAGTGATTAAGAAATGGATTGCTATGAGCAAAGTCACGGACTTTAAGAAAAACGACACGTGCTATCAGTTTGTTAATAGAAAAGTAAGTCATTATTCCAACCTTATCAATTCCTTTGGAAAACGTATGATATTTGATTAAACACCATATAATTTTGATAAGCAAATACGTTGTATACATCTTCTTAAAATATTATATGTTGGTAAGTGTTTCGAGTTTATAGTTTACGATTTTTTTTAAAAGCATATGACAACCTAACACTATTACATAACCTCTAACGTAGGGAGACAGTATAGAAGCTATATCCGATGGTAATCAAATAGAATACTTTGACAAAATAATTAGGCTGCAATCATGCTACATGGTTACCGGATATGTCTGCACCAAGCCTCGAGACTACATGGCTACTATAAACCACCCAACATCGTTTGTAATAGGTAAGAAAGCGAAGTTCGTCCCCATAGAAAGTACGGGTATACCCAACATATACTTCAGCTTTGCGAGCTACGAGATGCTAAGGGGTTGGGTCAAAGTCAACAAATTGCTAACTGGTACACATATACTATAATCAATAGTTATAGAAAAGTGTTCATAAGTTATACACTAAGCCCTAAAATTTTAAATAATTGTAGATTTCATAGGTCGTGTGGACCGTAATTATCTCCAACAAAAATGCAAGATTTCAATAGCTAGGAAGGTTGTACTACGCGACGAGCGGTAAGTGTAACAAACCCATCTATAAATGATAAATTATTAACAAATATTGTTATCAATACATCTTTTGTCATATAGTCGAAACAAGGTTGAGATCACTCTTTGGCCAAGTATGTTACATTTAATTAGTGACCATGTTGGAGCGGGCAACATAGTCACCATAACAGCCACACAAGTTTCAAACTACTACAGTATGTTTCTAAAAAAATTAGGTGATATTGAAACAGATTTACCAGATCAGTTTACATTAGATGTTAAAAAATTGTTTATAGGTTCGAATCAACTCAAGTCTACATATTTGACAACGGTTGCTATCAACCCGGAACTGGCACAAATTGCCCATATGAGGAGGTAAGTACACATAGACGTATAAATACCAATTACTTGAATCCTTTGAAATTACATCTAACTTCCTTGCATTCCGTGCATTTGAAAATAAATAGGCTTAAGGACCTACCACCTGTTGATCCCAATGACGAAGACGATCCGATAATCACTGTTCCTGAGTTGACAATGCCTGACATAACAAAAAAAACAGGTACTTAGGCATCACATGTAAACAACATTGTCATGTTCCTTAGCATAACCGTGTAAATAAAACTGTTAAGTTTATTAGTAGAATATTAATTATGCATTGTCATGTTCATTAAGTAAGAGTCAACAATGCTTGGGTCAAAACATTGTTTAAGATTATAGAAGTTAACACATATTTTCATGAAAATAAAAATTAAAGCAACTGTTGAATGGAGGATTTAAGGAAACAATGTCTGCTAAAACATACCTATGCTATCTCTTTTAGAAAGAAAAAAAGAGGATTGTTATGGAAGTCACCTATATTAAGAAACCTTCCTAATAAGATTAAGTTACTTATATCATATATCAATATGTTGTGTTAATGTAAATGGTTGAGAGGGTTGCGAACAATGGTTTTTGTGTATAAACACCTAACATCTTCTTACGCAACCATCAAACACAACACTATACAAGATTCAGGTTCGCACATGGATAGACAAATTTGACATAAATCGTGGATGGTTTTATGTGCATTGTTCGACTTGCGACAAGAAGGTGTATCCGGAGGAAGACGGGTTGTTGAAGTTCGTTTGCAAGGATGGTGAAGATAAGAATTTGGTATATTCGACCCTGGTAACGCTTTGCCACAAATTCTATACGCATATTTTTTTATACATGTGTTATACACATTAGTTTTATTTAAATTAGTAATATAATTTAAATGGTATATTTATTCGATGATATATTCAAACGGATTTATTTTTAAGGCGAGAAATAATTACGTAAGCGGGTTCGTACACACGGGCTAAGCCCAAACCATATGCCCAAAACTTAACATATAAAAACATATCTTTCTATTCATCTCTTTATTTCCCCTTCAAACCCTAGCCCCACCTTCAACCCCTCTAAAAACACATACAATATACAAATGTAGAGAGAGCCGAGAGAGAGAAGATCAGAGGTAGATAGAGACACGAGGGAGAAGGGGGAGCCGACCGTGGCGGCGGCATGGTGTTTGTGCAATCGTCGGCAGCATTGAGCGGCAGTGGATGGTGATTAGTGTGGTGGCGGAATCGTGTTGTTGCAGGGGTGTACGTCGAGGTCTAAGTCGTCGGGTTAGCAGCGCGCGTACAACGCCTAGCGACGACAACAGCGGCACGGAACAGGGCAGCGCGACAGGAAGGTCCGATGTTCCATCTCGGTCCCGATAACCCCTTGAACTTTCCGGCTCTGGTGAACAATTCTAAGAACCGTACATCTCAGTCCCACCTTTTCATTATACACTCATTATTCTAGTGTTCTTTAATTAATTTTCCTATCTTTCTTCTCCAATCTGATGATTCGTTGTTGAACATGGTGATTGTAACCAGTTATGGTGGTGTTTGGGGACAAGACTAAGGCTTGGGATTATTATTATTTTTTTCTACACAAGTCTTGCGGGTCTGACCTGGCCAATGGTCAGTCAACTGGCCACACACATATCAAGGACATTTTTAGGTGTTGCTTTTGAACGTAATTTGTTTGTGAGGTAATGGCGTGCATCCTATTTATTTTTTTAGTGTTATATTTATGAGTTAAAAGTGATAATGTTTAACGTACGTTAACGCGAGCTCTACCGACCGGAAACGATTATTGATATCGTGTTTAACCAATATTGTGTGAAGTTTGGACGACTAAATAATCGAATGGATTATATAAAATAAACACAAGTATATATTTAGTTTGACATTAATGCGATACGAATGAAAGTATATTTTTAGAAATAAATGGAGATGATCAAGTGATTGTTGAGCGATCTTTCGTAAAAATAAAAATAAATAATAAGTGTAAATATATATGAATTTAACGACAGACGTGTCGAGAAACTTGAATCTACTTTGGACACACGTAACTTTTTTTTAAAACAAAGGTTATATTATGTATGAGGTTAAATATGTGTGTGTATATATGTATCATTCTCATTGTTATTAATGACACACACATATATATATATATATGTGTGTATATATATATATTAGCGACAACATCCGATCTTTTTATAGATATATGTACCGTCTTTTACAAAATGTAGATCGACACAAGCTCAAACGACTGTATTTCCAAAACCGTTTGATAAGCATACACGTATTTTTGGTTGAGTCGACTAATCACAATGAAGATTTATATATGATTTCACAACGGGTGCTTTTAAATCTAAATGTATAACTTCATTCAAGTATTGAAACACTAAGCTTTCGAAACATTTATGATACAAACACATTCGTAGCCGTGACAAAACATGTATTTTATATGGATGCGGCTACTGGCGCATATATGCATTGGTTTGAGTTAATCAATAGTACAACTACGGTCGTTCGATGCCTATTTTGACACGAAAACAGTTCTACATTAGATTTATATGTATATAGCTTTGGAAAATATATTTTCACCTAATAGACCTAATAGACGAATGTGTGATTATTTAAGATGACATTTTATTTACAGGTCGTAACGTTAACGATTCGATAGAGCTCGACCATACGTTAAACGACTTTACTCTAGTATTGGTTATTTATGATGTGTTACAATTATTAGGGAATGTCTTGGTGAATAGTTGCATGTTGTGCCATTTTGTGTCTCTGACACACAACACTTTTGGATATAACACGCACCCTAAGGTGAGTTCACAATCATTTTTCTAAAAGCGTGCGTCCCTGGTTTGGGACAACACTTTTTACGGTAGCCCTGGTTTGGGCTACGCGCGCATCCCTTGTGTGGACCACTGAAACATCTATCCACTGGAGGTGGATAGTACACTTAGACTAAACGAAAAACTCTATCATGAAAGTCCCTGTATTTTACTGAATAGATTGCCGGGTGGGCATACGCGGGGTATTAGTTGATAGCGCTATTAGGTTTGACAAACCTCACACCGTGCTAGAGGCCGGGCGTGAACTTCTAACCTTCACTCTTGCATTAATGTTGATAGACATTAATGAGGGCACAAACGAAACGTCAGCATTCGATACACAGTTTAGTCATATGATGAGGGTTAGCTACGCGAGTCATACTCAAATCAAAACATTGTGAACTTTACTTTTGCTAAACTAAATTTTGTGAATTCGTCACTTTTATGTTGACACACTATTGCATGCTTTGTAGGTTGTTAGGTACGGCTCGGATGGGAACTTACAGCTTGGAGAGTGTCATGGCTTTTGGTTAAATCGTTTACATTGTTTTATTTAAACAACTATTGTTTTAACCATTGTCTGGATTTTAAACTTTTTGCTTCCGCTGTTGATTTAAACTTTTTTTCTAGACGTTTAAAAACCTAATCACTAATCGTGTTGATTTGTGATACATTTCGATAATTTTAATAATTGTTCAACATGATTAGTGGCTTGATCCTGGTCAGTCGCACGCCTCGCGGTAAGACTCCGCATGTGGATTTTGAGGGTGTGACGTATAATACCCAAGTTCATGAAACAAAACCAACGATATAGATCTCGCTGAGACATGTGATGCTCATAGAAGCAGTGTAGGAACTCCATCATCAGTAGTGCCTCCAACAACTCCAAACCAAAAAGTTAACCTCAACAAACGTTCTCATGCCGTTTCACCTAGTAAGGAAAATCAGCTTTAGTAGGATATACCCACACTGAATAGGTTATGTTTAACCCGATAAATCCGACTCTGATTTCCATCATATGCAGCCTAATAACGCTTTCCATCAATGAATTAGAACAGTATGCGCAGATGTTGGCCCTGCAACTAAGGCGTGAATCCATGAAAGAAGATGCTACAACTCAAGAAACATGTTTTTGGTACAAGTTAGGGAACTACCGCGTGACGTGTAAGTCACTTAACCTGTAGATATGTTAACAGAGTTAGTTACATGAACACACCTTTCGTAAATGTTATGTACGAAGCATCATCACTGTAAAACAAACTAAACTTTTTCATGTAAATAAATAATGGCTTATGCTAGGAAATCGTGTGTTCATAGCCCAATCGCGACGAGGTCTTCACCTACTTTAACATTAAATAGAAAAAAAAATACTTCTATAAAATTATACCTTCTAAACATTTGGAAGTTATTAAAATTGTCATATAATCTTTTACCAAGTGCATACATAAATATTGCCACTTAGGCTTTGGTCTACTGATCAAGAGGAATTACCTTATATGAAAAGACCAAGATTCAATTTTTGAGAGGTGTATATTTATAGAGAAAAAAATCTTTGTTGTTAAAAAAAACATGCATAAATATTAGTTTCGTTTTAGTTGTTTACCGTAGAAACATTTATCTAACACCGTAAAACAAAATAAAAATGGCAAGACTTGAATAAACCATTAATACAAATACAAATATAAAAATTTAACCAAAAAAAAGCTATCAAACTTATTTACGTAAAAGAGCAACAACTTAACCCACTACATAACCGTACAAGCCGTAGGGTTTTCGTCACTAAATGCAGTCGTATACCTAATTTCAGTAGAACTGGCCCGAGCCAAACTCCCGGTCTGAGGATCCACATGATCCACATCTGCCGTGTTCCTGACGAACCCCGGTGGCGCCTTCTTGTCATAGACCCCAGGCACATAAGGATGGTCCACCACATCGTAAGGCACGTACGGCCACATTTCGGCTTTTTTTCCGGTCCGGTGGCGGACTCTGTGCAACACCTTGTCTGGATCCACGTACCCGACCACTGTTAGCTTGCTTTTCTTCGGGTCAACTTCTACTGAAGTCACCCCTTTCATGCCTTCAACCGACTTCCGGACTCTTCTCTCACACCCTTCACAATCCATCTTTACCTTTATCTCCACCGTCTGCCCACAAAAAAACACAAGAGGTCCATGAGATTGTGTTGTGTTTTTAGTTATTTGATGATTATGTGCTAGAATTTTTAATATACCAACACTACTAAACAAATGACTATCACCAATTTAGGATAAATCGGTCTATTAATTAAAGTGGTTACCTAGGTGATACTCCGTCGAGAATATGGGAGTGGGTAATTAATTTGGTTTTATTCGACGAAAAAATAGTAACGGATTACCCACAACTCTTCTTCAGTTGCATTGGACACTATTGCCGACAGATCAGCGACGGATATACACTTCGAAACATTGTAGGTAAGTTTATTTTTATTAAATAAAAAATAATATTATGATTTAATTTCTTAGCTTTTTGAATTTATAACATATTATATAAATACATATTTTTTTTGGAAATTTATATAAATTCTGGAAACTCGTTTAGCAATGGATTACCGACGAATTCTTCGTTAGCATCAAGTTCCCAACAAATCCAACGAAATCTAGACTCTTGGCGGGTTTTTTTCCAATTTAAAAGTTCTCGGCGGAAATCCATCGCGAATTACCGACGGCTGCGTACTATTATCGGTAATTAGCCGTCGATCATACTCATTTGTTTAGTAGTATAATATTCTAAAAGGCGGTCGCAATAACCCTATAGTTTTGAAGAGATAGGAAGAGTGACCTGGAGCTGGTTGCGTTTCTTAAGTTTCTTCCTGGAGGCATGGGCATGGCCATCGTGACATGCCACGTAAAGGTCCGAAAGACAAGCTGCAACACCCATGAGTTTTATTATGTGTAACTTAACTAACTAGTGAAGTTGAAACTTTAAAATGATGGAATTTGTGGGGGAATGTGGGGTTGAAACTTGAAAGGCGGTGGTAATAAGGTGGTGGTCGCTAGTGAGGTGGGTCTGGGTTTGCCACGTGGGGCAATGGGCTCTCGAAACATCCACCAGGTGTTGGAAGCTTCTTGGCTTATCACTTATCTTCGTCACTTGATAGTAGAGATGGGCATAATAACCGGTTCAAACCTGATCTGGTGGAACCTATCCTAGGACCGGTTCCGGTTCCTACACAGTATATAGTAGAACCGGTTCCGGGTTCAAAATACCCGATGGTTCCTACCCGGTTCCCCATTTTTGGAAAAAAATAAGTTTCGGAACCGGTTCCACCGTCCGTGTACCGTAACCGGTTTTTATCATACCCGGTTCCTACGGTAACCTTCCAGACCGGCGCCAATATATTTTTAATGTGAGTTTTTTTATAAGTCTTTGCTAGAACAAGGTATAATACATAAACATAAAATATTTATTACGAGAAACAAGTACCCGGTTACACAAACAACCTAAACATGAAACGTTAAACAAAATACATAAACACTAAACATACTAATCATAAAACACAAATGGGTTTACAATACATAAAACAAACTAAACTTTCGATGACCTGGTCCCGGATGCTTCACCCTTTTCATTGTTTTTCGCCTTTATCAGCAGACGATGGCGGTCGGTGTGTTTCTTGAGCGTCGAGTTGGCCGACGCCTTCATGAACTTCCCGCACCCCTTGCATCTAGCCATTTCATGGCTATCCGACATCAAGCACAAGTCAAAGTGCTTCCATATAGCGGGGTTTCTTTTGGTTTCCTAAAACATCCACGACCTCATCTTGCAATCATCGTTATCTCTTTGATAGTATTAGATTTGAAGTGGTTAAAGTGTTGATTTTTTTGTAGTAAGTAAATGAAATTAGAAGTGTGTAGAGAATGAGGTTTAAATACAAGAAAAAACCGATTTTAAATTAATATTCAATTTCAAATATTAGGAACCGGTTCCTAATAGTAAATGCAGCTTTTTATGACAGAACCGGTTCCACACAGAAGCTTGCAGCCTTTTCTTCACATATACGACAGAACCGTTCCTACCCGTACCCGGTTCCTACCATACCCGGTTCCAAATTACCCGGAACCGGTTACAACAGGTTCCACATTTAAAAACTTATACCCGGGTACGAACTGGAACGTTTCCACAGAGAACCGGGTCTACTGACTAGCATGAGGAACCGGGTCCGGGTTGAAACCGGGTCCAGGTATTCAAAAGACCCGATTTTGCCCATCTCTACTTGGTAGCACTATGTGAAGTGCCTTTTTTTTATGAGTTACATGTCTTTTTTGTGATAATAAATATTTTAGATTTTTTCATTTTTTTTTAAATTAAGAATTCATTTATTATTTATTATTTTATTTATTTAACAGCAAATTTAGATTACTAATGACCACTGAAATATCATTATGTCATTAGAGGAATCATCAGATCATATCCATCTGTACTAGGCATAATGCCTATACACTAATTCTGGAGTAACATATCACTTATTTTATGTTATATTGTAATAATTAGGATTTTTTTTTGTTTTGAATGGCTAAAATCAGCACAACCCACAACTTGATTAGGAAAACATTACTTTATCATCACGTTATCCCGTTAGGGACAATTAGCATGGTTTTTATTGTGGATTTCTTATTTTAATTCAAAACTGTTACGTGGGTAAAAATAGGATATGGGAAAGTGATTGGTAGTCGCCGAAGGTTAAAGAAAAGATTAAGGGTTCTATGAGAAGTGGCTTAGCCCGTGTGAACATGGTTCACAAGGTGAAGAAGGTATGGAGGTGACTCAAAAGAAGAAGAAAAAGTGAAATTTGTTATCTGACGTGGTAGAAATATTAGAAACTTCTTCAATTGAGAATTGAAAATCATTTGAAATAACTTTAAAACAATTATTAAATCAACATAGTTCCTTATTAAACCCAGATCACATCAGTTTCAATCAAAGGGTCCGTGTTATACTTGGTTAATTGGTTAATGTGAGCGGACGAAGGCCACGTATGCAAACTCCCACATAAAAACAAACGGATGGGGTATCCACACATTCCCCTAAAAGTATCTACACATCTTCTAACCCTATACGCCCCTCATCGACCTATACGTCTGAAAATGGGCCCACTCATACGCCCCTCATAGCCCTATACGCTTGCTTCTGACCCATCTGTTTGTTTCCAATCATTGGCTGTCAGCCAATGATTGCCCAATTATGATACCAATGATTGGGTTGTACCATATACAACTTTATTTAATTTCATAAATGTTTAGTAGGGAAGAAGTTGTGAAATATGAATATAAGAAAATTAATAGATTTTTTATGAAATGTTGTTATAAAAAATTTGTTAATATTATAGAACGTCATGTTATTATTTGTTTTTTAGTTATCAAGTATTATTAGAGAATATCATCGTTTTTTAATAAAAAATGTGCATATGTATATTTTATTAAGTATATCATTAAAAACTTCATATTTTTATGAAATGTTTTTATAGAATATGTGTATACATTATAAAACGTCATGTTTTTATTTATCAAGTGTTATTATAAAATATCATCGTTTTTAATAAATATTGTGCATATGTTTCTTTTATTAAGTATTATTATTAAAAACTTCATATTTTTATGAAATGTTTTTATAGAATATGTGTACACATTCTAAAACGTCATGTTTTTATTTATCAAGTATTATTATAAAATATCATCGTTTTTAATAAAAATTGTTTATTAAGTATTATCATTAAAAACTTCATATTTTTATGAAATGCTTTTATACAATATGTGTATACATTATAAAACGTCATGTTTTTATTTATCAGGTATTATTATAAAATACCATCGTTTTTTATAAAAATTGTGCATATGTTTATTTTATTAAGTATTATCATTAAAACAAACTTTTTTGATCAAAAGTTTTTATAGAATATGTGTATATATTATAAAACGTAATGTTTTTTATTTATCAAGTATTATTATAAAATATCATCGTTTTTAATAAAAAGTGTGCGTATGTTTATTTTATTGACTATTAATATTAAAACTCCATATTTTTATGAAATATAAAACGAATTGTATATATTATAAAATGGTAGATTTTTCATTTATTTATTATCTTATTATGTCTTTATTTGTCCTTCACTTGTCATTTATTAACCATAACGCAACAAAGAAACGTAATTCAACATGTAATTAAACATTGGTTTATATTAATTAATACACAAAACATGTCACTTTCATACAAAATGTAAACCCGAAACCCTAAATCGCTAATTGTTACAAATTCTTAAATTCTTACACAGGAAAACGATAGGTGTAACACCCAAACACCAAGACAGGCCTGCTATCTTGGAACTGGGTACCGGTACCCTAGCTTCCAACAGGCTTTCCACATCCCAAATCCTCCACACCGAGAGGCACAAGGAAGGAGGTGGTTTGGGCGGGGGAACTGGAATTTCTTTTATCCACCACCGTCCAATCTGGCGTGCCTTTTCGGGATGGTGAGCGAAGTGGAATTCCCGTTGGTGGATACTCATGAGAACACTAATGAACGCTATCTTGGAAGTACATGTGACCGGGCAAGTTGCATTTGCTAGCGTCACTAGGAACTTAGCGCAATGCAATCCGCTCCAATCACACATAATCCTAGATCGACGTCCTAGTGCATGAATCTGAAATACGAACGCAGGTAAGCATTTGAATCTGAAATTTGAATGCAATGTGCTTCTTCCTAAGGATTACGCTACCACCACCGTCAAAACATCGACTTTCGATATCATGTTAATAAAACATACAATTATAGCGTTAGACTCAACATTCCAAAGTATATTGTAAAAAATAAAATAAAACAAATCTCCAACCCAACACAACCACAACCAAGCCACCACCACCACAGCCGACCCACCACCACCACCACAACCTCCACAGCCGACACACCACCACCCTTAACCACCTCATCTACCTCCACAGCCGACCCACCACCACCACCACAACCGACCTACCACCACTACCACCCCAGCCGACCCACCACCACCACCACCCCAGCCGACCTACCACCACCACCCTAGTCGACCCACAACCACCACCACTACTACCACCCAGTCGACCGACCACCCCAGCCGACCCACAACCACCACCACTACCACCCCAGTCGACCCGCCACCACAACCGACCCACAACCCCAACACCACCACATACGGCCAAAATAAAACCATAAAAAAACAAACCTTGAATATTCTGACCGTATAGAGAGATACGAGAGCGAAAACTATACGAGAGACAAAGAATCCATGCGTGTGTCTCCCCTTCCGGATCGTCATCGTGTGGTCCAGAGCTCTGTCCAAAAATTCTCTTTGCATTTGTACTTATCACCAGGGATATGCGTTTTAACTATAAAAGGAAACATAACTTCAATATGCCGCTCATAGATCAATGAGACGCATATAGAAGTGAAGTTTCTGCCATCTTTTCAGAAAAAAGTTAGTGTATACGCGGCTCATCAGGCTATACGAAGCGTATAACCTGAAAAGGTGTCAGAATTCGTACATTTATACGCGCGTATTGCGCTATGAGCGGCTTATCGTGTGGTCCAGAGTTCGTCTTGTGAATATCGTGTGGTCCAGAGCGTTTGTGTGTGTGTTTTTGGTGTTTTTAGTGTGTGTGTTTGAACTTTTAGATCTATTTATTAAAGCTGGAAAAAGTGTTTGGGAACCAGGAGATGCATATGGTCCAATGAGCACCATATAAGTTTTTTTTCTTTTTTAAACTATGTAACTTATAATTTATGTATAAGAGAATTAAGAATCGGGATTATGAACGGGTGAGACACTTGTCCTAGTGGAAGGGATGGGTGCACGTAACTGAGAGGTCTCGAGTTCGATCCGCGTAGAAGCCGGATTAGGGCTGGTTTTTGGCATTTTTGAGATTTTTTATTTATTCATTTATTTATCTTAATATTAATTCATTTTCTTTAAAAAGAAAACATATTTGATTTTTATTTTGAGGCAACAGTTTCAATTTTTTTAAAACAATAGTTTTCTTTTTATTTTGTACTCCTTTCTATTTTATGAAGCACTTTAATTAACATTTTTTTATAAAAAAAATGTTGCCTACACTATATTTGACGGAAGTTACAACTTAATTTAATTATATTAAAGAGGAAAATGAATTAAACATTAAAAGAGAAAAGTTAATAAAACAATTAAAACAAAAAAATAGACAGTTAAAACATAAACATTAATAAATTTGTTGCGTACCGTATTTCACAGATGCTACACCTATAACAAGTTAACAAATTCTTTTCGTCGAGTTCTATTACTACCTAGTAACGCCCTACCCTGTGTAATACGAGACATGTACATTGTCTCCCATTCCATAGCTTCCATAGTTCGGTATATATTCCAAAGTCCATTTGGTACTGGCATCGGGCAATCATCCGTTAACTTAACCATGATGAAATGGCCACCTTCGATATAAGCGATCGTTAAAATGGAATGGTTCGGGTAAACCTGTGGTCCATCAAACATCGGGAAGTAAGTTTGACAAACACCGTTGCTTAAATGTTGAACAATCACACCAGTTTTTTAGGGCCACCAACAACCCTGTGTAGGGCAACAACATCCAGCATGCCTCTAGTGCAGGTTTCACATTTAACCAATTTATCGATCGATACACATCGGTGTAACATCCCTCGTCCAAAGAGTCGAGTATATGCACCCAACGCTTTTTGTTAATGAACATCTCGTCAAGTAGCTGTTGGCGGATCCACTTCCACTGTTTCTGCTCCAACCCCAAAACCATAGTTATGGATCAAAACCCACAGTTATCGTCCAGCTGGCATCTTCGATATGTGTTATGTATCTCTGAGACATAGATGGAAGCCATTCCTTAAAACGCTCGATCATGTTTTTGTACCTATAATTGTATTTTTTTTCTTTTGTTTTCTTTGAACGACAACGTCGCACAACTGGATTTTGAGTGTAGTCGTTCCTCTGTGATTCGGGTTGTTTATCTTTGCGTCTCGCAGGCTCTTCATTCTTTTTTTGTTTTGCTTTCATAGTTGGGCGGCCCAGGGTATCTTGTTGTACCTCAGGCGGTTGATGGTCAGTCATACTTGGATTCACCACCGCTTTCATCTTCGACAACATACTTTTTAACACTATAGGGGGTTACGCCTGTAATTGTTGTGTGAATCTATCCATTTCCGCCTGAATATTACAATCGTCTTGATTAAGTTTTTCTGTTGAAAAATCAAGTTTTGTCCAGAAGTTATCTATCGCGGCTAGTGGAATTTTGCTACATGTTTTCAAGAATCATAGTTAAAACATGAAGTATAATGATGACTATATTCTACGGATCGAAGTATATGTTATAGTTGTTATATTACATGTACTTTCCCGCCACTCCATCTGACAAGCACATGACAACCCACACCCCGTAGAAAGGTGGTGGCCACAAGTCCCCCTGCTACCCTCAACGCATGTAGCTTTTTCCTCTCGACAAGCAACAACTCTAAGGCTATTTGGGAAACATTACCGCGTAGGTTATCAAAAAATGGTATTCTGTGGTCCCCCATTTGCACGGACTTGCTCTCCTGAAAACTAAGTTTTATTTGTATGTGTTGTGACTCTACAAATTTGCCAACAAGCCACACAAGTCTATGGAACGAGTTGTTTGGCCCTCTAATGTATATCTTAAACTTAGTGTCACACCCCAACCGATGGCGGAAACATCGGGGCGCGGCACTAGGCGAATCAGATTGCTCAAGAGACATCATAACAACTATTAAGTGATAATATCTAAACGTTTAACATCCCATACTTTTAAACAATAATATCCCAAATAATCGTTACAATCTTAAACAATCTCTTAAACATAAAACCCAATTCGATCTTCCCTAGATTCATTACATGATTTTCTAAGCGAATTCCTAAACCAAAAGCAGCAATAGCAAATATTCTCAACCTGCCACATATATTAAAATAAAACATCAATACAATTAACTAAAGGTGAGCATACAGGTTTGCGTACATAACATATATAAAAGAGTTTAGCATACACCGCATGACATACGTAAGAGTTGTGAACTATGTATCTACTTAGATTCTAGTAAACCAACAAAACGCAAGTGAAAGGCACGCGAACAAGTGTCCACGTCCTAAAGAGAAAATAAATGAGAAATAAAATGCGAGCCTTAACAACCCCGGGCCTCCGGGTGGCGGGTCAACCTCTAGCAAGCTATCATGTTAAGGGTGGCGTACAAGCAATCAAATAACACATACAATTCAGCAGATTTCACGTATAGTCATGTATTAGCGGGATTGCGAATAAGCGTTTGAGTTTTGTGTGATGTGATTTGGTATACGAACATATGTGACACCCAAAAGTGCGTTTAAGCGTAAAAGGGTTCAAGTATACTCATTTTCGGTGCGATTAAAGTGATGTACGGGATCTGAGGTGAGTTGAGGAGAGCGCCAGATCAGCCTATAAGCGAACAGAAGTGCATCAGTCTTTCAAAATGCTGAAACGGTTAACGGTTGAAGGAACAGTAGACAAGTTCAGGCGAACTTGTACCTTAGGGTACAAGTTCGGGCGAACTTGTCTGTTGGACTTACTGGAGGCACAAGTTTGGGCGAACTTGTCTGGTTTCCTAAGAAACTGAACAAGTTCGGGCGAACTTGCCCTATTTGTTTAAGCATGATACAAGTTCGGGCGAACTTGTCTGAGTTGTTGAGGTTTTAGGCAAGTTCGGGCGAACATGGTCACCATTCTGGTGACAAGTTCGAACGATATTTGAGGTTTCCGAGCGAACTTGACTGTTTTGGTCACCAATTCGTGCGTTTTCGCGTCGTTTGCTGAGGAAATCGAGTGTCCATCCCTCCAACCTTAAGCTACTGAGCAAAACCTAGGCTGGAGAGGTCTTTTTTGGAGCGAGTTTAGCCATTTTGTAGAAACTCGGACTAATCCGCGCAAACTTGAAGGTTCGAATGGGTTAGTCCAGTTTGTGCAAAGTGACGATTTCGTCCTTGTGCTTTCGGATCTGAGATATTGCTTGACAACGCCTCGTTCCACTTCAAAGTGAACGAAACATATGTCATTAGTCCGTATTTTGTGTGAAAATCGATGTTTAAAAGGGTTTTACTCGATCTAAGTATAGATCTAAGTGAAAAACAGAAGTTTTGTATAAAAAGATGAAGATTTTCGTAAACAGAGGAGTTTTGATGAAATCGAAGGTAAAACCTTGTGCAAAATCGTTGTAAAACGTTGTTGTAGCTTGAAAACGGGTTGATTCTTACTTGGAATCAAAGGTTTTCGGTTTCGGGAGGTTTTGGGCGAACTTGCAACAAGTTCAAATGAGGAGATGAGCTGAGTATTTATAGGTGAGGTGAGAAATGGGCTGAAAGGGATCAAGTTCGGGCGAACTTGTCACAAGTTCGGCGAACTTGTCACAAGTTCGGGCGAACTTGATGAATTCCTTTGATCTGGGAGCCAGTTCGAGCGAACTCGGCTCAGAGGTTGAGTTCTGGTGGCCTGGACAAGTTCGAGCGAACTTGGTGTAACCAAGTTTGGCCAAACATGGCCTAAAAGCTAAGTTTTGTTCGTTATTTTCGCGTTAGGAGTTCGTTTGGCGATTCGGTTCGTATTAGATAGTTATATTAAGCGTTATATTTGATATAATAATGCGCTTTAGCGATTCGTGCGTGTGAGAGCGTTGCAATAGCGATTATAACCATAAATCATAAAACTCACATACACATAAGTAACATAAAGTAACATAATCAATTGCGTTGCGATTGCGATGAGGTAAGCGATGCGATGGCACAAGTGGTTATTATATAACAACACACTCGGCAATGAAAGTAACGCAGTTACTTTGTGATTGCGTTGATTTAGCGTTGAGTTTAATAAGCGATTAGATGCGATATAGATGTGACAAAATATAATTACCTTAACATAAACTTTCCATAATCAAATCCCGGAGTACAAACGATAAGTACAAACGAAATACACGGAAAATAGGATAAAACAATTTGACAACAAAAATGCGAGTTGTTACAGTCTCCCCTACTTTAGGAAATTTCGTCCCGAAATTTAAGTAGTGACCATAACAAAGAGATGTGGATATTTAGCCTTCATATCACTTTCCAATTCCCAAGTGAACTCGGCACCGCGTTTGCCTTCCAATCGGACTTTCACAATGGGAATGCGAGAGCGTCGTAGTTTCTTGGTCTCTCGGTCCATGATTTCGACTGGCTTTTCCACAAAGTGAAGAGTCTCGTTTATTTGCAGATCCTCGAGGGGAACATGGAGATTTTCTTCAGCTAGGCGTTTCTTGAGGTTTGAGACGTGGAAAGTCGGATGGACGTTGTTAAGTTCTACCGGTAGTTCGAGTCGATAGGTCAATTTGCCAACTCTTTCCAGAATCTTAAAGGGACCCACGTATCGTGGCACTAGCTTTCCTTTCTTTCCGAAACGGATCACTCCTTTCCAAGGTGCAACCTTTAGGAGAACATGATCTCCCACTTTGAATTGTAGAGGCTTGCGGCGTTTATCGGCATAACTCTTTTGACGACTCCGAGCTTTCAAGAGATTGTCTCTGATTTGGAGAATTTTGTCTGCCGTTTCTTAAATTAACTCGGGACCGGTGATTTGTGCTTCTCCGATCTCGTGCCATGCAATAGGCGATCGACATTTTCTTCCATACAATGCCTCAAAAGGAGCCATTTGAATGCTGGTATGATAACTATTATTGTACGAGAATTCAAGTAAAGGTAAATGCGGATCCAAATTACTACCAAAATCTATGATGCATGCACGAAGCATGTCTTCGAGGGTGCAGATCGTGCGCTCAGTCTGACCGTCGGTTTGAGGGTGAAAAGTGGTATTGAGATTAAGCTTAGTACCATGAGCGGATTGAAAAGTCTCCCAGAGACGTGAGGTAAAGCAACCATCGCGGTCAGAGATGATGTCACAAGGCGTCCCGTGTCGGCAAATGACTTCGTCGGTATAGATTCGTGCTAATCGTTCTACCCTAAAGTCTTCTCGTATGGCAATAAAGTGCGTAGATTTAGTAAGACGATCAACGATAACCCAAATGCTATCGTGACCGGAGGAGGTGCGAGGGAGTTTCATAACGAAGTCCATGGCTATGCTCTCCCACTTCCACATGGGGATTTCGGGTTGTTCGAGCAAACCAGAGGGCCTTTGATGCTCGGCTTTAACTTTGGAGCAAGTTAAGCACTTTGAGACGTATACGGCGATATCCTTTTTCATGCCCGGCCACCAATACTTAGGACGAAGGTCCTGCTACATTTTGTCGGCTTCTGGATGAATGGAGTATCGAGATTTATGAGCTTCGGTCATTAGCAATTCTCGAAGATTATCACGGCTAGGAATCCAAATACGGTCGAGATAGTAATAAATACCATTAGGTTTAACAACGAGCTGGGTTTTGGCACCACACTTCATTTCTTCTTGCAGGGTATTCTCGTTAAAACAAGCAAATTGAGCGGAGCGAATCAGAATTTCGAGATTATTCAAAGCTTGAGAGTCACGAACACTATAAATATAGCTTCGTCGACTGAGAGCATCGGCTATGACGTTTGCTTTGCCAGGATGGTAGCATATCTCACAATCGTAGTCATTGAGAAGTTCAACCCATCTGCATTGGCGCATGTTTAGTTCTTTTTTATTAAATATATGTTGTAAGCTCTTATGGTCGGTGAAGACCGTACACTTGGTATCGTAAGGGTAGTGTCGTCATATCTTTAATGCAAAAACAACTGCAACGAGTTCGACAGTGTGGGTTGTGTAGTTCTTCTCGTGGATCTTAAGTTGTCGAGATGCACACGCGATAACTTTGTCTCGTTGCATAAGGACACAACCAAGACCAAGATTAGAGGCATCGCAATAAACAACGAAATCGTCATTTCCGTCGGGTAGAGCGAGTACAGGAGCGTTGCATAGCATACGCTTGAGAGTTTAAAAGGCTTCCTCTTGTTTGGAATCCCAAACGAAAGGTTTGTCCTTATGCGTTAAAGCGGTAAGGGGCACAACGATTTTAGAAAAGTCAGCGATGAATCAACAGTAGTAACCCGCTAATCCAAGAAAAGAACGGATTTCAGATGCATTCTTCGGCGTAATCCAACTCTTACACCTTCTATCTTTGCAGGGTCGACGTGAATTGCTTGACTGTTAACAATATGGCCGAGAAATTGGACTTCTTCGAGCCAGAATTCACATTTTGAGAACTTGGCATAAAGGCGATTTCCTTGAAGGAGTTCTAGGACTAAACGAACATGACGCGCATGTTCGGCTCTCGACTTCGAGTAAATAAGGATGTCATCGATAAACACAATTACGAAACAATCCAAAAAGGCTTTACAAACACGGTTCATCAAATCCACGAAGACCGCGGGTGCATTCGTGAGACCAAAAGGCATGACCACGAACTCAAAATGGCCATAACGGGTACGAAAGGCGGTTTTTGGAATATCTTCTTCCAACACACGCAACTGATGATAACCGGAACGTAGGTCGATCTTAGAAAAACAAGTAGCACCTTGAAGCTGATCAAACAAATCCTCAATTCGGGGAAGAGGGTAGCGGTTCTTTATTGTGAGTTTGTTAAGTTCACGATAATCGATACACTTTCGGAATGTCCCATCTTTCTTTTTCACAAAAAGAACGGGTGCGCCCCATGGCGAAGTGCTCGGGCGTATGAAACCTTTATCAAGAAGCTCTTGAAGTTGGCTAGATAGCTCCCGCATTTTGGATGGTGCAAGGCGATAGGGAGCTTTAGCAACGGGAGTAGCACCGGGAATTAAATCGATACGGAATTCAACATCACGAGTAGGGGTAAACCAGGTAAATCGTCGGGTAAAACCTTAGGAAATTCACATACGACGGGTACGTCTTTCCAGGTTTCTTTTCTTTCTCCGGGTTCACGATGTGGGCTAGGAATGCAACACATTGCTTTTGCAAACACTTGCTCGCTTGAGTACATGACATAAGCATCAACTTCTTTGAGGGAGTTTCACCGTAAACATGGAGTTGATCACTGTAACATCCGTCAAAAACGGATTTACCAAACCCGCTCCGTTTATCAACCGAACAGTCAGTTAAAATTTTCGTTGCGAATTAAATGCCCAAAATAATTTTAAACGATACATAATCAATTATTATACGGGGATATATATTTAGTTTTTGAAAAACTGTTAAAAATCGCAAAATAAAAATGTTTTATTCATGCCGGATTTCGAACTCGGGTCTGTACTGGTTCAACAAACACTTATCACCCAGCCAATCAACCGCTCCGCCACTTTGATTTTCTGTTAATAATAGGAATCAATTAATTCAAATAATAATGTTCGGAAGTCAAATTCAGTAAATTGCGCCCAATTAGCAGTCGTCGGAAATCCCGACGACTTCGTCGTTACTTTACGTTTTCGCTCAAATTAACCGAAGAATTAACTCCCACGACGGTTATAACCGACGTCTGAACCCGCGACATCAGCTGTAACCGCCGGAGAACGGCTGACTTCGAATTGAGACCGAATTCAGACCCCATACATCTCGATACTACCCTATAAATTCACCCACAACTCACCAGAAATCTTTCACACTCAAATCGCACCCTTTCTCGGCGAAAACTCACACGCCGGAAATATTTTGTATGTCGCCGGAAAACCGTGTCCTTAATCTCTGAGCTTTGCTGAACCCCCTAAACTTTTACCGAAGTCACCCACACCCTTTCTAAGCTTTCTGAAGATTCTCTGCTGCAAGACACTCGTCGCCGGAAGAGCTTACTGTCGCCGGAGTTCTGCCGGAAAACAGAGGAATTCAATCGGTATACCTCACGCTCAATTTCTTCATTCTTTTTATGTAATCTCACTTCTAATTAATCATAAAACGCTAAAGAAACATGAATCAACACTTCGAACCAGTCAGTCGTCACTTCCGGTTAAAACCAGTGAAGAAGACGATGTTTCGGTAATGGTTAAGTATAATTAAAATCAAGTTATTTACCGGGTTAGACACACAGTCCAGCGGTGGACTGTGTGCACATTAAACGCTAAGGTCTCGAGTTCGAATATTGTTTCCTCACACGCTGCCTTAATAAAAATTCCTTTTTTTCGCAAACTGAACCGGATTGATATAGGTATATGTTAAGTATATTGATAACCGAGTTAATAACCAAGTGAGACACACAGTCCAGCGGTGGACTGTGTGTACGCTAACCCACAGGTCCCGGGTTCGAGACCTGTGGAGCGCACCGGTTCTCTGGATTTAAATCATTTTTAATATAAAGGATTTCTGTTTAAATCTAATTAATATATATATAAAATTAAAATCGGATATATGACGGGTTAGACACGTAGCTCAATTGGTAGAGCTGCGTGCACGCGTACGGGAGGTCTCGGGTTCGAGCCTCACTCAGCGCACAACAATATGCCTTCGAACCGGTCAACAGTCAGTCAAAGTCAACGGTCAAAGTCAACTGTAGCAAAAATCAAATTTTTTTTTTATTATTTTTATTTAATTATTTTAATTAAAAATCAATTAAAAATACTTAAAAATAACATTTTTAAGGTTAGAAAATAGCCTCAAACTCACAAAAATACACCCAACAATCCTACTAAAATAGATTAATAAAATCCGTTTGCTTACCGAACCAAAATGCTATTTATCTAGGTTAATTTCACTCGTGGTTAAAACCATTTCGCGTGCATTCAACATCATCAACCGAACGCACCCAATGTAAGTGAATTCTTACAAACTCCCCTTTTTATTTATGTTTTGGGGTGTATCATGTGTCGCTTAAACTAATTCTCTTATGCAAATTCGTGCTATACCATTATATGAACTAAACTAGAATGTAACTATTGTTGGTTGTGATGTATTACATATTTGTCAAAGTTGTATGCAAATTATTTAGGCCCATCAGTTCCTCGTGGGAGACGAGTTGAACAACGCGTGCCTTAAAACTCATTCATTAGGCCCATCAGTTCGTAGAACAACGCGTGCCTCAAAACTCATTCATTAGGCCCATCAGTTCGCAAGAACAACGCATGCCTCAAAACTCATTCATTAGGTCCATCAGTTCGTAAGAACAACGCGTGTGCCTCTCAAAACCCCCACTATTCATTAGGCCCATCAGTTCCTCGTGGGAACGAGTCGAACAACGCGTGCCTCAAAACAATCATTTGGTGTATGTGTGTTCAACATTCAATATTATGTGTTGTGTGAATAAATTTACATCTACATTTACTCATATGTGGTATGCACATTATTTATAATCAATTGGATAAACTTGTTCAAATGTTTTCCATAGGATTCACTCGCCAACATTATGTTGATCCAAAAACCTTTTTACACATGATACAGGTGAACAGGTTGAAGCAAGGAAAACATAGGATATGCCTTAGAAGAGAACCAAGAAGCTTAGATTGATAGTTAGAACATGTTGTATCATTTATTGTAAATTTCCATTAAATTGTATTAATGAATATGAAACATATAATAAATGTCATGAGCTTTGATGATAACCCAATTATGCCCCGATCACCTTTTCCGCTGCGGGTCGGGGTGTGACAGATTGGTATCAGAGCCATGACTATAGGGATGTAGGATAGTTATTAGACCCTTAGAGCCTATACTATAGTCTGCCTAAATTTTAATGGATTAGGTGGTTACATACAAACTTGTGATATTTATTTGTTTCATATTTGTCTACATTACAGTCAAACATACATGCTTATATACATATTCATTATACATATATCGATGTTCATATATTCAATTCATTTTTATACTCTCATTATTCAAGGATTTTGTTACAATTTTCAAATCTCATCAAAGTAAGTTCTGCGACGGGCATGTAGTAACCGGAAGGGTACAAGTACCGGTAGTCGGGACGTCCTGTCTAGGTTGGCATTCGTATAAATCCAAAATAACGGACCAGTTTGCCTACCTGGGGACTAACGATGAGAGTACGACGGACCTAATAGGCCAAAGCATGCCACACCAAACGTCGTTCGAACTAACCTCACTTTGAGATGTCACCGTGTCCATGCCTGGGCACATTCCGAATATCATACGTTACATATTTCTCGATTTTCTTCGGGTTTAGTGTACGTAACCAGGCTAACACATGCGAACCATATGAAAAACCCGGTAATCATGGGGGCCCACATGATTACGAAGGTGAAGTATGGCGGCATGCAAGGCCCAAATTCGAGCAAAGCCCAAGACATCCTATGGATGTAGTAGATTTATTTTTCTATATTTATTTTATGAACGTTCATTCCCAAACACGACCCACGATCCCAAAGGCATCCAACTCATACTCTTGACATGTATTCCTTGTAGATGTCTTCTAACCTCGCCCGTAGGAAGATGAGAGCAGGAAAAGCCCGTGAACGCATGGCTGCCCAAATCGCTCAGCAAATGGCGACCGTAATACCCAACATCGTAGTTCAAGTTCAACAAGCCCTTACCGCTAATTCCGTTAACCCAACCCAACAAGAGGATCAAAACACTGTCAACCTCTCAGTTACTAAATGCACCTACAAACATTTCAAATCCTGCGATCCTCCAAAATACGAAGGTACCGAAGGTGTCACCGCTCTCCTCCACTGGTTCGAAGAAATGGAGAACACTTTTCTAAATTGCGATTGCCCCGATGATCGCAAAGTGCGTTATGCCACCGGTCGTTTACTTGGAACAGCACTCACATGGTGGAATACAGAAAAGACCAAACGAGGTGTTGAAGATACTATGACCTTGACTTGGGAAGAGTTGAAGGGAATCATGACAAGGCAGTTTTGCCCAAGAAGCGAAATCAAGAAATTGGAGGATGAGTTCCATGCTTTGAAACAAAAGGAAGGCGACCACACCACATACAACAAGAGATTCCTTGAGTTAAATCAAATGGTTCCCAATTTGTTCACTCCCCTCTACCGTTTGATCGAGCACTACATTCGTGGACTTCCATCAAAGATTCAAGACTCTGTAATAAGTACCTCGCCTGCAACTTTGGAAGCAGCAATGGAGCTAGCAACCGCGCTCACTGAGAACCGAATCCGAAACAAAGATTTCAAAGAGGAGAAGAAGAAGGATAAAGCATAAACCGAAACCTCAAACTCCACCCGAACCGAATCCTTTACACCACCTATTTCTAAGAGAAAACGAGATGGGCAAATTTTCGCCGTCACCCAACGCAACCAACCAGCTTCACAAGTTGTACCTCCCCAAACTATCCCAATCACTCAAGTAGCACCCAACTCAACTTACCCAAATAAAAACCTTACATTGGACCTCACCCTCAATGCAACACCTGTTTCTATCACCATCCATCTACCTCACCCTGCCGACTATGTGCGAATTGTGGACGCTACGGTCATTTGAGCAAGGTTTGCCGCACCTCTCAAAACCAAACCCCACCCCCTACTCAAAACATGGTCCAAACATATCAACAACCTCAATACCCCATGCACCCATATATTCGAGCTTGTTTCAATTGTGGCGACCCTACCCATTTTAGAAACACGTGCCCTCGTTTGGTTAACATCATAAACGCCCAAGCTCAAGCAAACCCAGTTAACCAAGCAAATCAAACAAACCCAGCTCCACCGCCAGCAAGAGGAAGAGTTTATAACATCAACGCCAATCCTGTTGAAGATATTAACGGTCCAAACCAACCACTTAACTAGCCTTCTCTCACCAAGAATCAAGATTCAACACCAACCACTTAGTTTTTATGTTTTTCCTTTATGTTATCTCAATTTTCACGTATCTCAATTGGAAATTTTATCCAAGAATTTTAATGCAAATTACTAGTTCAGTTGTTTTATACTCATTGATTTAATATTCATATCATCATACCTCACGACGTATCTCAGTTTCATCATTTAAAGAAGTTGAGTTGTGTCTCACTTCTACATAGACTAACCTCTCCATCATAATAAACGAGAGAGGTATTGTCATCATTCAAACATGTATACTATCAGAATTAAGACTCAAGCGCTGGTTGTTGTGTTTGATTATGTTGTAGAATCGCATAGAACTAATCATAACTTGCGGATAAAGTCAATGAGAATTTGACAAGAATATGGTGGATACGCCGCTGGTACTTCCTATATATAAGTATTCTTGTCAAATGATCGGAGGCATTATCAGGCGGTTATGAGAGGTTTCATGTATAGGCTGTTTGTGTGATTGATGTTTAGATTAAGTTATTCATTTTCAAGTACATGCAATACGTTCGGCTCCGTTTGATTGAGCCTTGAGCGCACAGACAATTTCATTTTCAGTACATGCAATACGTTCGGCTCCGTTTGATTGAGCCTTGAGCACACAGACAATTTCATTTTCAGTACATGCAATACGATCGGCTCCGTTTGATTGAGCCTTGATTGTCACACCCCGACCCGCAGCGGAAATAAGAGTCGGGGCATAATTGGGTTATCACCAAAGCACATGACATTTACTATTATGTTTCATAATTAAATGAAGTCAAAGTTACATTTCTCAAACCTTCAAACATGTTCATTCATTACAAAGGTAAATAACCAAACATAATAATCCAAACACTAAATCGTTTTATTTCTTCTAATCCAGGTCCTACGTGTTCCTAGCTGCTGCTGGTTCACCTGTATCATGTGTAAAATGGGAGGTTTTTGGGTCAACATAAGTTGGCGAGTGAACCTTATAGATAAACATTTAGTAATGATTTTCTGGTTAGTTTATCAATAAAATATTGTGCATAATCATAAAAGAGCATATGTATGAAATCAAGCAATGGCAACATCGGTTACAATTATAACATACATTAACAATCGATAACATACATGAACATACCAACATCATATGATAATTAACATAAATGAACTGTGAGATCAAGGCTCAATCAAACGGAGCCGATCGTATTGCATGAACTGAAAATGTAAATAAATCTGTGCACTCAAGGCTCAATCAAACGGAGCCGAGCGTATTGCATGTATTGAAATGTGAATAAATGACCGATCAAGGCTCAATCAAACGGAGCCGATCGTGCGGGCACGCCCTGATCAACCGCATAATAAAATGGGGATCAAACTCAACCTCGAGGGATGGGGAGCTACGGCCTCAGCAATTGCATGTACTGAAATAATAATTTGCAAACAATAATATCTACCTATCAGCAACAACTAACACACATGTCATGATATGATATATGCACAATAACTTAATTATAATAAGTAAATGAACAAGACACATGATACACCCCAAAAATGTGATTAAAACGGGGAATTTGAAGGGTTCACTCACATTGGGTGCGTTGGATTTGAATTGGTGAGATGCGCACGATTTAGACGAAGCGAGTTAACGAGGAATCACTGACCTAAATAATAATGGGAAAAAATATATTAAATGGATGGAATTTAAAAAATATTTTTAATGGGATTTTTAGATATATTTTTGTGAGTTTATGGCTATTTTCTATCCTTAAAAATGTTATTTTTAAGTATTTTTAATTGATTTTTAATTTAAATAAAACAAATAATTATTTAAAAAAAAAATATTTTTTTACTGTTTGACCGTTGACCGTTGACCGTTGACCGGTTCGGTCAGCGGTAATTCTTGCGCCGAGCGGGATTCGAACCGGTGACCTTCCGTTCACGCGCACGTAGCTCTACCAACTGAGCTACGTGACTAACCCGTTAGTAATCCAGTTTTAATTATATTTATACACTTATTCGAATTTATCGAAAATTCCTTTATTTTGCAAAACGTTTTAATCTCATTGAACCGGTGTTTGTGACGGGATTCGATCGCGCGACGTGCAGTTTGATTTGCACACAGTCCACCGCTGGACTGTGTGTCTAACCCGGTTATATTCTTGAATTATATTATACTTAACAACTACTCGATCTAACCCGGTTAGTTTTATGAATAAAAAGGAATGTTTATTACGCAGAGTGTGTGTGGTAAGGATCGAACTCGGGACTTGTATATAAACTTTGCACACAGTCCACCGCTGGACTGTGTGTCTAACCCGTTAATTATCCGAGTTTTATTTATTCTTATCCCGTTTTTAGATTCGTCTTCTTCATTACGATTACTGGTTTTTTACTCAGACAACTGATTCATGGTTCTACTACTTAAAAATCATGCCTACTAGTTTGAATGAACAAACCGAACAGTTTGGGGAAAAGAGATACCGGACAGGTCGTCTTCTTCAGGAAGTCCGGCGAGAACAGGTAACTCTGTTTTTTTGAACCTCCGACTGAGAGAGTCTAACAACAGAATTAAAGAATTAGATTTGAAATTGAACCAGAGTACATGGATTATTAGCACGATTGAATGTGTTTACCGTCAACTAGCGTGGTTCCGGCAAATTCCAGAATTTCTCCGGCGAAACCAGAAATCCAGCAAAGTCTTCTGTGACTGACTTTGAGTGACGGAATAATGTTAGTAGTGTCCTAACAATAGATTGAAACAGCAAGAGAGGAAATTCTTACTGGTTTATGTTGAACACGGTTTTCCGGCGAGAATTGCAGAGAATTCCGGCGACAGTTTTCTTGTGCTCAAAAGACTTGAAAACGCGACGAAAAGGGATTGGAGTGTATTTGAGACAGTTCTGAATCGTATAAATGATTGGAATCAGAATTATTTGAAGCTTGAATGTCTTTCGGTTTCAAAAACCCAAAACTCGAAGTTCATTCAATCTGAACTTTAATTAGAAACCGATATTCATCGGTTATAAGTTAACTAAGCGAAACAAAACTGATTTGGCGATTCGGCTTACCGATTTCCGTTATTCAGATATCATTAACCGTTAATCCAAGTTTGTGTATAAAATTTAATTGTTTTCATAATACTAACAGAAAACAATTGGTGGCGGAGTGGTTTGGAGACGGAAAGATAAATCGTTGGAGGCAGTTGACCCGGGTTCGAGTCCGGTCAGCTCCAACTATTTTTTATTTATTTTCTTTTAACTTTTTATCAAATATAATTTTTATAGTTTAGTTTATATATTAATTATGTAACGTTTAAACTCAAAATACTCATCAATACTTAATGTCATTTCATAACTTGGTATTTGATTACAAAACGGAGCGGGTTTTGGAAACCCGATTTATACAAATGTTACATTGATTGCACAGATATATTTCATTTCAGTATTTTATGTTTGTTGTATTGGTTGTAGAGTTATATAGGACTAATCATAATTCACTGATAAAACCAATGAAAATTTGGCAAGAATATGGTGGATACGCCGCTGGTACTTCCTATATATAAGTATTCTTGCCAAAGGATCAGAGGCGTTATCAGGCGGTTATGAGATGTTTCATGTAGGATTTAGTATTGCCTTGGTTGAAATCTGTGTTACATTTATATCATCTCGCTACTTAAAGAAATTGGATTGTGTTCCATTTCTACATAAACTAACCTCTCCATCATAACAAACGAGAGAGGAACTGTCACCATTCAAACATATATGCTATCAGATTTTGGATTCGATTATTAGTTATTGTATTTGTGTAGATTGTAGTATTAGAATTTTTGCCTTATGATATAACCCTAACCTTCTAAGCATACTCAAACTTTTATGCATGAAATCAAAGTTAGCAAATCAATTCTACTTATCAATACTTTTACAGTAGGCAACAAAAAGCGATTCCTGTATTATGGTACTTAACCCTTACAAGGAACGTTACCGCCTCAAACAAAAACTTAAACCCTTATTTCTTCTAAGCATATAACTGTCAAACTAAACACCATCATTCTTTTAGTCAAATATATCACTATTTAAATTTCGGGACGAAATTTCTAAAAAGCAGGGGATACTGTAACATCCGTCAAAAACGGATTTACCAAACCCGCTCCGTTTATCAACCGAACAGTCAGTTAAAATTTTCGTTGCGAATTAAATGCCCAAAATAATTTTAAACGATACATAATCAATTATTATACGGGGATATATATTTAGTTTTTGAAAAACTGTTAAAAATCGCAAAATAAAAATGTTTTATTCATGCCGGATTTCGAACTCGGGTCTGTACTGGTTCAACAAACACTTATCACCCAGCCAATCAACCGCTCCGCCACTTTGATTTTCTGTTAATAATAGGAATCAATTAATTCAAATAATAATGTTCGGAAGTCAAATTCAGTAAATTGCGCCCAATTAGCAGTCGTCGGAAATCCCGACGACTTCGTCGTTACTTTACGTTTTCGCTCAAATTAACCGAAGAATTAACTCCCACGACGGTTATAACCGACGTCTGAACCCGCGACATCAGCTGTAACCGCCGGAGAACGGCTGACTTCGAATTGAGACCGAATTCAGACCCCATACATCTCGATACTACCCTATAAATTCACCCACAACTCACCAGAAATCTTTCACACTCAAATCGCACCCTTTCTCGGCGAAAACTCACACGCCGGAAATATTTTGTATGTCGCCGGAAAAACCGTGTCCTTAATCTCTGAGCTTTGCTGAACCCCCTAAACTTTTACCGAAGTCACCCACACCCTTTCTAAGCTTTCTGAAGATTCTCTGCTGCAAGACACTCGTCGCCGGAAGAGCTTACTGTCGCCGGAGTTCTGCCGGAAAACAGAGGAATTCAATCGGTATACCTCACGCTCAATTTCTTCATTCTTTTTATGTAATCTCACTTCTAATTAATCATAAAACGCTAAAGAAACATGAATCAACACTTCGAACCAGTCAGTCGTCACTTCCGGTTAAAACCAGTGAAGAAGACGATGTTTCGGTAATGGTTAAGTATAATTAAAATCAAGTTATTTACCGGGTTAGACACACAGTCCAGCGGTGGACTGTGTGCACATTAAACGCTAAGGTCTCGAGTTCGAATATTGTTTCCTCACACGCTGCCTTAATAAAAATTCCTTTTTTTCGCAAACTGAACCGGATTGATATAGGTATATGTTAAGTATATTGATAACCGAGTTAATAACCAAGTGAGACACACAGTCCAGCGGTGGACTGTGTGTACGCTAACCCACAGGTCCCGGGTTCGAGACCTGTGGAGCGCACCGGTTCTCTGGATTTAAATCATTTTTAATATAAAGGATTTCTGTTTAAATCTAATTAATATATATATAAAATTAAAATCGGATATATGACGGGTTAGACACGTAGCTCAATTGGTAGAGCTGCGTGCACGCGTACGGGAGGTCTCGGGTTCGAGCCTCACTCAGCGCACAACAATATGCCTTCGAACCGGTCAACAGTCAGTCAAAGTCAACGGTCAAAGTCAACTGTAGCAAAAATCAAATTTTTTTTTATTATTTTTATTTAATTATTTTAATTAAAAATCAATTAAAAATACTTAAAAATAACATTTTTAAGGTTAGAAAATAGCCTCAAACTCACAAAAATACACCCAACAATCCTACTAAAATAGATTAATAAAATCCGTTTGCTTACCGAACCAAAATGCTATTTATCTAGGTTAATTTCACTCGTGGTTAAAACCATTTCGCGTGCATTCAACATCATCAACCGAACGCACCCAATGTAAGTGAATTCTTACAAACTCCCCTTTTTATTTATGTTTTGGGGTGTATCATGTGTCGCTTAAACTAATTCTCTTATGCAAATTCGTGCTATACCATTATATGAACTAAACTAGAATGTAACTATTGTTGGTTGTGATGTATTACATATTTGTCAAAGTTGTATGCAAATTATTTAGGCCCATCAGTTCCTCGTGGGAGACGAGTTGAACAACGCGTGCCTTAAAACTCATTCATTAGGCCCATCAGTTCGTAGAACAACGCGTGCCTCAAAACTCATTCATTAGGCCCATCAGTTCGCAAGAACAACGCATGCCTCAAAACTCATTCATTAGGTCCATCAGTTCGTAAGAACAACGCGTGCCTCAAAACTCATTCATTAGGCCCATCAGTTCGTGGAACAACGCGTGCCTCAAAACTCATTCATTAGGCCCATCAGTTCCTCGTGGGAGACGAGTCGAACAACGCGTGCCTCAAAACAATCATTTGGTGTATGTGTGTTCAACATTCAATATTATGTGTTGTGTGAATAAATTTACATCTACATTTACTCATATGTGGTATGCACATTATTTATAATCAATTGGATAAACTTGTTCAAATGTTTTCCATAGGATTCACTCGCCAACATTATGTTGATCCAAAAACCTTTTTACACATGATACAGGTGAACAGGTTGAAGCAAGGAAAACATAGGATATGCCTTAGAAGAGAACCAAGAAGCTTAGATTGATAGTTAGAACATGTTGTATCATTTATTGTAAATTTCCATTAAATTGTATTAATGAATATGAAACATATAATAAATGTCATGAGCTTTGATGATAACCCAATTATGCCCCGATCACCTTTTCCGCTGCGGGTCGGGGTGTGACAGATTGGTATCAGAGCCATGACTATAGGGATGTAGGATAAGTTATTAGACCCTTAGAGCCTATACTATAGTCTGCCTAAATTTTAATGGATTAGGTGGTTACATACAAACTTGTGATATTTATTTGTTTCATATTTGTCTACATTACAGTCAAACATACATGCTTATATACATATTCATTATACATATATCGATGTTCATATATTCAATTCATTTTTATACTCTCATTATTCAAGGATTTTGTTACAATTTTCAAATCTCATCAAAGTAAGTTCTGCGACGGGCATGTAGTAACCGGAAGGGTACAAGTACCGGTAGTCGGGACGTCCTGTCTAGGTTGGCATTCGTATAAATCCAAAATAACGGACCAGTTTGCCTACCTGGGGACTAACGATGAGAGTACGACGGACCTAATAGGCCAAAGCATGCCACACCAAACGTCGTTCGAACTAACCTCACTTTGAGATGTCACCGTGTCCATGCCTGGGCACATTCCGAATATCATACGTTACATATTTCTCGATTTTCTTCGGGTTTAGTGTACGTAACCAGGCTAACACATGCGAACCATATGAAAAACCCGGTAATCATGGGGGCCCACATGATTACGAAGGTGAAGTATGGCGGCATGCAAGGCCCAAATTCGAGCAAAGCCCAAGACATCCTATGGATGTAGTAGATTTATTTTTCTATATTTATTTTATGAACGTTCATTCCCAAACACGACCCACGATCCCAAAGGCATCCAACTCATACTCTTGACATGTATTCCTTGTAGATGTCTTCTAACCTCGCCCGTAGGAAGATGAGAGCAGGAAAAGCCCGTGAACGCATGGCTGCCCAAATCGCTCAGCAAATGGCGACCGTAATACCCAACATCGTAGTTCAAGTTCAACAAGCCCTTACCGCTAATTCCGTTAACCCAACCCAACAAGAGGATCAAAACACTGTCAACCTCTCAGTTACTAAATGCACCTACAAACATTTCAAATCCTGCGATCCTCCAAAATACGAAGGTACCGAAGGTGTCACCGCTCTCCTCCACTGGTTCGAAGAAATGGAGAACACTTTTCTAAATTGCGATTGCCCCGATGATCGCAAAGTGCGTTATGCCACCGGTCGTTTACTTGGAACAGCACTCACATGGTGGAATACAGAAAAGACCAAACGAGGTGTTGAAGATACTATGACCTTGACTTGGGAAGAGTTGAAGGGAATCATGACAAGGCAGTTTTGCCCAAGAAGCGAAATCAAGAAATTGGAGGATGAGTTCCATGCTTTGAAACAAAAGGAAGGCGACCACACCACATACAACAAGAGATTCCTTGAGTTAAATCAAATGGTTCCCAATTTGTTCACTCCCCTCTACCGTTTGATCGAGCACTACATTCGTGGACTTCCATCAAAGATTCAAGACTCTGTAATAAGTACCTCGCCTGCAACTTTGGAAGCAGCAATGGAGCTAGCAACCGCGCTCACTGAGAACCGAATCCGAAACAAAGATTTCAAAGAGGAGAAGAAGAAGGATAAAGCATAAACCGAAACCTCAAACTCCACCCGAACCGAATCCTTTACACCACCTATTTCTAAGAGAAAACGAGATGGGCAAATTTTCGCCGTCACCCAACGCAACCAACCAGCTTCACAAGTTGTACCTCCCCAAACTATCCCAATCACTCAAGTAGCACCCAACTCAACTTACCCAAATAAGAAACCTTACATTGGACCTCACCCTCAATGCAACACCTGTTTCTATCACCATCCATCTACCTCACCCTGCCGACTATGTGCGAATTGTGGACGCTACGGTCATTTGAGCAAGGTTTGCCGCACCTCTCAAAACCAAACCCCACCCCCTACTCAAAACATGGTCCAAACATATCAACAACCTCAATACCCCATGCACCCATATATTCGAGCTTGTTTCAATTGTGGCGACCCTACCCATTTTAGAAACACGTGCCCTCGTTTGGTTAACATCATAAACGCCCAAGCTCAAGCAAACCCAGTTAACCAAGCAAATCAAACAAACCCAGCTCCACCGCCAGCAAGAGGAAGAGTTTATAACATCAACGCCAATCCTGTTGAAGATATTAACGGTCCAAACCAACCACTTAACTAGCCTTCTCTCACCAAGAATCAAGATTCAACACCAACCACTTAGTTTTTATGTTTTTCCTTTATGTTATCTCAATTTTCACGTATCTCAATTGGAAATTTTATCCAAGAATTTTAATGCAAATTACTAGTTCAGTTGTTTTATACTCATTGATTTAATATTCATATCATCATACCTCACGACGTATCTCAGTTTCATCATTTAAAGAAGTTGAGTTGTGTCTCACTTCTACATAGACTAACCTCTCCATCATAATAAACGAGAGAGGTATTGTCATCATTCAAACATGTATACTATCAGAATTAAGACTCAAGCGCTGGTTGTTGTGTTTGATTATGTTGTAGAATCGCATAGAACTAATCATAACTTGCGGATAAAGTCAATGAGAATTTGACAAGAATATGGTGGATACGCCGCTGGTACTTCCTATATATAAGTATTCTTGTCAAATGATCGGAGGCATTATCAGGCGGTTATGAGAGGTTTCATGTATAGGCTGTTTGTGTGATTGATGTTTAGATTAAGTTATTCATTTTCAAGTACATGCAATACGTTCGGCTCCGTTTGATTGAGCCTTGAGCGCACAGACAATTTCATTTTCAGTACATGCAATACGTTCGGCTCCGTTTGATTGAGCCTTGAGCACACAGACAATTTCATTTTCAGTACATGCAATACGATCGGCTCCGTTTGATTGAGCCTTGATTGTCACACCCCGACCCGCAGCGGAAATAAGAGTCGGGGCATAATTGGGTTATCACCAAAGCACATGACATTTACTATTATGTTTCATAATTAAATGAAGTCAAAGTTACATTTCTCAAACCTTCAAACATGTTCATTCATTACAAAGGTAAATAACCAAACATAATAATCCAAACACTAAATCGTTTTATTTCTTCTAATCCAGGTCCTACGTGTTCCTAGCTGCTGCTGGTTCACCTGTATCATGTGTAAAATGGGAGGTTTTTGGGTCAACATAAGTTGGCGAGTGAACCTTATAGATAAACATTTAGTAATGATTTTCTGGTTAGTTTATCAATAAAATATTGTGCATAATCATAAAAGAGCATATGTATGAAATCAAGCAATGGCAACATCGGTTACAATTATAACATACATTAACAATCGATAACATACATGAACATACCAACATCATATGATAATTAACATAAATGAACTGTGAGATCAAGGCTCAATCAAACGGAGCCGATCGTATTGCATGAACTGAAAATGTAAATAAATCTGTGCACTCAAGGCTCAATCAAACGGAGCCGAGCGTATTGCATGTATTGAAATGTGAATAAATGACCGATCAAGGCTCAATCAAACGGAGCCGATCGTGCGGGCACGCCCTGATCAACCGCATAATAAAATGGGGATCAAACTCAACCTCGAGGGATGGGGAGCTACGGCCTCAGCAATTGCATGTACTGAAATAATAATTTGCAAACAATAATATCTACCTATCAGCAACAACTAACACACATGTCATGATATGATATATGCACAATAACTTAATTATAATAAGTAAATGAACAAGACACATGATACACCCCAAAAATGTGATTAAAACGGGGAATTTGAAGGGTTCACTCACATTGGGTGCGTTGGATTTGAATTGGTGAGATGCGCACGATTTAGACGAAGCGAGTTAACGAGGAATCACTGACCTAAATAATAATGGGAAAAAATATATTAAATGGATGGAATTTAAAAAATATTTTTAATGGGATTTTTAGATATATTTTTGTGAGTTTATGGCTATTTTCTATCCTTAAAAATGTTATTTTTAAGTATTTTTAATTGATTTTTAATTTAAATAAAACAAATAATTATTTAAAAAAAAAATATTTTTTTACTGTTTGACCGTTGACCGTTGACCGTTGACCGGTTCGGTCAGCGGTAATTCTTGCGCCGAGCGGGATTCGAACCGGTGACCTTCCGTTCACGCGCACGTAGCTCTACCAACTGAGCTACGTGACTAACCCGTTAGTAATCCAGTTTTAATTATATTTATACACTTATTCGAATTTATCGAAAATTCCTTTATTTTGCAAAACGTTTTAATCTCATTGAACCGGTGTTTGTGACGGGATTCGATCGCGCGACGTGCAGTTTGATTTGCACACAGTCCACCGCTGGACTGTGTGTCTAACCCGGTTATATTCTTGAATTATATTATACTTAACAACTACTCGATCTAACCCGGTTAGTTTTATGAATAAAAAGGAATGTTTATTACGCAGAGTGTGTGTGGTAAGGATCGAACTCGGGACTTGTATATAAACTTTGCACACAGTCCACCGCTGGACTGTGTGTCTAACCCGTTAATTATCCGAGTTTTTTTATTCTTATCCCGTTTTTAGATTCGTCTTCTTCATTACGATTACTGGTTTTTTACTCAGACAACTGATTCATGGTTCTACTACTTAAAAATCATGCCTACTAGTTTGAATGAACAAACCGAACAGTTTGGGGAAAAGAGATACCGGACAGGTCGTCTTCTTCAGGAAGTCCGGCGAGAACAGGTAACTCTGTTTTTTTGAACCTCCGACTGAGAGAGTCTAACAACAGAATTAAAGAATTAGATTTGAAATTGAACCAGAGTACATGGATTATTAGCACGATTGAATGTGTTTACCGTCAACTAGCGTGGTTCCGGCAAATTCCAGAATTTCTCCGGCGAAACCAGAAATCCAGCAAAGTCTTCTGTGACTGACTTTGAGTGACGGAATAATGTTAGTAGTGTCCTAACAATAGATTGAAACAGCAAGAGAGGAAATTCTTACTGGTTTATGTTGAACACGGTTTTCCGGCGAGAATTGCAGAGAATTCCGGCGACAGTTTTCTTGTGCTCAAAAGACTTGAAAACGCGACGAAAAGGGATTGGAGTGTATTTGAGACAGTTCTGAATCGTATAAATGATTGGAATCAGAATTATTTGAAGCTTGAATGTCTTTCGGTTTCAAAAACCCAAAACTCGAAGTTCATTCAATCTGAACTTTAATTAGAAACCGATATTCATCGGTTATAAGTTAACTAAGCGAAACAAAACTGATTTGGCGATTCGGCTTACCGATTTCCGTTATTCAGATATCATTAACCGTTAATCCAAGTTTGTGTATAAAATTTAATTGTTTTCATAATACTAACAGAAAACAATTGGTGGCGGAGTGGTTTGGAGACGGAAAGATAAATCGTTGGAGGCAGTTGACCCGGGTTCGAGTCCGGTCAGCTCCAACTATTTTTTATTTATTTTCTTTTAACTTTTTATCAAATATAATTTTTATAGTTTAGTTTATATATTAATTATGTAACGTTTAAACTCAAAATACTCATCAATACTTAATGTCATTTCATAACTTGGTATTTGATTACAAAACGGAGCGGGTTTTGGAAACCCGATTTATACAAATGTTACATTGATTGCACAGATATATTTCATTTCAGTATTTTATGTTTGTTGTATTGGTTGTAGAGTTATATAGGACTAATCATAATTCACTGATAAAACCAATGAAAATTTGGCAAGAATATGGTGGATACGCCGCTGGTACTTCCTATATATAAGTATTCTTGCCAAAGGATCAGAGGCGTTATCAGGCGGTTATGAGATGTTTCATGTAGGATTTAGTATTGCCTTGGTTGAAATCTGTGTTACATTTATATCATCTCGCTACTTAAAGAAATTGGATTGTGTTCCATTTCTACATAAACTAACCTCTCCATCATAACAAACGAGAGAGGAACTGTCACCATTCAAACATATATGCTATCAGATTTTGGATTCGATTATTAGTTATTGTATTTGTGTAGATTGTAGTATTAGAATTTTTGCCTTATGATATAACCCTAACCTTCTAAGCATACTCAAACTTTTATGCATGAAATCAAAGTTAGCAAATCAATTCTACTTATCAATACTTTTACAGTAGGCAACAAAAAGCGATTCCTGTATTATGGTACTTAACCCTTACAAGGAACGTTACCGCCTCAAACAAAAACTTAAACCCTTATTTCTTCTAAGCATATAACTGTCAAACTAAACACCATCATTCTTTTAGTCAAATATATCACTATTTAAATTTCGGGACGAAATTTCTAAAAAGCAGGGGATACTGTAACATCCGTCAAAAACGGATTTACCAAACCCGCTCCGTTTATCAACCGAACAGTCAGTTAAAATTTTCGTTGCGAATTAAATGCCCAAAATAATTTTAAACGATACATAATCAATTATTATACGGGGATATATATTTAGTTTTTGAAAAACTGTTAAAAATCGCAAAATAAAAATGTTTTATTCATGCCGGATTTCGAACTCGGGTCTGTACTGGTTCAACAAACACTTATCACCCAGCCAATCAACCGCTCCGCCACTTTGATTTTCTGTTAATAATAGGAATCAATTAATTCAAATAATAATGTTCGGAAGTCAAATTCAGTAAATTGCGCCCAATTAGCAGTCGTCGGAAATCCCGACGACTTCGTCGTTACTTTACGTTTTCGCTCAAATTAACCGAAGAATTAACTCCCACGACGGTTATAACCGACGTCTGAACCCGCGACATCAGCTGTAACCGCCGGAGAACGGCTGACTTCGAATTGAGACCGAATTCAGACCCCATACATCTCGATACTACCCTATAAATTCACCCACAACTCACCAGAAATCTTTCACACTCAAATCGCACCCTTTCTCGGCGAAAACTCACACGCCGGAAATATTTTGTATGTCGCCGGAAAACCGTGTCCTTAATCTCTGAGCTTTGCTGAACCCCCTAAACTTTTACCGAAGTCACCCACACCCTTTCTAAGCTTTCTGAAGATTCTCTGCTGCAAGACACTCGTCGCCGGAAGAGCTTACTGTCGCCGGAGTTCTGCCGGAAAACAGAGGAATTCAATCGGTATACCTCACGCTCAATTTCTTCATTCTTTTTATGTAATCTCACTTCTAATTAATCATAAAACGCTAAAGAAACATGAATCAACACTTCGAACCAGTCAGTCGTCACTTCCGGTTAAAACCAGTGAAGAAGACGATGTTTCGGTAATGGTTAAGTATAATTAAAATCAAGTTATTTACCGGGTTAGACACACAGTCCAGCGGTGGACTGTGTGCACATTAAACGCTAAGGTCTCGAGTTCGAATATTGTTTCCTCACACGCTGCCTTAATAAAAATTCCTTTTTTTCGCAAACTGAACCGGATTGATATAGGTATATATGTTGAGTATATTGATAACCGAGTTAATAACCAAGTGAGACACACAGTCCAGCGGTGGACTGTGTGTACGCTAACCCACAGGTCCCGGGTTCGAGACCTGTGGAGCGCACCGGTTCTCTGGATTTAAATCATTTTTAATATAAAGGATTTCTGTTTAAATCTAATTAATATATATATATATAATTAAAATCGGATATATGACGGGTTAGACACGTAGCTCAATTGGTAGAGCTGCGTGCACGCGTACGGGAGGTCTCGGGTTCGAGCCTCACTCAGCGCACAACAATATGCCTTCGAACCGGTCAACAGTCAGTCAAAGTCAACGGTCAAAGTCAACTGTAGCAAAAATCAAATTTTTTTTTTATTATTTTTATTTAATTATTTTAATTAAAAATCAATTAAAAATACTTAAAAATAACATTTTTAAGGTTAGAAAATAGCCTCAAACTCACAAAAATACACCCAACAATCCTACTAAAATAGATTAATAAAATCCGTTTGCTTACCGAACCAAAATGCTATTTATCTAGGTTAATTTCACTCGTGGTTAAAACCATTTCGCGTGCATTCAACATCATCAACCGAACGCACCTAATGTAAGTGAATTCTTATAAACTCCCCTTTTTATTCATGTTTTGGGGTGTATCATGTGTCGCTTAAACTAATTCTCTTATGCAAATTCGTGCTATACCATTATATGAACTAAACTAGAATGTAACTATTGTTGGTTGTGATGTATTACATATTTGTCAAAGTTGTATGCAAATTATTTAGGCCCATCAGTTCCTCGTGGGAGACGAGTTGAACAACGCGTGCCTTAAAACTCATTCATTAGGCCCATCAGTTCGTAGAACAACGCGTGCCTCAAAACTCATTCATTAGGCCCATCAGTTCGCAAGAACAACGCATGCCTCAAAACTCATTCATTAGGCCCATCAGTTCGTAAGAACAACGCGTGCCTCAAAACTCATTCATTAGGCCCATCAGTTCGTGGAACAACGCGTGCCTCAAAACTCATTCATTAGGCCCATCAGTTCCTCGTGGGAGACGAGTCGAACAACGCGTGCCTCAAAACAATCATTTGGTGTATGTGTGTTCAACATTCAATATTATGTGTTGTGTGAATAAATTTACATCTACATTTACTCATATGTGGTATGCCATTATTTATAATCAATTGGATAAACTTGTTCAAATGTTTTCCATAGGATTCACTCGCCAACATTATGTTGATCCAAAAACCTTTTTACACATGATACAGGTGAACAGGTTGAAGCAAGGAAAACATAGGATATGCCTTAGAAGAGAACCAAGAAGCTTAGATTGATAGTTAGAACATGTTGTATCATTTATTGTAAATTTCCATTAAATTGTATTAATGAATATGAAACATATAATAAATGTCATGAGCTTTGATGATAACCCAATTATGCCCCGATCACCTTTTCCGCTGCGGGTCGGGGTGTGACAGTTAGGAAGGGAAAGCGGATCATTTTATCGAAGCAAACAACTTCAGCACGATTTTCACGAAAAAAATCCATGCCTACTATGATATCGAAGCTACCTAACTGCATAGGCATGAGATTGATCGGGAAGACGTGGTTGTTGAGATCGAGAGTACAACCACGTAGGACGGAGTTAACGGTAACGGTTCTTCCGGTGGCGACTTCAACATCGAAAGTCTTTGGGAGTTTAGCCCGTTTACATTTTAACACCTTTTCGAATTCTAACGATACAAAACAGTTATCCGCACCAGTATCAAATAAACATGAAGCATAAATACCACTAACAAGGAACGTACCGTTGACAACATTGTTGTCGTTCTGAGCCTGGCGATGATTGAGATTAAAGGCTCTTCCACGCGTAGCCTGTGGTTGTTGTTGCTGCGGCAGCGGTGGTGGCTGCTGTTGTTCTTGCTTCACGGCTCTGTAAGGACAGAACATTGCTAAAGTGGTTTGGATCCCCACAAGTGTAGCAAGCACGAGGCCTTTGGGGCTGGTGCTTGCAGCTGGAACTGCTGCTGGTTAGCCTAAGGAATACGAGGTGGAGCTGGTAGAGCTGGTGCTGCTGGTGCTTGAGGAGCTGGCTGTCGGGGACCTGAACGGCAGCTGACGGTGAAGTGGCCGTAGATGTTGCAGTTAGTGCAGAAAGGGCAATTGCCTCAAACCGCATGGTGATAAGTGCACTTTGAGCACAATGGATGAGGACCTATGTACGCACCCTTTGCTGGGGGTGCGTTTGGTGTAGCAGACTGTAGCGGCTGAGGGTTCGGTGGAGCAGTAAGTGCACAGTTCTTGCTCGGGTTCTCTCTCTTACGACCTCGGCGACTGGATTTTGATTCTCGAGACTGATCGGTAGGAGCATTCGGCTCAGTGATAGCTTGGTTCGCGACTTTGCTGTGGCTTTTGAAGTAACCAGCCTGAACCCTTTTGTCATTGATTTCTGCGGCAAGCTGATAAGTTTCCTCAATAGTAGTAGGTCGTGCTGCTTGAACAAAATCGGCAACGCAATCTGGTAAAGCACAGAGGTATTTCTTGATTGCTTTCTCAGTAGTGTCCACCTGACCGGGACAGATAATACTCAATTGCTTGAATCGGGATGTGAGACCAGCATTGTCGGGGGCCATCCTGCTTGATATCCCAAAATTCGTTCTCCAGTTTCTGAACTTCATGCGGAGGACAAAATTCTTTCACCATGATTTCCTTGAGTTCCTCCCAAGTGAGCCCGTAAGCTTCATCGTTTCTGCGCTTGTTGCGCTCCGCGGTCCACCAATCAAGTGCCCTCGGTTGGAACACGCCGGTAGCGTTGATGGTGCGCAGAGCTTTGGGACATCCGCTTTGGCGGAACGTGACCTTGATGGAATCGAACCAATGAAACATATCACTTGGTCCTTCCGTGCCAGAGAAAGTAAGAGGTCTGCACACCTTGAATTGCTTGAAACTTAACGAAGTCTTTGGCGTGTCAGTTTTGGAATCAACTGAGGAGTTGCTGCTGACAGCATGGATCTCGCTGACAATCTGGGGTATCACCTTGGCCATCTGCTTGGCCACGAGCGAGGCGACACACTTGTCGGTGTTGTTGCCTGGATGTTCCTCCTTGTGTGAGATCCCATGGAAGACATCTACATGAAGGATTTTGATTGGATGAGATTCGATTATAGTAGGTTTATGTTCAATAGTTTACTATTATTGTTATTCAAGCAAGGCACAAAATCAGATAAACACGTAGGCGAGAAAACACGTAGGCACATAATCACATAGTTAACATAAGCACATAAGTACGTAGTCACATAGTTCATGTAAGCATATACTTTGCACGTATTCACCTTCTTATAAGTAAAGCGTAGCGCATTCAAGATGTGAGATATAAGCGTAATAAGCGAGTAATACCGCGTATGAGGCACAAATTCCTCATGAGCATGGGCGAGTTGTGTGATTAGTTTGGTTGGTGATTTAATTATTGTTTTAGATTACGAGAGCTGTGCGAGTTGTGCATATATCGAGGGAGCGTAAAAGAGATAAATCAAGAAATCGATGAAGCGAGAAATCGAATAAGCGAAAAATCCATCAATTCAAACACATAAATAATATTAAAACTCGATGATGCGTAAAATCGGCGATCATAGGCTTAAATCAATTAGGAGCGTCCTGGGTTTTAAGACAGTGACTACCCAAAGTGGTTCGAAAATTCTCTGAGTTCGGACACACGATTTGGCCTAATCGACAAATGCTCTCGCCGTACAACGGTTAACGGCACTTATCCTTCCAGTTACGTCGTGTTCCGAGCCATCAAAATAATCGAGACTTTGGTGAGATTGAAAATCGAGAAGTGGAACTAGTTATTAAGATGCGGGTTTCATCCCTAGCTTAACAACTTCATTCCTAGTTGTGGTTATGCTCACCGATCAAATCGGGAGTCCCACTAGATAGAAATGGAGACTTCCGTCGAGGTTTGGATATCACTCCTAACTCAACGAAAATATCTCGTGTGAGGGAATGCGCGGAGTGAATGATCTTATCGAGAGTTCTTGGTTTACACACCTAATCTCGACTTGATCACTCGTTTTGTGGGATACAAGTGTTCTTCACGTGTGTTGTGGTAGCTTTAGGAAAAGCATACGTAGTTTAAAAGTCCGGTTCGAATGCATGAGATCAAGTTCAGGCGAAGTTGACTATCTTCGGGCGAACTTGACCTTCGAGCGAACTTGTTTTAAGTTTTGAAAGGGGACAGACAACTTCGGGCGAACTTATCTGTTCGTATCAGTTTCGAGCGTGTAATCGATGCGTAACGGTCTGATTTGGTGTCCTAACTATAGACTAGGTCAAACATGGCAGTTCTACCTAATTTTCCCTGTAGTTATGGCTCTGATACCAATCTGTCACACCCCAACCGATGGCGGAAACATCGGGGTGCGGCACTAGGCGAATCAGATTGCTCAAGAGATATCATAACAACTATTAAGTGATAATATCTAAACGTTTAACATCCCATACTATTAAACAATAAAATCCCAAATAATCATTACAATATTAAACAATCTCTTAAACATAAAATCCAATTCGATCTTCCCAAGATTTATTACATGATTTTCTAAGCGAATTCCTGAACCTAAAGCAGCAATAGCAAATATCCTCAACCTGCCACATATATTAAAATAAAACGTCAATACAATTAAGTAAAGGTGAGCATACAGGTTTGCGTACATAATAGATATAAAAAGCGTTTAGCATACACCGCATGACATACGTAAGAGTTGTGAACTATATATCTACTTAGATTCTAGTAAACCAACAACCGCGAGTGAGAGGCACGCGAAAAAAGTTTCCACATCCTAAAGAGAAAATAAATGAGAAATAAAATGCGAGCCTTAACAACCCCGGGCCTCCAGGTGGCAGGTCAACCTCTAGCAAGCTATCATGTTAAGGGTGGAGTACAAGCAATCAAGTAACACAAACAATTCAGCAGATTTCACGTATCGTCATGTGTTAGCGGGATTGAGAATAAGCGTTGAGTTTTGTGTGATATGATTTGATATACGAACATATGTGACACCCAAAAGTGCGTTTAAGCGTAAAAGGGTTCAAGTATACTCACTGTCGGTGCGATTAAAGTGATGTACGGGATCTGAGGTGAGTTGAGGAGAGCATCAGATCAGCTTGTAAGCGAACAGAAGTGCATCAGTCTTCCGAAATGCTGAAACGGTTAACAGTTGAACCAACAGTAGACAAGTTCGGGCGAACTTGTCTATTGGACTTACTAGAGGCACAAGTTCGGGCGAACTTGTCTGTTTCCTAAGAAACTGGACAAGTTCGGGTGAACTTGCCTTATTTGTTGAAGTGTCATACAAGTTCGGGCGAACTTGTCTGAATTGTTGAGGTTTTAGGCTAGTTCGAGCGAACTTTGAGGTTTCCGAGTGAACTTGACTGTTTTGGTCACCAATTCGTGTGTTTTCGCGTTATTTGCTGAGGAAATCGAGTGTCCATCCCTCCAACCTTAAGCTACTGAGCAAAACCTAGGCTGGAGATGTCTTTTTGGAGTGAGTTTAGCCATTTTACAGAAACTCAGACTAATCCGGGCGAACTTGAAGGTTCGAACGGGTTAGTCCAGTTTGTGCAAAGTGACGATTTCGTCTTTGTGCTTCCGGATCTGAGATTTTGCTTGACAACGCCTCGGTCCACTTCAAAATGAAAGAAACATATGTAATTAGTCCGTATTTTGTGTGAAAATCGATGTTTAAAAGGGTTTTACTTATATCTAAGTGAAAAATAGAAGTTTTGCATAAAAAGATGAAGATTTTCGTAACAGAGGAGTTTTGATGAAATCGAAGGTAAAACCTTGTGCAAAATCGTTGTAAAACGTTGTTGTAGCTTGAAAACAGGTTGATTCTTACTTGGAAATCAAAGGTTTTTGGTTTTTGGGAAAGGTTTCGGGCGAACTTGCAGCAAGTTCAAATGAGGAGAGGAGCTGAGTATTTATAGGTGAGGTGAGAATGAGCTGAAAGGGATCAAGTTCGGGCGAACTTGTCACAAGTTCGGGCGAACTTGTCACAAGTTCGGGCGAACTTGATGAATTCCTTTGATTTGGGTGCTAGTTCGAGCGAACTTGGCTCATAGGCTGAGTTCTGGTGGCCTGGACAAGTTCGGGCGAACGTGGTGTAACCAAGTTCAACCGAACTTGGCCTAAAGGCAAGTTTCGTTCGTTATTTTCGCGTTAGGAGTTCGTTTGGCGATTTGGTTCGTATTAGATAGTTATATGATTCGTGTGTGTGAGAGTTGCGATAGCGATTATAACCATAAATCATAAAACACACATACACATAAGTAACATAAAGTAACATAATCAATTGCGTTGCGGTTGCGATGAGGTAAGCGATGCGATGGCACAAGTGGTTATTGTACAACAACACACTCGGCTATTAAAGTAACACAGTTACTTTGTGATTGCGTTGATTTAGCGTTGAGTTTAATAAGCGATTAGATGCGATATAGATGTGACACAATATAATTACCTTATCATAAACTTTCCATAATCAAATCTCGGAGTACAAACGAAATACACGGAAAATAGGATAAAACAATTTAACAACGAAAATGCGAGTTGTTACACTTAGAATGCTGGCTTTCAACTCTGTTGGTTGTATGTTGACCAAAATTGGGGAATGTGTTTGTCCAAGCTGAAACGAACTTTTCTTTATAATCTTTCAGCCACACATTATACAAATACTCCAAAACATCTGAAAAAAATAGAATACAACGATTTGTAATGTTTATATGTATATATGTATGGATGAATGTATGTAAACTAATATAATATGTACCTGATCGTTTGTCGTTAGTCAGTCGCGTGAAAAGCCGCTCAAAGTTATAATTGTATAGCGTCGGAGTGGGAGAACTACACAGTCGAGACCAAGAAAGCTTGAATATTTTCCAGTCTTCATCCGTAAATTTTGCCCCATGGTGTTTTAGAATATTCGGTGAGATGTGCCACCTACATAGCAATTTGGAAGCTTTTGGGAATACTTTATCGCAAACATTCATCAAAGTTGGATCCCTATCTGTTGCAATTACACGTGGCTCCATACAATCTACCAACAATTCTTTGAGCTTCTCGAGGACCCATAAGAAGTTATCTTGTTTTTCTTTAGAGACAAACGCATGAGCCACACAAAAAGACTTGTGTGTCGATGTCACACGCACAACTTGAATAAACGGAAGCTTATACTCATTCGTTTTGTAGTAGCATCAATCATCAACACATGTGGGAATGCATGCCACATGTTGTACGAGTCCGGATGAACGAAAAAAACCTCCTGGCCGCGTTTGTGGAGGGATTCACCCTGGTGAAATAAACGTACCTTTCTTCTTGCAACATGTTCTCCAATATCTGCATTGGAGTTCGACCGTCGTACATTTTGAGTTTAATCTTTTTTATCATGTTTTGTATGTCTTGTAGAATGCACGCTATGTGGGTTTTGTTTTCTTATGGTTAAATGTATATTCATAGGCTCCATGTTTTGCAGATAAAGTCTCTCCACTAGTGATTCTTCGTCCGGGGTCAGCCTTCTTGCAAACGTGTGGCCCTCGAGAAATTCTGCAGGCTCATGATTATGAATGTTTTTCTTCTCCACAAGGCTCCAATTACCACTACCTGCGTCTAGTTTCCCTATCAAACTAAAAGGACAGCCAACCTTTTTGCTACCGGAACGTCGAACTGTTGCTTTACTTTTGGGTTCGCCGCCACGATCGCATTGCAACCATATCTTCACTGTCCTTGCTGACAAACCTTCCCTTTTGTTATCGTTTGTTTGGTAACAATGACGTAACCTTTTGCTATTTCTCTTTTGTAAACCCAATTCTTCAACTCTTCAAGTGACCCAAATACCTAAAAAATGGTACATTAGAAATCCACATAAATGAAATTAATATATTAATTTGTCGAAAGACAATAAAAAAATTCGGGTTGAACATCGGGTTCGGGTTAATATGTATGACACATTTTCGGGTTTGTATGAAATTTCGGGTCATATATTTTTTGGTTTTAATCATATACATGCCTCTTCGTGTTCGTTCGGTTCATTTACAAGTCTAACTAATCTATTTTTAACAAAATATTTCACCAGAATATATAAAATATTTCGCCAAAATGATAACGAAATCGGGTCAATATCTATAAAACAATTTTCAGGTTTGTTTGAAATTTCAGTCAGGTTTGGATTAAGGTCGGGTCGGGTCAAACATTTTCTAGATTTTTCATACCTAATAAAATGATATATAACGAATAACACGTATACAAAATAATTTTTTCACTCTAGAATTATATAAGCATTATATATAACACGAATAACACGTAATTGACGGTTATGTCATACCTTTTTAGTTTTTTTCTCGTCATTAGCACCTTCCTCATTAGCACCTTCCTCGTTAGCATGTTCGTCGTCGTCAACACCTTCCTCGTTAGCACCTTCGTCGTCCTCAACACCTTCCTCAAAGTGCATTACACCTTCCTCGATTTCGTTATCATTTTCCTCAAAGTCCAGCACATTCCTCGACTTCGTATTCATTTTACTCAAAGTCGTTAGCACCTTCTTCGACTTCGTTATCATTTTCCTCAAAGTCCTTAGCACCTTCCTCATACTCTAACCTGTGTTGGTTTTCCATATACGAATGGTAAGTCCCGTATTTGTGTCGAGGATAACTTTGGGCAATGTAAGATGGTTCTGCCTCATCTACAAACACCTGGTTCAAATCAGATAAAACGGGACGCACACCCTCATCATCACAACGAGGCACAGACACAACCTCCTCCTCATCGTGATCCACGCCGGATAACCAAACGCTTTCAGAGACGTATGACTAGTTTGAATCTTGCCAAAACATTACCAATGTCCCAAAACGACATCTTTATGTTTCACGGTCTCAACCAACGTTTTTATTTGAGAATTTTCATCATTTTCATTTGTATTTTGTGAGTTTTGAACATGTGCAACATATAGTTCCCGTATGCTTCGGTAAATAACATTTTCTCGGTCGATAAGCGGCATATAGATCAATAAGCACGTATGGGGTTACCTTTTCACGCTTTTTCAGACTGAACTCCCTGGATGTCAGTAACTACACCTTAAATTCATCAAAAATCATGTATGTAAGCCGCTCATAGTGCAATGAGAGGCGTATCGGGTTTATTGCTTCAACTACCACAATCTTATACGCCCCTCATAGGGCAATGAGAGGCGTATCAATACCTTTTTTCTGACACATTTAATGCTTTCACACTGTATACGCCTCTTACAACCCTACACGCTGCCTCTGGGGGTGTGCACATAAAAAGTGGGATGTATCAATACCCTCACCCAAAACAAATTGCCTAGTGTATGGCTAGGTCAATACATACAGTGATATCCACCCATTTTTACTGCGAAGATGTGGCTATACATGAACTATAGATTTGGCATGTATTCTTTTTGGTTGTCGCTGCAAACAACGGTACCAATGTTTTAGACCAGTCACAAACTTTTTACAACATCATAGATGGAACTACACCAGGATCTTCATTTTATGTTAGAGGAGTAGAGTACATGAACGGGTATTATCTTGCCGGTGGAGTCCTGAATATTCTGTATTTTTCAGATTGTTTTCATGTCCATGAGATGAAAAACGAAAGAAATTTAAAGTAGCTCAGGAAGCAGCTAGAAATGATAATGAATGAACATTCAGTGTCCCGAATCAAGGTTAGCATATATGCAAAATCCACAAGGATTTTAAAGGCAAACAAAATTAGAAACATGATGCACCCTTGCATAATTTTAAATAAAATAATTTTGAAGGATGAAGGGTGTGCGATTTGCCAATACTATAAAGATGACTAGCCCATTTGAAGAAATCAATGACCAATAAAAAGTTGCTAACGGTCGGAAGCTACACATCTAACAGATACATAGCAACCTTCAAGTGGATTTAGGTGAACGTATTTACGAGCTTGGTTTACCTAACGACCGGACGATCAAGACTAGCTTTTTTATTTTGAATTTATGTATTTTTATGTAACTTTTTTGAATTATTTTAATTATTATTAATCTTAAATTTTTATTTAATATGCATTAAAATATTTTATCTTTTAACTTTAGTAAAATACTTTTAAAGAAAAGTAACTCTCTTTATCACTTACTTTATTCCAAAAGATTCACTTCATTCACAACACCGCCAAGTAAACAGGAAAGGCGACAACAACAAAACTACATCATCTTACAAGAACTCAAATTTACACCAATTGGACCAAGAGATGAACTTGAATCTAGATCTATTTTTAAGCCATAAAAAAACCATATGATTTAATACTAACCTTAAGATCTTCAACTTTTCACTCATTATTAGAGAATACATTCTCATTTCTAGCTTTCCAGATACACCAACTCGTTATGATTATCATCTTGTGCACCACTTCCTTTTTTTTGAGCTCCAGCTCGATTGTGATACTCCAAAAGATCTCTAAACGAAAAGGCATAAATATTAGGAATTTTACACCATTGACTGACCAATTGCCACACCACCGAATCAACCAAACACCCTGCAAAACTGTGATCTGAGGTCTCAACCATGTTGTCACAAAACACACATCCCTACAAGACGACTTCAATAGTTCTTTTTAAAGCCTCCACCATGGGGATTTTATCCATCTCGTCCCTCCAAGCGAAAAGATTACATTTTTTTCAGAACCCAACGACACCATCTCATAACATAAAGTAAGTTGCATCCATCAAGTCTTGCAAGATCAATTTAATTGCCTTCACAGAAAACTCATTTGAGCCATTACCTAGCCTTTCCCAAGTGTCTTTTTTATCTGTGATGTTGACCGCATTCAAAAGGCTCATAAAATTGTCCATTCATCTAGCTCAGTCGTGGAGGTGTCCTTCTTCCACTTCCATTTCCATGTCACAACTTGCCTAGTTTTCACCCACTGATCTGCAGCAAAGCATATTTTTTCCTCTTCCATCCTAAATAGGTTTTGCATAATATCCCCACCCAAAATCCAAAGTCTTTACAATTCCCAATAGCCCCTTTCATGAAATTCTACATATTTAAACCTCCTATAATCATTTTACTTTCCACTTGCACTATTTTGCTCCAAACCCCCGAGACCAACGTGTTTCCAAGTAACATACCCCATCTCTTGTTGTTCATATGTATCACTTCAACCGTTTTTTCCACAAACAATTCGCCCCCACCTTAAATCTCCCAACCCATTTAAGAAAAAGGCCAACATTATTATCTTTAAGTTATTGTAATCCTATTCCACCATTATCTATAGGATCGCGGCCTGATTCCACAAAACCCAATTGATGTGTTGCAAAACACACTCATTTATCTATATATTTTGTATATTAATTTGATAGGTTTTTAGGTATTTGGTCATTTTAAGCTTGTATTTTATTAGTTTGTGTTTTGGTAGGTCCCGATGCATAAAAAGAGCTAAAACAAGTGAAAATGGTGAAGAAACGAGCACCCAGGAGTAAAGAAGGAAGTGTAGGGACCAAAATGAAAAATATGGAGAAAACTTTAGCTGTCGTGTCACGATGAGTGGAGATGGTTCTCCTCGCGACACATGAAAGAAATAAAGAAATAGCGAATTGACCAATGTGCCCATAAAGAAATAACTTAATTACCCGTCCTTACCCCTATCTATTTTGTTGCCACATGAGGCTCAAGCGACGTACAATGCGCTTTTAAATGAGTCTCGCAACACGTGAGACATCGTTATGTCAGCCAAACTCATCTTGTCGACTATTTAATCCTCGTATTCAACCCTAGCAACAATACTACGACTTCCAAACGACAAAGGAACTTCTAGAGGGTGATTTCAAGTAGGAGAAGGGGACCCGAAGCTAAAGCTTGAAGGCTTGACCGAGAATTGTGTTGATTGCAAATTCTATGATCGCGTTTCTTGTTTCACATACTTTGATCATGCTTTTTGTTTCCATGTTTCTGAATTTATCAACTTGTATACCTTTTTTCAATGGCAATTGTTGGCTAGACTTGCTAGTTACCTATGTTTGGTTGAATAATGTTCTGAAATAATTGTATTTCGGGTTTGTTTAACGTATGATTTGATTGCTATTGAAAAGACTTAAACTTTATCAATTAATAATGGTTGTGTCTTCTAAATTTAATTGATTGCTCGTTTCCTATGAATTGGTTAATCTATTTGAGTCATGAATCATCTAAGTTAGTTTTAGTTCATTCTAGAGTCATTATCACTTGTGGTTGTGTATCTAGTTGGTGAGACAGAGAGGTAATTTGAGGGAACGGGTTAGTTAATTAATAAAAATTAACAGTGCTACATAATCTTGTGACCGAGAGGAGATAGATTAGCTGGGTTCCACATGTGCCATTGGTTGTTAGGTTTAGATAGAAAGAGATTCTGTTAAGCCTTTCAATCGTGGTTGTGTGTTTCTAGGTTATTAGTTGGTTTAGGTTAAGTTGACTCTTGTGTTCTGGTGATTGTGGATCACAGTCTTTCACAACATTGTAGTTAGAAGATTCGAGAGATGAGCCTTCTTTAGAGTTCCTTAGTAATCCGTAAAGAGGCGAGACTTGAAGGAAATCCAATCCACATAACCCGTGAGCTTAATTGACCTTTAGGAGTCTTAGGAGAAATTGATGAGACTAGGAGGAGATTTAACATATATGTAGTTCCTATCATGTCATATCTTTAGAGATCGGTGTCAAACGTTAGTCATTCTCGTTAGCAGTTAAATCAGTCATTAGGATTCGTTACCCGGAGAGTGTATTCTCATCCTTGATTCCCCCATGTGTCCTAGTTACGTTTTGGTAGTTTACGTAATTTAGTTAATTACCTTAGTTTAATTAGTTAAAATCTCAAAACCAATCAAATGAAATAAACCAGTTAAGTCAGAGTCTAGTTTAGCGTCGCTAGTGTCTCGTGGGATCGATATCCGGACTTCATTAGACTTTACTACAATCGATAGGTACACTTGCTTGTCTTGTGGTCTACCATTAGGAGAGTCTAGATTTAACTAGTGTGTTTAAGTTAGGTTAAGTTTAGTAGACCATATTTTGCACATCACCAATGCACCATTTTCCCGTTTTGGTTTCCACCCCAAAGAAATTTATTTATAATTGATTCCAACCCGTTCGTAATCACGAATCACGACTGAGGCTTTCTTAACGAAAAGTAATAAGTTGGCAGGCTTTCCCAAACGACTTGATGAGAGTTACTCTACCACTTATAGACAACATACACACCTTCCATTTTGACAACCTGTTTTCCATCATGTCGAAAATAGTCCTCCAATAATGTATACAGTTCATGTTGGCTCCCACCATTTAACCGAGATATATAAAAGAAGTTTTCCGGTTTGACAACCTAAACCGAAGCCATTTGAGATACCACCGTATCCTCCATGTCAACACCAAACATGCTCGACTTTAGCATGTTTCTTTTTAGACCCGAACACACAAGGAAACACCTAAGCAAACAACCTATATATTTTTATATTGAAGAGTGAGAAATAAGTATAAAAATAGTATTGCCCACGTATAGAGGTGTGAGAGCAAAGGGTCGTTGTTAGGCAACCGAAAACCATCAAAAGCACCCACATCACAAGCTTTCTTCATCATACAAGCAAGTGCCTCCATGACCACAAAAGAAACAAGAATGGAGATAAAGAGTCATCTTGCCTCTTTCCTTTGAAACATCTGAAATCAAAAGTAGTAACCACGTTTACTAAAACTAAAGATCTAGCCGACTCCAAAACTCCATTAACCCAATTATTCAATCGAGCCGGAAAACCCATTTGCTTCAAGATATCATCCACAAACTTCCAATGAACGTAGTCATAAGCCTTCTCAAAATCTATTTTAAAAATAAAATATTTTTTCTCGGACTTTTTGATCCATGTTATCATCTCATTTACAATAATATGGACCATCAAGAATATTTCTATCCTTTAGAAAAACCGATTGAGTCTTGGATATAAGCGTCCCTAAAACTCTTTTGAAGCCTTTAGCAAGGATTTTAGATATGACCTTGCTAATCACACCAACTAATTTATGAGCCGATAATCTCCAAGACTGGCTTTAGCAATTAATGGTATAAAAGACGCACCAACTCCTCGACTAGTTCTACAGTGCTCATGAAAGTACACCATAACTTTGCATAAATCGCTATAAAAAGGTTCCAAAATTGTTATATAAACCTAGAGTTGATACCATCCGGGCCCGGGGTCTGGTCATCATCACAACTAAACACAAAATCTTTTATTTCCTTGTCCGGAAATTAAAGCTTTCCTCCAATATGGCTACATCTGAATATTAACTCAGGACGGTTTGGAAATTCTTCTTTGAAGTGTTTCCTGAAAAAATTGAAAATTTCCTTCTTAACGAGTGAAGGTTTAGTCGCCCATCTATCATCAAGTTGCGGCCTTACTAGGTGTATGGCGTGGTTAGTGAGGGTGAGAATGAAAATGAATGGCTCTACTCTTATGTAATATCTGCATAGCTCATACTTACACTTACTAAGTATAACACATGTCTAATAACCGTGTTAATGAAGATTCGGTTCTGCAACCGGATTATATTAGGCCTATTTGTTGTCCGGGTTATAATGCATATATAAATATGTCTATATTAACTCCCGCATAACATAGAGTATTACGTAGAGAATGGAATCATTGTACTCAACCTAGCATAACAAAGAGTATTACGTAGAGAATGGAATTGTTGTACTCAACCTAGGTGAGTAGGTGTAATTAAAATGAAACTTCTAAAGCTACACTAATTCAATGCGTAAATAGTTGTAAAAAACTTGAAAGAGTAAAGTTCTCTTTTGCTCCCTGTGGTTTGGTTTACGTATATATTTTGCTCCAATAGTTTTAATTTGTTTTTTTGAGTAAATTGTCATTTTAGTCTCTGAGTTTTGTCCCAAATTGCCATTTTAGTCCAAATAGTTTTTTTCTCCTCTGGGTCCCGAGTTTTCCATTTTCTTGCCATTTTGATCACATTGAATAACTCCGTTAAAATCCCTCAGTTTTAATCAGGGGCATTCTAGGCATTTTCGTAATAATTATAATACAATAATATTTATAATATAAAACACAAAAAAAACTAACTTTATTTTTTGTTTATGTAAAAATCTGATTAACAACCCCCCCCCCCCCCCTTGCTCTCGTTCTTCATCCATTTACTTTCTTTCTCTCCACAACCACCGGTGTCAGTGCCACCGCCACCGATTCCACAGTCGTCACCCACCCCCGGCACTCACCTCCGCCAACCACCGTCACTAACCTCCGCCACCAAAACGTCCACCACAACGCCAGCTAACCTAGGGGCACCTCCACCACCGTCACCGACCTCCGCCCCATCACAACGTTAGTTTTTTTGTGTTTTATATTATAAATATTATTAGTATTATAATTATTATGTTAATGCCATGAATACCCTTGGTTAAAACTGAGGTTTTCTAACGGAGTTAGGAAATATGATCAAAATGGCAAGAAAATGGAAAACTCATGGACCCAGAGGAAAAAAAAACTATTTGACTAAAATGGCAATTTGGGACAGACCTCAGGGACTAAAATGGCAATTTACTCGATTTTTTTGCTCCCTGTGGTTACTCAATTTGTTCAATCTTTTCCCTAGATTACATCACACCCTTAAATTGATTTTTTATAAGGGCAAACAAGTCTTTTGCATAGGGTGTATGGTGTAGGTTTAAATTACTACATTTTTTAATAAACTCTAATTACATACACAATATGTATACGGTAAAAACGGGATATACCCAATAGCCTTAATCTAATTTCCTATCAAAATATGCAAATTTAAAAATATGTAAATCTTTCTATATATATATTTAGCACAAAGTATCCTATTAAATAAATTTTTATAGTAATGATACCTATTTGTTTTTTTCTAATTTTCTTCTAACATATGCAAATTTTCTAATTTTCTTCTAAGATATGCAAATTTAAATATGTAAATCTTTTTACATGGCACACAAAACCGTGATAGTGTGTAGCTAATACTTGGAACTAGTTGAAAGGTGATATGTACTTAAGAAAATTGATTTTTCCCATTACAAAATTTAATAATAAATAACAGTTAGTATTATACATTAACATACAATGACTAAAGTGGTTTTTTTGTGTATATGATTTTATTTATTCAATTTTCTTAAGTACATATAACCTTTCAACTAGTATCAATTACGCATTGTCACAGTTTTGTGTGTCATATAAAAAGATTTGAATATTTAAATTTGCATATGTTAAGAGGAAATTAGATAAAGGCAAATAGATACTTTTTTACCATAAAATCCATTTAATAAGACACTTTGCGCTAACAATGCATATAAAAAGATTCACATATTTAATTTACATATTTTAATTGGAAATTAGATAACGGCAAATGGGTATACCTCGTTTTTATGTATAAAAATTGTATATGTAATTTGAGTTTAAGAAAAATTAACTAATATAGTTAAGTAATTTAAACCTATACCATACAACCTATGCAAAAAGACTTGGTTGTCCCTGTAAAAAACCAATTTTAAGGGTGTAAATGTAAGCTAGGGAAGAGATTGAACCAAGTGAGTAAACACAAGAAGCAAAAAAAATCAAATTGAAACTATTGGAGCAAACTAGATATTTAAACCAAACCACTAGGAGCAAAATAAAACTTTACTCAACTTAAAATTTCTAAAAATAGAAGGTACAAACGTGAAATGATGGTTTGTATTAATGCAAATAGAAATTAAACACAGATATATAAAGCAGAAATGTTGATTACAAAAATCAATACATTTTCATATCATTACAAAAACGGTTAAACAAATTGAATTTCGAATTAGTAGAATTAACTGAATTTCAAGTTGGAGTTGGATTCGAATTCGATTCAATAAAAGAAAATAACTATTTTAATTATATATTCTAACATAAATGAATCCTATAAAACTAATAAAACATCAAATCTTAATGATCAAAATCAAAAATCCAAACTACAAATTTAAACTAACCAAAAACTAAATGGAATTGCACTAGAATTTCTTTTCTTTCTTTCTCTATATAGAGGGTGATAATAAATAATAAAAAAAATCAAGTTAAAGCGACAATAAGAAGCAATTAAACTAACCAAAAACTAAATGGAATTGCACTAGAATTTTCTTTTCTTTCTCTATATAGAGGGATGATAATAAATAATTAAAAAATCAAGTTAAAGTGACAACAAGAAGCAATATATAAAGAGTCAACATCCAAATTGTTAGTGTCTCTCTCTCACTTTGAGTGTGTGTATATATAAAAAATATATAAGTATTCTTTTAATTCTAATTCTAATTCTAACTAGTTAGATGTGCTGCCCGTGTTACAGGACGGTGGCTGAATAATGAGCGAGTGTTAGGCAGTCATTGACATGGAAAACAATTAAATCGAGTAAACCAAAAAATATAACATTTTTATAGTTTTGCTAAAAAAAACTAAAACAAATACTGTTATTTTTTAACTAATGGAAAAGTTATATTTTTTAACTGGTGTAAAATCGTAATTGCCAAAAGCTAAAGTGATGCCAATACTAGAATTCATACTTTTGAACTTAGGGCAACACAGTAATATAAATTTAAACTAAAGACATAACCGTAATTTTAGGCGGGAGGTGAAACCATATTTTTATTTTGAACCAAGGGCATAATCGTAATTTTGAGTTGGAGCTAATAGTGTAATTTTATTTTGAACATGGGCAAAAACATAATTTTTAACTGAGGCCGAAATCATAATTTTTTTAACGGGGAAAATCTAATTTTAAGGTGGGGGCGAGAACATATTTTTTTTTCATTTGAATAGGGGTGAAAACGTAATTTTGAGCTGAGGGCGAAATTGTAATTTCAAGTCGTGGGCAAAATCGTTATTTTTGGCTGGGGCCAAAAACGTAATTTTATTTTGGGCAGGGGCAAAATCGTAATTTTAACGTAGGGGCAAACCCGTAATTTACATCGTAAACAAATAATAAACTGTTGGTCCAATGAGAAAGTGTCATGCCAGCTGCCCGGTAATATTCCGGGGGCAAACCCGTAATTTTACAGCGTAAACAAATAATAAACGGCTGGTCCAATGGGGGAGTGTCAGGCCAGCTGCCTGGCACTATTCCTTTTTTTCGAGTCGTGAGCAAAATCGTAATTTTTGGCTGGGGCCAAAAGCGTAATTTTATTTTGAGTAGGGGGCAAAATCGTAATTTTAAAGTGGGGGCAAACCCGTAATTTTACAGCGTAAACAAATAATAAACGTTTGGTCCAATAGGTGAGTGCCATGCCAGCTGCCTGACACTATTCCGGTGGCAAACCCGTAATTTTACAGCGTAGACAAATAATAAACTGCTGGTCTAATGGGGGAGTGCCAGGAAACGGTTGGTCTAATGGGGGAGTACCAGGCCAGCTGTCTGGCACTATTAAATTTTTTATATTAAAAGTACTGTTCAAATCATTCAATTATTATTGTATTGATAATGATAATGATAATGATATGATAATGATATTCTGATTTCAAATTGAATAGAAAATCATAAAGTTATATGCGTTTAAATTAGAGAAAGCTGAAAAAATTCAACAATAGTAGCATATTCCTGTTCTAACCCATCAGGCCTTTTTCACGCATAAAGCATTGCTGCTGTATCACCCTCTTTCAAAATCGGATTTCGAATTTGTGATTTATTATTTGAAATGAATTTCGTTTTTTTTTAGCTAATTTCAATAATCAACACCCCTATTAAACACATAGAAATGGTGTCAAATAGTATTAAAGCACAGAGAATATAAAACAGACCTAAAGAAAAAATGTTGAAGGAAAATATTATGTTTTCACCTTATTACACATAGATATTGTGTCAAATAGATATAAAACACATATGACCTAAAGCAGAAATGTTGATGAAAAAAAAGAAAATCACCTAATTACACATAGAGATGGTGTCAAATAGAAAGAAAGCACAAATAAATATAAATCAGACCTAAAGTGGAAATGTTGATGATAAATCTCGAAAGATCTTCGATCATTCATCATACACAAAGAGATGGGGCCAAAGAGACATAATGATTATTATATAAAGATCAAAAGGAAAAACTTTCAAGAGACTTGTTAATAGATAGAATAGGTGCCGCTAAGCAGGCGAATCAAAAGCAAAGATTATGCAAGGTATGTAGCATTCCGTTAGATAGTGTAAAGATCATTGAAATATTTCACTAGTACTTTTGAAAATTTAGTTGGATCATTCAAAGAGAAATAAGAACAAATAGCGATTTTTGTTCTGAAAAACATGTACAAGAAATTGTCTTATATAATGGGGAATCATCACAACGTTTAAGTTAGAAGGACACAACTCTTTATGAAAGAGTCTGTCAATTGACAGGCTCTTATAAGTGTTGGCAGTTATTTGAGTTCAAAGGTGCTAGAAATGAGAATAGTCTTGTATAAGTATATACTCCACACTTCTTAACTTTTAACCGTATTTATTATTATTTCTTTTTTCTTGAAATAGACCCAACTGAATTAACATGATCTTGATAACTAACGTATTCCATATTATAGTTTAGATTTTATATGTGTTAATGTAATGTTAGCCAAACAAATATGCTCGCATTCTCAAGTGCAATGATGATTATAAAGAATTAAATTTGTATCTTATCACATATTCACATATAAACTAACTACCTACTAAAACATCCAAACACGGATTAACAATCAAAAGTAATGATATACATGTCAAATTAATCAACGTAGATAACTAGATATATATCTAGCGACATATGTTTTATACATTTTTTCTCTCTTCTCAATTTTTCTATTATCCCCATTGGTGACCCGGCCAAACTCAACTCAAGCTTTTATTAAAAAAATTAATACCACTTTCTTCCACCTACACAATTCAATCCTATTTAATTTTGAGTAAACTGCCATTTTGGTCCCTGTAGTTTGGTCAGTTTTGCCACTTTAGTCCAAATCTCAAAATTTTTGTATCTGGGTCCCTATGGTTTCATTTTTGTTGCCATTTTAATCCAAAATTGAAATAAGACCAGATTCTCCTAATTAAGCCCCCTGTTTTGTCTTTTTCCTCAGATGTATTTTTGTCATTTACGCTTTATTATAACTTATTATCAATTAAATTTAATAAAGAAATACCAATATCACGACCAACAACAGCATGACCAACACTACTAATCAATCTCAGGAAGCAAATAAAAGAATACCAACACAAATCGCTAAGATCTGAGAAGATCATCATCGTCATTGAACCTGCTCAGTGGCACGACAGTTGCAACTGGAGTTGGCAAACCAGTAGCAAGCCAACATCATCGTAGGGTTTAAAATCGCCACCGCCAAAACGGACTGAATGCGCCGATGGTGACCCCCCGTCAACACTACTAACAATCTGATGCAATCATCTAATCAATCTGAGGAAGCAAACGAAAATACCAACATAAATCGACTCAGATCTGAGAAGATCATCATCGTCGTTGAACCTGCTCAGTGGCACGACGGTTGCAACCGGAGTTGCCATACCAGTAGCAAGCCAACATCATCGTAGGGTTTAAAATCGCCACTGCCAAAACAGACTGAATCCACCGGTGGTGACCCTCCGGCACCGCCAACCACCCCAAACAATTCATCGACAAACTCTACGAATTCTGATTCAAACCGGTACCAACAACACCAACAATACTCCCAACAACACAGAACAAAGCCGATTTCTCCTTAAAACATCTGATTTCACCAGCTTCAAAACTCTAGGCAACAAAATTCTGCAATTTATCCACCACCGCCATCGTCTCCACCATTAACATCCACCACCACCATTGTCTCCATCGTTAACATCAACCACTGCCATCATCTCTACCATTATCATCCACTAACGCCATCGTCTCCCCTATTAACATCCACCACCGCCATCTTCTCCACCATTAACATCCACCCCGCCATCGTCTTTACCATTATCATCCAACACCATCTCCACCATTAGCCTGTGATAGAGAGAGAAGAGAGAAAGAGAGAGACAAAGGGTGTTTAGAGAGAGAGAGAGAGTGCAGAGGTTAAGTGCAGAGGGTGTTTGAGATGGAGAAAAAGAAAAATATATAATATCAATTTTCTATATAATGACCATTTTGCCCCTGAAGCAAAGGACAAACACCATGATTTTATTAGACAAATATGAACTGATTTTACTTTTGGACCAAAATGGCACAAAACTGAAACCAAAGGGACCAAAATGACAGTTTTGAACTAAAGTGGCAAAAGTGATCAAACCTCAGGGACCAAAATGGCAGTTTACTCTTTAATTTTTAACACACATTCACAACCCATCCTAACGTAAAAAATATTTTTTAATCGAACTCTGTTTTTTAATAAAGTTTAGATCAGAATGTTAAAAAAATACCATGTGTTTAGTTTTTTTTTTTAACTTTGAATACTACAAGTTATTTAAGTTATTAAATCATTGGGAATTAGTTTAGGTTACAACCAATTATATTATGACATGTGGCATCCAGCCACTCAAGTTTGGGTTGAACCTAGGTTGCTCAACCAACCTAGTAGCCAACTTAGGTTGGTATGAATTTTTTTTAATTTTTTTAACCACTCAAACTTTTGACTTAGTCTATGTATAGTGGTCAAACCAAGGGAGGTTATGTGACAGGTGACAAAATATGTAAAAGAAGGAGGTGATATCATTTGAGTGTTTAATGGAAAGAGAGGTTATATAACATGTATGTATACATATGTGTGAGAGAAATTATAGATATAGATATCACGGTTGACCACATAACCCCCCTATAACGCCAGACGGGGCGGTGTTCCGGGGCGTTATAGAATCCCCACTACGTATGGCCTTCTTGATGACTAACCCAACTCTAGATCACCAGTGAGAGTACTCGAACAGGAGCTTTTCTAATCAGTTATCCAAATTGTTATTAAATATACAAGTCTTTTTTAAGCATTTATTTAACTAGTCCTAAATTCATTTGAAAAAGATTGATTGTACTTTAGGGACAAAAAAGGATTTGATTAGAATCCAAAGCACATACAGAGAGTGTTAGGTGAAATGTGCTTGTTATTATGAAGGAACCCTTCGGAGGGAGTAGATTGGAAGTTAGCTTCCATTATTAAACATAACACAATATTATTAACATTCTTTTTTTTTTTTATGAAAACAAATAAAGTGTATACATCTGCAAATCATTGTTTTCTTATGTTTAACATGCTAAATAACCTTTAACTAAAATAAATAAGTGTACTGCAATATCTAATTGATTATTGAAAAAGTTCACATATATTCTTTCTTCCATTGTGTCGTTGTCCATGAAAATTGAAAAGTACATGAAGTAGACGTAGAACATACACAAAAAAGACACACTACCCTTCTCAGATTATGTCTTCAAGAAGAAGAATTCGTTGTTCCACCTGAATATATATGGACTCTTCGATCAACTAATTACTGATTCTTCACCAAACTCTGAAATCATGGTTTGAATGCATCAAAATCTTGTAAGCAATTTAAGTTCATGGCATCTTATTCAAAGGTTAAACTCATTTATTCATCTGATTCTGTTTCCTGCAATTAGTTTAGAGTTTGATCAGAAAATGCAGCAGCTGAAAATCCCAGAATTTTGCTGCAAGATCCTGTGAAGGAGGTTCAACAATGGCAACAGCATGGGATCACTTGGGGGAGATTGCAAATGTGGCTCAGCTATCAGGGATTGATGCGGTGCGGTTAATAGGGATGATCATACAAGCTGCTAGCACAGCGCGTTTGCACAAGAACAACTGCAAGCAATTTGCAATGCATTTGAGGTTAATTGGAAATCTTTTGGATCAACTGAAGATTAGTGAGCTAAAGAAGTATCCTGAAACACGGGAGCCATTGGAGCAGCTCGAGGATGCGTTGAGGAGGTCTTACATTTTGGTCAATTCGTGTCAAGTTCGAAGCTATTTGTACCTGCTTGCCATGGGGTGGACCATTGTTTACCAGTTCAGGAAGGCTCAAGATGAGATTGATCGGTATTTAAAGATCATCCCGCTCATCAGTCTCGTGAATAATGCTCGAGTTAGGGTATATAACTTGATTCTCTTCTCATTGCATCTCCTGTAGCATTCTCAACTAGGGGTGTCAATCGTGTCGGGTTGATCAGTGAAATTAATGAACCCGAACACGACCATATATTTAGTTGTGGCAAATCATTATACCTAACCCACACACATTTTAAATCGTGTAACCCGAACATGACCCGTGAAACAGGTTGGCATGTTGTAAACCGGTTAAATGGTTAACAGTGCTACTAAATGGCTTAAAAGACCCATAAAGAATCAAACCTCATAAAAAATATTTTTTTATTCACATTTAAAAGGTTTGAACGCTAGACCTGTCTAATTAAACAAGTTGAATAGGTCAACCAAACACGAACCTTTTATGAAACATGTTAAACAGGCCCTATTTATTCAATGGTTTAAAAATAACAATTAAAACCTGATTATTTTCATGTCATGTCAAGAAAGGCCACCCCTATTCTCCACTAGAGGTACACAAAACAGGTTTTTCTAGAACCGTAACCGGGTAACCGGTCCGGTTTGGTCAACAGTCACAACCGTCCGGTAACTTCGGTTTTGCCGGGTCTTGACCCGTTGGCGTTTTTTTCGGGTTTGGCCGTTCAGGGTCCGGGTTTTGACCGGGTAGAGTGGAACCGGTTCTGGTGCTCCAGTTGGGTTCCTTTTTCTTTGGCCGGGTCTCGAACTGGTCTGTACCCGCTGTTCCGGTAGGTAGGAACCAGTTCCGGTCAGGTCCGTACCAGTATATTGTGCACCTCTGTTCTCCACTAGTCCTCGCAGTCCACGTGTAAGTGGGTGGATTTGATTACGGGTTGACAGTCGCCTAAAGCTTATTTTAATGCATACTGTAACAATATTGTTCTTCTAATCATGATTTGCGCATTAGTTACTTAAAAAAGTTATAACGGACTAAAGTGTACACTGGTCAACCCGCTCGTATTATAAATGACCCGTTTCAACAACAGTCATAAGAGATTTATTTGGAAATCTTCTAAGCAGGAAAGATTGGAATATATAGAAATGGACCGGCACGAATACACATTGGAAGATGAAGACAGAAAGGTGCAAGAAGTTATCATGAACCCTGACCCATTCAATACCGATGTTTCGGTTTTGTGGAGATCATTTTCTTATAGCTACCCAGACTTTGCTTTCAATGAGGTTATCAAGAAAGAAAACGAAAAACTTCATATTGAACTACAGAGATCGCAATCTTGCCTGGATGCTAGCCAGAGTGAAATCATTCAAAACTTTATGGAAATCGCGCAAGTTTTTGCTTCAAATCATCAATGTGAGGAGGATATGCCATATTATCCATATGTTAGAAGAAATCAAGAACCTGAAAGTAGTAATGATCTACAAATAGTTGTTCATTCAGCTTTAAATTCTCAATATCCGAATGATATGCCATATTATCCATTTATCGGCAGCAATGAAGAATATGAAAATAGTAATGATATGCAAATAGTTGTTCATTCAGCTTCATATTCTCAAGATCAGAATGATTATGATATGCCATATTATTCATATGTCAGCAGCAATCAAGAACATGAAAATAGTAACGATATGCAAATAATTCTTCATTCGGATTCAAATTCTCAATTTGAGAGGGCTATACCGTATTATCCGTATATCAGCAGCAACAAAGAACATGAAAATAGTAACGATCTGCAAATAATCGTTCATTCAGCTTCAAATTCTCCATATGAGAGGGCGATTCCGTATTATCCATCTGTCAGCAGCAATCAAGAAGATGAAAATAGTAATGATATGCAAATAGTTGCTCATTCAGCTTCGAATTCTAAGTTTGCAAACGCAATTCCGTATTATCCAAATGTCTGTAGCAAACAAGAACATGAAAATAGTAATGATCTGCAAATAGGTGTTCGTTCGGCTTTAAGGTAGGTATATATCTTATGCATACAAGAATCTTGTATATGTACTTATGATGTTTAAGTGTTACTTTTATGTGATGATATGGCAGAAGCACTTCTTCCACTTCATCTAGACAGGATTTACTTTCTTCTAGAAGAATCCATCGACATGAAGAATGGCATTCGGGCCCACTTGGCTGTTGTTCCGAGCCGATGATGTGTATGTCCTACATCCTGCAGTATAACTTTCTTTTTGTTAATACTACTTTTTTTAAGTATCTACTTTTTCATTTGCATGAGATCAAAACATTCATGGCTGCTCTGCCTTTTACTTATAAGTAGAGTTTGCAAAATGGATGGGTCGGAAGGGTTGGATTAAAACAGGTCCGTGTCAAAACATATGCACTGAAACGGGTCGGGTCATTTTGGGTTGGGTTGGGTTGAACTTAAACCACTTTTTGTCCCAAATAACAACATATTATCAAAATAACTAATGTGTCAAATATGTTACAAGATTTGTTTTATTTAAAAATAATAGAGTTATTAATAAAATGATTTAGGAAGTTTTATACATTAAAAAAACACTTTGGACCCTTTTAACCTAACTTCTTGATTTAACACTTTCGACTATTTCTGACCCATTCCACTGACCTGAGACCCTACCAATAGCTTTGCTATTTGTGGGATTTACTGGGTACGGTTGTTGTTGCTGATCTGGTAGAGATAAAACATACCCAATATTGTATATAAATACGGGTAAGTTTCATCATCAAAAACCAAATATCTGCTGCCAAAAATACTCTAAATCATTCTTGAAGTTGTTAAGACATTTAAAAGCTTTATGTGAGCTAAAAAGTTGTACTTCTTTGTGTAGGCTTAAAAACCTTACTTTTCCCCTGTGGAACACTCTCAAAAATAGCGACTGCAGCCACAAACAGGCACATGAGTAAGATTCTGTATTTATCAATTCAAATTGGCACCTTAGATCTTCACTTTTCATTTGAATATCAACTTTAATATGGTCTTCTACTCATTGGGATCATATGTGTTGATGAATATGAGGCTGTTGATTCCTGAAACCTATAGTGAGAGAAATTTATTATTACAATGTCGATGAGAGTACTTAATTGCCCAGGATAAAAGTTTAAACGACTTAGGAGATTTTAGGCATTAAAGTTGCCTTTTGACGGCTTTCAACATGTTTGACCCGTTTAGATAGTTTTATATTTGACCCATTTGAGATCCGACACTACCCACATGACCAATCCAAAAGTAACGAAATTGCCAACTCAAGTTTATGTCATCATGTAACTAAGAGTGGACATTTTGCTATCTTTTTTATATTTCTATAATGCGTTGGAAGCTCACACCAAAATCGGTGTTTGCATCAGCTTCTGCAGATGCCTGCAATGAGCTGTTGGCTTTCTCTCTTATTGCATCATGCTGTTGCTATACTTGTTGTATCAGAATGAAGCTTAGGAATGCATTACACATCAGGGTAATAATCTTTAAATAACAACCCGATTACCAATTAAATTTTTATGAAATTTTGCATTTATTTACATAAGTTTATTTGCATCTTCATTCCTCGGTATCATTCATTATTATAACCTACTTTGTTTCACAGGGAGGGTGGTGTAATGATTTCTTATTGCATTTTTGCTGCTGTTGTTGTGCCCTAGTCCAAGAATTACGCGAAATTGAGATACGAGGAATTCATGGTACGTCCTAAATAGGATTTTTTTTAATAGTGAAAACTAGTCACCGAAGAACCCATGAGCCCTACCGATACCTTGCTAAACAATGGGAGACAGATAAAATGCAGTTTGCATTGGGTAGGTGGCCTTCAAGGGGTTGAACGTAGGAAGGTGAATTTGAACCTCAGACCTCTACCAGCGGGAATCAAGCGCTTACCACTGCATCAACCCCTTGAAGGTTATATAGCTTGGCATATTATTCTCGAGCATGGTTGTAAAAATCTCGACTAGCATCCAATCAATCACTAGATGGTCAACGGCGGCCCTAGGCAGTCCTAATCGGCCAAAAATCGGCGGTTCAAAACAAATTGCAGCCAATTACTGCCCATATTCCGGACAAACCTTGTAAATTTCGGCGATTAATCTTGTCTACTTAAAAAATGAGCCGATGTGGGGTCAAATTTTGTCTTGCTAAAAAAACGACACCTAAGAATGTGTGCGTATATATATATATATATATATATATATATATATATAGAGAGAGAGAGAGAGAGAGCTAAAGATTACATATAAAAATCCCAATCCGCTTAATCTCGATTAGTCCCTTCAAATCGCTAGTCCGTACCCCACCGGCCAACTAACGCCTAGCAATTCTTATAATACTGTTTTCGAGCCCTCGAGCAAAACCTATTCTTACCACAAGCTTTTAATAATATGGCTGAGATATGTCATTACATTTACATGCGACTATCTCCACTATATAAAGAAAAAATTAAAGAAAGATCAAATTCGCTAGTAAATACTAGAAAATAGGGCTTTCTACATATGCATTGTCTAAAGCAACGGGTCTTTTTTTTGTCGTTGCATCAACATGAATTATTTTCAGTTGTAACCGGTCATTACGTGATCAATGTAGGTTGCGTATCACCATTTGCAGGTCCACTGAAGACTAAAACAAGCCCTCCTTCCTGCCAATACATGGAATCCTAATGTAACCATATAACGAATTCATTCATGGAAGTCTTTCGTCTTCTCAACAACCCGGTTTGTGGTTTTGGATTACTGTGTTCTTGATTCTTTCATTCCTTACATTGGTTTGATGATGGTTAGCTGGTTTGTATTTGTGGATGATGAATTTGAAAATGTTTACAGTTGACTTGGTGATCAACAAACAATTTTAGTTGTTTAATATAGGATTAACTGCATTCTACTTCACATGTACTTTAACTGTATGTAGGGAACTAAACATATACCTTATTTTCATTTAAAAAAAAAAAGCCCAATGATAAACAACTTCATATTTGAACAGCAGTTCTAGTTTCTTGGATTGTATGTATGATGTAATACCTGAAAGACAACAAAAGCATCCAACAGCTTAAATCTTCAATGCAAGAACAGTGTTGAAGCTCATGATTCGGGTTTTGATTCACTAATTGCCCTGAAATCATTGCATTCTAAGCATTTCAACATACCAAATACTTGAATGAGATTCTAATAAAGATAACCTGAGCTGTGTGTTATGGGGCTTCGATGAAAAAAAAGCGCTGCCACGTAGGCGACACATGGGCACACTTTTTTCTCACACAGAAATGCCCAAAAAGAGTGTAATGGTAGAGGCTTTGTTGAGGGCTTGGTTGGTGATTAAAAATCCAACCACTAACTAATTTCATCTACAAAATAATTAAAAGTAAAACCCTTCCACCAATAAAAACCTACTGCATGTCAAGATTCCCACATGCAATATTTTATTTTACATCCACTACGCCGTTATTTGCCCCAAGGGCAGTGCCCCACGCCTCCTATTGCGCTAGTAAGTAATGGTCAGCAACAAGGAAGTTTGCTGATGTGGCCTGGTGGGGCGCCACCATAACACATACTCTAACACATGTCCTAACCAACTTTCTAAACAACTTCAGCACATGATATCACATTTCTATGGAGCATTTTGTCGGGGAATATTCCATATCACCGACTTTTGCAAGAATCTTAGATCAGGGTTTAAGGTGTTATAAATGGGCATCTTCGGCGATGACGACCCCCTATCTCTCTCTCTCTCTCTCGATCGAAAATATTTAGTGTAAATTATAGTTTTCTGTCTTTATGTTACATTCTGTTAAACTACTACCTTAATTAGGAATAGGTCCTCGGGGCTTGGTACCGATAGGTTTTTTTAACGGCAAATTTGGATCACTGACGGATCACTGTAGTATCATCGTGTCACCAGCGGAACCACCCGATCATATCCATCTCCAGTAGGCATAATGCCTAATATACCAATTCAGGAGGAAACCCAGTAAATATGGGAAAACCCCCCTTTGTGGGAATCGAACCCAGAACCTATTGGTTCTAAAGTTTTATCTCATCACCAAGATATCACTAGGCTATAAAGCCATGGGCGGAGCTGTATGACGGAGCGGGTAGTGTTTGCCGATGGAATATTGCAATTAGGAGCCAACCAATTGCAATTAGGAGCCAACCAATATAGGAACTAAACCATTAGTTAAAAAAAAAAGAATAAAAAAATTTGTATTTGGGTTGTGTTCAGTGTTCCTACTAGACATGTAAAAAAACCGGTTTGTGAAATAAAACCAAATCGGTTTTTTAAACTGGTTTAACAAACCGATTTCGATTGGAACCGAACTGATGAGTCACAAACAAATTCCATATATCAATTTAAAAACAGATTGAAAAACCGGTTAAAAACAATTAAAAAAACCGGACGTGACCGTTGAAAAACTGGTCGGGTTAACCGGAAAAAATAACCGAAATTGTTGCACTATACATAATGGTCTTGTGGCCGTGCAGGCCAAAAAGAGTCGTTATTTTGTTGTTTCACCATAATTTGCTACCCCCGAACACCTATAAATACATTGTGCTTCGTTTGGTTCAATTACCTAAATCTAAAACACTCTCTAGTCTTTAAAATCGAAAAAAAAACCGCTCACTAATTTCTTCAGTAATCTCAAAAACTCTCAAATGTCAAACCTCTAATGCTCAAGATTTGGTTAATGTTGGTGATTCTTCAACCAACGTGTTGTTCGGTTTATTCCCACGAAGCGGAACCAAGATATTTGGCCCCATTACGATTTATGTGACATGATTGTCACACCCCGACCCGCAGCGGAAAAGGTTATCGGGGCATGATTGGGTTATCATCAAAGCTCATGACATTTATTATACGTTTCATATTCATTAATACAATTTAATGGAAGTTTACAATAAGAATTACAACATGTTCTAACTATCAATCTAAGCTTCTTTATTCTCTTCTAAGGCATTTCCTATGTTTTCCTCGCTTCAACCTGTTCACCTGTATCATGTGTAAAAGGGTTTTTGGATCAACATAAAGTTGGCGAGTGAATCCTATGGAAAACATTTGAACAAGTTTATTTATTAGTTTATGAAATATGTGCACAACCAAACATGAGTAAAAATAGATGTAAACTTATTCAACAATCATTAGATATTAAATAAAGCACACATGAACAATAATAGAACATTTAGAGGCCCGCGTTGCTCTACTCGTCTCTCACGAGGAACTGATGGGCCTAATGAATGAATTGCATAAACATGATAATATGAAAGACATAACTATAAACAATATAAACTCAATAATACACACATGAACAATAATGGATTGGTTTTGAGGCACGCGTTGTTCAACTCGTCTCCCACGAGGAACTGATGGGCTTAATGAATGAATTCATATAATTTGACTAAATGAAATAAGTAATCACAACAATATAATCAATCTAAGTTTAGGTCACGATATGGTATGGCACAAATTTAAATAAACGAGTTAATTATTTGAGACACATGACACACCCCAAAACGTGTAATTAAAAAGGGGAGTTGTAAGACTCACTCACAGTGGGTGCGTTCGGTTGATGATGTTGAATGCACGCGAAATGGTTTTAACCACGAGTGAAATTAACCCAGATAAATATCATTATGGTTCGGTAAGTAAACGGATTTTATTAATCTATTTTAGTAGGATTGTTGGGTGTATTTTTGCGAGTTTAAGGCTATTTTCTAACCTTAAAAATGTTATTTTTAAGTATTTTTAATTGATTTTTAATTAAAATAAATAAATAAAAATAATAATAATAATTTGATTTTTTTTGCTACAGTTGACTTTGACTTTGACCGTTGACTTGACCGTTGATCGGTTCGAATGCGAATATAAGTGCGCTGGGTGAGGCTCGAACCCGAGACCTCCCGTACGCGTGCACGCAGCTCTACCAACTGAGCTACGTGTCTAACCCGTCATATATCTGTTTTTAATTATATTTATATATTAATTAATTTAAACTAAAAATCCTTTTATTTAAAAACGATTTAATTTGAATCGGACCGGTGCGCTCCACAGGTCTCGAACCCGGGACCTGTGGGTTGCGTAACACACAGTCCCCCGCTGGACTGTGTGTTTAACATGTTATATAATCCAATTTTTATTATACTTAAATACAAACTATTTGTTTTCATTCCTGACTTAATTAAAAAGGTAATATAATCGTCCGGGTCGATGCAGAAGACCGGACTCGAACTCGTGTGCTTTAATTAAACATACACACAGTCCACCACTGGACTGTGTGTCTAACTTGGTTATTATTCCGGTTATTAATATACTTAACATATAACAGTGTGACTCCGGTTCGGTTAACAAAAAAATCATTTTTATTAAGGCAGCGTGTGTGGAACAGGATTCGAACTCGAGACCTTTGTGTGTTTAATGTGCACACAGTCCACCGCTGGACTGTGTGTCTAACCCGAGTAATATCTTGCTTTTAATTAAACTTAAACACTACCGAACATCGTCTTCTTCGTTGAGTTATAACCAGAAATGATGACCGACTGGTTCGAGTTTTTATTCAGGTTTCTTTAGCGTCTTATGATTAATTACAGATGAGATTAAGTAAAAAGAAAGGAAATTAGGCGTGAGGTATACCGACTAGCTTTCCTCTGTTTTCCGGCAGAACTCCGGCGACAGCAACAGGCTCCGGCGTCGGGTGTCTTGCAGCAGAAAGTCTTCAGAAAGCTTACAAAGTATGTGGGTGACTTCGGTATAAGTTCAGAGGGTTTAGTAAGGCTTAGAAGTTAAGAACTCGGTTTTCCGGCGATGAGCAGAAATATTCCGGCGAGTGAGTTTTCGCCGAGAAAGGGTGCGGTTTTGAGCGAAAATGTTTGCAGAGGTTCGAGGGGGTATTTATAGGGCAAGTCGTCGATGGATTTGGTCCGATTTCCGACTTGGTTCGTCGGTTATAAAAACTCCGGCGGTTATAACTTTGGTCGCGGACTCAGACGTCGGTTATAACCGATGTAGCGTTTATGTTTTACGTTATAACTGAAAGAAACGTTAAGTTTCGCGAGATTACCGGGATTTCCGACGACTGCAACTTTGGGCGCCGGTTTTTGAATTCGGAAAGACACGTTATCAATTAAGTGATTCCAATATTTAACAAGGAACATCAGTGGCGCAGTGGTTTAGTGCGCGTGTGTTAAGTTTGTTGCTGGACCGTGATGACCCGGGTTCGAAACCCGGCAGAACCAAAGTATTTTAATTTTGCGATTTTTAACAGTTTTTCAAAAACTAATTATATATTCCCGTATAATAATTGATTATGTATCGTTTAAAATTATTTTGGGCATTTAATTCGCAACGAAAATTTTAACTGACTGTTCGGTTGATAAACGGAGCGGGTTTGGTAAATCCGTTTTTGACGGATGTTACAATGATGATATAAGACCCTGTCACGCTTAAACCAAAAGACGCAGCGGAGATACGTACCATAAAATTTCTTTTATTAAAACATTCCAACATGATTGAAAGTCCCGTGCATGGTGAGATTTTAACGATAATTGCATATTTGGTTTCATTTAATACATAAAACATATCATAAATTTACTATCTACAAGACCACACATTCCCGTACAATCCGTTTATGACTCGATCTTTAACAGCTTTAAGTCTCGTGATGACCATGACCCGAAGTTCTGTGCAACCTGCATTCACCACATACATTCACATTATTAGTACTTGGGGCATTATATAATCTAAAGTGTATGACTAAAGGATCACGCCGAGTTTTATCCTCATGTCGATTCCATCTCGTTATCCTTCTGAATTCGAGCATTTCATCTCAGAATTTAACCTTCGATGAGCATACAATATTATACCTGCACTTCATTTCATTCTCAAAAACAATTTGGTTAACATCGTAAATTTTATATATTAACACCATAATTATCTTCGTACGAGTCTCCTTAATTAGAAACGTATAATATAATAACACATGTACAAACCATCTAATTCAACTCTTTCATGTATGAAAGACCTACTACGAACATACATACCTCCCTTTCCAAATCTCTTACATATGTCTTACATGCTTACATAACCATTAACGAATCATAAACGCAACATCTATGCATAAATTCTCATACATACTAGTGTATACGTATATTCGTATCTAATAATGTTTAGCGATGGCTTCCACATTACTCCACCTTATGTGCATATATTAAGAATCTTACTTATAAGACTTAGCCAAATCATATCAAAACCATATTTACATATTCTAGTGTACATACCACGTCTTCGTACGGGTCCCGTAGTCTTCCGTTCTTACCCGAACCCCACAAAAACTTTAAAGTGGGCTTGGGGTACCTTTGGAAAGCTAAATGGGGCCTAAGAAACAAACAAAAGTGCGCAAAACGCGAAAAACGAGTTTCCTGCAACAAACCTGCGTAACAGCAACATTTGGCGTCGGCTGCAAAAGGGCTTGGCGTCGCCGATGCCCCTTCTGCAGCCCAAAACGTTGTTTTCCCGTTGTTTGGTCATTTAACTCATTCGTCGCGAATTCCGGAAGTTCCAAGACGTGATTGACCATATTCAAGCCCTCATATCCTTCTAGTACTAATCCCTAAGATCAAACCAACTACCACAACTTGCTAAGTTACTTTCTATGTTCGACCCGTTTGATCTTACCAAACATTCTCCATGACATATGAACTATAAGTATCTTACGACAACATTTCTTACCCATTTTCTTACATCCCATAATTATTCCTACATGACCTCTAATATTTATTCCAACAACTTCATTTATATACTAATAAGTAAGTTTCGGAGTTCACTTACCTTAGCGCCCATACTCGTTCTTGTTTCCTCGCCTCCTCGTGACCCGTTAGCCTTGTGTGCTTGAGTCCATCTCGATATGAATCCTATCCTTTCATATCATCACATTCGCATTATGGTTAGCACACATGTTCATTCATACAATCGTTCATTTCTTTCCATTCAACATTACTTAACTTTCAATAACCCAATACGCTTGTATAAGACATTGATGATAGTCACCTTGTTTCACATTTGCGCAAGGTCAATTATCATCACATATAACACATAGATGTTCGAATACGCATCACATGATTTTTCCTAATCTTACAATCGTGCTAGCAAACCTAACCATATTATTTCCCACATTCGTTGACTTTTCAGAAAGTCAACTGTCAAGCATACCAATCTTCACATTTAGACACATACATTCATCTTGACATGCTAGAATATAACTACCATACCATAACATTTCATACTCATGTTTTACGACTCATACAACCATAAGATCAACTAATTATACATAATCATTTTTATGAATTCCTACGCATGCTAGTATTCTTATGGAGTTCTCAATTATTATTCAATATTAACTAATTTAATGTGATACTAACATTATCCTTACTAGGAAATACGCACGTCATACAATGACACCAATTTTACCTCTTGATTCCAACTACATATTCGACTCAACATATAAGGTGTATCATACCTCAAGCATATAGTACAAGCTCCTAACGCATGATTCTTACCAAATCATTCCATCAATTAAATTCACACATGTAATCCCTCTAATACGTATTTCTCATGTTTATTTTATTATCAAATACATCATATTCACATTCTATATATTTTTCATCCATTACTTGCATCCAAACTCAACTAAAATCTCACCTAGGCATTTCATCAAACACTTGGTGTGCATGCCACTATCTAAGCATAACGTACAAGTTTTTCATGCTTTTGCTTCCTACTCATCACTTTCATCCATCAACACAAGTAAATACCAAGTAATTTCGATATCATCATCTACCTAACTAACAAGGATTAACCACATACAACATACTACATCAAATCTTGATCAAGGATTGGACATGGGTGATGCACCCATGTCGCCACTTTCACCAACACAAGGGGGTTTCACCTTTAAACATTAAATTACTTAGTATCATACATAGAATAAGCTCTAGTTGATCATTCTAACATATACCAATGCTCAATTTCAACAATTTCAAGGATTCATCACAAACCCAAATTCACACATGATCACCAAATTAAAAATTACAACTTACCTCATGTTTGTAAAGTTGAGATGATGATAGGTTTCATTCATGCATAAGATTTAGCTTCAAATCCTTCTTTAATTGCTTTGATTTAGGTGGTTGTGGAGGATCTCCTTTTTCTTCTTCATGTACATATGTATATGTCGACATATACATACCCCCCCCCCCCCACATTAAAAGCTGAATTTTTACAAATTTGCCCCAAATGTCACAATTAGTCCCTCTAATTGGCTTTTTGGTTATTTAAACCCAATACTCCTATTTCCAACCATCCAATCTTTATGTTAATAACTAAGTTACATAACTTAGTTATTTTATCTTATAACGTAAAGGAAGAAAAACATTCTATTAATTTCAAATTCGATTTTTTGGGCGTTACAAGTCTACCCCCCATAATAGAGGTTTCGTCCCCGAAACCTTCCTCGTCCTACTAATCGATTCTACTCTTACTTTTTCATTGTACTCATTAAAAGGGCACTCTAAAACATGAATACATTCGGGATCTTGGATAAATGTTTTATTCATAAGTAAACATAATTGTACGCATTGTCCCTACCTCCTTAAATCAAGCAAATTACTTTCATAATCACATAAACTTCGGAATCTTATCCAGAGCTCTTATTAGTGTCGTCTTCACTTTATAATGCTAGTTTCTAGCACACATCATCATTAGCGTTTCATACATTGGATTTATTCCAAGTGTATACTATTGCTCGTACCGACCTAAGTTTACGGCTTGTTTGTATTTTCTAATTAAGCACTATACATTCATACATTCACTAATCATAATAAATCAATTTATTCCATTTTACTCATATATCCTATATGATATTCCATTTTTTTATTTACCATGAGCAAACCCCAACATCCCATATTAATGTTCCCTCTAATTACTTACACATTATATGATGGGTCAACATACCATCGTATGCATACTACAAGCATTCAATTATCAATTCTTACTCATACTCACAAACTAAACATTTTACTAACTTTGATTTTTATTAATCGCATCCATTCATTTGTTGAGCTTCCGTCTATGCGCCTCCTTTCAACAATGTCTTGTTCAGATGAACATGGCCAACAAGCCCAGCATCAAAGTTAGCATTTTTCTAATGGTACTTGCCCTTAATACATTTCCTTCTAATATTTATTCTGCTCAGTGTTCAGGTACCTACAATTTTTTTTCACAAATTTCTTACATGTATGCTATAAATATCACACATGTCATTTCTTTCATACAATCCTTTCATTTTGTTAATTATTTCGTCAACTTTTTGTAGTTTGACCTTTTCAAGGTCAAACTAGCACTTCTACCTATCGTATATGTATTGAGGTACTCGTTTGTACTCCTTCCAAATCAAGCACACTTACAAGATGTTATCTTAGCTTTTCTTGTGAAAGTTTTCTTTCTTTGTAAATTACATAAGTCATTCATCTGTATCCTAGCCCTTCATTCATTTTAATCCTCATGGGTCGATTACTAACATGCTTCACATGTAACTTATTCAAAGCTTATTTCTTTCAACTAAGGTTTCTTGCTACTACAATCGCTTTCATTGGTTATACTTACTTGATAAATCAAATACTTCATGCTATTTTACTATTACTTGCTTAATAATTATTAATTTTACTTCGTTTGACTTTTTGGAGGTCCAACTCTAAATACATTCTTATCTATGTTTTATCAATTACTCAACTGGCCCGTTAGGAGGCGTTTCGCATTCTAGCTCATGCCTCCTACCTTTTATCAAAATTTTCATTACATCTTCAAACACAACTTCCTTAGTGGTGGTTTATTCTAGGAAAACTTTTACATTCCAAATTTTACCATCCGGTAAGACATTAAACCCAAGATGACTGTCAACCCAAAATGCTAAACGCATTTCATTTGGGTTAATCTATTACCCAAATCTGACCCATTCCTCTCTAGTTGAGCCATAAGCTTCTACCAAAAGCATGACCTTTTATACATACCTGGCGCAAGTCAAAACCATTGACTCGTTATTCATACCTTGCGATGGTCATTTCTTTCCAATTTGTGGCAACGCATACCCATACATTACGCTTACCTATAAGCATAAAACTTTGACAAAACAAAACATTAAATACCAGGTTCAAATGGCAATCAACATTTAACCCGCATGACTCATTTGTCCTTTTAACCATTCTTGCATACAAAGAATATTTGCATATTGACTTTTACACTAATTTGCATACAAACATATTTGCATATTGACTTTTACAGTATTTTGCATACATTCATATTTGCACATATATGTATAGATGCAATTTATAACATAACTTGAATATTATCCGCTTTCAAGAATATTTACTTATTTGGTCCGTATTTACTTACGGATTCAAAAATTTCCATTCTTATCATACCTTATTACTTGTTCTTAAGGTTTTATCATAACTTACATACGTATCTAAACTTTCTTTCTTACCTTTCATTTTTACTTGGTGAATCCGTACTTATCTACGGATTCAAACTTTTCATTCGTGCTTTTCGCTCGTGCCTTTCATTCTTACAAGTTTGATGCGAACATCAACTACGGATTCAAACTTTTATTTCATGCTTTTCTTTCTTATATGTTTGATCCGTTCTCACCTACGGATTCAAACCCTTCATTCGTGCTTTCCTTTCTACAAGTTTAATCTGTACTTCAACTACTGAATTTAGACTTTTCATTCGTGCTTTTCTTTCTTATAGAGTACTCTCAATTTCTTGAGAGTCTTACAACTCTTTTTACCCACACGTTCTGCTACCCAATTCTACCGGACATACATGCGATGATTATCATGGTCTCACGAATGTCATATGCTTCTTGCGTGCTGGCCAGAACGCAATCCACATACTAATTTCGTGCCTTCATATAATCATCACCTTATGGCCGAAGAATTGGGCTTCAGTTCGTGCAACATCCTTAAAACTTTACCAAGACAATACCATTGTCTTTCGTTTAACATTTACCCTCCCTGAGGAGATTTTCTCAACACAAATACCTATATATAGTAATATTGTGTACCTGGAGTCCATCTTCCTAAATACATGCTTTGGCATTCATCCTAGACCGCATCCTCAGAATATCCTCCTCAAATACTTAAGCTTACCTTGCATATACAATGCAGTTAGTTTCTTTATATTAATACATAAGTACATGCTTACATTCAACCCTACCTTTGTATTTTGATCGAGTCTTAGATTGTACGGGTTCTTTGTCACAAGAGCACACGAGTTTGAGTTCAAGTACTTACTTTCTCGTACTTGATTTCTCGAAAACCGGGGCTCTGATACCAACTTATAAGACCCTGTCACGCTTAAACCAAAAGACGCAGCGGAGATACGTACCATAAATTTCTTTTATTAAAAACATTCCAACATGATTGAAAGTCCCGTATATGGTGAGATTTTAACGATAATTACATATTTGGTTTCATTTAACACATAAAACATATCATATATTTACTATCTACAAGACCACACATTTCCCATACAATCCGTGTTATGACTCGATCTTCAACAGCTTTAAGTCTCGTGATGACCATGACCCGAAGTTCTATGCAACCTGCATTCACCACATACATTTACATTATTAGTACTTGGGGCATTATATAATCTAAAGTGTATGACTAAAGGATCACGCCGATTTTATCCTCATGTCGATTCCATCTCGTTATCCTTCTGAATTCGAGCATTTCAGCTCAGAATTTAACCTTCGATGAGCATACATATTATACCTGTACTTCATTTCAATCTCAAAAACAATTCGGGGTTAACATCGTAAATTTTATATATTAACACCATAATTATCTTCGTACGAGTCTCCTTCATTGGAAACGTATAATATATAATACACATGTACAAACCATCTAATTCAACTCTTTCATGTATGAAAGACCTACTACGTACGTACATACCTCCCTTTCCAAATCTCTTACATATGTCTTACATGCTTACATAACCATTAACGAATCATAAACGCAACATCTATGAATAAATTCTCATACATACTAATGCATACGTATATTCGTATCTAATAATGTTAAGCGATGGCTTCCACATTACTCCACCTCATGTGAATATATTAAGAATCTTACTTATAAGAATTAGCCAAATCATATCAAAACCATATTTACATATTCTAGTGTACATACCACGTCTTCGTACAGGTCCCGTAGGCTTCCGTTCTTACCCGAACCCCACAAAAACTTTAAAGTAGGCTTGGGTACCTTTTGGAAAGCTAAATGGGGTCTAAGAAACAAACAAAAGTGCGAAAACACGAAAAACGAGTTTCCGCAACGAACCTGCGTAGACAACAACATTTGGCGTCGGCTGCAAAAGGGCTTGGCGTCGCCGATGCCCCCTCTGCAGCCCAAAACGTTGTTTTCCCGTTGTTTGGTCATTTTAACTCATTCGTCGCGAATTCCGGAAGTTCCAAGACGTGATTGACCATATTCAAGCCCTCATATCCTTCTAGTACTAATCCCTAAGATCAAACCAACTACCACAACTTGCTAAGTTACTTTCTATGTTCGACCCGTTTGATCTTACCAAACATTCTCATGACATATGAACTATAAGTATCTTACGACAACATTTCTTACCCATTTTCTTACATCCCATAATTATTCCTACATGACCTCTAATATTTATTCCAACAACTTCATTTATATACTAATAAGTAAGTTTCGGAGTTCACTTACCTTAAGCGCCCATACTCGTTCTTGTTTCCCTCGCCTCCTCGTGACCCGTTAGCCTTGTGTGCTTGAGTCCATCTCGATATGAATCCTATCCTTTCATATCATCACATTCGCATTATGGTTAGCACACATGTTCATTCATACAATCGTTCATTTCTTTCCATTCAACATTACTTAACTTTCAATAACCCAATACGCTTATATAAGACATTGATTGATAGTCACCTTGTTTCACATTTACGCATGGTCAATTATCATCACATATAACACATAGATGATCGAATACGCATCACATGATTTTTCCTAATCTTACAATCGTGTTAGCAAACCTAACCATATTATTTCCCACATTCGTTGACTTTTCAGAAAGTCAACTGTCAAGCATACCAATCTTCACATTTAGACACATACATTCATCTTGACATGCTAGAATATAACTTCCATACCATAACATTTCATACTCATGTTTTACGACTCATACAACCACAAGATCAACTAATTACACATAATCATTTTTATGAATTCCTACACATGCTAGTATTCTCATGGAGTCTCAATTGGCAATATTATTCAATATTAACTAATTTAATGTGATACTAACATTATCCTTACTAGGAAATACGCACGTCATATAATGACGCCAATTTTACCTGTTGATTCCAACTACATAATCGACTAAACACATAAGGTGTTTCATACCTCAAGCATATAGTACAAGCTCCTAACGCATGATTCTTACCAAATCATTCCATCAATTAAATTCACACATGTAATCCTCTAATACGTATTTCTCATGTTTATTTTATTATCAAATACATCATATTCACATTCTATACATTTTTCATCCATTACTTGCATCCAAACTCATCTAAAATCAATAGGCATTTCATCAAACACTTGGTGTGCATGCCACTATCTAAGCATAATGTACAAGTTTTTCATGCTTTTGCTTCCTACTCATCACTTTCATCCATCAACACAAGTAAATACCAAGTAATTTCCATATCATACTCTACTAACTAACAAGGATTAACCACATACAACATACTACATCAAATCTTGATCAAGGATTGGTCATGGGTGATGCACCCATGTCGCCACTTTCACCAACCCAAGTGGGTTTCACCTTTAAACATTAAATTACTTAGTATCATACATATAATAAGCGCTAGTTGATCATTCTAACACATATCAATGCTCAATTTCAACAATTTCAAGGATTCATCACAAACCCAAATTCATACATGATCACCAAATTAAAAATTACAACTTACCTCATGTTTGTAAAGTTGAGATGATGATAGTTTTCATTCATGCATAAGATTTAGCTTCAAATCCTTCTTTAATTGCTTTGATTTAGAGGGTTGTGGGAGGAACTCCTTTTTCTTCTTCATGTACATATGTATATGTCGACATATACATACCCCCCCTCCACATTAAAAGCTGAATTTTTATAAAGTTTGCCCCAAATGTCACAATTAGTCCCTCTAATTGGCTTTTTGGTTATTTGAACCCAATACTCTTATTTCCCACCATCCAATCTTTATGTTAATAACTAAGTTACATAACTTAGTTATTTTATCTTATAACGTAAAGGAAGAAAATCATTCTATTAATTTCAAATTCGATTTTTGGGGCATTACAGATGACGGGAGCAAAACTTGGCTCGTTGCAAGTATTGTAACAAATTTTACGTCGAATCCGCAAACTCCACTTTGAGAAACCACGTCGAAAAGCCATATTGCAAGGCGCTGAAACAAGAACCCACTAAAACCTTCGATGACAAATAAAGGCGGTTTGTGGGCCTACAGTGTTGAAACGGCTCGGGAGGAAATGTCAAACTTTGTGATCCAAGAAAGCTAGCCTTTCAACCTTTTCAACAACCAATGTTATACTCAGCTTATTCAAAGAACTCTCATGTAAGTTGTACTACTATTAGAAGAGATTGTTTTAAAATGTGGAAAAAGCTAAAAATGATTTTTTTTATTGAAAGCTTGCAAACCTGTGTTAACTTAACTAGCAATATTTGTTCGACACCGCACGGTTCACCCGACTTATACATTTGTGTCATTGCCCATTAGATTGAACCGTCGTCGTGACAAACAATGAAACGTACGATTGTGTTTAAATTGTTTGATTACCCTCACATCAGTGAAAATATATTCCACGTTATGGATAAGTTATTAAAACTTACAAATTACAAGAAAAGTTTTTTTAATATCTTTTGATAACATCTCAAACAATACGGTTGCGGTAACACATTTAAAATTAAAATATAAATCAATTTGTAACGGATTTTTTTCCATAGCCAATGTGTTGCACATTATAGCTTATATCATTTTCATCGTTCTCATAGTGAATGAATTTTTGGTCCTTCCATCATAGCCCAATATTTCATCATCCAAGTTTCTCTAGTTTGATTGTTGATATCATAGTTATTCAAAATCGCTACTTGGAACCTCGATAGGTATATCCACCACAATGATGCTACTAACCTGAAACCTTTCGGAAAACATAATAAACTTTTGTGAAAATATTATATGCATAAAGAAACTATCAAACGAGTACCGCAATGCAAAGTGTCGCCCCTGTCACATCGTATGAGCACCCCACTAGCCATAAATATATAGAAATTCATAATACTAAATATAATGGGTTTAAGAATTCAAATTACGAAAATTGGTTACAAAAAACAATAGGTAAAGAAAAAAAAAGAGAGTGACTTAAACTTGACAAAAAAACAAAAAGAAAAGGTATAAAAATTTACTAGGATAAATTACACTTTTCGTACTTTATGTTTGTATCGGATTGCAATGAATGCCCTCTAACTTCAATAATTACAGTCACAATATTTATTTGAAAAACCCATCACACATTTCGTCTTTAAGCACTAACCAAGATAAATTTAAACGTTAAGTGAAGTCACGTAGACCCCACGTGAGGACATTTATGTCCTTTCACCCCCTAATTCTTCCTCTTATAACTCTCCTCTCACAACTATTTTCTCTTTCTCTATCTAGCTTTTCTCCACCACCATCATACGGCTACCACCACCACCCCGACGACCACCGACACCACTAACGAAACCACCATCTCCGACAAATTGGGGGTATTTGAGTTGCAAAAACCACCAAAGATAGGATGTGGGATACTTCAGCCACCAATGTTCACCACCACCATCTCCTCTGCCATCACCACCGACAACACCGCCCACCACCACTCCCCACCTCCGGCGACCAAGAACCCCCAACGTCCACCACCACTTCCCACCTCCGGCGACCAAGAATCCCCAACGACCACCACCCAGATCTAGATGCAGACTTTACAGCCACTCTCTTTACCAGTTGCTCTCTCTAAAATGCACACATAGTGCTATGTGTGCGGGTTTAAAAACGTGATGAAGATGACCATCTTCGTACACTCATTTTGTTTCTCTTTTTTAAAAATCCAATGACAGAGACATTTTTTGTGTACGTGACTTATGTTTTTCTCTCTCTAACATCCGATGACAACGACAATAGTTGTTTGTGGATAATTTATTTTAACAATTTCAATTTGAAACGAACTGAATCTGCTGTGGTGCTTTGCCGGAAAAGGAAGTAAGAGAGGTGGGGTTTTGGATTTAAGATAGAGAGTTGGAGGTGTTTTTATAAATATACTTTTACATAATAGGTAGGAAAAAATGACTAAAATACCTTCATGGGCGTTGCTGATGATTTGACTTAACATAAAATTCTAACCAGAGTAATGCTAAAGGACGAAAGGCATAATGAATTTTTCCAAATAAAGAATTGTGACTGTAATTATTGAAGTTAAAGAGCATCAATTGCAATCCGATAAAAACATAAAGGACGAAAAGTGTAATTTACCAAGTTACCACTTAAAAATGGGTAAATTTGAATTTCTTTTTGGTTTAGTAAGAAAAGGTAAAATATTCATTCACTAATCTATTTTTTCATAAAATGGGTATATTTGATATTTTAGCTTTTAGGAAAGGAAAGGGATATACGTAATCAAATTTTTGGTTGGGTATATTAATTTATAAAGTTTGTATATTATTTCCCAATTTTTATATGTTATTGTTATTTAATTTTTGAAAACTTGAGCTATTAAATGTCGCTAACACTTAAGGGGGTAGGAATGGCAATGGGTCGGGTTCAAGCCGGGTATTTGTAATCCCAAGCCCGTACCCAGTTGTAATTCTTTGCTCCCTACCCAGCCCGTTACCCGTCGGGTATTTGTCGGGTAATTACTTATTGGGTATTTATCGGGTATTAGGTATACTCGTTAATTTGTTAAAATACCATTGAGACTCCTATGTATATTTTTTACTCTAACTAATATTTTTATATTTACTATTTTAATAACTACAATAAAGGATAATATAACCAATAACATACATATCATATTCAAATCATATTTGAAACTATTTGAAACATATATCTACATAATTAATTAATTAAGGTATTACTACTTTGGAGCACGTAATGTCAGTTTATTATTTTGCATTTAATCAAAAACCAGACATGAAAAATAGTAGTAATCCCAAGTAATATCCCTAACAACTTGAAATGTATTTAGAAAATCTCAAAACTAACACACATTTTTAGTCTGTATAATAACAACATAACTAAACATAAAATCTTGTATGTGTATGTTAAAGTCTTGAAGACAAACTACATAGCAAAATCTATGAATTATGAATAAGTGTATGCACTAAAGTTTATATAAATGGAATAGTAAATTTCAATTAATATACTTTTCGGGTATAATTTGGGTAAACCGGCGGGTATCGAACGGGTATTACTAAATCTCATACCCATACTCGTATCTGTACCCGATTTTTTTATAGTTTTAGTCCCATACCCGCCGGGCTTCATGTACACCCGACCTATATGTTTTGGGTTTCGAATATACCGTCGGACTTTGGCTTTTTTACCATCCTATTCAGAGGTAACTTTTATTGTTTATAGTTTATGTTTCAAAAAATATATTTTACGTGGCCAAGGGGAATCAACGTAAAACAATTAACAATTTTATCATTATGTGGTAATTTTAGTATTTATGTGTTAGACACTTGCTATTTATGTTTTTGTGTTACTTTACCATTCGATTGTGTGTAGTTTACAACTTAAATTTGAGAGGCAATCTGAAGACAACGGCTATATATGTTGTTATCCACTGATTGAGTCACTGCGTTGCATACAATGTGTCGTGTTGGTTATATGACTATCGTGTTGCATACAATGTGCCGTGTTGGTTATATGACTGTCGTATTAGATAGTTTGATCTAGAGCCCCTTCTTCTATATAATAACACATGCTTGTATAAATTTATATGATATACTTTAGTTCTTTTTTTAATCTTCGTATCTTATTGAAGGGGTATGGTCCCAAAATTCTGTGCCGGCTACATGATATATTTAAACATGTAAGAATGTAAATTGTAAGTAAGAGTTTGGATAGAGGGGTAGGTGTATGAAGTAGAATTTATTATACACAAATGAACTGGATTATAAGATGTATGCACACTATTGAATCATGTGTATTCGAATGTGTGAACTCTCATGTGTAACTTGTAAGTATTTATGGTGTTAATATACATGAGTATTAACGATGTTAATCGTTTGCCTTTGAGAATGAAATGAAGTGCAAGCACGTTATTGTTGATTCACTAAAGATTAGATGCCGAGATGAAATGCTGGAATTCAGAAGGATAACTGAATGGAATGTATACAAGAATCGAACGAGATGAGACCCTATAATTATGAATCTTAGATACATATAATGTGTACTAATGATGCGAATGTATGTGGTGAGTGCATGTTTGTACGGAATTATGGATTATCATCATGAAGGACAAGTGGTTGAAGATCGAGTTAGAGAGACATGGATTGTACGGAATGGGTGGTTATGTAATTAGTATTAGTATGTTATATTTGTTATACAAATGAAGGATAAATGATGTAATTCTTATAAAGAAGTCATTTTTAAATGGTTTTCAACTTTAAAGGAACGTTATAAAGAAAGAAACTTTATGGTACGTATTTCTGTTGCGTATTTATGATCAAAACGTAGGGTGTTTCAATTCAAGTCTTTGCGCAATGTGAACATGAAGCTTAACCCGAGCAAATGTTATTTCAGGATGGAGGAAGGAAAGTTATTGGGCTTCATTGTTACGAAGGGTGGCTTCAAGGTTAACCCTGAAAAGGTCCAAGCAATAGAGTGCAAGCCATCGCCAAGTAGTATCAAGGAAATGCAACGATTAGCTAGCAGGCTAGCCGTGCTTAACCGTTTTTTTTATCCCCCTTCATCAGAGCCCTGCGCAATTGCGTCAAGAAGAATGAGTTTTGTTGGACTGTCGAAACAGAGGACACATTCAAATAAATATAGGAGTGTCTGATTCAACTCCCAAGCCTCACCGCCCCGCGCGAGAAGGAACTGCTGGTCCAATACCTATCGGTTTCAGACAAAGCTGTAGGTGCAGTACTCCTGGTGGATAGGGAAGGGGTGCAGACACTGTTTACTATGTGAACCGCATGTTGACAGATTCAGAACAAGATATTCAATCATGGAAAAGCTAGTCCTAGCACTAGTCCACGCGTCAAGAAGGTTGCACAAATACTTCACAGGGCATGTGATCAATGTCCTCACCGACTAACATATTGGGAACATTTTAAGAAAACCAGAGATTTCAGGAAGGTTGGCCAAATGGGCGATTGAGTTGGGAGGCCATAACATTGTTTACAAACCAAGACCAGCGATCAAGGGTCAAATCTTGGCAGAATTTGCCACAGAAGTACTGTTGACAAGATCAAAGAATGTGAAGGCATTAAAAGCCCTGCGTCGAGACAAATAGAGAAATTTTGGTCGCTCTACACTGATGGGGCATCAAATGATGACGACGCAGGCGCATGTTTATGGTTGTTAGCCCCGAGAAGCACGAATTTACATACGCCATCCGACTCGACTTCAAGAACACAAATAATGAGGCCGAATACGAGGCATTCTTAGCAGGGTTACGAATGGCAGTTAAGATGGGTGTGAAGAACTTGGAGGCGCATGTTGACTCCATTTTGGTGGCAGGGTAGATCAATGGATTATATGACGCTAAGGGCGAAATTATGGGTTGTATCTCGAACAAGCTAAGGTATTGATCCACAAATTCCAATCATTCAAAATCATACACTTCAATAGAATCGAGAACAAGCCAGTAGACGCGCTCAGCAAGTTGGCTGCTACAAGTTTTTCAGAATTTGGTAAAGGACGTACGAATCGAAGTGCTCATAAACCCTTTTGTTCCTTTGCGCCAAGTAAACGTGATCGAGTTAGGGTCACCATCATGGATGACCCCCATTATCCAACATTTGCAAGCAAGAGTCCTTCCAGCCAACAAGGCGAAAGAAAGGAAAGTCCAGCATAAGGCACTAGAACAGAGGGATCCTGTACCGACGATCGTATATAGGACCACTCATGCTATGCGTAGATCCACAAGATGCAAATTACCTGATTCGGGAGATTAATGAAGGAATTTGTGGGATCCACGTAGGACCGCGTTGGTGGTTACAAAAGTGATGAACGCCGGGTACTATTGGTTAGGTATGCACTTGGATGCAGTGAAAGCGCTGCATAAATGTGGCTCTTGCCAACGTCATGCACCAAAGACCCTACGCTCGAAGAACGCTCATAGTCCAGTTTTAACAGCTTGGCCTTTCCAACAAAGGGGCATTGATATGGTGGCCGCTTCCCTGACGCACCAGGTGTGGTAAAATTCATTATCGTCGTGTCGATTATTTCACAAAATGGGTGGAAGCTAAGGCCCTTGCTTCGACAACCGCTATGGTTGTTCGAAATTGCATTTGTGAGCACATTATTTATCGATTCGGATTGCCTTTGTGCATCGTCACTGACAATGGCCCCAAATTTGCCTCAAAAGATCTCCAAGAATGGATGAAGGAGTTGAATATAGAGCATATTTTTTCTTCCGTGGTACATCCCAAGGAAACGGTCAAATAGAAAGCATCAACAAAAGTATAGTTGAGACGATTAAAGCAAGATTGGGCACAAAGAGAAGATGACGGGTCGATGAACTCCCAAGTATATTACGGATCATCGCACCATGCCCAAAACGAGTAATGGCGAAACCCCTTTAGACTGGTCTATGGCTCACTGCGTTGCATACAATGTGTCGTGTTGGTTATATGACTGGTATTAGATGGTTTGATCTAGAGCCCCTTCTTTTATATAATAACACATGCTTGCATAAATTTATATGATATATTTTAGTTCTTTTTTAATCTTCGCATTCTACCATACTTTGCAACTCATTTTTAGTCGACTGGGGCTTCTCCGTAAGTTTACGTCGTACGTATTCTAGCCACATCATATAATTACCTACGTATAAGTTGAAGTATATGATATGAACGTTGCCCTCAATATTCAAAACATGAAAACAATTATATAGAAATGGTGAAGAGCATAAAGCAAGAACAAAAGAACTCACTGGTATGCATACTGGCTACTCACTGTTAGCTTAATTTGTGCGCATGGCATGTGATGGTACCAACACCGACCCCAACTTCTAATGCGTTGTCATTGTCATTCAACAAATATATAGCATTATAAAATGAAATTTTAAAATAAACCTTGTTAAAAAAATCCATCAATGGATGAACTAGTTGTTATAAACTAAAGCATATAATTGAAACCAAGTAGGATTATTGTGCAAATGAGTCTTAATATATAAATTGGTTTAACGTGAAAAGTGAAGAAGGGATTTTTTTTTTGAATTTATTTTCTCATTTTATTAAGCATGTATTTTAGTCACAGAATCTTTAAAAAAAATCATGATTTTACACTAGTATAGTATTTTTGTAATTACTCTAAAGTAATTATAATTACTCTAGAGTAGAGTAAAATCATAATTTTTTTATTATTATTTTTCTTTTTTTTTTTACATTTTACGATTAAACATACTTAATTAGATAAAAAAGATTCAAAGAAAACTTCTTTTACTTCTCTATTAAGACCATTAAAGCTCATTTGTATTTAATCTTTACACCTTAAATTAAACGAGCGGAACTTGAAGCTAGCTAGAACTTAGTCACAAACCGAATTAAGCTCAAACTCTCTTAAGTTAAAGTAGCTCGGCACCTAGTTTCATTTCCACAAGTTTAGTCAAAAATTAAGTGTGTTTAATTGGGACTTTAATTTAGAATCAACTTGAGTATACATAAAGGGTAATTTCATCTCATTTTCAATATTTAGGATTGCTAAATTACCAAATTAGATAAGTGGGCCAAAAGTACAGCCAACAAGCTTTTGCATGCTTGGAAAAACTGACCCAAAATAAGGCAACATAACATTCTACCTGCCACACCCTTCCTCTTATATCTAACTTCATAAACACCCCCTCAAAATTTCATTCTTACCTATTTTCACTCTTTCCGAAAATATACCACCCTCTTTATCTTAAAATGGAGCAGTTGATGTTCTCTGGAGGCCCCTCTTTTTGGTCATTTGAGATGCTGTTGCCACCTGCAACTGTCCATTTATACAATAAAAACATATATAAATGATGTATGATATCTTTAGCACATGTAATATTTAAACGAAACGATCATATGAACCTGTTGTTGTTGCCTTTTGAGCATCGCGTTTTCTTCTTTCAAACGTTCGACTTCGTTTTCCAACTCATTGGTGTAAGCCTGGGTAACATTGACCAAAGGTTAACAAGCATATGTGAATCACCCTCATACAAGTTCAAAACTAAAATTGTATATGTTATTAATATGTGTCCAATGGTCAGAATGATAATAATTCACTAAATACTTTTTAGGGGTGAAATTAGTTAAAAATCTTACTCAGCTGCTAATCTCAAGACTGCATGCAAATAATGACTTAATCCAATGTCTTCCTATTCAAAACTAAGATATACCTACAACAATTTGTATAATGACATTATAGAAGGTTTCATGGTTGCATTAAGCTGACAAAACGAATCAAAAAACAATTCATATGAAATTTAACACACTAAATTATCATTATATTTATTATTATTGCTATTACTGTTATTATTATAATATTACATAATTTAGTGTGGCATATGATTGGTAAAGTGTCAAAATTGCACTCACTAGCCTTCTTTAATAATAGGAACTCTAGTTTCTCTTGACCTTCAAAACTAGGCCATATATATGCTACCTTAACACAAATATTAAAAAAAAATCTTTCTGATACATTAATTTCTCTTGTTTTATTTTTACAAGTTCAATACATATATAGAGTTTTATTTCAACACACACACATATATAGGGTAATTATACCCATTATATATATAAGAGAGAGAGAGAGAGAGATTGCCAACTTAACATGTATACAAGCAATAAATAATCACTGAAAATTGTTTGTTGACAGTAATACAAAAGAAACAAAATGCCTATACCCCACAAAAATACATCAAAGATTCAAAGAATCATGCTTTGAGCGAGGGACCAGATGAATGACGTTTGTAAAAGATTAAATCTGCTTAAGATGATCATACAAAACCAATGAATTAAAGTTACTATACTCAATTTAATAATTCAAATATATTATATTATATATAAAATAATATATAGGAAACCTATAGAATTTACCATATACATTTATTATGAAACAAATAACACACATTAATTGGCAATCAAAAGAATTTGAACTCCAAGATTATATACACGAGTAGTAATATGTCAAAATCTTCATTTAAATGTTTTGTGAATTTTGGATAGTGAAAAACGAGTTGCAACAAATAATAATACTTAATAAAAATAGTGAGTCAACTCAATAATAATACTTAATAAAAAATAGTGAGTCAACTCGTGCTAACTGGCTTGAATACACAAGAACTAAAGTTTTACCAACCTGCTTTCTAGCCCTTGACCGAGCGGCAGACTCACGGTTCTTGATCATCCGCTTGTGCCGGCGGTCACCACCGGTCCGGTCCGTCGCCGGTAAGATCCTCATCCCACCAATGTTATTCCCCAGCAACCCTGAAGACGAGTTAGCCGAGGCTAACACTTGATCATCAGTCAGAAAGTTGAGCTGGTCCGGGCCGGAGTTGAGGTTGAACAGCATGGGCTGCTGCGGCGGCGGCGGCGGTGGTGGTGGCGACGGCGATCCATACACAGGTGGAGAAAGAGAAACACTGGTGGGTGTGTCATTACTTGAAAAGGGTTTTGCAAGAAAGTCTTGGAGGATGAACCCACGGTAGCCCTTGCCGGCGGTGGCATGGTGGCTGGTGGCAGAGAGGTTGATGTCCTTCCACACCTCCTCCATTGTTCTGGTGGTGGTGGAGAAGTTGCAAGAGGTGGTGGAGGAGGAAGATGAGGAAACCCTAGTAAGTTTATGGTGATCTTTGGTTAGATTGTTGCTATCATCACCATGATGAGATAACATTTGTGTGTGTGTGTGTTGAGTGTGTGTTAAAAATGTGTGTAAGAAATCAAATATGACATATGTCATAGGACACAAGAGGTATATCAAAGCATTGTTCATTGTACTAAAAGTCTAATAAGGAGTAGTACCCTTTGAGGCATGAATGATCATTGATAATTGGCGTTTTGTGCCTCAAAAACCTATGATGTGGTGGCAACAAAGATGCTTAAATTTCAAACACATTCAGTCACTAGTATTAAATTACATCAATTTTAACCCATATCAGGAATCGAATCCTCATCTCTCCTCAAAAGACAGATAGCATCTACCACCCCACCAAAGTGGTGATGGCTCCATTTGTTGAGTCTACTTGGGAAATTCTGATCTCTTTATATACGCATGCCAATTTCATTGCCCTTTTTTATGATAATAAGATATGTCATAGGTTCTTTATAAGACCTTCAAAATAACTAAACATATGTGGACCACAACTAAGTGTTCAACAAATCATAGCATTACCTAGATATTGCGTAGATTACCTGGATATTGACGATGAAAGATTCTAAATTTTTGTTTGTCGTATGATGAGATTTAGGATGAATTATCATCAAACATAGTTTTAGGGTTTTTTTTGCTAATTAAATAAATATATAGGATAAAACAAAAAAAAACAAGTAAGATACCATGATAATGAAATGGGTGGAAAAGATTCCTTGTATGAATATGGCCTACCGTCTCGCTCGCCTACTTGGAGACGGAGACGTTTGTAAGGGAGTAGGGATGGCAAAATATACTCGAGCTCGACAGGTATACTCGAAACCTGACATAAATGGGAAGGATATACCCGATACCCGACGGGAATTGGGCCGGATATGGGATTAGTTTTAAAAATTTTCGCGGGTATGGGATTAGGTGATGCCCGACCTGATTACCCGAAACCACATACTCATTTACCCGAACTATATACCCGATCATATACGCGTATTTTTTAATTTATATTTTTATTTTCCATAACTCTTGTCTATTAGTGATTTATTTTAGTATGTTCGCGGTGTAAAAAAATAAATTTCCTTTTAGTATATGTGTTTGATAATAGCACTTATATTTTGTATGTTGTGAAGTATAAACATATAAGTGTATAGATATTATAAATTTATAATTAGTTTATGATAAAACTTATATTATGTAATGTACGGTTTTTTATTTATAATAGTTATTGAATAAATAAAATATATAATAATTATAATAGTAAAAAATGTATTTGGAAACCCCAAACGTATATCTTTTTCCAAATTAATGGGTATATCCGATACCCGTCGGGTATGGACACGATTTTACAAGCGGGTATGTGTATGGGATTACCAATACCCGACCCGAACCCAACCCATTACCATCCCTATAGGGGAGTGGAGACGGTGCATGGTGGAGCAAGCTAGCCTGCATGGCTTAGCGGTGCCACTAGGGAACATCACCCACCATAGTGACACGATATGGTGAAAGACGAGGGGAGAGGCATTCAAATGTTGAGCGGTGAAATTGTTTTTAATAATCTTGCATTTGCCATTTAATTTGATTTTCTATAATAATTTGTGATCGTTAACGTTTTTAAAAAAGAAAAAAAAACTAAATGCATAATATTACTTAAAAAAATTGTCAACATTCATATATAAATTTTATGAAAACTGAGTTGTATTCAAAATCAAGAAACTTTTTGTCTCGTTGAATCCTATACCATAGATTGTGGGTTGCTATTTTGGAGAATGTCGATACCGATAATGTTTATTATACATTTTCATCATGTTTGTTATACATGTTCTATCATGTTCATTAATGCTTAGTGTTTTAGATTGTTATTATTAGGTTATCTAGCAATTGTTTTATGATCTGCAATAGCCTCTACAATCAAAAGAGAGGTAGTGCAAGTGAAGATCTTTTGAATACAATTAATGACCAATGTCCTTTGATAAAGAGTTAATTACGTTGTTAGTCCCTATAATTTATTGAAAGTAACAACCTAGGGTACTAATAGATTAAAGAAACATTCTAAGGTATTAACTTTTCAATTTGTAACAAACTAGGGTACTAACACTTAACCCAGTTTAATTTTAACCAAGTTCAAGGGTAATTAAAAACTCTATATCTCTGTATGTCACACCCCAACCGATGATGGAATCATAGGGCGCGACACTAGGCAAATCAGATTGTCCAAGAGAATCCATAACAACTATTATGATCGACAATGTTTAAAAGTTCAATTTCCCATACAATTAAACAAAAGTATTTCAAATAGTCAATACAGATTTCATGTCTCTCAAACAAAGCTAATCCGACAACCTAGATTTTATTGTGGGTTTCTAGATGTCCTATTCGATTTGCAACATAAGCTAATCCATCAACCTGTTACATACGTTAAAATCAAAGTCAATATAATAATGTAAAGGTGAGCATACAGGTTTAGCATAAGTATAGTAAATAAGCGTTTCGCATAAACCGCATGAACATACGTAAGAGATGTGAATTACGTTAACAACATTGATACAAGTAACCATCAAACCGCAAGTGCGAGTCACGCAAACAAGTGTCCACGTACTAAAGAGAAAATAAAGCAAGATATAAAAGTGTGAGCCTTAACAACCCCGGGCCTCCGGGTGGCGGGTCAACCTCTAGCAAGCTATCATGTTAAGGGTGGAATACAAGTCATCAAGCAAATAACATACAGTTCAGTGATTCACGTATAGCCATGTACGAGCGGGTTGCGTTTAAAGTGTATAAACGTTGTGTGTAGTGTTTTGATAAAGAGAACGTATGTAACACCCAAAAGTGCATTAAAGAGAAAACGGGTCAAGTATACTCACAATGAGTGCGCAAACAGTTAGGAGTGGGTAGAGGAGAGCGGGGAGAGTGTCGGGTCAGCCTGTAACAGGAACAGAAGTGCATCAGTCTTCCATAGTGCTGAATAGGTCGAAATGTAGTGTTGGTGCGAGAAACAGGTCAATTCATACGAATTGTTCCAGTTTGCACGAATTGGTGAATTCGTACGAATTGTGATTCGTACGATTTGATCTGTTTAGTGTCCAAAATCGAGTGTTTTCGCGTCGTTTCTTCGGGAAATCGAGTATCCATCCTTCCAACCTTAAGTTACTGAGCAAACCAAAAGCTGGGGAGGTCGTTAGAGCGAGTTTAGTCACTTGTGGGAGCTCGGACTGGTTCGTACGAAGTGGTCAGTTCATGCGAGCCAGTCCAGTTCACACGAGTTGACTGTCTTGCGTCTTCGTGCGTCCAGAACTGAGTTTTTGTTTAAATCGGATATGATATCGAGTCCTTTTCATGACGGTTTAGACACCACTTTGTTCCACTGTTTAGTGAACGAAACATATGTCGGTTTTGGTCCGTTTATGTGTGAAAATCAAGTTTTAACAGTTTTCTCAGGATATCACACTTGAAGAGTTGAAATAACAAGATTTCTATCTTGGAAAGCCAAAGCTATGCCCAATTTACTCGTTTAAGTGTGATTCTAAGCTAAAAAAACAGAAGGTTTTGTGAAAAAGATGAAGATTTCGTAAACAGAAAAGTTTAGATGAAATCGGAGATAAACTCGTGTAAAATCGTAGTGGAAATCGTTGTGTTTCGCGTGAAAATAGTTGTTTCTTCCTTGGAAAATCAGAGAAAACGAGTTGGGAGAGGTTCTGTGCGAAGTAGCAGCAAGAGGAGTGTGCATGAGGGAGTGTGGTATTTATAGGAGAGGAGGAGGAGCTGGATGTCAATTCGTATGAATTGTTCAATTTGTACGAATTGGCCAGTTTCGTACGAATTGTTTCCAATTCACGTGCCGGCTGTTCGTTTGGTGTTTGCTTTCGTATTAGTTAGTTAGGTTAAGTGTTTTGGCGAGGTGTTAAGTGTTGCGTTAACAACATAATGCGATAGGGCGAGTTGCGTGAGCGAGCGAGCGTTTAAGCGATAGTTCAACTATATAAAACATAAACATATAAAACACACGACATTACATAATCCATATAAATGACTGGTTTTGCGATTAGTGTCATAAGCGAGGTCGTAGGCGCGAGTGGTTACCGAACAAACAAACACACTCGGCATATAATTTAAAATAGTTCCATGTAATTCGTGTAGCGTTAGCGTTGCGAGTATTAAGCGTTTAAGTATGATGTTATGTTGTGTGATGAAATGTATTTAGTAACAAAAACCACTTTTTATATCGAATCTTAGATTACAAAATGGTTACAAATGGATAAATGGTAAGCAGATAACAACCAAAAAGTTAGGTTGTTACAGTCACCCCTACTTTAGAAAATTTCGTCTCGAAATTTAAGTAGTAGAAGTAATGAAGAGATGTGGATATTTAGCTTTCATATCATTTTCGATTTCCCAAGTGAATTCGGCACCACGTTTGCCTTCCCATCGGACTTTCACAATAGGAATCTGACTGCGTCGAAGTTTCTTGGTCTCTCAGTCCATGATTTCTACTGGCTTTTCCACAAAATGCAGAGACTCGTTTATTTGCAAATCTTCGAGAGGTACATGAAGATTTTCTTCAGCTAGACACTTCTTGAGGTTTGAGACGTGGAAAGTCGGATGTACGTTGTTGAGTTCCGTCGGTAATTCGAGTCGATAGCCCACCTTGCCAATTCTTTCCAGAATCTTAAAGGGACCTATGTATCGTGGCACGAGTTTCCATTTCTTTCCAAATCGGATCACTCCTTTCCAAGGTGAAACCTTTAAGAGAACGTGATCACCAACTTCGAACTGTAGGGGTTTGCGGTGTTTATCGGCGTAGCTCTTTTGATGATTGCGAGCTTTCAGGAGATTGTCTCTAATCTGGGGAATTTTGTCTGTCATTTCTTGTATTAACTCGGGACCAGTGATCTGTGCTTCTCCGATCTCGTGCCATACAATAGTCGATCGACATTTTCAACCATAAAATGCCTCAAAGGGTGCCATCTGAATACTAGTATGATAACTGTTATTGTACGGAAATTCTATTAAAGGTAAATGCGAATCCCAATTACCACCAAAATCTATGACACACGATCGAAGCATGTCTTTGAGAATGCGCATAGTACGCTCTGTCTGACCGTCGGTCTGAGGATGGGATTCGGTACTGAGATTAAGAGTAATACCGAGTGCGGACTAAAATGTCTCCCAGAGACGTGAAGTAAAGTGGCCGTCGTGGTCAGAGATAATGTCACGAGGCGTCCCGTGTCGACAAATAACTTCGTCGGGGTAGATTTGTGCTAATCGTTCAACCTTATAGTCTTCTCGTATCAGAATAAAGTGAGCAGATTTCGTAAGACGATCAACGATAACCCAAATGCTATCGTGACCAGAAGTTGTGCGGGGGAGTTTTGTAACGAAATCCATGGCTATACTCTCCCATTTCCACATAGGAATGTCGGGTTGCTCGAGTAAACCAGAGGGTCGTTGATGTTCGGCTTTAACTTTCGCACAAGTTAAGCATTTCAAAACCTACAGAGCAATATCCTTTTTCATGCACGGCCACCAATACCTAGAACGGAGGTCCTGGTACATCTTGTCGGCACCGGGGTGAATGGAATATCGAGATTTGTGGGCTTCGGTCATCAATAACTCTCGGAGGTTATTACGGCTAGGGATCCAAATGCGATTGAGAAAGTAATAGATGTCGTTGGACTTACTCTCCAGCTAAGCTTCGGCACCACATTTCATTTCCTCATACAAGGTATTCTCAATAAAACATGCGTGTTGGGTTTCGCGAATTAGGGTTTCGAGCTCATTCTTGGATTGAACGTCACAAATGCTATACACATAGCTTCGTCGACTGAGAGCATCGGCTAAGACGTTTGCTTTGTCGGGATGGTAGCGTATCTCACAATCATAGTCGTTGAGAAGTTCAACCCATCTGCGTTGGCGCATGTTCAGTTCTTTCTGATTAAAGGTATGTTGTAAGCTCTTATGGTCGGTGAAGACCGTACACTTTGTACCATAAAGGTGTGTTGCCGTATCTTTAACGCAAAAACAACTGCACCGAGTTTGAGATCGTGGGTAGTGTAGTTCTTCTCGTGGATTTTGAGTTGTCGAGACGCATACGCGATAACCTTGTCTCGTTGCATAAGAACACAACCGAGACCTAGGTCAGAGGCATCGGAATAAACAACAAAATAATCGCCTCCGTCAGGAAGTGTAAGAACGGGAGTGTTGCAAAGCATGCGCTTGAGAGTTTGAAAGGCTTCCTCCTGTTTGGAACCCCAAACAAAAGGTTTATCCTTGTGAGTCAAAGAGGTAAGAGGTACAACGGTCTTCGAAAAGTCGACGATGAATCGACGGTAAGAACCCGCCATTCCAAGAAAAGAATGGATTTTGGACGGTGTCTTCGGAGCATTCTAACTCTTTACAGCTTCAATCATTGCGGGATTAGTGTGAATTCCCTGGCCATTAACGATGTGACCGAGGAATTGGACTTCTTTGAGCCAAAACCCGCACTTCGAGAATTTGGCGTAAAGACGATTTCCTTGGAGAAGTTCGAGAACTAAGCGGAGATGTCATACGTGTTCGGCTCTCGACTTCGAGTAGATAAGAATATCGTCGATGAAAACAATGACGAAACGATCCAAAAAGGCTTTGCACACACGGTTCATTAATTCCATGAAAACCGTGGGAGCGTTTGTGAGACCAAAAGGCGTGACCACGAATTCATAATGGCCATAACGAGTACGAAAGGCGGTTTTCGGAATGTCTTGCTCATGTACACGTAGCTGGTGATATCCGGAACGTAAATCTATCTTCGAAAAATAAGTAGCACCTTATAGTTGATCAAACAAAACGTCGATTCGGGGAAGAGGGTAGCGGGTTTTTACTGTAAGTTTGTTAAGTTCCCTATAATAAATGCACATTCGGAACGATCCATCCTTCTTTTTCACAAAAAGAACGGGTGCGCCCCATGGAGATGTGCTCGGGCATATAAAACCTTTATCAAGTAATTCTTGAAGTTGGCTAGATAGCTCACGCATTTCAGGTGGTGCAAGGCGATAAGGAGCTTTAGCGACAAGTGTAGCACCGAGGACTAGATCAATACGAAAATCGACATCACGAGTAGTGGGTAAACCTGTCACACCCCGACCCGCAGCGGAATAAAAGTTGGGGCATGATTGGGTTATCATCAAAGCTCATGATATTTACTATTAAGTTTCATATTTATTAAATTCAAATTCAAATTTCAAATATCCAACAAAATTTCATAGAAACACAAATAATAATCTAAATGCTTGTTCCAACGAAATAACTTGATTATTCTTCTAGGCCATCATAGGTGTTTCTTTCCTCAACTTGATCACCTGTATCATGCGTAAAACAAAGGAAATTTTGGGTCAACAAAAGTTAGTGAGTGAACCTTGATAAAACATTTAAATAATTGATTTTTATGTTTATTTAAATAAAATTGTGCATAAATCACATGTGAGCAAATGTATATATGTAACCAATCACAAACCACATTGAATGAATATATGACATGAATGATGATGTATCTGAGATCAAGGCTCAATCAAACGGAGCCGATCTAATGAGGCACCTGATGCTCAACCTGTATCCCACGAGGAACTGATGGGCCTAATGAAATGAGTGCACTGAAATGATAAAATGTATCCACATATAAACCACACTACAAGCAATACACATTTGATCACGAAATGATATAGGCACAAGTGTTAAATAAAATAAAGAAATGATACGACACATGATACACCCCAAAACGTGATTAAAACGGGGAATTTGTAGAGATTCACTCACCGTGGGTGCGTATTCTTGAGTGGAAATGAGAGCGCACGAGTTGCGGTTTAACCGACGAAGAGGTACTAACCTAAAATAATAACGCGATAATTCGATAAATAAATAAACTAATATTTTGGTAAAAACCTTTGTTTAGATTTTTTAAGTTAATCTTATTATTTTTATATATATAATTAAGCCCTTTGAAATTTTACGTTTTTAAGCATTTTTAATTGATTTTAATATAAATTCATTGGATTAAAACAAAAGAAATAATAAAAATAAACTAATATAAAAATATTGTCAGTCTGACAGCCTTGTCAGACCGGTTCGATTGAGGGTGTAAGCATGCGTGTGTTGAGACTCGAACCCGTGACCTCTCGGTTGCGTGCACCCAGCTCTTCCAACTGAGCTACGTGTCTAACCCGAAAGAATCCGGATTTTAATTATATTAATACACTCTTTAAGCCATTTCAGAAATTAATTTATATTAAAAAGATTTAACCGGGTTCAACCGGCGTGTACCAAGGGTCTCGAACCCGCGACCTCTTGTGCAATACGCACCCAGCCCAACCGGTTGGGCTGGGTGTCTAACCCAACATGATTTGGTTTTTAATTATCTTTATACACACATTAGCTTAGTACAGAAAGGTTATTTTAAAAAGTTTTAAAATGGTCAGGCCGGCGGGTATGCTCAGATTCTAACCGGCGACCTTGTGCTTGATTTGCACCCGGCCCAACCAGTTGGGCGGGGTGCCTAACCCGACTGAGTTCTTAATTATAACATATATATATAGTCACAGCATATCATCTTCTTCGTTTGAAACTTTTACCCGGAAACCGCCCCTTGATTCCAGTTTAATTATTCAAAATTCTCATATCTATAATAATTACTATACTAGCAGTTGAATTAGAAGGGGAAGGGTTACCGATCGGCAGCATGTGTTTTTTTTCCGGCGAGGTGAGTCTGGCGGCCGACTGACGAAACAGAGAGGATACTTTGAGCGGCGATAACTTGCGTGTAGCGAAGGAAGAATTGAACGAGTTCGAGAGTGAGATGGTGATAGGTATTTATAGATGATCGAAGGTGGGTTTGGTTTCGGTTATTTTGGAAACTAATTAGGGTGATTGGTAGATGACAGCCATTAAGATTTGGGTTTACCAAAGGTATCCACGACAGTTGTCGGAAAAATCAAAAAGGAAATGCGCGTGAACTGATTTTCGGTTCAAGTTGTAGGTTTTCCCGCCCAGTTGTATGAATATATTTATAATGATATGCGAAGTCTGATACAACGTGTGTGTGTAGCCTAGTGGTGCTTGAGGTGTGTGCTTACCCGGGGTATCCGGGTTCGATCCTGGTTCGCCCTTCTTTTTAAGCTGTTTATCTATTTTAAGTTAAATTATATACTAATTATAAATATCTAGCATTTAATTGATTATTTATTTTATTTTATTAGGATTATTTTGAATCTTTGTATATATATGTAAAAAAAATTTAATATATAAAAATATAAAAAACATCAATAAAAAATAAACACACTTAGATTAATAATTTGGGGCGGGTTTTCAAAACCCAATTTACACGGATGCTACAGTATTCCCTACTTTTAGAAATTTCGTCCCGAAATTGAAGTAGTGGTTGCAACTGGAAAGAGATGCGGGTATTTTCTCGCGCATTGAGTCTTCACGTTCCTAAGTAAATTCGGGCCCTCGTCTTGACTCCCAACGCACCCTGACGATTGGAATACGACTTCGCCTTAAACGCTTCTCATTGAAATCCATGATTTCCTATGGTCTTTCGACGAAGTGCATTGATTCATCGACTTGAATATCTTCCAGAGCGATATGGAGGTTTTCGTCGGCGAGGCACTTTTTCAAGTTTGATACGTGGAACGTGGGGTGAATTCTGTTAAGCTCTTCTGGTAGATCAAGCTTGTAGGCTACAGGTCCTACTCTTTCGAGTATCTTGAAAGGTCCTACGTAGCGTGGTGCTAGCTTGCCCTTTTGGCCAAAACGAACCACTCCCTTCCACGGTGATCACCAACACAAAACTCCAAGGGCTTTCGTCGTTTGTCAGCATAATTCTTTTGACGACTTTGAGCCGCTAGAAGATTATTTCGAATTTCAAGGATTTTGTCGGTTGTTTCTTGAATCAATTCTGGTCCGGTGATTTGCGCTTCACCAATTTCGTGCCAACATACTGGAGATCGGCATTTACGACCATATAAAGCTTCGAAAGGAGCCATGCCGATACTTGAATGATAGCTATTGTTGTACGAAAACTCGACTAACGGTAGATGAGCGTCCCAGTTCCCTTTGAAGTCTATGACACATGCTCGAAGCATGTCTTCAAGGGTTTGGATGGTGCGTTCAGATTGACCATCAGTTTGATGGTGAAAGGCGGTGCTAAGGTCTAACCGTGTACCCAAAGCGGTTTGTACGGCTTGCCATGTTCGTGAAGTGAAACGACCATCACGGTCTGAAATGATGCTTAACGGTACACCATGACGGCTTACGATCTCGTTGATGTAGACACGAGCTAACTTCTCGTTCTAGAAGTCCTCGCGAATCGGAATGAACTGAGCTGATTTTGTAAGACGATCGATGATTACCCATATGGTGTCATACCCACTGGAGGTGCGAGGTAACCCGGTAATGAAGTCCATGGTTATGTTTTCCCACTTCCATACAGGTATTTTGGGTTGGACTAGAAGTCCTGAAAGTCTTTGATGTTCAGCTTTCACTTTGGAACATGTAAGGCACTTGGAAACAAAAACAGCGATATCCTTTTTCATGCCACGCCACCAGTAGGTGTATCGTAGGTCTTGATACATCTTATCGGCTCCTGGGTGTATAGAATATCGTGTTTTGTGTGCCTCATTCATGAGGAAATCATGAAGGTTGTCGCGATCGGGAATCCATATGCGGTTTAAATAATATAGAATACCGTCGGATTTGGTTTTAATTTTGAGTTCAGCTCCACATGACAGCTCATCGCGTACGTCATTTTCCGTTACAGAGATATGTTGAGCTGCCCGGATTCGATCCTTGATAGTGGTTATGATTTGCGAACATAGAAGACGAAGAGAGTTCGCATATCCCTTTCGACTGAGCGCATCAGCCACCACATTTGCCTTGCCAGGATGATACCGAATTTCGCAGTCGTAATCGCTGAGCAGTTCGACCCATCTTCGTTGCCTCATATTCAACTCTTTTTGATTGAAGATATGCTGGAGACTCTTGTGGTCAGTGTATATTTCACACTTGGTACCGTAAAGATAATGTCTCCATATCTTGAGAGCGAACACAATGGCTCCAAGTTCCAGGCCGTGGGTGGTGTAATTTTTCTCATGGACTTTGAGTTGCCTAGAGGCATAGGCTATCACCTTTCCTCTTTGCATCAATACACAGCCTAGACCTTGCCCTGATGCGTCGCAATAAACCACAAAGTCATCGCAACCCTCAGGAAGTGTAAGGATAGGTGCGTCACAAAGTCTTTGCTTTAAAGTTTGGAAGGCCTCCTCTTGCTTAGGTCCCCAAATGAAGGGTTTTCCCTTGTGAGTCAAGGCCGTGAACGGAATGACGATACGGGAAAAATTGGCAATGAAGCGTCGGTAATAACTAGCCAAGCCAAGAAATGACCTAACTTCGGTAGGGGTACGTGGCGCTTGCCATTCTTGTACTGCCTTGATTTTCGAAGGATCGACATGAATCCCTTTGTCATTGACGACATGACCAAGGAATTGTACCTCTCTTAACCAGAATTCGCATTTTGAGAACTTAGCATAAAGCTTTTCAGTCCTTAAGAGTGTAAGGATGAGTCAAAGATGTCGCTCATGATCGGATTTTGACTTTGAGTAGATAAGGATATCGTCGATGAAGACTATGACGAAACGGTTGAGATAGGGTTTGCATACCCTATTCATTAAATCCATGAAGACAGCGGGGGCGGTGGTTAATCCGAAAGGCATAACCATGAACTCGTAATGTCCATAACAAGTTCGAAAGGAGGTTTTTGGAATATCTTCTTCGCGTACTCTAAGCTGATGATAACCAGAACGAAGGTCGATTTTGGAAAAACAGGTGGCACCTTGAAGTTGATCTAGAAGGTCATCAATACGAGGCAGTGGATAGCGATTCTTAGCCGTTAACTTGTTGAGTTCTCTATAATCAATGCACATGCGAAAAGTTCCATCTTTCTTCTTCACAAAAAGAACAGGCGCACCCCAAGGCGATGAGCTAGGACGTATGAATCCTTTGTCAGTCAGCTCTTGCAGTTGACTGGCCAACTCTTGCATCTCGGATGGGGCTAACCTAGGGAGATTTTGCAACCGGTGTAGCACCAGGCACAAGATCTATTCGAAATTTGACTTCTCGCGCAGGAGGAAGTCCTGAAACGTCGTCGGGAAAAATTTACGGGAATTCTTTCACAATTGAAATATCTTCAAGCTTCCTTTCCTTGCCTTCCTTCTTGACGACATGAGCTAGAAATGCGACGCAATTTTTGCGAAGATAACTTCGGGCTTGATGGCAGGACATCAATTTGAGCCCTTTCGAAGGAGTTTCCCCAAAGATACGTAGTGTTTGACCGTCGGCGAGAGGATACGAATGAACTTTTCATGGCACACCACTTCAGCGTGATGCTGGCTGAGCCAGTCCATGCCGATGATAACATCGAAACTTCCCAATTTCATAGGAATGAGATCAATTGAAAAATCGTGATTATTTAAGGTGAGAGTACAATCGCGTGTAATAGAATTTAATGAAGTGGGTTTTCCGCCAGCAACTTCCACCGTCAGAGATTCAATGAGATTATCACGAGGTTGGTCGAGAATAGATTCGAATTCTAAAGACACAAAGCTCTTATCCGCACCAGTATCGAATAATATGGATTGTCACACCCCGACCCGCAGCGGAAAAGGTGACCGGGGCATGATTGGGTTATCATCAAAGCTCATGACATTTATTATAACGTTTCATATTCATTAATACAATTTAATGGGAAATTTACAATTCATAAATACATCATGACCTAACATCAATCTAAGCTTCTTTGTTTTCTTCTAAGGCATTTCCTATGTTTTCCTTGCTTCATCCTGTTCACCTGTATCATGTGTAAAAAGGTTTTTGGATCAACATAAAGTTGGCGAGTGAATCCTATGGAAAACATTTGAACAAGTTTATCCAATTGATTATAAATAATGTGCATAACCACATATGAGTAATGTAGATGTAAATTGATTCACACAACACATAATATTAAATATTGCACACACATACATCAAATGATTGTTTTGAGGCACGCGTTGTTCGACTCGTCTCCCACGAGGAACTGATGGGCCTAATGAATGAGTTTTGAGGCACGCGTTGTTCTACGAACTGATGGGCCTAATGAATGAGTTTTGAGGCACGCGTTGTTCTACGAACTGATAGGCCTAATGAATGAGTTTTGAGGCACGCGTTGTTCAACTCGTCTCCCACGAGGAACTGATGGGCCTAATGAATGAGTTTTGAGGCACGCGTTGTTCAACTCGTCTCCCACGAGGAACTGATGGGCCTAATGAATGAGTTTTGAGCACGCGTTGTTCAACTCGTCTCCCACGAGGAACTGATGGGCCTAAATAATTTGCATACAACTTGACACTATGTACTACATCACAACCAACAATGTTTACATTCTAGTTTAAATCATATAATGGTATAGCACGAGTTTGCATAAGAGAATTAGTTTAAGCGACACATGATACACCCCAAAACATGAATAAAAAGGGGAATTTGTAAGAATTCACTCACAGTGGGTGCGTTCGGTTGATGATGTTGAATGCACGCGAAGGGGTTTTAACCACGAGTGAGATTAACCTAGATAAATCGCATTATGGTTTGGTAAGTAAACGGATTTTATTAATCTATTTTAATATGATTGTTGGGTGTATTTTTGTGAGTTTAAGGCTATTTTCTAACCTTAAAAAATGTCATTTTTAAGTATTTTTAATTGATTTTTAATTAAAATAAATAAATAAAAATTATAAAAAAAATTGACTTTTTTTGACCATTGACCGTTGACTTTGACTGACTGTTGACCGGTTCGAATGCATATTGTTGTGCGCTAGTGAGGCTCGAACCCGAGACCTCCCGTACGCGTGCACGCAGCTCTACCAACTGAGCTACGTGTCTAACCCGTCATATATATCTGATTTTAATTATATATATATATTAATTAGATTTAAACAGAAATCCTTTATTTTAAAAACGATTTTTAATCCAGAGAACCGGTGCGCTCCACAGGTCTCGAACCCGGGACCTGTGGCTTAAACTAACACACAGTCCACCGCTGGACTGTGTGTTTAACATGTTATATAATCCAATTTTTATTATACTTAAATACAAACTACTTGTTTTCATTTCTGACTTATTTAAAAAGGTAAAATAATGGTCCGGGTCGATGCAGGAGACCAGACTCGAACTCGTGTGCTTTGATTAATCATACACACAGTCCACCGCTGGACTGTGTGTCTAACTTGGTTATTATTCCGGTTATTAATATACTTAACATATACATAAAATCAATCCGGTTCAGTTAACAAAAAGGAATTTTTTATTAAGGCAGCGTGTGTGGAAACAATACTCGAACTCGAGACCTTTGCGTTTAACGTGCACACAGTCCACCGCTGGACTGTGTGTCTAACCCGGTAAATAACTTGATTTTAATTATACTTATATGTTTACCGAACTTCATCTTCTTCGTTGTGTTATAACCAGAAGTGACGACTGACTGGTTCGAAGTGTTGATTCAGGTTTCTTTAGCGTTTTATGATTAATTACAGATGAGATAAAAGTAAAAAGAAAGGAAATTAGGCGTGAAAAGTACCGACTGGCTTTCCTCTGTTTTCCGGCAGAACTCCGGCGACAGCAATCTCTTCCGGCGACGAGTGTCTTGCAGCAGAGAATCTTCAGAAAGCTTACAAAGGGTGTGGGTGACTTCGGTATAAGTTTAGGGGGTTCAGTAAAGCTCAGAGATTAAGGACTCGGTTTTCCGGTGACGAACAGAATATTTCCGGCGAGTGAGTTTTCGCCGAGAAAGGGTGCGATTTGAGAGTGAAAGGTTTCTGGTGAGTTGTGGGTGAATTTATAGGGTAGTATCGAGATGTATGGGGTCTGAATTTGGTCTCAATTCGAAGTCAGCCGTTCTCCGGCGGTTACGACTGATGTCGCGGGTTCAGACGTCGGTTATAACCGTCGTGGGAGTTAATTCTTCGGTTAACTTGAGCGGAAACGTAAATTATCGGCGAAGTCGTCGGGATTTTCCGACGACTGCTATTTGGGCGCAAAATGATTGAATTTGACTTCCGCACTTTATTATTTGAATTAATTGATTCCTTTTATTATCAGAAAATCAAAGTGGCGCAGTGGTTGATCGACTGGGTGATAAGTTGTTTGTTGAACCGGTACAGACCCGGGTTCGAAACCCGGCAGAAACAAAACATTTTTATTTTGCGATTTTTAATAGTTTTTCGAAAACTAATTATATATCCCCGATAATAATTGATTATGTATCGTTTGAAATTATTTTGGGCATTTAATTCGCAACGAAAATTTTAACTGACTGTTCGGTTGATAAACGGAGCGGGTTTGGTAAATCCGTTTTTGACGGATGTTACATGGATGCATAACTACCATTTACGAGAAATGTACCGTTGACCACATTGTTGTCAACCCTGGCTTGGTTAGCGTTGATATTGAAAGCTCTTCCTCTAGCAGGGGAGGAGCTTGGTTAGCTTGGTTTACCGGGTTTGCTTGAGCTTGGGCATGGATGATGTTCACCAGGTGTGGGCAAGTATTCCTGAAGTGGTTTGGGTCCCCACAATTGAAACAGGCTCGCATGGATTGCATCATGGAGTAGTTGGGTTGGTAGTAAGGTTGGGCTACGAGTTGTGCAGGTGGTAGAAGTAAGAGTTGTTGGGCTTGGCCCACCATTTGATTTTGGGTTTGGGCTGGAGGTTAACTGCGGTTCGATCGCTGAAGGGTACGGCAGGTTTGGATAGTGTGACCCGCACGGCCACAACTTGGGCAATGTTGGCAAGGGTTTTCAGGAGGGTGATGGTATTGGCAACGGTTATACTTTGGGTGTGGGCAAGTGTATGGCCTTTTGAATGGTGCGGCTGGAGGGGCGACTTGCTTGGTTGGAGCAGCAGTGATGGGAGGGTTGGTTTGGGTCACAGGAAAGTTCTTGCCATTCCGCTTCCTCTTACCAGCAAACTTCGAGGATGAACCTGAGTGGTTCGGAATTGGGGTCTCACTGGGTGTTTTCTTCTTCTCATCTTTAAATTTGCCATTTCGAATGCGATTTTCAGTGAGTTCCATAGCTAACTCCATTGTGGCTTCGAGTGTTGCAGGCGAAGTGCTTAAAATCGAATCTTGGTTTTTCGAGGGGAGGCCTCGAATGTAGTGTTCAATTAGGCGGTATAATGGGGTGAACAGATTTGGGAACCATTTGGTTCAACTCAAGAAACCTCTTGTTGTAGGAGGTGTGATCTCCTTCCTTTTGCTTTAGAGAATGGAATTCATCCTCAAGCTTCTTGATCTCGCTTCTAGGGCAGAAGCGTCTTGTCATGATCTATCTTAATTCCTCCCATGATAAGGCCATGGCATCGTCTACACCTCGCTTTCCTTTTTCCGTGTTCCACTAGGTAAGGGCTACCCCAAACAATCTTCCAGTCGCGTAACATACCTTACGGTCCTCAGGACAGTCGCAATTGAGAAAGGTGTTTTCCATCTCCTCAAACCAGTGAAGGAGAGCGGTGACACCTTCAGTCCCTTCATATTTTGGGGGATCGCAGGACTTGAAGTGTTTGTAGGTGCATTTGGGGGTTTTGGGAGGAGGGTTGGCGACGCTTTGGTTTTCTTGGTTGGGAGGGTTAATGGGATTCGCGGTGAGAGCTTGCTGAACTTGTAGTACGAAGTCAGGAAGCACTGCGGCCATTTGTTTAGCAATTTGCGTGGCCAAGCGTTCGTTTAAGTTTCATATTTATTAAATTCAAATTAAAATTTCAAATATCCAACAAAATTTCATAGAAACACAAATAATAATCTAAATGCTTGTTCCAACGAAATAACTTGATTATTCTTCTAGGCCATCCTAGGTGTTTCTTTCCTCAACTTGATCACCTGTATCATGCGTAAAACAAAGGAAATTTTGGGTCAACAAAAGTTGGCAGTGAACCTTGATAAAACATTTAAATAATTGATTTTTATGTTTATTTAAATAAAATTGTGCATAAATCACATGTGAGCAAATGTATATATGTAACCAATCACAAACCACATTGAATGAATATATGACATGAATGATGATGTATCTGAGATCAAGGCTCAATCAAACGGAGCCGATCTAATGAGGCACCTGATGCTCAACCTGTATCCCACGAGGAACTGATGGGCCTAATGAAATGAGTGCACTGAAATGATAAAATGTATCCACATATAAACCACACTACAAGCAATACACATTTGATCACGAAAATGATATAGGCACAAGTGTTAAATAAAATAAAGAAATGATACGACACATGATACACCCCAAAACGTGATTAAAACGGGGAATTTGTAGAGATTCACTCACCGTGGGTGCGTATTCTTGAGTGGAAATGAGAGCGCACGAGTTGCGGTTTAACCGACGAAGAGGTACTAACCTAAAATAATAACGCGATAATTCGATAAATAAATAAACTAATATTTTGGTAAAAACCTTTTTTTAGATTTTTTAAGTTAATCTTATTATTTTTATATATATAATTAAGCCCTTTGAAATTTTACGTTTTTAAGCATTTTTAATTGATTTTAATATAAATTCATTGGATTAAAACAAAAGAAATAATAAAAATAAACTAATATAAAAAAATTGTCAGCTGACAGCCTTGTCAGACCGGTTCGATTGAGGGTGTAAGCATGCGTGTGTTGAGACTCGAACCCGTGACCTCTCGGTTGCGTGCACGCAGCTCTTCCAACTGAGCTACGTGTCTAACCCGAAAGAATCCGGATTTTAATTATATTAATACACTTTTAAGCCATTTCAGAAATTAATTTATATTAAAAAGATTTAACCGGGTTCAACCGGCGTGTACCAAGGTCTCGAACCCGCGACCTCTTGTGCAATACGCACCCAGCCCAACCGGTTGGGCTGGGTGTCTAACCCAACATGATTTGGTTTTTAATTATCTTTATACACACATTAGCTTAGTACAGAAAGGTTATTTTAAAAAGTTTTAAAATGGTCAGGTCGGCGGGTATGCTCAGATTCGAACCGGCGACCTTGTGCTTGATTTGCACCCGGCCCAACCAGTTGGGCGGGGTGCCTAACCCGACTGAGTTCTTAATTATAACATATATATATAGTCACAGCATATCATCTTCTTCGTTTGAAACTTTTACCGGAAACCGCCCCTTGATTCCAGTTTAATTATTCAAAATTCTCATATCTATAATAATTACTGAATAGCAGTTGAATTAGAAGGGGAAGGGTTACCGATCGGCAGCAGGTGTTTTTTTTCCGGCGAGGTGAGTCTGGCGGCCGACTGACGAAACAGAGAGGATACTTTGAGCGGCGATAACTTGCGTGTAGCGAAGGAAGAATTGAACGAGTTCGAGAGTGAGATGGTGATAGGTATTTATAGATGATCGAAGGTGGGTTTGGTTTCGGTTATTTTGGAAACTAATTAGGGTGATTGGTAGATGACAGCCATTAAGATTTGGGTTTACCAAAGATATCCCCGACAGTTGTCGGAAAAATCAAAAGGAAATGCGCGTGAAGTGATTTTCAATTCAAGTTGCAGGTTTTCCCGCCCAGTGGTATTGAATATATGTATAATGATATGCGAAGTCTGATACAACGTGTGTGTGTAGCCTAGTGGTGCTTGCGGTGTGTGCTTACCCGGGGTACCCGGGTTCGATCCCGGTTCGCCCTTCTTTTTAAGTTGTTTATCTATTTTAAGTTAAATTATTTACTAATTATAAATATTTAGCATTTAATTGATTATTTATTTTATTTATTAGGATTATTTTGAATCTTTGTATATATATGTAAAAAAATTTAATACATAAAAATGTTAAAAACATCAATAAAAATAAACACAGTTAGATTAATAATTTGGGGTGGGTTTTCAAAACCCGATTTACACGGATGTTACAGGTAAGTCGTCCGGAAAAACTTTAGGAAAATCACATACAACGGGTACGTCTTTCAAGGTTTTCTTCTCATTCTTTGGTTTACAATATGAGCTAGGTAAACGACATACTTCTTGCGTAAGTACTTATTCGCTTGAACACACGACATAAGCATCAACTTCTTTGAGGGTTTTTCGCCGTACACATGTAGCTGATCACCGTTAGGAAGTGGAAAACAAATCATGTTATCAAAACAAACGACTTCGGCATGATTTTCGTGAAGGAAATCCATGCCTATTATGACATCAAAACTACCTAATTGCATAGCTATGAGATTGATTGGAAAGTTGTGATTGTTGAGTTTGAGAGTACAATCACGTAGAATGGAGTTGACAGTAATGGTTCTTCCGGTGGCGACTTCGACATAAAAGCTTTTTGAATTCAATCGATACAAAACAGTTATCGGCTCCAGTATCAAATAAGCAAGAAGCATAAATACCATTAACGAGAAACGTACCATTGACAACGTTGTTGTCGTTCTGAGCCTGACGGTGGTTGATGTTGAAAGCTCTTCCACGCATAGCCTTTGGTTGTTGCTGCTGCTGTGGCTATGGTGGCTGTGGCTGTGGCTGAGGCTGAGGCTGCTGCTGCTACGGCTCTTGTTTCACAACGCGATGTGGGCAGACATTGCTGAAGTGGCTAGGATCGCCACAAGTGTAGCAAGCACGTGCATTAGCAGCAGGTACTTGTGCAGCTGGGTTGGCTTGAGGAGCGTGAGGTGGAGCTGCAGAGCTGTGAGAGGCTGAGAAGCTTGCTGGCGAGGGCCTGAACGGCAGCTGACGGTTTAGTGACCATAGATGTTGCAGTTGACACAAAAGCGGCAGGTTGCCTCCAACTGGGTGATGATAAGTGCACTTAGGGCATAAAGGGTGAGGACCAGTATACGCACGCTTAGTGAGAGGTGCGTTGGGAGCAGTAAGTTGGTGAGACTGGTGGCTCAGTTGTGTGACTATTGCGTTGTTCTTGCTAGTGTTCCTTCGTTTGCGACTCTGGCGGTTTGACTTTGCGGCTTGAGATGGAGTGGCATCGGCACTTGGCTCGACAGTGGCTTGGCTAAGACTCTTGGTTGTGAATTTGAAAGCTCCAGCCAAGACTCGTTTATCGTTGATCTCTGCCCCGAGTTGATAAGTTTCTTCGATAGTAGTCGGTCTCGCTGCTTGAACAAAGTCAGCGACACAGTCGGGAAGAACACAAATGTACTTCTTGATGGTTTTCTCTGTGGTATCCACTTGACCTGGGCAGTTAATACTCAAATGCTTGAATCGGGCGGTGAGGCCAGCATTATCACCACCAACTTGCTTGATGTTCCAGAACTCATTTTCCAACTTCTGAAATTCGTGGGGAGGGCCGAATTCTTTAATCATTAACTCCCGTAGTTCCTCCCATAAGAACCCATAGGCTGAATCGTTTTCGCGCCTGTTGCGCTCGGCTGTCCACTTGTCAAATGCCCTTGATTGAAAAATGCTAGTAGCGTTTACAGTACGGAGTTTATCTGGACATCCGCTTTGGCAGAAAGTGACCTCAATTGCATTGAACCATTGAAACATTTTACTTGGACCTTCTTCGCAAGCAAGGTCATAGGAGCGCAAGCCTTGAATTGCTTGAAGCTGAACGGAGCTTTGGTGCATCGTTCTCGGAATCCACTGAAGTTGCTGCTGACAGCATGGATCTGACTGACAATTTGAGGAATCACCTTGGCCATTTCCTTAGCCACGAGTGAGGCGATTCGTTTGTTGACGTTGTTTCACTTGGCAGTGCGGCGAGTGTGAGATACCATTGAAGCCATCTAAAGACAGAGATTGGATGAGATTCGATTATAATGGGTTTGTAAAAAAAGTTTAACATTTTACACCATATTACTTATTATTATTATTCACGTAAGGCATAGAATCACTTAAACACGTATCCACATAAGCACATAGGCACATAAGCACGTATGCACATAATCACTTAAGTCATGAAAGCACATATTTTGCACGTATTCACCTTTATTAAATCATGTGTAGCGCGTATGAGATGAGCATAATATAGCATATATAAACGGGTAACATAGAGAGTAACACTGCGTATGAGGACATTCGCGTGAGAGAGTTGTGCGATTTGTTTGATTGCGATTATAATGTGCGAGTTATGCATACGTTCATGGAGCGAAAAGCGATAAATTGAAAATTTGATAAAGCTTAAAGGTTTAAAACTCATAAATGTAAATCACATAAACACAATGAAATCCGATGATGCGTAAAATTAGCGATTGTAGGCCTAAAATAGATGAGTGTCATGGGTTTTGAGACAGCGATTACCCAAAGTGATTCGACCATTCCCCTGAGTTTGGACACATGCTTTGGCCTAATAGGTAAATGCTCTCACCGTCTCGCGATGAACGGCATTAACCTTCCAGTTTACTACGCGTTCCAAATCATTGAAACAATCGAGACCTTAGTGAGATTGAAAATCAAGGAGTGGGACTGGTTATTAAGATGCGGGTTTCACCCCTGCCTTAACAACTTCATTCCATAATTGTGATATGAACAACCACGAGATAGATATGGAGATTTCCATCGAGATGTGGGTATCACTCCTAACTCAACAAAATAATCTCGTGCGGAGAGTAATAAGCGGGATGAGTGATCTTATCGAGAGTTCTTGGTTTTCATACCTAATCTCGACACAATCACTCATTTGTGTTATACGAGTATCTTCGAGTGTGTATTATGGTAGCTTTAGGAAAGTGTATATAGTTTAGTTAACAGGGCTAGATCAAAAGCAGAACATGTGAAAAATTGTTCAATTTTAATTAGGAACTTGTCCAATTCATACGAATTGGGGCACTTCGTACGAATTACCCACTTCGTATGAGTTGATCAGTTCGTACGAACTAATCAATTCGCACGAGTTGATCCAATTCGTACCGAAAGGTTCGGTTGGCACTGTGAGGTATGTTTTGGTACTTAGACTATAGACTAGGTCAAACATGGCAATTCTACCTATTTTCCCTATAGTTATGGCTCTGATACCAATCTGTCACACCCCAACCGATGGCGGAATCATCGGGGCGAGGCACTTGGCGAATCAGATTGTCCAAGAGAATCCATAACAATTATTATAATCGACAATGTTTAAAAGTTCATTTTCCATAAAATTAAAAACAAAAATATTTCAAATAGTCAATACAGATTTCATGTCACACCCCAACTGATGGCGGAAACATCGGAGTGAGACAAAAACGTTATTGCTAGAAGCTTCATAACGCTATTTGTGTCGAGTTTTTAATAATTACCGATTTTGCATTTCTAGAAATAACGTATAACAAGCTTTCGTCAGTTACAACAATTATTCAAATAATAACTTTCATTTCATCGATATAAATTTAGTACAAGAATTGGAAACAAGATACAATAAGTTTGGAAATAATTTTACAATACAATGAATATTAAAATTTTAAGTGCGTTTCTAGGCAAATCCTACTAGATTCGTCGATCGCAATCCTGCAACATGTAATAAAAGCATGGATCAGTACAAAAGCACTGGCGAGCATACAAGTTTGAATTTGTGTATATGTATAAAGTTGTCTCAAGTCACATGACATTTTATAATCAATAAAACAAGCATACATAAGCGACTTGTGTATAACATTTAGTATTTAATTCAAATCTTCAACTAGCATGCATAATAACTCAGGCATAAGGAAATAGCATGGACATTCAATTTGAAACTGACATGTATAGCTAATATAAACGCGACAATAGCATGTGCGTACAAGTTAGATACGAAGTAATACGAATTTTCTTAATTGTTACATGTTGCACCCCAAAACACGTTAAAATGTAAAAAGGGGGTCGAGTATGCTCACATTTCGCGAAGCGTCCTTTGGTATTCCGTGAAGTGTTGAAGAGTTTGATGTCGTGGTGCAGAGTTTATCATACATGACTAAACGAAGATTTATATATATTAGTGGTTGTCGAAGCGTTAGTTAATAAATATACAATTTCTCTTATTTTTATAAAAAGGATAACGTGAATACGATAGACTTCGCGGTGAGATAAAAACACTTTTTAAATGGCGGAGTTTTTACGAAAATCGGGCACAGTTTCCTCTGTTTTCGGACGATCCCGACAAGGTAAAGTGTCGATTATTTTGCAAAGCGCAACAGTTAGTGACACAAATATATAAACATATGTATTCTATGGAGTTTTATATATAGATTATATGAAGTTTTCAAAACTCAACAATGACTAACAACCCAGTTATATATATTTTCTATGTAAGCGTTCAACTTACACAAGTTCGGTTCGTGTTAACTGTAATGAATAATTAAAAGAAATATATAAAACAATATAGGTAAAGTTTTACCAAGCCGCTTGCCGAACGGTTGGTCGGGTTGACCTGGCAGTTTGACCAGCTTGACTGTGATGACCGGCTGTCCGAGTCTGACCGAACCCAAACTGAACCGAATAACCAGCACCGTTGCTGAACAGGAACTTGAACCGTAATCCACCGTACCAAAACTGAGACCAAATCTAACCCGAACATAACTCGTCTCGAAACCGAACCACCTAGTTAAACCGAAGCAAAACTGGGACTTGAACCCAAACCAGAAACAAAATAAACAAAACTAAAACGAACCAACTGACCGGAGCTTGAACCCGACCGGAACAGGGCTACCCGAATCGAGCTGCGTCGAAACAGGACCACCCGAGCTATTCTGGTCTTGAACCGGGCACGTAGCTTTGCACCGTCGCCGGTTACGGCCTCTCTGCCGCCGCTAGTCACGGCGTTTCTGCCGAAAACGTCACCTCTCTCTCTCTCTTTGACGCCTCCTCTCTCTTCTTGCCTCTCTCTATGTCTTGCTGCCCTGCGCCCCCACCTTGTGGAGGCCGGTCGTTAAATGGAGAGGAGAAGGTGGGAGGGTGTTAGCCGGAGAAGGGGAAGATGAGGGGTGTGGTGCGTGACCGGGGAACACGTCGTCGGCGACCCGCAGGAGAAGCGCGCCGGTGACCGGGAAGATGAGGGAGCAGAGAAAGGGGGCAGCTGAAGTGTATGGGTTAGGGTTTTGTGAATGTGTGTGTTTTAATAAGGTTAGGGTTAGGTTTAGGTTGTGTGCTGGGCCCAAGGCCCAATCTAGCGTTTTTGAGCGGCCCGGTCGCGACTGCGAGGTCCGTTATCGATCCCGATCGTCATAGAATGTCGTGTTATTTGTTTATTATTATTATCATTATTATTATCTTTATTTTATTATTATTTGATAAAAAGAATAAATAAATAGTAATAATAATGATAATAAAATTGATAAATAATTATGTTTAGTGATACGACACGCATTTCCTAAAATAAAACTTTTTACGGAAACGCGGGACATTACAGTCTCCCCTACTTTAGGGAATTTCGTCCCAAAATTCATTCAAGAGGAAGACTTTAGGAAAGAAATAATGGCATTTCGAAGTATGTGGTATAACCGAGAATTAGGTGGTGGGTTATTAAAGTTTGTATTTAACTATAGCAGTGAGCACTGAATTTCACATGGCACGTTTTCACAAAAGTTCGGTAATATGGTAGGAACACTTATACATAGGAAGTACCAGCGGCGTTTCCACCATGTTCATACCTTGTTACGTTTGTTTCGCTAATCGATGCCATGTTATGTTTCGTGTTACCAACATGGTTTATTAACGTATTACAAGAGAAGGATAGCATATAGGTATTTAAGTATGTAAGTATGATTGTATTTAAGTATGAGAGAGGTTATAAGTATGAGTATAAACATGAGTATGATTAAGATCTTTGATTAGTCTACATGTGATATTTAGTTAACTAGATTAACACATTACTGGCATGTGATCTCACTGGTCAAACCATCGTGTCCGCAAATATGTATGTTTGGCATAACATGACCGCAAGTCCATGCGGCGGGCGTTACTCCTACAGCGCTACACAAGCGCTATATATGTTAAGGTGCTGCTTGATCAAAGTTAATGACAAAATGTCAACCCAACGTTCAACGCAAGCGTCATCTAATCATAGCACATGTCGTCATTTCGTTGCTATGAAAAGATCCGTAATTTATAAGCGTCATCTAATCATATCACATGTCATCATTTCGTCGCTATGAAAAGATCGGTAATGTATAAATGAATGACTGACATTACCACAAATCCATGTGGCGGTGCGCTACTCCTATAGTGCTTCACAAGCACTACATATGTCAAGGTGTGGCTTCATCCGAAGCTAATGACCAGTTTATCACATAAAGAATGTCCAGTAATCCGGATCAAGTATAACTTATCAGTAGGCGTGTATTAATTTTATCGTGTAAAAACGATGATTAGGTAACAAGTATTAAATCCCATAAAAGTTAAGTTAATATAAAAGAGAGGCTTGATAAGTATTGCAGTGCTTCGGGTTTAGAAGCTTCGACTATTCCAAAGTAGATCGTAACTCCTTTTGAATTAGGGAGACATGCTTTGGCCTAATAGGTGAAATACTCTCGTCGACAGGCGATTACCGGTATTTAGCCTTCCAATTAATACATGTCCCTAGTTTGACCGAAAATACGAAACTTTGGCGAGATTGAAAGTTGAAGAGTGGGACTAGTCATCAAGGTGTGGATGTCATCCTAGCTTGACAATTTCGTCCCCAAATGTGGTTTATTGAACGAAAAGAGATATAATCCCAAGTCGTCGATAAAGATCCACTAGATTATGAAATGGAACTTCCCATCAAGGTATGGATATCACTCCTGACTTGATGGTGAAATTCGTGCAAAGTACACGTAATGGGATTGAAATTCGTCACCAAAGGCGGGAATCACCCCTATTTGATGAGTCATTTTGTTTGCGAGATAAGAGTATCATCAAATATGTATTGCGTATAACGTAACAGGAAAAGCACTTTGTATAATTTAGACAAAAGAAAAGATAGAAGTAAAGTAGGAAGAATTAACATTTTAGCAAGAATCAAGAATGGTCAAAGTTTGGGACTTAAACTATAGACTAGGTCGAACATGACAATTCTACCTAATTCCCTATAGTTATGGCTCTGATACCAATCTGTCACACCCCAACCGATGGCGAAAACATCGGAGTGAGACAAAAACGTGATTGCTAGAAGCTTCATAACGCTATTTGTGTCGAGTTTTTAATAATTACCGATTTTGCATTTCTAGAAATAACGTATAACAAGCTTTCGTCAGTTACAACAATTATTCAAATAATAACTTTCATTTCATCGATAGAAATTTAGTACAAGAATTGGAAACAAGATACAATAAGTTTGGAAATAATTTTACAATACAATGAATATTAAAATTTTAAGTGCGTTTCTAGGCAAATCCTACTAGATTCGTCGATCGCAATCCTGCAACATGTAATAAAAGCATGGATCAGTACAAAAGCACTGGCGAGCATACAAGTTTGAATTTGTGTATATGTATAAAGTTGTCTCAAGTCACATGACATTTTATAATCAATAAAACAAGCATACATAAGCGACTTGTGTATAACATTTAGTATTTAATTCAAATCTTCAACTAGCATGCATAATAACTCAGGCATAAGGAAATAGCATAGACATTCAATTTGAAACTGACACGTATAGCTAACATAAACGCGACAATAGCATGTGCATACAAGTTAGATACGAAGTAATACGAATTTTCTTAATTGTTACATGTTGCACCCCAAAACACGTTTAAATGTAAAAAGGGGGTCGAGTATGCTCACATTTCGCGAAGCGTCCTTTGGTATTCCGTGAAGTGTTGAAGAGTTTGATGTCGTGGTGCCGAGGTTATCATACATGACTAAACGAAGATTTATATATATTAGTGGTTGTCGAAGCGTTAATAAATAAATATACAATTTCTCTTATTTTTATAAAAAGGATAACGTGAATACGATAGACTTCGCGGTGAGATAAAAACACTTTTTAAATGGCGGAGTTTTTACGAAAATCGGGCAGAGTTTCCTCTGTTTTCGGACGATCCCGGCAAGGCAAAGTGTCGATTATTTTGCAAAGCGCAACAGTTAGTGACATAAATATATAAACATATGTATTTCTATGGAGTTTTATATATAGATTATGAAGTTTTCAAAACTCAACAATGACAAACAACCCAATTATATATATATTTCTAAGTAAGCGTTCAACTTACACAAGTTCGGTTCGTGTTAACTGTAATGAATAATTAAAAGAAATATATAAAACAATATAGGTTAAGTTTTACCAAGCCGCTTGCCGAACGGTTGGCCGGGTTGACCCGGCAGTTTGACCAGCTTGACTGTGATGACCGGCTGTCCGAGTCTGACCGAACCGAAACTGAACCGAATAACCAGCACCGTTGCTGAACAGGAACTTGAACCGTAATCCACCGTACCAAAACTGAGACCAAATCTAACCCGAACATAACTCGTGTCGAAACCGAACCACCTAGTTAAACCGAAGCAAAACTGGGTACTTGAACCCAAACCAGAAACAAAATAAACAAAACTAAAACTGAACCAACTGACCGGAGCTTGAACCGACCGGAACAGGGCTACCCGAACCGAGCTGCATCGAAACAGGACCACCCGAGCTATTCTGGTCTTGAACCGGGCACGTAGCTTTGCACCGTCGCCGGTTACGGCCTCTCTGCCGCCGCTAGTCACGGCGTTTCTGCCGAAAACGTTACCGTCTCTCTCTATCTTCGACGCCTCCTCTCTCTTCTTGCCTCTCTCTATGTCCTGCCGCCTAACGCCCCCACCTTGTAGAGGCCGGTCGTTAAATGGAGAGGAGAAGGTGGGAGGGTGTTAGCCGGAGAAGGGGAAGATGAGGGGTTTTGTGCGTGACCGGAGAACACGTCGTCGGCGACCCGCCGGAGAAGCGGCGCCGGTGACCGGGAAGATGAGGGAGCAGAGAAAGGGGGCAGCTGAAGTGTATGGGTTAGGGTTTTGTGAATGTGTGTGTTTTAATAAGGTTAGGGTTAGGTTTAGGTTGTGTGCTGGGCCAAGGCCCGATCTAGCGTTTTTTAGCGGCCCGGTCGCGACTGCGAGGTCCGTTATCGATCCCGATCGTCATAGAATGTCGTGTTATTTGTTTATTTTTATTATCATTATTATTATCTTTATTTTATTATTATTTTATAAAAGAATAAATAAATAGTAATAATAATGATAATAAAATTGATAAATAATTATGTTTAGTGATACGACACGCATTTCCTAAAATAAAACTTTTTACGGAAACGCGGGGCGTTACATTTCATGTCTCTCAAACAAAGCTAATCCGACAACCTAGATTTTATTGTGGGTTTCTAGATGTCCTATCCGATTTGCAGCATAAGCTAATCCATCAACCTGTTACATACGTTAAAATAAAATTCAATACAATAATGTAAAGTGAGCATACAGGTTTAGCATATGTATAGTAAATAAGCGTTTCGCATAAACCGCATGAACATACGTAAGAGATGTGAACTATGTTAGCAGCATTGATACAAGTAACCAACAAACCGCGAGTACGAGTCACGCGAACAAGTGTCCACGTATAAAGAGAAAATAAAGCGAGAAATAAAAGTGTGAGCCTTAACAACCCCGGGCCTCCGGATGGCGGGTCAACCTCTAGCAAGCTGTCATATTAAGGGTGGCATACAAGTCATCAAGCAAATAACATACAGTTCAGCGATTCACCATAGTCATGTTCAAGCGGGTTGCGTTTATAGTGTTTAAGCATTGTGTGTAGTGTTTTGATATAGAGAATGTATGTAACACCCAAAAGTGCATTAAAGCGAAAAGGGGTCAAGTATACTCATAGTGAGTGCGCAAACAGTTAGGTATGAGTAGAGGAGAGCGGGGAGAGTGTTGGGTCAGCCTATAACGGAAACAGAAGTGCATCAGTCTTCCATAGTGCTGAATAGGTCGAAACATAGTGTTACTGTGAGAAACAGGTCAATTCGTACGAATGTACCCGTTTGTACGAATTGGGCAATTCACACGAATTGGTAAATTCGTACAAAATGTGATTCGTACGATTTGATATGTTTATTGTCCAAAATCGAGTGTTTTCACGTCGTTTCTTCGGGAAATCGAGTGTCCATCCTTCCAACCTTAAGTTACTGAGCAAACCAAAAACGAGGGAGGTCGTTAGAGCAAGTTTAGTAACTTGTGGGAACTCGGAATGGTTCCTACGAACTGGTCTGTTCGTGCGAGCGACTCCAGTTCGCACGAGTTGACTGTCTTGCGTCTTCGTGCGTTCGGAACTGAGTTTTCGTCTGAATGGATGTAATTTCGAGTCCTTTTCATGACGGTTTAGACACCGCTTCGTTCCACTATGTAGTTAACGAAACATATGTCGGTTTTGGTCCGTTTCTGTGCAAAAATCAAGTTTTAACAGTTTTCTCGGGATATCACACTTGAAGAGTTGAAATAACAAGATTTCTATTTTGGGAAGCTAAAGCTATGCCCAATATACTTGTTTAAGTGTGATTCCAAGCTAAAAATCAGAAGGTTTTGTGAAAAAGATGAAGATTTCGTAAACTGAAAATTTCAGATGAAATAGGAGATAAACTCGTGTAAAATCGTAGTGTAAATCGTTGTGTTTCGCGTGAAAATAGTTGTTTCTTACTTGGAAAATCAGGAGAAAAAGAGTTGGGAGAGGTTCTGTGCGAAGTGGCAGCAAGAGGTGTGTACGTGAGGGAGTGTGGTATTTATAGGAGAGGAGGAGGAGCTGGATGTCTATTCATACGAATTGTTCAATTCGTACGAATTGGCGAGTTTCGTGCGAATTGTTTCCAATTCACGCGTCGGCTGTTCGTTTGGTGTTTTCGTTCGTATTAGTTAGTTAGGTTAAGTGTTTTGGCGAGGTGTTAAGTGTTGAGTTAACAACATAATGCGATAGGGCGAGTTGCGTGAGCGAGCGAGCGTTTAAGCGAGAGTTCAACTATATAAATCATAAACATATAAAACATGCGGCATTACATAATCCATATAAATGACTACGTTTGCGATTAGTATGATAAGTGAGGTCGTAGGAGCGAGTGGTTACCGAACAAACAAACACACTTGGTATATAATTTAAAATAGTTCCCTGTGATTCGTGTAGCGTTAGCGTTGCGAGTATTAAGCATTTAAGTGTGATGTTATGCTGTGTGATGAAATGTATTTAGTAACAAAAACCACTTTTTATATCGAATCTCGGATTACAAAATGGTTACAAATGGATAAATGGTAAACAGATAACAAAAGTCAAGTTGTTACACTTTAAACTCAAATGAAACCTATGATTCCACAACTTCCCTCTAAACGTGGATTCCCCACAACCCCCGACGAACATGGTTGGTATTCAGGAGCTGACAAGCATATCTAAACCAACGTTCTACTTCTTAAATCAAAATTAAGTTCTGTAATGGGAAGAATATTATTTCAAGAACATATATAGTTAATGATGTATCTCAAAGCTTAGTTTACAACTTAAATCGCAGTTAAGTTCTGAACGTAATGGAAATAATATTAATTTAGGAACATAGTTAATGATGTATTTCAAAGCTTAGCTAAAATATTTTATGTGGTGATTATGTAATTTGAAAGATTGTTATTCTGCTTACTGTAACAACTCCGAATTTCGTTGTTATTTTTTTCTTTTATTATCGTTGCATCTATCCTTTGTAAATCTCGAGATTTGGTTTATAAGAAAGTTGTGTTAAATTAAATATGTTTTATTTCAATTATATCGCATCTAATCACTTATTAAACGCATCGCTAATCTCATCGCATCGCAAATTGCAGTTAATTATATGGTTTTATGTTATTTATGTGTTATGTATGTTTATGGTTATGATTACGCTCGCTATCGCATCGCTCTCACACGCTCGAATCGCTAAATCGCACTATTATATCGCCTATAACGCTTAATATAACTATCTAATGCGAACCGAATCACCAAACAAACTCTTAACGCGAAGTAAACGAAGAAAACGCACCATTTGGGCAAGTTCGCTCGAACTTGGGTGACCCCAAGTTCGGCCGAACTTGGCTGACCAAAACACAAACTCCCCACCCCCCCCCCCTCAAGTTTGCTCGAACTTGCATGAAACCATGCAAGTTCGACCGAACTTGACTCCGACCAGCCCTCTTTTTGCCTTCACCTATAAATACTCAGCTCCATTCATTTGAACTTGCTGTAAGTTCGCCCAGTTTCAAAAATTTCAAGGCTTGTGCACCTCTCGCCTTCACAGGCAACGATGGACCAACTGCTATGTTCCATTGGTTTGACGCCATTGAGGTCACCTTTAGGCAAAGTGGATGCCCCGATGACCTTCGCACGGTGAACGCTACAGGAGTCTTCCAGTCCCGTGCTCTCGACTGGTGGACCGCAGAAAGAAATAGGCGCGGTAATGACAAAGCCTATAATCTATCTTGGGAGGAACTCAAGGAAGTGATGAAGAAAGAGTTCTGTCCTTAGCATGAGATTCAAAAGCTCGAGAACGAGTTTTGGGGTATTAAGCAAGATGGTCCCGACAACGCTGGACTTACCGCTCGATTCAAGATTTTGAGCATCATCTGTCCCAGCCAAGTTGATGCTACTGAGAAAGCCATCAACAAGTACATCCGTGCTCTACCGGAATGTGTTGCAAATTTTGTGAAGGTTGCTCGTACTACAACCATCGAGGAAACCTACATGCTCGCCACTGAGATCAATGATCAGCGAGTTCAAGATGGTTATTTCAAGAACTCTGTGAAAGTTGCCAATCAAGCTGTCACCGAACCAACTGCTGCTATAGAACCATCCAGTGACCCGAAGGGAAAGCGTCAGGGACGCAAAAGAGGAAACCCTAGCAAGAACTACGTCGCTGCTACACCGCTCAACTCCCAGCCTTACCAGGCTCCTGCTCAAAACGCACTCCCCGCTAAATGTGCGTATACTGGTCCTCACCCTGTGCTCAAAGTGCACTTATCATCATGCGGTTGGAGGCAATTGCCGTTTCTGTACCAACTGCAACATCTACGGCCACTTTACTGTCAGTTGCCATTCAGGTCCTTGCCAGTCAGCTCCTCAAGCTCCAACAGCTCCAGCTTTACCAGCTCCTCCCCAGGCCAATCAGCAGCCAGCTCCAAGGGCCCGTGCCTGTTACACGTGCGGTGATCCGAATCATTTCAGTAACGTCTGCCCGAACAAAACTGTGAAGCAAGAACAGCCGCAACCTCAGCCTCAGCAGCAGCCGCCACCATAGCCATAGCAGCAACAACAGGCTGCGCGTGGTCGAGCCTTCAATATGAACCATCGCCAGGCCCAGAACGATAACAATGTTGTCAATGGTACGTTTCTTGTCAATGGTACTTATGCTTCATGTTTATTTGATACTGGTGCCGATAATTGCTTTGTATCGTTAGAATTCGAAAAGGTTTTAAAATGTAAGCGCGCAAAACTCCCAAAGACTTTCGATGTGGAAGTCGCCACTGAAAAATCCGTCACCGTTAACTCCGTCCTACGTGGTTGTTCTCTCGATCTCAACAACCACCTCTTTTCGATCAATCTCATACCTATGCAATTAGGTAGCTTCGATATCATAGTAGGTATGGATTTTCTTCGTGAAAATCATGCTGAAGTTGTTTGCATTGATAATATAATTCGCTTCCCTCTCCCGAACGGTGATCAACTTCATGTCTATGGTGAAACTCCCTCAAAGAAGTTGATGCTTTTGTCATGTACTCGAGCACATAAATGTTTGCGAAAGCAATGTGTTATTTTCCTCGCCCATATCGTGAACCCGGAGAAAGAAAAGAAGACTTTTAAAGACGTTCCTGTTGTTCGTGAATTTCCTAAAGTCTTTTCCGACGATTTACCCGGTTTACCCCGTACCCGAGATGTTGAATTTCGTATCGATTTAGTTCCCGGTGCTACTCCTGTTGCTAAAGCTCCCTATCGCCTCGCACCATCCGAAATGCGCGAGCTATCGAGCCAACTTCAAGAGCTTCTTGATAAAGATTTCATACGCCCGAGCACTTCGCCATGGGGCGCAACCTTCCTTTTCGTGAAAAAGAAGGATGGAACGTTCCGAATGCGCATCGATTATCGTGAACTTAACAAACTCATGATAAAGAACCGCTATCCTCTTCCTCGTATCGACGACTTATTTGATTAGCTTCAAGGTGCTACTTGCTTTTCTAAGATCGATTTGGAAGAAGATATTCCGAAAAACCGCCTTTCATACTCGTTATGGCCATTTCGAATTCGTGGTCATTCCCTATGGTCTTACCAATGCACCCGCGGTCTTCATGGATTTGATGAACCGTGTGTGTAAAGCTTTCTTAGATCGTTTCGTCATTGTATATATCGATGACATTCTTATTTACTCGAAGTCGAGAGATGAACATGTGCGCCATCTCCGTTTAGTCCACGAACTTCTTCAAGGTAATCGCCTTTATGCTAAGTTCTCTAAATGTGAATTCTGGCTCGAAGAAGTCCAATTTCTCGGCCACGTCGTTAATAATCAAGGAATTCACGTCGACCCTGCAAAGATTGAAGCTGTCAAGAGTTGGATTACACCGAAGAATGCTTCCGAAATCCGTTCATTTCTCGGATTGGCGGGTTACCACCGTCGATTCATCGCCGACTTTTTGAAAATCGCCGTTCCGCTTATCGCTTTAACTCATAAAGACAAACCTTTCGTTTGGATTCCAAACAAGAGGAAGCTTTTCAAACTCTCAAGCATATGCTATGCAATGCTCCCGTACTCGCCTTACCCGACGGAAATGACGATTTCGTTGTTTACTGCGATGCCTCAAACCTTGGTCTTGGTTGTGTCCTCATGCAACGAGACAAGGTTATGGCGTATGCGTCTCGACAACTCAAGATCCACGAGAAAAACTACACAACCCACGATCTCGAACTCAGTGCAGCTTTTTTGCATTGAAGATATGGCGACACTACCTTTACGGTACTAAGTGTACGGTCTTCACCGACCACAAGAGCTTACAACAATCTTCAATCAAAAGGAACTGAATATGCGCTAACGCCAATGGATTGAACATCTCAACGACTACGATTGCGAGATACGCTACTATCCTGGCAAAGCAAACGTCATCGCCGATGCTCTAAGTCGACGAAGCTATGTGTATAGTGTTCGTGGCTCTCAAGCTTTGAATGATCTCGAAATCATGATTCGCTCCGCTCAATTCGCCTGCTTTAACGAGAATACTTTGGAGGAAGAAATGAAATGTGGTGCCGAACTCAGTTCGTTGTTAAACCTAACGGTATCTATTATTATCTCAATCACATTTGGATTCCCAGCCGTGACAATCTTCGTGAATTGCTAATGACCGAAGCTCATAAATCTCGATACTCCATTCATCCGGTGCCGACAAGATGTACCAGGACCTTCGTCCTAAGTACTGGTGGCCGGGCATGAAAGGATATCGTCGTGTATGTCTCAAAATGCTTAACTTGTTCGAAAGTTAAAGCCGAACATCAAAGGCCCTCTGGCTTGCTCGAAGAACCCGAAATCCCGATGTGGAAGTGGGAGAGTATAGCTATGGACTTTATTACGAAACTCCCTCGCACTTCCTCTGGTCACGATAGCATCTGGGTTATCGTTGATCGTCTTACTAAATCCGCGCACTTTATTGCCATATGAGAAGACTTTAAGGTTGAACGGTTAGCCCGAATCTATATCGACGAAGTCATTTGTCGACACGGGACGCCTCGTGACATCATCGCTGACCGTGACGGTCGCTTTACCTCACGTCTCTGGGAGACTTTTCAATCCGCTCTCAGTACTACTCTCAATCTCAGTACCGCTTTTCATCCTCAAACCGACGGTCAGACTGAGCGCACGATCTGTACCCTCGAAGACATGCTTCGTGCGTGCATCATAGATTTCGGTGGTAATTGGATACGCATTTACCTTTAGTCGAATTCTCGTACAATAATAGTTATTATACCAGCATTCGAATGGCTCCTTTTGAGGCACTGTATGGAAGAAAATGTCGATCGCCTATTGCATGGCACGAGATCGGAGAAGCACAAATCACCGGTCCTGAGCTAATCCAAGAAACGACAGACAAAATACTCCAGATCAGGGACAATCTCTTGAAAGATCGGAGTCGTCAAAAGAGTTATGCCGATAAACGCCGCAAGCCCCTACAGTTCGAAGTGGGAGATCACGTTCTCCTAAAGGTTTTACCTTGGAAGGGAGTGATCCGCTTCGAGAAGAAAGGAAAGCTAGCGCCTCGATACGTTGGTCCCTTTAAGATTCTGGAAAGGATCGGTAAAGTAGCCTATCGTCTCGAACTACCGGCGGAACTTAATAACGTTCATCCGACTTTCCACATGTCTAACCTCAAGAAATGCCTAGCCGAAGAGAATCTCCATGTACCTCTCGAGGATCTACAAATCAACGAGACTCTCCATTTCGTGGAAAAGCCTGTCGAGATCATGGACCGAAAGAACCTACGGCGCTCTCACATCCCCATCGTGAAGGTCCGATAGGAAGGCAAACGCGGCGCGGAGTTCACTTGGGAATTGGAAAGTGACATGAAGGCCAAGTACCCGCACCTCTTTGTTACGGCCACTACTTAAATTTCGAGACGAAATTTCCTAAAGTATGGGAGACTGTAACAACTCCGAATTTCGTTGTTATCTTTTTCTTTTATTATCGTTGCATCTATCCTTTGTAAATCTCGAGATTCGGTTTATAAGAAAGTTATGTTAAATTAAATATGTTTTATTTCAATTATATCGCATCTCATCGCTTATTAAACGCATCACTAATCTCATCGCATCGCAAATCGCAGTTAATTATATGGTTTTATATTATTTATGTGTTATGTATGTTTATGGTTATGATTATGCTCGCTATCGCATCGCTCTCACACGCTCGAATCGCTAAATCGCACTATTATATCGCCTATAACGCTTAATATAACTATCTAATGCGAACCGAATCGCCAAACGAACTCTTAACGTGAAGTAAACGAAGAAAACCCACCATTTGGACAAGTTCGCTCGAACTTGGGTGATCCCAAGTTCGCTCGAACTTGGGTGATCCCAAGTTCGGCCGAACTTGGCTGACCAAAACACAAACTCCCCATCCCCCCCTCAAGTTCGCTCGAACTTTCCTGATTCCTCACAGGATCAGCAAGTTCGGCCGAACTTGACATAAATCTCACGGATATCTAGCAAGTTCGACCGAACTTGACTCCCACCAACCCTCTTTTTGCCTTCACCTATAAATACTCAGCTTCGTACTCTCATTTGAACTTGCTGTAAGTTCGCCCAGAGCTCTCAAACCCGAAACCCTTTGTTTTCTAAGTTCTTAATCAACCCGATTTCGACTACAATGATGTTCATCAACGTTTTACAACAGTTTACAACGATTTTTCACAAGGCTTTGCCTTCGTTTTCTTCAAATCTCTTCTGTTTACGAAAATCTTAATCTTTTTTACAAAACTTCTGTTTTTCACTCAGATCTACACTAGATATGAGCAAAACCTTTTACATCCATGATTTTTACACAATATTTGGACTAATGACGTATGTTTCATTCACTTTTGAGTGGAACGAGGCGTTGTCAAGCGAGAATCTCAGATTCGGAAGCACAAGGACGGAATTGTCACTTTACACAAGCTGGACTAACCCATACGAACCATCAAGTTCGCCCGGATTAGCCCGAGTTTCTGTAAAATGGCTAAGTTCGCTCCAAAAGACCTCTCCAGCCTAAGTTTTACTCAGTGGCTTAAGGTTGGAGGGATGGGCACTCGATTTCCTCAGCAAACGATGCAAAAACGCAAGATTTTGGACCCGAAAACGTCAAGTTCGCTCGAGATTTAAATGATTTTTGACAGCATAGTAGTCAAGTTCTCTCGAACTTGCCCTCAAGGGGTCAAGTTCGGCCGAACTTGAGTAAAAATGTCCAATTGTTCTTCAGAAACCCCCAAGTTCGCTCGAACTTGTCAAGTTTCTCTGGAAACTTCACAAGTTCGGCCGAACTTGCCTTATCTGTTATTATTGACCACAAATTCGCTCGAACTTGTCAAGTTTCCCTAAGAAACCTACAAGTTCGCCCGAACTTGACTCAAACATCACCAAAACCTTACAAGTTCGCTCGAACTTGTATGTTTACATACAAGTTCGGCCGAACTTGCCTGCTGCTCAAACCAAACTTAACCATTTCAGCAAATCGGAAGACTGATGTACTTCTGTTCGTTTACAGGCTGATCCGGCGCTCTCCGCAACTCTTCTCAGATCCCTCATCTCACCTAAAACGCACCCACTGTGAGTATACTTGAACCGTTTTCGCTTTAAATGCACTTTTTGGGTGTTACATATGTTCCTCTATCAAAATCACCTCACAAATCAAACTGTTTATCAGACGCGAATGATCTGATTATATATGCTCAATACGTGATACTAGAAACATGTGACTAGGAACTTATTTTTGTTAACTTGCCTCCTTAGCTAGTATGGTAGTATAGTGTGGCTAACACCTGACGGGGTCTAGTTAGGATGGACATGCTAGCCTTCTCACGGAAGTTAGCATGAGAAATATGCCTAGTTTTGTGTGATGTGTTTTGGAGTATCATGATATTTCGCGAACGGTTTCTCTATTATGTTAGTATTACTTAAACCTATATGCTCACATTTACTTAATTATATTGACTTGTATTTTAACGTATGTAACAGGTTGAGGATCTTAGCTTGGATGCGTTGGACGTAGTTTGCTTAGTCTAGTTTGTTTTGTTTAGTTCAAAATGTAATAAATCTAGGGAAAATCGAACCTTATTGTTTTATGGGAAAATCATGTATTTCGTGACATTTTTTATGTCATATTGTTTAGTAGTATGGGACATTAGACGTTAAAATATTGTTGATTGAATAATGTTATGGAAATTTCTCGTGAGATAATCTGGTCGCCTAGTGCCACTACCCCGATGTTTCCGCCATCGGTTTGGTGTGACACTTAAGCCATATGCTAGGTAGGTATAACTTATTGTCTTGGATAATCCGGCAAACACAAACAGTCTCTGATTTGAGGTATGCGAAAAGAGTTCAATGATGGAAGGTTTAGCCATAGATGAATCATGTTCTATTGGTATGCTGATCTTGATTATGAGTTTGATGCATGTCAGTTTTACAATTTTACTATAAAAGATACTGAGTTTGATGAGTTAGAAATAGAACGTTGTTTAGACATGCTCTTGATGTTCTTAGAAGGTTTCGTCGGAGATTCTACGGAATACAGGTTTAAAGGGAAGTTGTAGAATAAGTAAGGTATTAGAGTGGATCATTAATTCTGTGACCATGTTTTATTGACCTGTAGACGAAATGAGCTTGTATATGAGTTTTTATATTATATATACTTACTTTATATAACTTTATCTCCACTTTATACATTATATAATAAAAATATAGCATTTACATATCCAGTTATACAAATAAAATTAGTTTAAACTCATCAAAAACTGAAAAAAAAAAGATTATTAAAAAAAATAGCAACCGTCATAATGATTAAAACTCAGAAACTATACAAGTCCATTGAATTTTCGTTTTGCATGATCCTCTAGAATTTTTAAATACAAAAAACAAAAGCCTTGTAATAAAGTTTACGGAATTAATAAAATCATGCATAAAAAATCCCTGAGACATATATGCGAATTTATCATAAGCCCATAATGTTTTTCATTATTTTAATACTTTTGCTAAATGGAGAATGCAAAAGAACATAATTATTTTGAACTCGGTTAAAATTAAATTAGGTTAAGTGTCAGTGGCGTCTCTGAGAATTCATGTACAATGTTCGAGCTCGAAACATGTGCTCTTATGCCTTAACGATAAACAATGCAATTACGAAAATGACAAAATCGTAGTATTCGATAAACAATGCAATTACGAAAAATGAGAAAATTATAGTATTCGAATGAGTTACATACCGTAATAAATAATAATTTAATAGCTAACCATGATTCATGCAGCTCTCCTTGTAATCTTCATAGCAAATTGATGGATCAACTATTCACAGTTTATATTTTCTAAGACTTCGTTTTCAATTAGTAATGGGCTCAATTAACCTAGTGAGCTAAATTCTAAAGTCTAAAATATAAAAAAATGATTTGTAAATGATCTTACTTGAAATTGGTGTGGGTTTACTATTTTAAAAAATTAAAATATATATAGTGTGAGGTTCATTGGGGAACACTAAAAAAGTGGGGAAAAGTGGGGAACCGACTCAAACGAACTCCGATTGGACTCATTCCAGCGGCGTTGGAACCGGCTCGTCGAAACCTAACTAGGATCTCTTAACCCTAAACCCTAAATCCTAACCCCTAAACCCTAAATATATTAGGGTTTGGATTTAGGGTCTTATATTAGGGTTTAGCCTTAGGGTTTAGTTTTAGGGTTAATCAATTTAGTATTTTAGGGTTTTAGTTAGCTTTAGGGTTTAGCTTTACGGGTTTAGCCTTTAGGGTTTAGCTTTTAGGGTTTATAACTTAGATTTTACGATTTAGCTTAGGTTTTAGCCTTATTTTTTAGCTTTAGGGTTTAGGGGTTAGGATTTAGGGTTTAGAGTTAAGAGATCCTAGTTAGGGTTCGACGAGCTGGTTCCAACTCCGCTGGAATGAGTCCAATCGGAGTTCTTTTGAGTCAGTTCTCCACTGTTCCCCACTTTTTAGTGTTCCCCAATGAAACTTCTCATATATATATATATATATATATATATATATATCGGATTTTTTTTAATAACATATTCCCCGCGAAATCACGGACCTTGTGCGGAAGTCCTCCCGCACATCTAAGCCTCCCATGTTAAGTATTAGTACCCTAGTTTGTTACAAATTGAAAAGTTAATAAACTATCAGTCCCTAACTTGTTACTTTCCACAAACCATAAGAACTAACGGCGTAATTAACTCTTTGATAAATGACACGTCCTTTGTCCATATGGCAACATGAGAAATAGTTAAATATCATCTTAACTTTTTTAGTGAAATGTAATTTTTATTTAATATAAGTATTTTTAGTCTTGTAGTATTTTTATTTAATGTGATATTTTTATTAAAAATTAAATTTAATGTAAAATTTGTTAATTAATTGTTTTATTTATTTTAAACATTTTATCATTTTTAAGTTGAGGAATGACTTCACTAGTTTAGGCAACGGTAAGCGATGGAATGAAAAAGATTGGTATGATGCTAATTCGGATAAGAGAGAATGCTAGAGACAAAAAAATTGACATCCCACTCAACGATACATACGTAACACTTTTAGCAAACATATGACAAATTAATTAAGTAAATACGTTTAATAGATGAAAAAAACTAACAATACTGTTTTATATATAGATGGCTGAAAAAATTATATATATATATATATATATATATATATATATATATATATATATATATATATATATATATAGCTCAGTTTAAATGCGAACCAATACGAGTTGTGAGAACCATGAGAACATTTTGTTCCAGCGTGAGTTGGCTCAAAATTTTTCGCACAAACGTAGATGAAAATATTATAAACACATATGTAAAAAAAATAAAAAAAATTTGTCGGGTCGATAGTTTTGACTAATGCAAGTTTTTTACGCGCTGGTGTAAATTTTGTACGAAGATAAATATTTTTGTACGCCTCATGTAAATGTGGGTATGCCGTATGCGGCATTTTTTTATTTTTTTGCCAAAACAAGTGCTTTTTTTACAACTTTTGATAAAAAAAATTTGAAAAAACCATTTGGATGACCTAGTTCTCATGGTTCTCACAACTCAATGTGGTTTTCATTTTAATCCATCCCTATATATATATATATATATATATGATATGTATACCTTTTAATTAATTTATGTAACAAAATTTTATCCTTTAATCATTAATAAGAACTAATAAATGATCAAATAATTAAGGTTTTAATCAAATTCTACCCTAAACCCCTACCCAAGACACCCCCCCACATCTAAATTCAGTTCCCATCCATTACATTTTGTTCATATCTTTGATTTTAGATTCAAGTTGTTAAAACCACTAAAATACGGAGACTCAAAAGGTAATTTAAAAAGTAATTTACTGAGAATATCTAACTAAAACGTAAGTCAGTATGAATAACCAGGTTCTTGATTACTTTGGTTATTTTTGCTTTCCAAAACAAGTTGGTTCCATCAAAGTTTGTCTAAACTATCTCGTTAAGACCACCCATAGTGGTAAGGGAATTGGGCGATTTTTTGCCGCAAAACGCCCCACCACACCCCCCCCCCCCCCCGGGACGTTTTCTTTCAAAAAATGGGTTGGACGTTTCCTCAAACACGCCTCCTCAACTTTGTGATAGCCAATAAGAATTTTCTGTAAAACCTGATCTTTCGGATTGTTATCCGAATCCTTATTATTACCGTTATTTATATTTCTATATCATTTTGTACTCTGGATTAATTATAATGGTTTAAATTATTTAAAAACGCATATTACATCGCTTATTTATCGCATTTAAATCGCTTAATACTTGCAACTCTCAACGCAAACTCGAATCGCGGATAACTATGTTACATTATGTTATTTATGTGTTATGTGTGCTTTATGTTTTATAGTTGTACTCGCTATCGCAACGCTCTCACTCGCACAAATCGCTAAATCGCTAAATCGCATTATTTTTATTATCCCAACGCTTAGCGCTTCGCTAAAACGCTTAACACAACTATCTAATACGAACCGAATCACCGAACGAGCACCTAACGAACAAATAACGAACAAAACTTAACCACCAGGCCAAGTTCGGCAGAGCCGTTGGGCACCCCAACTTCGCCCGAACTTGTTCAGGCCACCAAATCCCCAACTAAACAACAAGTTCGCTCGAACTTACACCATTCAAGCAGAACTGGCCAACTTCGCCCGAACTTGTGCCAAGTTCGCTTGAAGTGGTAGCAAGTTCAGCCGAACTTGATGTCTGCCACATTAATTCTCCTTCACCTATAAATACCCAGCACCTCCATTCGTGCTCTCCTTGCTGCCACTTCGCTCCAGAGCTCCCAAAACCGAAAACCTTTGATTTCCAAGTAAGAATCAACCCGTTTTTATGCAAACAACAACGTTTTACTACGATTTCTCACAAGGTTTTACTTTCGTTTTCATCAAAGCTCTTCTGTTTATGAAAATCTTCATCTTTTTCTACAAAACTTATTCTTTTCACTTAGATCTACACTAAACGAGTGTATTTGGGCTTAGCTTTGGCTTCCCAAGCTGGAAATCTTAATGATTTCGACTCACCAAGTGTTAGATCCGAGTAAAACCTTTTAAAGCATTGATTTTTACACAAAATACGGACTAAGTGACGTATGTTTCGTTCACTATGAAGTGGAACGAGGCGTTTGTCAAGCAAGATCTCAGATCCAGAAGCACAAGGACGATAATGTCACTTTGCACAAACTGGGAAATAACCCGTACGAACCAATAAGTTCGCCCGGATTAGCCCAGTTTTTGTAAAATGGCTAAAACTCGCCCCAAAAGACCTCTCCAGCCTAGGTTTTGCTCAGTAGCTCAAGGTTGGAGGGATGGGCACTCGATTTCCTTAGCAAACGACCGGAAAACGCACGATTTGGTGACCAAAACAGTCAAGTTCGCTCCAAAAAGAGCAAGTTCGCTCGAAGTTGTCACCAGATTGGTGACCAACTTCGCCTGAACTTGTCAAACTTTCAAGAGAATCAGCCAACTTCGGCCGAACTTGTTCAAACTTCAAGAAAACAAGGCAAGTTCGCCCAAACTTGTCCCGTTTCCAAGGAAACCAGACAAGTTCGCCCGAACTTGTGCAATTTGTAAGACAAACAGTCAAGTTCGCCCGAACTTGTACCATTTCCAAGGAAATTGGTACAACTTCGCTCGAACTTGTCCACTGCTCCTTCACACTTCGACCGTTTCAGCACTTCGAAATACTGATGCACTTTTGTTCGCGTTTACAGGCTGAACCTGCGCTCCCTTCAATCCACAGCAGTTCGTGTTTCTTCGTTGAGCACCGACAGTGAGTATACTTGAACCCCCTTTTTACGCTTAAACGCACTTTTGGGTGTCACATATGTTCCTATATCAAAACACATCACACAACTCAAAACGCTTATTTGCAACCCGCCTTTACATGATTATATGTGAATCGATGGATTGTATGTATTACTTGGTTTGTATGCCACCCTTAACATGATAGCTTGCTAGAGGTTGACCCGCCACCCGTAGGCCCGGGGTTGTTAAGGCTCACACTTTTACTTCTCATTTATTTTTCTCTTTAGGACGTGGACATTTGTTCACGTGCCTCGCACTCGCGGTTTGTTGGTTTACATGTATCAATGCAGTAGTGTAATTCACATCTCTTACGTATGTTCATGCGGTGTTTGCTAAATGCTTTTATATCTACTATGTATGCAAACATGTATGCTCACCTTTACTTAACTGTATTGACTTTTATTTTAACGTATGCGACAGGTTGATGACTTTTGCTGCAATGGATTTAGGACTTTATCTTTAGAAACACATGTAATAAAAATCTAGGGAAGATCAGATTGGATGTGTTTTATGAGATGTTATGTTTTGTAATAATTGATTTGAGATATTGGTTGATTGTATGGGAAATCGGATCGTTAAAAATATTGTCATTTTAGTTGTTATGGAATTTCTCTTGAAACAATCTGAGTCGCCTAGTGCCGCGCCCTGATGATTCCGCCATCGGTTGGGGTGTGATATTTTCCAACTCATTTATAATAATATTATTTGTTTTATTTAAAAAAATAATAATTGGGTAATAATTGCAAAGGGCAATATGGGGTATTATACCACTACATCCTTTTTTTAACTTCAAGCCTCATAATGTTCTTTTGCTAACTAGGACGCTACATGTCGGAATAATGCCCAAAGAGAGGCTTGAACTTCAAACCGAACTACACATGGTCTAATAAACTGACACAATTTATACCGTGAATAAAAACATGTATTCGTAGGTTGATTATAATATTAATACCAGTTTTGACCAACTTAGCTTTTAGCTTTACTGTCACATATGTAAATAAAAAATACCAATAAATTTCAGTAAATGTCACAACAGTGAAATTAAGGGGCTGTTTGGCAACTTCTGAATGGTTAAGTGCTGAGCCAGTAAGAGGTCTGAACCATTAAGTGCTGAACCAGTAAGAGGTCTGAACCCTTAAGAGCCAGTATAATGTTTAAACCGTTCAAAGGCAAATGTCTGACCAATTCAGATTAGAGGTCTTAACTATTCAGACTATGTTGCCCGTCAATCTATCGGTGGATCCAATTTCTTTATGCCCAACCTGCTAGGTTGTATATTGGTAACGAGTGTATTGAGGTTACTACCGGAGTTCAACAAGGAGATCCCTTGGGGCCCCTTCTCTTTGCCCTTGCCTTACATCCCCTTATTCTCCGGATTCAAGACTGCTGTGAACTTTCGTTTCATGCTTGGTATTTGGATGATGGGATGATTATCGGCAATGCCTCTGAGGTTGCTAAGGCCTTAGACATCATCAACGAGGAGGGGCCATCTCTAGGGCTTTATCTCAACATTAAGAAAACAGAGGTTTTTTGGCAGACATACGACGGGCGGAAAGTTCAGGATGGCCTTTTCCCGAGAGGGATCGGTAGACCAGAGATGGGGGTTAAGCTCCTTGGTGGAGCTGTTAGTCGGGATCCTAGCTTTATTGAGGAGTTGGCAGGGCGGCGGGCCTCGGGGGCGGTTGACCTAATGAAACTCTTACCCTGCCTGAGGGATCCCCAGTGTGAACTCTTTCTGCTAAGGTCGTGCATGGGGGTTGCCAAGTTCTCTTTGGGTTGCGGACTTGTCAACCCCATTTGATGGAGGATGATGTATCTCGATTCGATGATGGCCTTAGAGAGGCTATAAAAGACATAGTAGTTGGTTGCGACCCCTTCTTTGGTGACCTCCAATGGCGTCTGGCATCATTGCCAATGCGTCTAGGTGGTTTGGGCCTCTTCTCTGCTCGAGATGTTGGGGCTTATGCCTTTGGGGCTTCTAGAGCTTAGTCTTGGGAACTGCAGGATCATATCCTTCGAAACGGTGAGGTCGTCGGGCTTGACCCGGACTATCAGCAGGCGCTCGAACGCTTAAATGTCTCTCGCCCAGACTTGGATATTGGCGGTTTCTCTAATAAGGACACCGCCCCCTCGAAGCCACAAAAAAATTGGCGAATGCTCTGTTTAACAAAATCGCTCAAAGCCTGGGAGAAGCTTTTGATTTGTCAACCCGCCAGAAGGCGGTGTTTGAGTGCCTGAAGGGTCCCCATGCTCAGGAATTTTTTGTAACATTTGTGTAAAACGAGTTTTGAAACCCGCGCCATTTTCATTAATCAAGGGTGTATTTATATATATCGTTATGTATTTAATAAGGATATTAAAATCTATAAATAACAGCAATTAAATTAAAATAGACTTAAAGAAATAACAAATAAATAAAAAGTTAAATTAACCTTAATAACTAATCAATCAAAAATTTAAACAAAAAGAAAGAGGGAACCGGGATCGAACCCGGGTCGCCCGGGTAGTCACACACACTCAACACTACCACGCTACACACACCAGATGTGTTAGCTTCTACGCCTCATTTTATAAATATGCAAACTGGGCGGAAAACCTGCAACTTCAGCAAATCTCCTCGCCGGAGATCTCGCCAAATCACGCGTTTTCTCTCAATCCGACAACTGTTCAACAGTTATTTTTGGCAAATCTTTCAATCTAGAATGCGCTGTCAATCAATCCGAGATCAAAATCGTGGAAACCAAGTCACCGAATTCCCTATAAATACTACCACAACCAAGCATTTTAAGCACATTCATTCTTCGAAATCGCATTGCTCTCGCTCGTAATAAGCTTTGTCGCCGGAAGATTGGAATCACCGGAGTTCTGCAACCGTCGGAATCGTCGCCGGTTCTATTCTTACGGTAGATTTCTTTTCGTTATGCTTTTTAATTTCTCCTCCTAATTAACGTCATATTCAGTCGATCATAAACAAGATGGGAATGAATCAAGAATTGATTCAGGCGGGGGTATAGGTTCTGGGTAAAATTTAAATGGAGAAGATGAAATAGAGAACGTGTGTATATATAATATAATTCAGGTTATAACCGGCTTAGACACACAGTCCAGCGGTGGACTGTGTGCACATTCAACAAACACGCTCCGAGTTCGATCCTTGCCACCAACACTGTCGAATAAACAATTTTTTTAAAAGGAACCAAATCACACTGATTCCCCAACAAGATGTTAAAGTTAATGAAAAATGTTATGTTTACGGGTTAAGCACCCAGCCCAACTGGTTGGGCCGGGTGCAAACCAACTTCAGGTCGCCGGTTCGAGTTCAAGCCCTCACGTCGGTCTGATCACTTAAAAATCTTTTTAAATTAATCATTTCTGTATGGACTCAGTTTGTCTATAAGAATAATTAAAAACCAGATTACAACGGGTTAGACACGTAGCTCAGTTGGAAGAGCTGCGTGCACGCAACCGTAAGGTCACGAGTTCGAGTCTTGTTACACGCATGTCAGTCCCACGATCGGACCGGTCAGCAGTCTGACAAGCTTGTCAGACCCAAAAAAAAATAAAAAAAAATAAAATAATTTTTTTATTATTGTTTGTTATTTTATTTAATACTTATTAGTATTTCTATTTATTATTTTCTTATAAAAAAATAAATCCTCATAACCATATAAAAATTCTCAGTTAATATAAAATAAAATAATATAAAAACCCAATAAAAAGAATTAAATCGAACTATTAATTTTAGTTGGTTATTAAACTGTTACACTATTATATAGGTTAGTTTACTTCATCAGCTAAACCCTAACCTCGTGCGTACTCTTCGCCAATCAAGGAAACGCAATCACTGTGAGTGAATCTCTACAAATTCCCCGTTTTAAATCACGTTTTGGGGTGTATCATGTGTCGTATTATTTTTTTATTATATTTAACACTTGTGCTTATATCATTTCGAGATCAAATGTGTATTGCTTGTAGTGTGGTTTATATGTGGATTCATTTTATCATTTCAGTGCACGCATTTCATTAGGCCCATCAGTTCCTCGTGGGATACGGGTTGAGCATCAGGTGCCTCATTAGATCGGCTCCGTTTGATTGAGCCTTGATCTCAGATACCTCATCATTCATGTCATATATTCATTCAATGTGGTTTGTGTTTGGTTACATATACATATTTGCTCACATGTAATTTATGTACAATTTTCTTTAATAACATAATAAGCAATTATTTAAATGTTTTATCAAGGTTCACTCGCCAACTTTTGTTGACCCGAAATTTCCTCTGTTTTACACATGATACAGGTGATCAAGTTGAGGAAAGAAACACTTAGGATGGCCTAGAAGAATAAACAAGTTATTGCGTTGGAACAAACATTTAGATTTTTGTTGTGTTTGTATGAAATTTTTGTTGGATATTTAAATTTTAGTTTGAATTTAGTAAATATGAAACTTCTTAGTAAATATCATGAGCTTTGGTAATAACCCAATCATGCCCCGTCTTTTATTCCGCTGCGGGTCGGGGTGTGACATTTTTTACCGTTATCCCGATTGAGGGGTTAGGACAATGCATGTCTGCAGTAGAATACAGAGCCATTCTCAAATATCGATTGATGATCCCTATGTACCCGAAAGATGAAACCTGCCCGATATGTCGTAAAGCTTGCATGGATAAATACGGGGAGCACACAATTCATTGTAAAGAGCTCCCTGGGTTCAAATACCGGCACGACTGAGTGCAGGTTGTTTTGTGGGACATCTTAAGAAGAGCTGGGATTTCTGCTAAGAAGGAGGCCCCTGTGAATTTCCTCACTGACCCTATGGAAGGGAGATCCACTCTACGAGCAGCGGATCTGCTCGTCTTTGGCTGAGCTAGGGGGGGAACATGCTTGTGTAGACCTTAAGGGGGTTTCCCCTTTGGTTGGTTTAAGGGAAAACGGGTTTGTAGCTGGACAAGCAGCAAGAAAGGCTGAATCAAAGAAAGTGGATAAGCATGCTAAAGCTTGCGCAGAGAACCAGCATGTCTTTGTCCCTTTTGCCTTCGATACTTTTGGCTCTCTAGCGCCAGAAGCTATCCACTTCTTGACGATGGTTCAACGGGTCGTCCACAACAATTGTTCAACCCCAAGGGGTTTGCAATTCAGAAAGGGTTGGCGGCGCAGCTTGTTGCCCGTCTACCTTCTGTTTTGATGTAACTTGGCATGTTAGTTGATTGTGTTTATGGTATATAAAAAAGTAAAACCACCACAGTAATTTCATCAAAAAAAGACTATGTATAAAACTTAACCATTCAAAAGCAAATGTCTGAATCATTCAGACATCTGCTCAAGAAACAAACAGTCTGAACCATTAAGTGCTGAACCAGTAAGGGGTCTGAATATTAAGAGCCTCATTAAGAGGTAAACAAACAGTACCTAAGTAAATATGACATATCTAATCACTTTTGATCCAAATCTTTGCTTCTAACACGGGATGCCTCCAAAATATGTCACATTAAGATTTTGAGTTCATCTCTCCTTTTTACAACACTGTATATATTTAATATTCTCAAATCGCAAACCAAGATACTAACTCGCAGTAGTGAATCCAAAAACTTTTTTCAGTGGATTCTTTTGGTAGATTGTTACTATTTTTTTTAAATTATACAAGGTTCACACTATTTTTTTCTATTTTTTTCAAACCGAATGGATTTATATAAACCCCAAAACAGGGCTGGATCCGTCACTGTTATGCTAACTCACATATTTTTATATGGAATTTACTATCTTCTACAACTCGCAAGGATACACCTGCTTGCAAGAACATAAATAGCCCATTAAAGGCAACCACAAGTATGACAAGCTTTTATTATATTCGATTGTTTAAATAGTTAAATATTAAGTAAATTATATCATGTTGCAGGAACTTTGTTTTTTTTTTCTTTCACATTTTTAAAATCTTATTTACACATCTTTTTCACTCTATTTCTCTCTATATGTATCTATGTATATATAGAAGATAGTAGGTAGAGATGGCAATTGAACCCAAACCAGACGGGTAAATCCGAAACCCGACACATTTGGAACGAGTTTGGGACTAGTTTGGATTTTTTTCGCGAGTTTGGGACGGGTTTGGGATGTGGTGATATACCCATTTACCCGACCCTATTACCCGATAAAGTGTACCCGTTTACCCGATTGTATACCCGACATATTTTCTTATATATTTTAAATATGTATATATATGATACATTCATATTTTTATACATATAGATATTTTATTTCATATAGATTGTGGTTATTTAATATATTTTTATAGTGATAATATTAAATGTAACTAACTAGTGGTTACCCGATAGACACACAATGGGTTTTGGGTCGGATATACCCAACGGGTAATTTTTTTTAAATTAACGGGTTTACCCGAAGCGGGTATACCCCGATACCCGATGGGTATTTACCCGCTAGAAACCCGACGAGTTTGGGACAAGCTTATTTAACTGGGTATGGGTTTGGGATTAGCTAAACCGTCCCAAACCTGACCCATTGCCATCACTAATAGAGGGAAAGAGTGTGTGAATATTAACACCATTTTCTTTCTTACTTCTTGTGAGCTGATTATTATTATATTAAAAATAAAAAGAAGTTGGTAGCATTAAAATAAGAGTTAAATGTTTGGTTGGTCTCTGTGGTTTGCGAAAATTTCAGACTTGGTCCCAGTGGTTCACTAATTACACGTTTGGTCCTAATAGTTGTAATTTTTGCACTCGTGTGGTCATTATCACTAACCTATGTTAAGTTTTTCAGTTATATACGTGCAAAATTACTAACTTGCCCCTAAACAAATAAAAAAAGAAAAAGAGCTGAACCCTCTTTATCTTCTTCATCATCTCCCTCCCCTCTCTCTCTCTAAAACCCACCACCCACCTCCATCGTCAGCCCATCACCACCACCACCTTCAACCCACCACCACCTCCTCCACCGCCTCCTTCAACCCATCACCACCACCTCAAACGTGATCCTCAAAAGTACCCAGACGAGCCCTTCTAGATATGGTGTGACGAACCGGCTTCGTCTCGGTTTCTCCTTGCCGAATCATTTTGATTCTCGCAATCACCATTTCGAACGCACCTTCATCGAGCATTTGACGCGTGAGGCCCATATCTCGTTCCGGGAGATCCGCAAGAAGCCCAACAGCTACCGCTTGTTCTTCGGAACTCACAATGTTTTCCGCAATTACTTTTATTAACCCGTCGAGTTGACCCGCTGACCCGCGCGACGAAGGAGGCGGTGGAGGAGGTGGTGATGGGTTGAAGGAGGCGGTGGAGGAGGTGGTGGTGGGTTGAAGGTGGCGGTGGTGGTGGTGATGGGCTGACGGTGGAGGTGGGTGGTGGGTTTTAGAGAGAGAGAGGGAGGGGGGAGGATGAAGAAGATAAAGGGGGTTCAGTTCTTTTTTTTTATTTGTTTAGGGGCAAGTTAGTAATTTTGCACGTATTTATCTGAAAAACTTAACATAGGTTAGTGATAAGGACCACTCGAGTGCAAAAATTACAACTATTAGGACCAAGCATGTAATTAGTGAACCACTGGGACCAAGTCTGAAATTTTCACAAACCACAGGGACCAACCAAGCATTTAACTCTTAAAATAAAGTAGCTGGAGTTGAGTGACGTAGAAAGAGAAAATGGTTTGTATGCAGATATGGGCAAGACAAAACACTAGATTTCCTCGGTCTAAAACATCTGCCACAATCATACGAGCATATAATCCTTCTCACCTTTCCACCAACCATCTATTCTCTACATCCTTTTTATCTATATCTCTACATTTGTATGTATACTAATTATACTCAATAGAAAATCATAAAGAATTTATTGATCTATAGGCTACATATATAAGCTTGCACGCGAACGATCAAAAAACAAACTACTTCGGTTGTACTCAGCTCGATTGAACACTTCGGCCTTGGTTCTTATTTTCGGCTTTAGTCGGATGTTCCCAAAAGGGAGGGGATGATAGTGGATGTGGTGGGTAGTGACTAAGGTTAATTTTTGTATCAAGTAATAACTAACCCAAGGCATCTATTAATAATCCTTTACTAATAAACCTAATGATTATAGAATGGACTTTTAAAATTGATACTATATGATAAATCTTAAATCAAATAATTAGCCCTGTAGATATATTAGTTTGGATCAAAGGAAAAACACAAAACACGGGATGGTCGGCAAAACTGTAAGTACCTAATCAATCAATTAATGAAGCGTTGCGAATCATACCGACCGATCAATTGAAGCTTTGGTATCCTATTTAATCGATCAATCGAAGCTTTGTGAATCAGATTGATAAATCATTTTGAGTTATAGAGCTTAGTGAATCGAATTGAAAAATCCGATAGGAGTTATAGAGGGTTAGTCGTGCTTTTTTGCAAATTGGTTTTGTTTATGATTAATGGCTGAAGAGATAAACAATCGATTTGCATTACGTGTTCAATTGTTTTTTTGCTTTCACTTTTCCTCATTCTTTCTTAAATTTAACAATTGAAGCATCTAATTACATGCATGTTTATAATGACTCTAGTTATATGTGACAAGGGTAAGGTTCATGCGAGAACCATCTTTATTGCAAGAACCACCTTTATTGCAAAATAAAATCTAAAAAAAAAAAAAATCACTTAAATTTTTTTTTGATATATATTTTTTTTAAATCGCTATATTTTGTTTCCAAAAAAAAACTTTTTTTTCTTCGAGTAACAGTTATCCATGCACATATGCATATGTATCATAACTTCGACGAATTCCGTAATACATTATCAGTAGTAGACAATTGCACTTTAATTTACAATACCATCCGTAATACACTACTTTTTACATTACCAATATTCAAAATGCACATATGCATCATTATGTATAACCATTATATAACGTGTTTTGTTACAAAAAGTTTTGATTTTGAATGATGAAGTATGCCCATATATATGTTTTTTAGTTAGTTATATCTAGTGGTTGATGGTTTGGTTATAGTTGTCACTTTATGATGTAATATGTTGATTGGATGGTATAAATGGTGTTGATATACATATAATAAAGTGAAAATATTGGTATTGGTATTGTATTATAGATGGTAGGAGGTAATGGTATTGTATTATGGATGGTAGGAGGTAATGGAAGTGTATTATGGATGGTATGATAGATGAAAGAGAAAGTGTATTCAAAGTAGTGTACCAAAAACACCTTATTTCATGTTGATACATATAGATGCACATTGGCATTTCTAATATTCGTAACGTAAAAAATAGTGTATTACACATGGTAGTGTAAATGAAAGTACAATTGTCTAATATTTGTAACGTATTACGGAATTTGTCGAAGAAATGATACATATGCACATGTGTATGGTAGTGTATTATGGATGAAATGATAGATGAAAGGGAAAGTGTATTCAAAGTAGTGTACCAAAACACCTTATTTCATGTTGATACATATAGATGCACATGTTTTTTCTAATATTGGTAACGTAAAAAGTAGTGTATTACACGTGGTAGTGTAAATGAAGTACAATTGTCCAATGTTTGTAATGTATTATGGAATTTGTCAAAGAAATGATAAAAATGCACATGTACATGGATAACTGTTACTCAATTTTTTTAATTTTTTTTGTTTGAATTTTTTTTATTGTTGACGAAATATAGCGAATTTTTCAAAAAATATTAAAAAAATTGGGTGTTTTTTAGATTTTTTTAGGTATTACTGTTTGTGTTCACACTGGTTCTCACGGTTCTCACAATAAAGGATGATTCCTAACGGATCCTTATCCTATGTGACAATTACCCTAGCTATGAAATAGTTCTAGTATGAATGATAATTGCTCTGGTTTTATATGATAATTACTCAATTGATCATGTTTTACATACAGTTCATTACGCAATTGGATATATGTGTAATATCACTTCATATATATAGTAGTACATATGTTGCATGTATGTTGTATACGATATAATATATTGAGCAATACTACAGATATTCAGATATGCTATATGTAACATTTAGTAAACCCATATGAACAAATTCAAAGTTGATATAGTGGTAAAATCCCTTGTTCGTTAATTCCCCCTTGGTGAAATTGTGAAAGGTCATGAGTATGATTCTCGTCATGCCCGTTTTAAAACTTCACGAAATCACAGCAACGACCTAAGTCCTTCAAGAAATCCCAAAAGGTAAACCTACAACCTATTAATATATTAATAGAATATGCAAGTACCTAAACTATATATTATCTATTAGAAATCAGTATTGATTCTTCATTCATCTACTAATTTGTTTAATCAAAAGTTTGATTTAGACCTCGTTATTTGTTACCTGATATGAACAAATTAATTTTCTATGTTGATTTTGAGTTTGTTTACGAGTTCTTCTGATTTTGCGTCAACAATGGCCTAGAACTTGTATGATACTTTCGCATTATTCACCCCAAAGCTGCATAAAAAATGAAGAAAAATGTCATAAAAAGATACGACATTCTGCAGTACAAAAAATTAAAAGATTCCTAAGAGGAACACCACCCGAAGTCGAGCCTTATCTCTTTCTCTGTACGGAAGTACTAACCTGAGCTCTCAAGGTCTCGCAATTGACCCCTATACAGATATCAGTTAGATATATTAACCTGTGAGATGAAATCTAGGGAATCTCGATGCGGGATTATATTCTGAGGTGGGAAACACATATTAGGCCATGTTGCTAAAACTTACCTAATATATCTTGAAGCAGCTGAGAAATGTTTAGAGGTTTAAGTGGATCAGTATATCGACAATCTAAAGAAAATCTGTTTAAGAACTTAAAGTTTCATATAGAGCAACGGTACTGGTAATGTGTCTCAATAAACTGATATGATCCTCTAACACAAACTCGCAAAAATCGTAAATACGCTTGTAAATATTGCTTTAATAGTGACCTAAATTAGGGTTTGCTTCGTCTCACCACTGAAATTGCATAAATTTGGCGTTGCAATTCTCTATTGATTTTTTTAATTTTATTCAATTCAGATTTTAGGGCATGAACCTAAGGGTTTTTATGTAGAAATGACATGTGTGAGTCATAAAGTATGGTTTACCCCTTTTTTGAGCTTGAGCCTGAGCTTAAGTTTAAGTCTCGGTCACCTGTTTAGCATTTTGACTAATGATCAACAATTCATACAACTTGAATTGATATGAACTTTAGGTTTTTAAGATTGTAGTTTTTTTAAACTTGTCAGTTTTGATTTGTGGTTTTTTTAGCCTATTTATTTGATGTAAACTTGTGATTTTATATGAGCTCGAAATTTGATATGTACTTTAGCTCTTCATCATTTTTATTTATTTATTTATTTATTTATTTTGAATTTCTTTTTTACACTTGAAATGTGGGGCTAATGCAACTTGACTTCACACGACATGAAAATTCTGTGAAAATTTAACCACGTATAATAGCTAGGCCCTAAAGAAAATTTTTTGTCTGTCATTGTATGGTTACCAACTGGTATACAATTTTTACCTTGAACAATAAAAGAGATTTAAAAGAGAATAATTTTTACCTTAAACAATGAAAGAGATTTAAAAGAGAATAGTGGCTTAAGAAAGAAGGAAGCTAAAAGATTTTTTAGAAAAAGAAGTATATAATTGAATGAATGGAAGCTAGAAAGTATAGAAAAGGTACACGATTTGGTGTTACAAGGGAGTCAAGTTCGATTCTTGTCCTTCCCACTATTTAATAGTGGCACCTGGTGATGATGGGAGACTAGGCGGATAAGTGGAGATCGCTAGTTCGATCCTTGAACTGAGCGGGTTTTATCTCACTGCACCGTCGTGCCTTCGGGCGAGTGTTCACGGGCTTCTGCCCTAGGTGAGAGTTTTCTCCGATTCAGAGGTGAGTATAGTTGACCATTCAAAAAAAGTGTAACCTTTTAAAAAATAATATTTATTACCTAAAACAAATGTTTAAATTTGTAACAGAGTTCTTTAGTCAGGCACTAGTCTCCTGCTGACAGTTGTCAACTCTTATTGGGACCAACCCCAATTGTCATTATTGCCAGTTGTCAGGTTCTCATTGACTCAGAACCTTTTTTATTTACAAAACACCCTTCATCTTCTCTATACTTCCATAATCAACCCTCTACAGAGCATGTTGGTTTTTTTTCTTCATTAAACTATATTTGTTTCTTCCTAAGGACCACAAATGGGATGCCTCAATATCAACGGCATGGGGATTCTGGTTTGTCCGTTTATATCACTTTCTATAGTAATTCTTTTGTTTCATTTTTTAACCCTTCAAATATTTCAATAATCAAATTTTATGTTGGGTCAGTATAGTTTGTTTTGTAAGCCATTTGTTTTTTAATAGCTCATGTTTGGCATGTTTGAGGTATATAAGAAATTTATAAGGCTGGCTCATCAACCTATCTTGAAGCTAGAATAATATTAAGTGGTAGCTTAAATGATAAGAAAGTATTTTGTAATAAGAGAACTAATAGGATTAAACTAATAATAATTCTTCATTTGATATTTGTATTTAAGGGTGATGATTACTAGGATAATGTGTTTTTTTAGGAAGTTTAAGAAGTCATCCTAGCCACTAAATTGTGTATTGGATAGTTAAGATTACTAGGATATTGTGTATTGGTTTTGCATAGTGGGGCAGGACATCACGCCAAAACCAAGCATAGTGCCCCATAGCGTCGCCGCACACCATTACGGCCGGCACTATGAGGGTTCGATTTCCGGTACCCACGATAGGCATAGTGGCGTGAGGGGGGGGGGGGGTTGTTTCAAAAGCCACTCACACACATATATATACATACATATATATAAAGCCCCATACATATATCTCCTCACTACACACTCAAGTTATATAGAACCCCTCTCTTACGCATTTCGTCAGTTGTCGCATAACGTCCCACAAAGGGCTTTATGACTACACATGGCCTGATTGAGGAAATTCACAACTAAAAAATAGACTTTTAATTTAATTAAGGGTATTCTGGTTCATTCAAGATAATTTTTTTCTCTCTTTCACTTCATTTTTTAAATGTTAATAACCCTTTCATACAATATTATCTTTTAAAAAGCTGCACCATAAAAACGAACAATTTTTATCTTTAAACGAGTATACTAATGTTATACTTTAAAAAAAATCGAAAACCTAGATGCATAGAACACAATGGAAATCACAACACAATAAAATGTGTTTTATTATTATGCTAAAAAACAATTCAAAACATTGTACAACAAACTGTGTTTTATCATTTTGTTATTAAACGCAACGGACTAAAATACAATAAAATGTGTTTTATCATTGTGTTATAAAACGTAACGGACTAAACACAATAAGTTGGTGTGTTTTATAAAACACAACGCAAAAACACAATGAACTAAACCACAAAAAACGTTAAGAACAAAATTAAACCAAAGAATCATCAAACAATTCACCAATAAGAACCAAAATTAATAATAAGTCATTCACCTTATCACTTGCATCCCCCGTTGAAACAAATCAATCAATTAAACCCTAATTTTATCATAATCGGATCAAAATTAGACAAAATTATATAGGTTGACGCTGATTTCTTTGGATTTCTTCAACGATTGACGAATTTCGAATCCTAGGAACACTAATCAACAATCGAATCGAGTGATTCACTTCAAAATCACGTGAAAAAAGTGAAAAATTGTATGAACTTGAACTGTGTTTTTTCAGAGAAGTTAAAGAACAAGTCGACTGAGTGTTTGAATAAGCGAATGATGAAGAAATCAGTCACATCCTCAATTTCCACTTGCGAGGTTTTACCACGAGGCGCGGGACAAACTATGATCTAAGACACCAGTCATATAGATTGACCTCTATACGAAGAAAATACGTTTTCATACCATTAAATAAAATGCAGAAGCGTGAAGTAAAACTGTGTGTCACACCCCGATTTCCAACATAGATCCCAGTGGGGAGTATCGTGACGTAAGTTGATATCATCATAGACAAACAACACATAATAGCACAGCGAAATTCTTGGAGTAAAATTACTATTGCAAACGTGAATGTTCAAAGTTCAAAATAATAATATACAGGCGTTTGTAATAAGATCCACAGGAATCGTAAAATGTACAAAAAGGGAATCAACAGACTATAGGCAGATCTAAGGACAAGATCCTCTTATGTCAATACCGAGCAGCTTCCAGCCTATTATCGTATTATACCTGTAACTTAGTCTTTTAAAAATACGTCAGTTTTCACTGGTAAATACAATTAACTGACTCATTTTGAAAATATTTCAAAAATTGATTTAAGTGCACAAGGCACGAAAAATCAATTATAACTTGGGACAATTAAGAATTTTTATCTTGTATACAGTTTTACATGTTTGTCAATACATACGGGGCCCAGTATAGAAACCGAGACATAATTAACCCACACACCACTTATAAACCCACAAAGGAGTTCTCCCCAACTTATGGGTAAAATTATTTAGCATACGCATCTGTCAGGTGTATGCCTACACCCCGTGCTTAAGGCGTGGCCATTAGTAACTTAAATGAGCCGAGGATATCCAGGACACGGCCGCGTTAACCCCCAATGTTTAAGTTATCAAATAATACAGATTAAAACGAGTTATGCAGATTTGATAGCCACAATCCGGCTAAGTTATCCCATACCCAACCAAGCGGTAATAATTTACCGTATCCCAAGCCCGTGTAGGGAAAATAAGTTAAAAGTATTTACCTGAGCTAAACTTGTCTTAATATGCAAGGTTTATAAATAACTCAGATGTTTAATCAATAGGTAAGCGTAGGTAGCATTTACTGGAAGGCTCTAGTCTGGAATGATGGTATAAATAACCAATTAGAATGCTAACGGGTCCTATTTAAGTAGTAGACTTGAACCAACTAGCTTAAAGGATAAATAACGATATTATATGCTAGATTAAGCAATGACCGGAATAGAATGTAGTTTAAACCCAACAAGTACTAAGACTTGTATAATATGGGTAAAATATTTACATTCTGGAAATTGAAGTAAAATGATTAGGTTAAACCCGTTTCGGTAAACGTACGTAAATGGGCTACATAAGCTTAACCGTGCACATATAAGCGACACCGGTTAACCGGGTGAGTCATGAACAAGTTCCATATGCTATTATGCTTTAAACAAGTTATAATATCAGTAGGATATCAACTTGTATGTCACACCCCGTCCGGCAGCGGAAAAAGGTGATCGGGGCATGATTGGGTTTTCATCAAAGCTCATGACATTTATTATAATGTTTCATATTTATTATTACAATTTAAAAGGAATCATACAATCAAATCAAACAAATACAACATGTTCTATACATCCTTCTAAACTTCATTATTTTTCTTCTAAGGCAGTTTCCTATGTTTTCCTTGCTTCATCCTGTTCACCTGTATCATGTGTAAAAATGGTTTTTGGGTCAACAAAATGTTGGCGAGTGAATCCTATGAAAAACATTTAAACAAGTTTATTGAATAGATTATAAAATAAAGTGCATAACCACATATGAGTAAATGTAAATGTAAATATATTCACAAAACACTTAATATTAGATATTGCACACACATACAATAATAGATTGTTTTGAGGCACGCGTTGTTCAACTCGTCTCCTACGAGGAACTGATGGGCCTAATGAATGAGTTTTGAGGCACGCGTTGTTCTACGAACTGATGGGCCTAATGAATGAGTTTTAAGGCACGCGTTGTTCAACTCGTCTCCCACGAGGAACTGATGGGCCTAACAAATAATTTGCATAAAACTTGACAATATGTAATACATAACTACAAACAATATTTACATTCTAAGTTTAGATCATAATATGGTATAGCACGAGTTTGAATTAACGAATTAGTTTAAGCGACACATGATACACCCCAAAACGTGAATAAAAAAGGGGAGTTTGTAAGAATTCACTCACATTGGATGCGTTTCTTGGATTGATGATAAATGCGCACGAATTCGGATTTAATCGGCAAGAGAACTAACCTAAATAACATAACGATTCGGTAAATAAGCGGATTTTATTAATCAATTTTAGTAGGATTTTTGGATATATTTTTGTGAGTTTAAGGCTATTTTCTAACTTTAAAAACGTTATTTTTAAGTATTTTTAATTGATTTTTATATTAAATAAATAAATAAAAATAATAAAAAATGTTGACTTTTTGACCGTTGACCATGACTGTTGACCATTACTGTTGACCGTTGACCGGTTCGGTCGTTTGTATGTGTGCGCTGGGTGAGACTCGAACCCGTAACCTCCCGTACGCGTGCACGCAGCTCTACCAACTGAGCTACGTGTCTAACCCGAAATATTTCTGTTTTTAATTATATTTATACACTATTTAAGTTAATCCGAAAATCATTTATTTTAAAAAGGATTTAATGGTATCGACTCGGTGATCCCCACAGGTCTCGAACCCGGGACCTGTGGTTTAGTTTGGCACACAGTCCACCGCTGGACTGTGTGTCTAACTTGGTAAATATTACGGTTTTTATTATACTTAACATCTTACTGCGTGTGGATCCGGTTCGGTTTAAAAAAAAGACATTTTATTACAGCGAATGTGCGTGTGTCAAGGATCGAACTCGGGACGTATGCGTATTGTTTGCACAAAGTCCACCGCTGGACTGTGTGTCTAACCCGTTCATAATATTGATTTTAATTAAACTTATAACCAAACCGACTTCGTCTTCTTCGTTCAAAACACAGACAATGGTTAAACCAGCTGTTACTTGTTAAATTAATTTAACGAACTTTATAAGCGATCGTAATGTATTGAACAGAAAGGGTTTGGAGAATGATTGTACCGAACAGGTGACTTTTTCAGAACTCCGGCAAGGATTCGTCGGCTCTGTTTTGTGAACTTCGGCTGTTAGGATCAATTAACAGTTTGGATGGATTAGATGTGAAATTGAACTACTGAGCAACGATTATCAGTAAGTTTAAATGATCATACCGGCTCACGGCGTAATTCTGGAACTTTCAGAAGTTTTCCGGCGAAAATGGAATATCCGGCAATGTCGTCTGGAATAGATTCTGGGTGAGGGATTGATGTTAGTATTAGTCTAACAATGGGTTAAAACAGAAAAAGTCGAGTTGTTTACTGTGTAGATGAAAGTCTCGGTTTTCCGGCGACTTGCAGAGATTTTCTGGCGAGTGAGATTGATTCAATAATCGGTGCGATTTTGAGCAAAAGTTTACCAGAGACTAGGGTGTGCATTTATAGGGAAGAATATCGATGAATTGGGTCTGATTCCCGTCTTGAATCGTTGGTCAGCGTTCTCCGGCGGTTACAACGGATGTCGCGGAACTGGACGTCGGTTATAACCGATGGCGTCGTTAATTCTTACGTTAAGTCAAAAGTAACCGATGATAATTGGCGAAATCGTCGGGTTTTCCGGCGTCAGCGGATTTGGGCGCGCTGTTGATGGGTTTGATTTCCAGATTTATTTTATGTATTAATTGTTTCAATATGTTAACAAACAACACAAGTGGCGGAGTGGTTGGATGAATGTGAGTTAAGACTTTGAGTTCTCGGCTGACCCGGGTTCGAAACCCGGCTTCAGCATTTAATTTTTATTTCACTATTTTTAATACATTTTCAAATATAAATTTTATATTCTAATATACTTATTAATTATGTATCGTCTAAAATTAATTTGAGCATTAAATACGCAACGAAATTTTTAACTGGTTGTTCGGTTAATAAACGAAGCGGGTTTGGTTAACCCGGTTTTTGACGGATGTTACATTGTATGCCCGCTAAGGTTTTAAAATGAAACTATGCCTCATAAGGGCGTTTTTGGTCATTATATGACGTTAAAAAGGGACTTGCGTGAATTCTGATGTTATGATCATAAACATTCTAGAAAAATACTTAAATTGTGATATAATATCAGTAGGATATCAAACATATGTGTGATTTATAGTTTAAAGCCAAACTGTGCACCGTAGGGGCATTTTAGTCATTTCACATATAGTTTCAATAGCTTATTTGGGATTCTGAGTTATAACATGTATTTAATGTAAAAATATTTTTAAATAAGTTATAAACTCAGTAAGTAACAAGTCTTGATTGGTAAATATGGTTTAAAACCATACTATGCGTCGAAACTGCGTTTAAGTCGTTAAATGACGATTATGCGATGTATCATGAAAACTGATGTTATGACCAGGTTTGTATAACCAAGATATGTTTTTTATTATAACATATCTGTAGGTAAAAGGTTTTGTATAGAAAAGTTGGATTAAAACCAATTTATGTGCAAGAATGGCATTATCGCATTTATCGTATAATACAAGAACTTGTACTTAAACTCAGATTGTAAACTGATTTAGTATCCCAAATAATCCTATTTATGATATTATGTCAGTAGGTAATGAGTTTTTGTAAAGAGATGTGCTTAAAAACCATTTTAGGTGCCAAAAGGGCATTTTGGTCCTTTAAAAGCATGATTTGCGACTTTATAACAAAACTCAGTTTATGATCAGAATAATAACATCATAATATGTTAATTACATTAACATATCAGTATGTAATCCAATTGCAAGTTCATTATTGTTTAAAAACCTTATTTTTAACAAAAAAAGGGCAATAAGTCAAAGTATGCATATTAACGAAAACTTGCATAAAACTTAGATTACTATTATGATCAGGTAACATAACCTCATAGGGTTATGCTATACAATAATATGATCATAATGGGACCTTAGAACAGTAGCAAACTAATTTAAATCGGGTCAGAACCGAATGTCAAAGCAGAAGTCAAACTTCGTGACTTTCGGTTGCAAACCGACCCTAGGACTGGAATTGACGAGCCGAACATGTTTACACATGTTCCAATAATTATTACCAAGTTATTAAAGTGGTAAAAATATTTTATAACATCTACATTATCAGATTACGATTATTTCAAAATCTGCCGCTTTGACTTTTTAAACATTAATATGTTGACCCGTCAATTGACAAAGCAAACGTGATTCTTAGGAGGTGCTCTCTTGAGGGACTAACACCTACCTAATTATGATCACGTATCCATGTTCTCCTCGAACAATGGCTGGACCATAATGGTCTTAACCGAAAGTCAAAGCGTTTATCGAAAACGCTTACTTTTGACTATAAAAAGCCTAACAAAAAGGAAAGAGCAGGGATGGAACACTTACAAGTGATCCAAGAGAATAATATAACTAAGTAGGATGCTTCTTTAGATCAGGAACTTCCAATTTAGAGTATAGAGGATAAGATAGAAGAATGAGCAAAGAACTTGGTCACCCAAGCTTGCTATTTATACTTGTGGATGATGCACAAGATCAATCCAGGTGTTAGGAGCTGATCCAAGTAGTTAACAAGTGTCCATGGACGTGTAGGAAGCTGCACAATAGTGACATTTCACGAGATAGGTGGCACAAGGGCAGGTTTCCTTGGCTCCCAAATAAAACTGCCATTGGCAGTCCCTTACGGACTGTAAGGGGTAGGGTCTTACGGTTCGTAAGGACCTCTTGGCGCCCATGGTATTGAAATGGTTGCGGACCGTAAGAACATAGCCTTGCGGCCCGTAACCTCCCTTCAGCAAACACATTCTCTTTGTTTACGGTCCGTAAGAAACAAGGCTTACGGTCCGTAAGAGTCACTCAAAGGCCAAGTTAAATTGGCATGTTGATACTTTTAACCCCTTTGAAGAATTACTTTTATTAAAGTCAAGAATAATCCCTTGACTTATATCAATTGTCGTTCAGAGGTCATAAAATGACATAACGACAAGATTGGTCCCTCTCGTCCAACACATGGCATATTCGAGAGTATGGACACGTGTCTTGATATAATTGGACACAAAATTTTGAGGTGTTACACTGTGCGGAAAACAACGCCTAAATAAACTAACAAGTTTATGAAGTGAAACCATGCAAGTAAATAAAAATTTTTGACATCTATGCGTGCAACCTAGCCGTGAGGGATACGTTAGCGACCTGAGAAACACATGCAAGAAAAAGTGTCAACAATGGTGAGTGAGTTCAAAGGTTTATCAATTAAAGTTGTTTCACTGTTTTTATTTCATAGTAGTTATTAGCAGTTTGTTGTCATATCTAAGGTAACTAACCTATGTATTATGTCACTAATTATTCGTAACCGAAGCTGACTGTGTTATGCGTTGTTTGCCTTGTTACCATGTCTATCACTGACAATGGTGGAGTGTTAGGCAAATTTAACACTTGTTCGACCTTTACAAGTCGGGTTAGCATGACTAACCAGCTGGTGGGGCTTGTCGGGCCAAGTAGTACTACTAAAAACTTCTTCGCTGATCCAATACTAACGGTCTGCGAATGTAAGGACTTAACTTGTGATAATGTTGCACTCTAGTGACCATAATAATATAACAAAAACTCTAATTCAACTGTACATTACTTTACCGTAATGTTGCGCATGTTTTCTCCCCTGTGTTTAAATAATTTAAAAGAGAGTAGAGGCCGTGAAATCACCTTAGTTTTGCTCGGTTAGAATTATGTGACTATGAATTGTTAGGGTTAACCACATCCTGATACGTTTACATGTTATCATTAGTCCAATGATTTGAACAACACATTGTGGTTTCACGTATACTATCGTACAGACATCCTACAACAAGGATCATGGCAAGTTCATGCATACACGTACCACGTAGACACGCATATATGCTAAACAACATTTATTCATGTTAGACACCCCAAAAACACTTGGTGTAACAAATTAGATGCATTCACAAACAATAACACAAAGTTTAGAAACTTTCAACTTTGCTTCAGTCTTTAAGCTTGTTTGATGATTTTATAAATAATAGCAAACGGCTCAGAAAAATTACCAATAATTTATGAGACATGTCAACTAGTTCACTTCAACTCTATATTTTTCTCAAGGTTTAAATGTGCACAGAAAAATCACTAAATATTAGTAACACATAAAGGTCAAAACTGTGATCTTTTGATGACAGTTTACGATTTAATTTATATAAAAATCCTTGTCAACCCGATTGATAAACTTCCAGTTGGAAAATTTCATAGTCTCCTAGGACTATTTACAGTAAGCATTTCAAACATTAACTCCAAATATTGACCACATTATGACTCCCGTAATGGACTGCAATTTCTGCAGAAAAACACAACTTCGACAGTTTTCATTTAAATCTTTTGACTAACCAAACTCGTCGAAAAAATACGAATCTAGTGTGGGTTTGAAAGCTATTTCTTGAACTTGACTCTAGACTCAAGAACCACTCGTTTTCGTTAGGTTTTGACCAAGAAACAGCAGATACAAGTTAACTTAAAAGTCTGCACAGAAGCTGTTTACAAACAACTCTTTATTAAAACATGTTCATGATCATGTTTAACACAATTTCGACTACTATGTCATGTATAACATCAAATACATCAGAACTAACAAGTTACCATCAAGATCATGTAACGAACCAAAACCCTTGCCATGTACATGCATATATACGTAACCTACTAATATCAAACTTCATATACTATCAAGAATTTAATTCTAACCAACCCTAGTTTTCATGTATCATGTTTTCATGTATTCAAGTACTCACGAAATCAACAAATGTAGCCAAGAACTCGTATATAAGTGATCATGAACTACAAACAAGGTAAAGATAGTTTACCAAGAGAGATATAGAGGTTGCGAGAGAAGAGACACTTCGTGTGTGTATTCGTCGATGGAGGGAGCCGAGAGAAGAGATGGAGTCGTTGATTGTGAGGGTGAGTTGTGAATGTGATGAGGGTGGATTAGGGTTTAGAGTTTGTTCTATATATTTTTCTAAAACCAAGTTACACATGTAATCCCTCATGTTTGTACTAAAACCCTTCTAGTCCCTTAGGTTTACAAAGCCCAAACTTGGGTAGAAAGTTATACATATAACTTTGCGTGTTTAGGCCAAACAAGTTCCTCGTGTTTACAAGTTCTTAAATCTTATGTAGGAAGTTAACCAAGTTAACTTTAAGTGTAGTACGTGATTAGTCCTCATAGTTTTAAATTGACCCCATAAGTTATAACTTGCATGTTTAATATAATTGCACGTATAATATAATTGTGTTTGTGAGAGTTCCATAAATCGTAAAGATTTAACTAAGAGAGTTAACGACGTTAACCTAAAAGTACGGGATGTCACATTATCCCCATGTTAAAGGAATTTTCATCCCAAAAATTGAGTAAGATTGAGTTGTGTCCCTAAGTTCGAATGAAATTTATCAGGCTGTCATAAAATCGCACTATGATGTAGTGATTCTATAGAGAGAAAGTGAAGGAAAGGTTGAAATGTGATTTTGAAGATGATGGGTTTTTGGTATACAAGGAAAGAGAAAGAGAGAAGATGAGAGGAAAATGGGTTGGTGTAATAATGACTAAAATACATTTCCACTTATTTTTCTACTTTGCCACATGTAAGGCTTCTTACAAGGATCAAACTTCCTATTTGATCCTTGACCATATACTTAATGTTATTTAAAAGGCATATGGGTAAATTTACATAATTCATTAATTGTATTTTTCTAAAATTTGCTAACTAAATTTAACTAATAACTCATTTTCAAAATATAACATTTCCAAACAAACCTATTTTATGATTTTTTAGCGACGAATGTTACAATAACCATACTCTCAATTTAGACCAAATTAATTCTAATTTATCTCATGTTTAGAATTGAACCGTGGTCTTCTCTCCTAAAAGGCAAGTAACTGCCTCTACCACTCAACCAAAGCTGGAATGACAAATTATTTTATGATGAAGGATAGATTTTGATATATGTAGCATAATTTAGATAAATTTCAATGTGTAGAATATACATGCGGGATAAATTTCGATATGCCAAAAGTAAAGTATTTTTTACTAATAAATTAGAGAGTGAATTATTAAATGAATAACAGATAAAGTATTTAGTATTTTATCATTATGCTCTTTGTTCTTTTTCTTTTTGCATTAAGAGATTTTCTAAAGACCATTATCCATAATATATATATATACACATATACACGCACACACACTAGAAGGTGCCCGCATGATGCGACAGAGAACCCATACATGAATTACATAACATTTAATTTTATTTTTTTATAAATAAAAATTTATAGCATATTCAAGTTAAAGAGAATAAAATATTCGTTTTATATTATAATATAAAAAAATAGAGTATGATAAAAAAATGCTCCTTACAAAATCGTTGGAGGAGTTGGTTTAAAAGTCAACAATATATTTTAAAAGGTTGTAATTACTTGAGCTGTTAAAATTATGTAAAATTACTTTTTGTCCTTTTATATGTATAAAGGAGGGATAGAAAGAAAACCCATATTATTAGTTAAGAAAACTAAGAAAACCCAAATGAATGGACCTCATTTTATCACGTGTTACACCTTTTTGCAGACTGTGTTACGTGTAACAACCAGAACACGTGTAACAATTTTTGTAGACTTTCAGCTTTTTCTGGAAAAAGTAAAAGTTGTTACGTAACACGTGGCAGACTCTGGTTGTTACACGTAACATGTCTGCGAAAGGTGTAACATGTGGCAAAATGAGGTCTATTCATCTGAGTTTCTTAATTTTCTTAACTAATATTAGATTTCCTCTTATAATTGCCCATAGTAAAAATATACAGCGACACACACAAATTACAAGTTCAACACGCCAACCATTTACGACATCTTAAGTCTTTTTATATTACGACTCATATTTATAATTCACCCATGTATTCAGAGTTTGTTTATGCATTTATAGCTTAATTATAATTTATTTACAAAGCGTCAATCCATGTTGACTTGCCAAAATGTCTGACAGATTTAGATAGACTCTTTAGACTATTTTGTGTGGAGGTGCATGATACGACATGTGACATGTGGCAACTACGTCAGCAAAGAGGGCAGCCCTAAAAAAGCAACGGATGGAAAGGGCACGGAGTTTAAAAATAACCATTCAAAAATAAAACTAAACTCCACAGCCAACTACGATTCACCATGTCACAAACATAATTATTGAAATAAGTTCATAATTATTGAAATAAGTTTGTCGTTAAAAAATATTTGTTTTGATGTTTGAGTGATCTGGCTTGGTGTAAATATATATTTTTTACACGAATAATTGTCATGATTGGATTTATCAGTTTTAACTTTTTAATCTACTAACCTGTTATCCCACCGTGGTATTTTTCATCCCAGTTAACAGTGTTTTGAAGTGGTTGAAATAGTGACAGGTAGAACATAAATAGCTTTTATACGATCATGTCCCACATTGTCATGTTATGCATCCACGGTTTGGCAAATTTCAGCCTCCTTTAATTTCATATTTATATGAAATTATACCCTTTAATTTCATATTATTAATTAAGAAAACTAAGAAAACCCAGATTATATTCAACCACTTCTCCTTTTTTACTAATAGATGCCCGACGATTATAATATGCTATATCTGATTTTACATGAGGGTATTATTTAATCACACAACTAGGATAGGATCCCCTATAGTACACGAGTTTTTTTTTTAAAACCCGTGTACTGCTTGGTTGATTCGGTTGTATTCAATTAATTCAAATTTGATTTTATATTGATACATCATTCGTTTGTTATTGAGATTTGCAGGTTTTCATATCAGGAAATCATAAAGAACAACAAGCAAAATCATGACGCTATCATGATATACGAACACAATTGATCGTAAATTTGAGCGAGAAATGTAATCTGAAATGACGTAATGTGAACGACGATGCGTATAATCATTTATTATGTAAATGATAAAGTGATTATGGTCTTACGGTTTAGTTATTATCTGAAGGAGTTGAAGAATGCTAGCAGATGTGGATGGTAGAGACACTGCTGACGGTGTGGTTATGTGTTTTGTATATGTTATGAGATTGAATTACTTAAAATCGATCAAGTTTTGTATGACTAATTCCTTTTACTTTCAGTCAGATGATTCATTCCGCTTATGTGTTTAATATATTGTTAATCACACATTAGTCATTACCAAGAATACTTCATATATTCAGTTTAGAGTCTTTTGATTATTCTTTATTTTCATGTGGTTATGATATATTTTTTCTAGACGATTAAAGTATGCAAACTTAGTGATTTGAGTTTGAGTATATTGTATTTTGAATTACGAGTTAAGATCCTGATTAAAAGATTGTACTATTTTGTTTAACCAAAACATATCATCATATGCTTAGGATATGTAGAAGCATTTTGATCTTCACTATGTGAATATTAGATTTCTTTTTTCTGATTAGTGAATTAAACATTACTTATTTGGCCACTTGTTTGTAATTTGTTACTTTGGTATATAATTATAACCCTGTAAATTCTATTAAATATAGAAGGAAGGGGAATTAATTGTCAAACCCTAAATGATCAGAGGAAAGGTACTACCGACAAAGATTATGATTTACCTTCCATGAATGTTTATCCTGCATATTTTTCTTTCTATTGTTTAGTTTTACAATCACTAACCCGCTGACCCATCCATTTTACAACTCTCTCGAATCCTTAGAAGTAATAGTCTTTAGCATAACAAAAATATTATTTTCTCAGACTTCTTAAATCAACATGTGCTAAAGGCATTCATAATCAACATAGAATATAGTGATGCTAAAGGCATTCATAATTAACATCCCGCCGTAACGCGCAGGTAGGCTTCAACTTAAGAATTTTCTCATCTCATATATATAGTGATATTAAAAAAAAACCATAATTAACATCCCGCCGCAACGCGCGGGTTAGCGTTAACTCGTTAATTAATAGGTAGCAAGCATATATTTGGAGAAATTTTTATATTTGCTTATTTTAGAAAATATAACATTCTTAAACGCTTGGTTAAAAAAAAGAGTTAAATGCCATTCTTGTCTCTATGGTTTGGGCCATTTTGCTAGTTTAGTCCAAAGGTTTCATTTTTGGCCTATTGGTCCAAAAAGGTTTCACCGTTGCTCATCATTATTTTCTGTTAACGAGAAGGGCAATTCGGTCATTTTATATGTAATTCTGAAACTAGAAAGGGAATTCGGCCATATAAAATGACCGAATTACCTTTCTCGTTAACATATATAATGGATGAAGTTAACCCAGTGGACTAAAATGGCACCGATAAAACCTTTTTGGACCCACAGGTGAAAAATAAAACCTTTGAACTAAACTGGTAAAATGACCCAAACCACAGGGACTAAAATGATATTTAACTCTAAAAACACTCATCAGTCATGGCGCTCCGATGCTTTTAATCCTAAAAGTCGATGTGTGATGGGCGCGCATCAAGTATTCAAGGCTTTGTTATTAAAAAAATACTAAAAAAAGTTTATAGATGTTATTTTAAATTCTTAACTTTTAAACAATTAAATATAATATATTCAAATCATCTCTAATCAAATTTGTTCAAATAATGGTCTTATTTGTTTGAATGCTCAAAATTATCGCTTAATCGATGGTCATATTTGTTCAATCGATGACAAGATTTGCTCAATTAAATTTGAAAAACTCGGCCCCTTTGCAACTGATGGTCTAATTTGTTCAAATATTGACCAATGCATAATGCGTTGCATCAAACCACATAAAACCACATCGGTCATATCACATCACATCATGAAATCGCATCGGATCGCTACAATTGATGGGGTCTCATCATCACACCGAGCATTATGCGCTCCTTATGCACCCATTTCAAACCATGCATGGAACGTTTGTTAATAAACACCAACTCTTAAAAACAAGTCGAGGTAGCCTAAACAAAAACTATCAATCAAAATTCTGGTTTTTTTTTTGTTCAATTGTTAGACAGAGTAAGAAAAGGGTTTTGAAAGTTACATAGGGTTAGGAGCATATTATAGGAGAGATGGCGTAAACCAACGAAGAACTAGTTAAAAAGAAAATATAACATTACTCGTCTTGTATTGTATTCTTGGCATAACTAATTCTGATATATTGAGGTTGGTGATCGGAATAGAATTACCATACTTACAAAATGTGTGTTCATAATAGTACAGGAACACATGTACTCAACATACGTAACAATTATCGTTCATACTGTTTTTTTTTTTTTTTTTTTTTGAAAATTTGGATAATTTGTATATTTGATCAATGTAAAATGAGATTGTTCCAAAGGGAAAACATATAAAGAGGGGTCCCTAGATGTCATTGTTTCCACACCTTACACACAATGCCTTTAGATTATATTGGTACTTGTTTCTTTTTCTAGATCAGTAATACATACCAACATCTTGATTAATAAGATAAGAGTAAATTGTCATTTTAGTCCTTAAGGTTTGGTCTAAATTGTCATTTTAGTCCAAATAGGTTTTTTTCTCCTCTGGGTCCCTGACTTTTCCATATTTTTGCTATTTTGATCACATTGCCTAACTCAGTCTAAAAAGCTAGTTATAAACAGGTGTATTTTTGACATAATTGTTGTGTAGTGATAACCAGAAGTAGTTTACAACATAATTTATATACCTCATAATAATTTAATGCCAAAAATACCCCTGATTATAACCTGGTTTTTAGATTAAGATAGACAATGTGATCAAAGTGGCAAAAAATGAAAAAGTCAGGAAATCAGAGAAGAAAAAAAAACTATTTGAACTGAAATAACAATTTAGACCAAACCTCAGGGACTAAAATAACAATTTACTCATAAGATAATTAATTATTATATAATTGAAAAGGAACTTACCACCCACCAACTAACATGACCATTTCATACCAATGAAAATTACACCCTTTTCTTTTATATATGTTTACTTATAACAAATTTACTGACGATAATTTGTATTAACAGGTGTAACCGATGCTTTCTAACTCCATACCTAGTAAATCTCCTGAATAACAAAACTAGTAGTATGATTTGGGAAAAATGGGATATCGGCAAACCTTACATCCATTCTTACAGAAAAAGAAGTTGTTTCCAGTAAGACCTTCAGTTCCAAACATTACACTTAGAAACAATTAAACACGTATTATCCATCCATCATTTGTGGCCTAGTGGTAGAGAGGTTTGGGTTCTCAAATGGAGACCAAAGTTCAACCCTCACTTGTGTCACTTTGCTGGATTAGGCAATGATGAGTCTAACCTTGTAGCAGAGGTGTTAGGCCCTATCTTGAGCCCACCCGGCTTTTGTCCCACCATGTATTAAACGCCAGAGAATTATGCTCTTGTGGTGGCACATGACTATCAGGTGGCAGCCGACGATATGGTTTTCCGAGGGAATGCCAAAGCCAAACTCTGAAGCCAGCGTGACCCGGTTAATACAACGTAGTTTGGCCGGAGTGAGGCAAAGAGGGCTCTCCAATTTGGGGAGCACGGTAAGCCTAATACAAGAAAGTTGTCGTTTCAAAAAATGTATCATCCCAATTAAAAATCTTACATAAAGAAAAGTTGGGGACAAACGAGGATACTTTTCTGTTAGAGTGAGATTGCCTTTTACAACAAAAAATGAAAGTTAAAAGCGTATTACTCACATTGCTAGTGAGATTGCCTTTTACAACAAAAATAAAAGTTAAAAGTGTCATTACTCACATTGCTAGTACGAATTATCATCTACCAAACATGTCAAGATTACTAAAATCCAATTTGTCTAAATGCTATTGAACATTGTTTAAAATTGATCCTGATGTGTAATTGTGTATTGTCACAAACCTGTCCTTACAACCATCATACAACTAACTACTATAGAGTATTAGAGCATAGGACCAAGGCTTATTGGTTTCGTTAGACTCATCATGGTTGTGTTCCAATTCCCAACTACTATAGCGTCAAAAAGAGTATCAATAAATGCAGGATTGGCAACTCTTAACCTGTTTATGACACGATTAAACTTGTTTAATAAAAAATACATGTGACTTTGTATCCTCTATAAAATAATTAAACTCATTTCTCATTCTTGATAGAAAAAACATATATGAATGTTATAGACAAGATATAATGTAGTTAAACAAGTCGTTTTTAAGTATCATTTCTCATCAAATACTCATATCACCGAATCATGCAGGCCCTCGTGAATGATTACTCATCCTTTAGAAGCATCTCAAACGATTTGGGTTGATTGGGTTTATCCATAGGCCAACGTAAAGCCGAATCATTTAAGCAATTAAGCGTGTTGCCAAGACGAGAATGATGGAGCTAATTAGTGTGGGACATAAGAAAACAAGTAAACTTCCCTCATGTATGACAAAAGGCTAGTCCTTAACTTCCATATAGAGGCAGCGGGTCAGTGAAGACCCAACTATGATAGCACGCTCTCATAACTTCAAAAAAAATACAAAAAAAAAAATAAAAAAAATACTTGAACTGGCCAAGTTTACCAAAACAAAAATCATTAATCTATCATCTTTTACAAGATAAAGATAGATACTTAGATGCCATAGACTAAATCCGCTTGGACAACTCTAATCCACCCAGTTACCTCTAATAACAATTCGACGTTGCAACAAGTGTAAAAACTATGACGTTATCCTCAAGCACATGCAATTGCGTTTTCAAAGACATTATCGTTAAAGATAACATCAACCAACTGTCGATATAGCTGTTGCATGTCAATGCAAACGCAGCATCAAAAGACAATTCCATAGCATCGAGATAAGGGCGCTTTGGAGAAGCATATATATAACATAAAAACACACAAAACCTCGAGGTCCGAATCACCTGTAAAAGATGACAAGACCACACTTCCAGCCAAAGACGAGCATGGAACCTTAAAGCAAAATAACAACAAACACAGTGGACAAATATAGTTTTTAAAAACCTGTCCTCCAAAAAAACCATCCTATCCAACAAACCAATACTAACATCTACAAAAGCATTCATATTTTTATTCAGGTTTTTTTTTGTATTAAAATTTTTTTTGTATTTTTCAATTTTTTAATATTTTTTTGCCTTTTGTATTTATGATTTTTTTTCTTTTTTTTGTGTAATTTGGTTTTTCGTTTCATGTTTACCTTTGTCTATCCATGTGCTTCTTGAAACCCCATTTCTCTATCAATGTAGCCTGCAACAATATCAACTTCTCTTCTTCCTCTTGTCAAAAACATTGCTTCTTAATCGTCATATGATCAAATAGAATCCTGAACTGTCGAAGTGGTGTCATCAAGTGAAACGCCCTGAAGACGTGAATCCAATACGTCGTCTTGATTCCCACCAGTCTGGGCCGGTGTCTGCATCAGCCATCTCATCCAATCGTTCCGTCTTCTTATTTTATCACCCTGTAATGCATGATACGATATAAATATACCTCACAAATTTCAACTCCCATCAAAGCAGTACGAATTAAAAAACTAATATGTACTTCAAGCATACCTGTACTTCCACGATAGTTGAAGCTCTCATAGCATCTAGTATTTGCTGAATATTATCTGTCAAATACAAAACCTGTAACCATGCAAATGGGTATGTCTCAGTTAAAACAAGTTTAATGTCTATAGATGTCACACCCTAAATGAACTAAGATTTAACCAGGTTAATATTTAACTTTTTATTCAACTTTCCTGCAGAGTGCAGTACCAGCATAAAATAGTGCTACAAGGCTTGAGATACTGATATCATAAAAGTTTATGTTACATAATCATAACTAGTATATAAATGCACAACTATAAAACCACAAGCAGAAGACCATGCTGACAGGTCATTAGGTAAATCCTTCCCCTTTGCATGGACGATTAAGCATTCTCAAAAAGTATACACAGTTAACTTAGTTCAATGATACATATGTGTTCTTTCTTCAACATTATCTGCTTTTTGTAAAAGTATACTTTTTTAAAATGGTTTTTATAGGTAATGCGATTTTTTGTTTGGTTTTTAAAAGTGTAGTACCAGGGAAATAGTGGTATATGACTCCTGTTTCTAGCTCAAATTGACTAAAAATAAAAGGCTTTCTTTTTCTTTTTTTATTTGATTTTAAGATATGATTTAGTTTTTCACCTACGATCTGTAAAATTTATATAAGTCCACATATACAGTTTTTCAGTCTATATTTCGCTAAAATTCTATTACAAAACCGAGTGGTATCCAAAAAACACGTTTTGTGGAGAAAAACTAAATTACAACTATAAAAAAAGTGTCCATTTCAAATTTGTGTAAGTAGCAGGAGAGAGAACCCCGGGGTTTAACCCTGTTACAAGAATGTAAAACCACACACACACTATGTATTATGTAACCATTTCAAATTGTGTAAGTGGCAGGAGAGAGAACCCGTAGTTCCTAGAATACAAGTTTAAGAATTACATATTAGAAGTAAGAAGTACAAGAGTTCAAAATACACGCATTTAAATATTTAATTATAGCTGATGGTGGTAATATGCCATTAAGCATCGCAATAATACACTTGATAAAATGTGAGTAGAAGGAACTACCTGGACATTATCAATCAATAGTTTACATAGTAGAAGGGTAGATGAAATACTCTAATATAATTCAATAAGAAGATCCATATAAACTAATTGAAACCTCAAATCCAAAAGTTAACGATTGCATATATAACGTCTGTGACCATTAACCACTAAACACCAATATCCACAAAAACAAAAAAATACTAATAAAGAGAAAAAAATATGTTAGCCCCCAATATTGACTCAAAAATACCCTCAACCCCTGTGCGAGCACGTAGAGATTGTGGCAATGAGAGACCATTGCCTCACAAAGAAAGAAACAAAGTACTAAAAAATACAACACAAAAGAATTCTAAACCACCTATTAGTGCAAGGAAAGCCAATCTTTCAAGAATCAAGAGAATATGAATAATAATATCATATAAGGGACATGTTTATGGGTTACTTACAAGAAGAAACAAACTGTTATTGTAGGTTTGCTCGTTCAATTAACATCATAGCTCAATGTAAAATGTAAACCTCTATACTTTAGGGCTTATGTTGCAAGAGTGAGCTCAGAAACATAACGAAACTCTACAGGCAGAGTCACAGAGAAGCCAACATATATTCAAATTCACTGTTCTTGACTAAAAAAACAGCATACTATATTAAACATTCATTTACAGCTGTTACGCATAAGATCCTAGAAATTAACACAAATCCAATCTAGAAAAAGTTATGGCTGTTTGCAAAGAGGGATTTAGAATGAAAGAAACATGTTGCATCTTGATATACACATTGAACTACATCTCCACTTAGTATTAACTAGACAAGTTGCAAATATCAATCTTCAACACAAAAGTGCATGAAATAAAATAGGCTCTTCAAAAGTACTCACTTTTTTGAAGCCTGCAATTAAGCTTACAGGAACCCAACCCTGTTCATCCATGTTCTTCCGCAAGTATGTATCTTTAACCAAGTTATCATTGCTGTGACAAACATGCAGAGAAGTACCAACTGTTAAAGCTTTCAAAATACCACAAAAGAATATATCTCTAAATAGAACAACTTCAAACATACTTTTAAGAACTACATACCTGAAATAGTAATCAATTTGACTCACTATCCTAGCATACAACATGGGATCTGCTACAAAGTACATGGGAGGCGGAATCGGTGGCCCGACAACAGGCGCCATGCCTCTGAGTGACTCCGGCGGAGGTGTGGACCTTGAAAATAGTACATCGGCAGAGATGGAAGATCTGCATACAGAAACATTATACAAAGTGAGTTATATATAAACAAAAATCAAGATTGTGATCATAGTATAAGTATGAAACTCACCAGGATACATCATATTATTGCCAAACGGCCTCAATAGAGGCATTTGCGGAGGAATAAACGGAGGAGGGGTATGCACAGCAGGTCGTACATAACCCCTAGGATACCCTCTCTGTGCGTGCTGTCTCTACCATTAAAGCTCCTACTATGCTGGTTCCATTCACGATCCTGATCCCGCTTACCACCATAACCATGATGGTAAGAACCATCTCCACGTGAATGTGGCCCGCTATTACTCCTTCTATACCTTTGTTGTTGCCGGTCATTACCATTATTCGACTGTGACCCCAAGCCCCCTTTCTCCTTTTCGACGTGCGTGTTAGAAGACTCCAAAGGAGTATTACCAGATTTTCCAGAAGCATTATGAGGACTTTCATTTTCGATTACCGAATCTTGCCCCGCTGCCGACACGTTTTGTTTAAAACTCCCACCACCGCATTTCATCGATTTCTGTTTACCAGGTGCCACATGGTTTTGGGCTGAGGTAGGTGTTTTGTTATTAGCATTTGTCGGTTTACGCGGTGATGATGATGAATTTTCAGTCACCTATCATGTAAGACAATTCACTTATCAATGTGGCATATAAATTAGGTTAAAAACCAAAATAATATGTCAATTAAACACAATCTAAACAATAACAAACAACTGTAAATAATTAAAAACTTGTAAACTAATAATAAATTAATAACAATACCACTTGTAATGCAGGAATCAATGGCGCATCTGCAAGAGCTTTCAACGACTCTGAAGAAGAAGATTTAGGTGAATTCTTACTCTCACCAAGAGCAGGCCAACTAACGGCGCCCATAACAGGACTAACGGCGTCAAACACGCCGTTAGACGGTTTATTCCACACTGGTTTCTTCACCGCCGTAACACCGCCGGCAGAATCATCCGGCGAACTTACAATCTCCGGCACCGATGAATCCGGACACCAATCGGAGTCAAAATTACCAGTTTGCCCTTCAACCGCCGGTGAAATCGCATCGGATACCATCACCGGCGGCCCCTTAACAATCGAACTCCACTGAGATTTAGGGCTTTTGACGACGCCGTTTTCGTCGGATTGGATAGTCGTAGCGGCCATCGATAATTAGGGTTTGCTCGGACCAAAAGTTGAAAAAAGTTGAAAAAATAGCAGAACAAAATCAAAATTTTCGGATTTTTAACGAGAAAATAAATTAGGGTTTCGAGTCCACCAAGTGTTCGACGATATGCGTGAACGAGAGTAGATTGCAAAAACGAATACGGAAACGATGATTGATGAGGTGAAGAATGCGATTGTTGTTTGATGGATCACCGGAGGATCTGATCGGTGCTTTGACACACAGAGACAGAGGACCGGTGGAGACTGAAGGTGAGTTTGCACACAGTTAGAGACAGACAGAGGTGTATCTATATCTCTGCCCTTTCTTTCTCTCTCTTGATGTTTTTTCTGTATGCTATGTCGTGGTATAGGAAACGGGGAAATGACGTTTTTGCCCCTTTGGTGGTTTGAAGTCACAATTGTGTTGATGACTAAAACAAATTTTGGATGATTGTGTTCACATTGGAATAACGTTTTGGTTTGGATTATGTGTATTTTACAAGGGTAAAAGGGGCACTTTTGTTTAGGCTGTGGGGGTATGGTGGGGTTTTGGGGTGTTGGTTGACACGTGGAAAAAAGGGGGCACCGTCCATGAAGCAGCCCAGCGTATGGTATGGGGGGTGGGGGTTTGGGGCGTTGGCTAGGTCACGTGGATTTTTTTTTTAATACACACAATATTAATTAAGAAAATCTAAACGGTTTGTAACCGCTCGGGTTAGCCGTTTGGCCAAGCCAAACGGTTTGTTTTTAAATTTTAAAATGGCTAGGTTGATCCGCCAATCACCATCCACCACCTACCCCCGCCCACGCCGGGTGCCAGGTACCGCCCAACGGGCCACGCCATAAGCCAAGCCCTCCGGAGTGGTGACTTGGGCGTTGCCCGCCAACCCACGCCCAACCCCCCGCCCCATACTCCACAGTCTTAGTTTTAATGTGACAAGACAGTTTTTTATTAGTTCAATACTTAATGGTTCAAGTTAATTCTTTTTTTAATGGTTCAAATTGTTTCTTTTATGAGTAGATGTCTGAATGGTTCAGACATTTGCCTCTGAATGATTAAGCATTATACTAAGTCTGAATGGTTAATACCTTTAATCTGAATTAGTTAGACATTTGTCTCTGAATGGTTAAGAATTATACTGGCTCTTAACGGTTCAGACCTCTTACTAGTTCACATATAATCATTTAGAAGTTGTCAAAGAGTCCTAAATCTATTAAAAAAACTCTTGTGAAAGAACACTATAAATCTCTAGGTACAACTTTTTACTTAGCTTGGTAAGTCCAAATAAATTAGGACATACAACGTAATCGCTATTTTCTAATTGACTTGTAGTTTATAATGTCAATTAAACCCTAAACACCAATTTTGTGGGAATATGTTGTGACACCAATATCGACAATATTAGCAAAATTTGGATTGCTAGATGACGGATAAGGTTTTTCAAGAAAATTTTCAAACCATTTGACTAAGAATTGACATTTTAAATTATGTTTGTTCATATAAATCTTTGAAACTGAAATTAATTTCATTAAAAAGTCATGTTTAGTATACACCAGTTCCTTCATTTGACAAGGATTAAAGAAAAATAGTCTTTGTTATCACTATACACCTTATAAAACTTACTAATACAGTAACAACTAAATAATCAAATAATAAAATGTAATAAGCTCTAATAAAACTAGCAAATTAGCAATCCACTAACAAAGTAACACACCTAAAGAGTAATCTATTTTATCCTAATAAGTGAAAGTACACTAAACTTCAATATCAAAAAATCACAACTAATCTATTCCAAGAACACCCGCAGTGGATAAAAATTTGGGCGTTTTTCTTCAAAATAACGTCTCCAAACACCCCTTTGACTGTTGGGCGTTGTTGAGCCAAATTTGGTCTGCAGCGTTCTTTAATCCACGCCCAACATTGAATTCTTTGGCCAATCACATGCATTCTTGCTTTTGCTTGCCTAATACCATTTTTGGATGTTTTTTTTAAGTTAAATGTCATTTTAATCCCTGTGTTTTGGCATTTTGTCAGTTTAGTCCAAATGTTTCATTTTTGTCTGTGGGTCCAAAAAAGTTTCACCGTTGCCATTTTAGTCTACCGGGTTAATTTCATCATTATTTCTGTTAGCGAGAAGGGCAATTCGGTCATTTTATATGGCGGAACTGCCCTTCTAGTTAACAGAATTACATATAAAATGACCGAATTGCCCTTCTCGTTAACAGAAAAAATGGATGAAGTTAACCCAATGGACTAAAGTGGCAACGGTGAAACCTTTTTGGACCCACAGGTAAAAAATGAAACCTTTGGACTAAACTGACAAAATGACCCAAACCAGGGGACTAAAATGGCATTTAACTCTTTTTTTATTTAATTGTTGAACACCTTTTTTTTAATATAATCACTACACATATTTTAGAAAAAACACCCCATAATACTTCATTATAACTAAGTTGTCAAATAACACAAAACACCCAAAAGTAAAGCATTACCACTACACTGGTGTAACAACAAAACTGAAAAATAAGGTACAGTAGTTATGGACCTATAACAGTATAACTTGTGATAACACCACATGATACATGTGGAAGGAAAGAGCATTAAAAAATTTAAATAATCAATTTTCGAAAACAGAGATATAATTAATTCTCACTGATGTACCTACCTACAATATTTAATCGACTCAGATCTTATCAAATATGTATGCTCGTCTTAATAGTTTTGGGTGGCTGACACATAATATAACCCCACCACTATCATAATGTCAAATATGGTTAAGGTTGACCAATTCACTTTCCTGTCATACACAACCTTTGACCTTGGCTCGTCGCCTACTATACACTATCACATATATGGTAACTATTTAGGAGACATCATCCGAAATGTTTTAAATTATACAAGTTTCATTTTCTTATTTATTTGTAATTGTAATTGTAATTGTAATTTTTACGTGTTTTTATAGGTGAAAAGTTTGAATATGATGTGGAATTGTTTCATATTTAATTTTAGATTTGTTTTAACCAACAATTGAGAAGGATCGAATTCGGTATTAAAAGTGAAATATTGAAGTCCATAATATATTTGGACTTACACGTCCAGTCAGTTGTCACCCTAAAGATTAACTTCATTGGCGTTTAAAGTCCATAATAACAATATTGAAGATCCACATTATACGGACATGTAATCCTAAAGTATATAGTCGTGTAGCTTTCTAGAAACTAAGAGACCCATAAGTCAAATTAGATGTCTAGGAATATCCAAATTTACATAGTCGTATTATCAGAATTTCTCTAAGGACCATGCATGTTCGAAGAATACACAACTATTTAAGTCATATTTTCGTAGGCGCGTTAGATAAATCATAGGCACCACGATGAAGAAAAGCTGATCAACCCCAAAAGAGAGATTTTTGTACATCTTTCAAACACTAAAAAAATAGATTGATGTTTCGAGATTTATTGTTCCGCATTATGATTCTTATTTACTTTATTCATTTCGTGTTTACTGTTGTTGAAGATGAAATATGTCTTAGTGTAATTCATTTGTTTTTTCACTATTATGGAGTAGTATAGTTTTACATGCATTAGTGATATTAACACTTATAGGAATTACATATATCTACTTAAAGTTATGATATTCAATTACTTAATTTAAATATGGTTATGAGGCTTAGTAGTTTTCCATGTGTGAACTAATGATAGTAATAATATGATTAGCCAGACTTGGCATGTGTGCTAGTTTTTCGGTTAGTAGATATCATAGTTTTATAAATAACTAAATAGTAAAAGAGATTATTCGTAGTAGCTTGAGTTTAATATATGTGCGAATAACGGGTCACATAAGCATATCCTAAATGGTTACATTATTGAGACTATTCCACAATATCCATTTGGCCACCACACCTTGCGACACATAAACATTAAGAACATGAAACAACGAATTGTGCCCTTTAACCTTTTCCCGAGATCAACAAATAATACCTATTCTTCACCACGTTTGTCTTTAAAAATATAACCGGATCCCGTAAGCTTATGATACCCTAGACCTACCAATGATTACCCAATGTGGAGGCTCATGGTAGGTCTGGGGGAATCATAAGCTTATGAGATCCAGTTATATTTTCAAAGACAAATGTGGTGAAAAATAGGTATTATTTGTTGTTCTCGGGAAAGGTTAAAGGGCACGATTCGTTGTTTCATGTTTTCATGGTTATCGTGGGAAGAAATATGGGTGATTAAACCCTTGCTAGAAGGATATCGGGTTATGTTTGGGATTTTAATGCGGTTAGAAATCCGGAAGAGAGTAGGAATTCATCTTTTAACTCTACATGTGCTAAGGATTTTAATGAGTTTATTGTTACGAGTAGCCTTTCGGAATTTTCTATGAAAGGAAAGACCTTCACTTTTTGCAAAGGTAATGGAGCGAAAGTAAAGTTGAGTAAGATAGATTGATTCCTTGTTTGTGACAGGTTTGTTGAACTTTGGTCGGATGCTTGTTTAATGGCTTACCCGATTTTATCGGACCATTCCCCGTTGGTTCTAGCTTGATTTTGATCCTACTCCATTCTCCTTTGATTCTTGGTTAGAAAAGGACGACATTTATAAAGTTATAAAAGAGGCAAACACCCTAGATTTGTCCTTGTTTAATAAGTTGAATCATTATAAAAAGTGTTTGAAAACTTGGATAATAGAGATCAAATGCAAGGAAGAACAGAAGCGTGAAAGTGCCTCAAAAGAGATGTTTCATTTGGAAGACGTTCTTGAAATGGAATTTTAATGAAGAGGAGTAGTAGGTTTATTCAGAATGCAAGGCGGTATTGATGGAAGTGGAATTGGGTAAAGTTAAAGAGTTTAGACAAAAAGCTCATATGAAATGGGCTTCGTTTAGAGATAATAACTCTGCCTTCTTTCATGGGGTAACAAAAAGTAAGTAAATAAAAAGGAGGATGCATGGCTTGGAATTAAATGGGTCGTGTTGTAATAATCCGAAGATTTTAGAAAAAGAGGATCTAAATTTTTTGGCAAACTAATTCAAAGAACCCGTGTTTAATAGGCTAAAGTTAAATGTTCGGGTTTGAAAAGGTTGAATGATATAGAAGTCAAGGCGCTCATTTTGCCGTTTTTAGGAGTTGAAGTAAAAGAGGCAGTTCGGGAATGTAGCGGAGATCAAGCTCTAGGCCGGATGGTTTCTGAAGGGGTATGGTCCCAAAAACCTTACGCCAATCAAGGAAACCATACCCACTATTAACTGCTAAGGAGACCTTGCGCAGACTTCTCTGCCAAAGAAAGACCTACTAAAACTCTGCGCCAAGTATCCAAAGAAGGAAAGAATCACTTAACTACCTTGCGCGGGCTCGCGCAAGGTTCTAAGTTAACTTTGATCAATTTCCTTGGATAACGCAGCATGTGCAAACCTTGCGCAGATGTTCATATCAGAGCAAGTATTCACCAAACGTTGCGCTAAGCAGCAGAGAGAGGAAAGAAGATCAGTTAACCAACTTGCGCCTCTCGCGCAAGGAAACAGTTCTTAACAAAAATCCTTGAGTTGGTGCAGAGGCAAAGGGAATCTTTTCTGTTGTAACAGAATGTACACTGGCGAGCAACAGATGGGTAACAACTGTGAAACCTTCTAGAAGCCACTAATACCCAATCGTGCAAGCATCTTTTTGGTTATAACCAATTGCCACGTGGCAGCATCTGGACGACTAAGAAAGATCACGGTGATGGCATGCTCACATTTATAAAATGTAGTGATCTCATGATGACACGTGGCACCTCCCTAACCGTTAATGAGCTCACGATCCGTGTGCACTAACAGATTGCCACAAACTTAACGGAATAGCAAAAGATTCCGTTAAAGTTATTATCTCTCATTTTGGCGCCCAAACTCTGGCTATAAATAAGTAACTTGGACTTCAAGTAGAAGGTATTCACTCTCAACTACTCTCTCTCTCTTACTTCACTTTACTTCCGACTACCTGTACTTACTCTCACGCCGGAGGGTGGTCACGGAGAGAACCCCCCTCTCCCTGTGGCAAGCTGACGGTGTTTTGTTTTGCAGGACCAGTCGGAGTAACTGTTGCATTCACCATCATCGCGAAACCAAACGAAGGAATCACCCCTTATGCAGAGCCTGATCCATAGATCTACATAGATTCCGGTCTGGTTGATCTAGGGTTTCTTCATTGGCGCCCACCGACTTTCTTTTCTTTCTCATCTTTCGTTTCATTTCACTTAGATCTACAGCTTCATGGCTGATGGATCATCATTTCCAGGTCCTCGATCGAGATTCGTCGTGTCACCGGCGCTCCTCAGATCGACAGACAAATTGTTGAAGATTCGTCCGGCGAAGATGATGTTCCTTATGATCCTGATCATGCGAGCATTCCAGTAACGCCGGTGGCTCCTCATGTTGATGTTGCATCAATACTCCCGCCTGGAGAAACTCCATTATCATGGTTGATTAAGTCCCACTCTGCTCTGAATGCCATGTATGCTCAGTTATGTGCTCAAACTGGAACTCCAGCTTTTCAAGCTCCGGTTGGTGCACCTCAGGCCCGTGCTTCGCTGGCGCCTCGAGCGTTGAGTTACGGAACTCAGAACCAGGTTCGTGCACCTTCACATGTATCTGTAGATGGAACTGAGATGTACTCTAAAACCAGAAATGATTTTGTTCATTCTGGTAACAGACATCAGGAAGAAAACGTCCAACGACGACAATCAGTTCACTCACGTTTGGGCCTGCGATCGTCACAAAAGCGGGACACCCAACACGATGAGTATGATAAGACCTATGAAGAAGGAGATAGTGCAAGTGTTTTCAATCGTCTGTCTGCAGATCATGCCAGTTATAAGCCTAGGATCCGAGCAGTATATAATCCTGAGGCGGAGCATGATTACAACCTGGTTTATCGACCTGCTGAAGCTGCAGAACAATCCAAATTCGTGAAAGAAATCGCTCTGGCTCCGCTAGAACGAGCAAAGTTGTCATCAAACGTTGGTAAGTTTAATGGATTATCATATCCAGTGATCACATGCGTCTGTTTACTGCGCAGGACTTATTGGAGGATGGACTCTACCTATGTGGTGCCATCTGTTTGTTCAAACGTTAACCGGAGTCGCGCGACTCTGGTTCGACAATTTACCAACAGGTAAGCTCTCCTCATGGAATGATCTTAAGGAAAAATTCCTTACTCATTTCAGTCAGCAACGTCGTTATGTTAGAGATTCGTCTGATGTGATGAACATTTGGCGAAGAGACAACGAGAGTTTGGAGGACTTCATTACACGTTATAATAAGGAAGTTTTAGAGATCGGTGATGTACATGAAGATCTTATCCGCGCACAGTTCAAGTACGCGGTAAGATGTGACGAAATGATTAAAGTGCTTTCTGGTACTACCGGTTTGCCAAAAAGCTGGGATAAGCTCATGGCAGCAGCCAAGGTCTATGCGCAAACCGAGCGCAACCTAAATTTAAATAGACCTCCTCTACCTCGGCATCGTCCTGAGGATCTGAGTAAAGGAGGTCGGAAGTATAAGAAGGGTTGGAAAGACTCGAACCAAAGTTCTTATTCGCCATACTCTCCAATGGACGCTCGCACATCAATTAACAAGATTGCAACCCAGAAAGCCATCAAAAATGAGAATCGAGAGCGACAGTGGACCCCTCTCATCAAATCTCCCGCAGAAGTCTTAAGCACAGAGAACTACCAATTCAAACAACCGCAACCTATGAAGAAATAAGAAAGGTCAAGACTCTAACCTCTTCTGTGACTTCCACAAGGACACAGGGCATACAACCGACAATTGTATTAGCCTTCGCACAGAAATTGAAAAGGCTCTGAAAAGCGGTAAGCTGACACACTTCATGCAATCAGTTCGAAAAGAGGTCAGGCAACTCACGCGCGGTGATAAGGGGCCAAGCAACAAAAGATGAAACAAGTTGCCATGATTCAAGGGAGCTCGTCACGCAAGCGCGGCTTTCAAAGGTTCCGAGGAGAGAAATGGCGAGAACAGCAAGTGATATTTCTTGTTATCCCTGGCGGACCTCAGGAAGAAAGGCCTGTTGTGATTACAGGTATTTTCGGCCATTACCAGACTGACTACATGTTCATAGACCCGGGTAGTTCTATGGACATCATATATGAGCAATGTTTCAAGCAATTAGATCCGGAAGATAAGGCACGCCTAGAACCGGTTGACTTCCCATTGACCGGATTCTGCAATGAGGTTGTCTTTCCTCTTGGGCAAATAGTTTTTCCCGTGACTCTCTCAGATGGTAAACACTCGCGAACCATTCAAGTAAACTTTATGGTCATGCAACAATTTCTCGTCACGATGTATTATTAGGACGACGAGCGCATCGAGATTTTAGCATGATCACATATGCGCCACAAGCCGCTTGTGGTTTCCCAACGCCAACTGTCGTAGCTATTATATTCGCTCGAAAAGAGATCATGTCTATCGAAGAACCAGTGGTTAAGGCTGCCAAACCGTCGTCATCAAATGAACCAGAGAAGCGGGTTTTGAACAATAAGTATCCAGAACAACCAATTGTTCTTAGAACTGCAGTTTCCATGGCAATTCGCGCAAAACTTAAAACCTTGTTGTTTCGAAATATGGATATCTTCGCATGGACTCCTGCAGATATGGTAGGGGTTCCGCGCAAGATAGCTGGCATTGCTTAAACGTTTTCCCGTCGGCGCAACCGGTGGTTCAGAAAAAGCGCAGCCTTGGATCGAAAAACACAGAAGCAATGAATGAGCAAGTCGCAGAGTTGTTGAAAGCTGGTATCCTACGCAAAGTCAAATATCAAACCTGGGTCACAAACCCAGTAAAGGTAAAAAAGCATAATGACGGCTGGCGCATGTGTGTGGATTTCAAAGATTTAAACAAAGCTTGTCCCAAGGATTGTTATTCTCTTCCCGAGATTGACAAAAAAGTCGATTCATTAGCGTCTTTCCGTTGGAAATGTTTTCTAGATTGTTACAAAGGGTATCACCAAGTGCTGATGAAAGAAGAGGATAAAGATAAGACAGCTTTCTGTACGGAGAAAGGTATTTTTTGTTACACAAAAATGCCCTTTGGCCTCCGCAATGCGGGAGCTACTTACCAAAGATTAATGGACACCGTCTTTGGTGATGACATCGGCAAGACAATAGAAGTTTACATTGATGACCTGGTCATCATGAGTAATTCAGAAGAGATTATGTTGGAGAATATCCAGAAAACCTTCGATTCCTTGCGCAAGGTCAATTTAAAGTTAAACTCCAGGAAATGCTCTTTTGGCATGGAAGAGGGAAAGTTTCTCGGTTTTGTGGTTACTAAAGAAGGGTTCAAGGTTAATCTAGAAAAGGTGGAGGCCATCCAAAGAATGTCGTCTCCCACCACCATCAAAGAAATGCAATGATTAGCTGCGCTTAACCATTTTTTGGTTAATCATGCTGTAAAATCATTTCCATTCATTCGAACCTTGCGCAATTGTGTTAAAAGTAAAACGTTTTTATGGACTCCGGAAACAGAGAAAGCTTTTCAAGAAATGAAGGATTGTCTTATTCAGTTACACACACTCACTGCTCCGCGCAGCAAAGAGCCGATGATTCTTTATCTGTCAGCATCTCCAATGGCAGTTGGAGCAGTATTAATGGTGGATCGAGAAGGTGTTCAATCTCCAATATATTACATCAGCAAAATGCTAAATGATCCAGAAACACGATATTCTATAATGGAAAAATTAGTGTTAGCTCTTGTTCACGCTTCACGCAGGCTGAGATGATATTTTTCAGGACACGTCATTACGGTCCTGACAAATTATCATATTGGTCAAGTCTTGTCTAAACCAGATGTCTCGGGACGCCTCGCGAAGTGGGCGAATTGGGAGCATACAACATTTGTTACAAGCCAAGACCAGCCATTAAAGGTCAAGTGTTAGCCGATTTTGTTGCTGAAATTCCAGCAGATAAGGTTAAAGAGTGCGAAGCAATTCAAAACCCAGTTCCCCTCATTGATTACAGAGCATGGATCTTATACACTAACAGCGCATCAAACAACGATGGAGCAGGAGCTGGGTTACGGTTGATAAGTCCAGATGGCGAAGAATTCACTTAAGCAATTCAGCTGGAGTTCAAGAGTACCACTAATGAAGCAGAATATGAAGCTTTCTTAGCAGGCTTGCGCCTGGCTATTAAAATGGGTGCATCTAACTTAACTACTCACGTTGACTCCAAGCTAGTTGCTGAACAGATTACTGGTTCTTACGATGCAAAAGGCGACGTTATGGCCCTCTATCTAGAACAAGCGAAAGCACTCATCACTCAGTTTAAACAATTCAAAGTTGTCCATGTAAACCGGAGTGAGAATAAACATGCTGATGCCTTGAGCAAATTAGCTGCGATAAGTTTTCAACATTTGGCAAGAGAGGTTCGCATCGAAGTATTAAGCAACCCATCTGTCCCACTCAAACAGGTAAGCATGGTTGAGATGGGAGATCCATCTTAGATGTCTCCAATTATCATGTACTTGCTACATGGGATGCTTCCAGCAGACAAAGCTCAAGCAAGGAAGATACGATGCAAGGCCATCAATTATGAAATGGCAGATGATATCTTATATTGGAAGTCCTATTCAGGACCCTTACTTCGTTGTGTGAACAAGCATGATGCACAATATTTAGTTCGAGAGATCCATGAGGGATTGTGTGGTATCCATTCTTGACCACGCATGGTGGTTGCCAAGATCATGAGTACAGGCTATTACTGGCCTGGAATGTATGTTGATGCAGTAGAGATTTTGCGCAAGTGTATGTCTTGTCAGAGACATGCTCCGAAGATGTTGATGCAGTGGGGGATTGATTTGATCGGACCTTTTCCTGATGCGCCAGGCGCAGTCAAATTTGTTATTGTCGCAGTGGACTATTTTACCAAATTGGTGGAAGCTAAGCCATTAGCATCCACCACAGCCATGGTAGTTTGTAAATTTATATGGGAAAACATTATCTGTCGGTTTGGCTTGCCTCTACGAATCATCACCGACAACGGTCCCAATCTCACAGCTACAGAACTGCAAGCTTGGATGCAGGAAATGTAAACCGACCATGTTTTTGCCTCTGTTGCCCACCAGCAGGCAAACGGTCAGGTGGAAAGCGTAAACAAGCAACAGGTGGAAGGCATTAAGGCACGCTTAGGTACGGCGCGGCGCGGATGGGTTGATGAATTGCCAAGTATACTATGGGCGCACCGTACTATGACAAAAAACAAGCACTGGCGAAACACCATTTAGTCTCGTCTATGGCACAGAAGCTGTAATACCTGCGGAAATCGGTCTCCCATCACTCAGAATGATTGCTCTTGAGAAACAGAATAATGAAGAGTAGCGCCGACTTGATCTTGACTTAGTTGAGGAGAGGCGCGAGAATGTAGCGATACGTGAAGCAAAGTACAAATCTCAAATGGAAAAATATTACAACAAACAGGTACGCGTATGCACCTTCCTACCTGGTGATTTCTTACTTCGCAACAATGAAGCATTAAACGTTGAAAAACTAGGGAAACTGGCACCAAAATGGGAGGGACCCTATGTGATTCATGAAGTCCTTGGCAAATGAGCATACACATTGAAGTGTTTGGACGGTTCCAACGTCCCGCGGACCTGGAACGCCCATCAGTTGCGCAGATGTTACACGTAATCTCAGAGCTCATCAGCCCTGCGCTTTATATGAGCCTGCTTACATCAGTTCTTATTTGTAATCTTAGTGACAGATTGTAAGCTTTATGCATTATCAATAAAATAACATACTTTCTATCGCTACTTACATTCTTTTATATATTTATTACAAATGCATGCAATTCCTTTGGATAAACAAAAACACATACTCATGAGCCACAAGACAACACAATGCTTACGCTCACACATGAGGTTACTTAATGTTCATTCGTTTATCCTAAACAAGTAATTGGTCACATGCAAAAATTGTAAACTAAATATATTATATTCACATTCACAAATACTTGCGTATCAGCGCAATGATACATCAAAAGGAAATTACAAACATCTAAGGGAAGTAAAACTCTCTAACTCTCTTTTCCTGCTCCCTGAGCGCTTTCTTTTTTCTATGCCTTTGAGAAGATCTCTTTTGATCTATCTACAAAGTCATCTTGCTGCAGCGCAACGTCAACGAGGTCCATGACAGGGATGTGCAGCTGATCGTAATTCTCTTTGGCAGCAGTATAGATAGCAGCAGTATCAGTCCCATGAGTGGTAGCGCGGCTTGTATCCCATTGGGTTTTTAGAGCATGGACCACATGTGTGCATTCCTTATAACCCTCAGCATGGCCATCGTTCCGCGCTGCCACCATCAGCTCCGCTACTCTCTCATCTAACTCCGTAGAGTTAAAGATGGAGTTTGCAATCTGAAAACAAATGTCAATATAAGATATGATGATTCACCAAGAATATATATATATATATTCAAGAGTGGGATAGTACCTCAACAATCCCATACTCGCGCAGCCAGGTAAGCTGATTCATTAGGGACTCTGTCAGGCTTTCTGCTGTGGCACGAGCGACCTTTGTATCATTAATCTTTTGCTCACCTTCAGTCAAACGGCGGGTCAACTCGGCCTTCTCAGTTCGATGAAGGTTAACATCCTTTTGCATGGTATCAACCTCATCTTGCAGCCGCGCCTGATCAAATAACATAAAAGTTAGATCATCAATGTCTTTATTCTTAAGGAGGAGAGTCATTTTGGTTGCTACCTCATTCTGCTCACTTCTCTCCCTATGTGAACGAGCTTCTGCCGCCGCAGCAATTGCATCATCTTTCTCTTTCTTGAGCTTCTCGATCTCATTGCGCAGAGAAATCTTTTCATTATTATCCCGATCACAAGCCTCCACAAAGCGCTTGCGATCGTCTGCGTGTTGCGCGGCAGCAGCGTCATACTTGCACTTCCATGAAAGCGCAGACCACTCTTCGGTCTTCTTTTCCGCCTCAAACTGGGCCTTCGCAGCCTCAAAATAAAAAACCGTCTTCAATGTATTCTCCCTTTCAATCTTGGCCTTCGCCTTGTCAATTTCCACTTCATCACGCTCCTTATTCATGTTGCGCCATTCGCGCACGATCCTGTTTATTGTGGAGGAGGCAAGGGCGGATTCTTGTAAGTATGATTCATATGTAGCCTCATGGTTTTTCTCCTCATGGTGCTTTACCTCCGCCGGAGGAAAAATGCCCTTATACCACTCCCTGCAGGAGCACCAATCTGTGAAGACATCACCCTGTTTTACCTTCCACACAGGTTGGTGGATTTCAGGTGCCCGTTTATCTGAATAGGAGTGATAGTAAAAATAACCAGGCGTTTCCTCAGGGCGAATTGGCGATTCTTCTTCAGAATCATTAAAAGACGGCATAAAACCTTCGCTTTGCGTTGAAGGGCCAGCACCCTTAGATATAAGCGTTGAAGGCTCAGTGATGGGTGTGGATGTTTTGTCTTATTCTGCACTGGCATGTTTTTCCGTAGTTGCACCCTTAGCAGTATCCTTAACCTGCTCACCAGCAGGATTCTTCGTGACATCTGAGGCAGTATCTTTAACCTGCTCGCCAACAGGATTCTCAGTATCAAATTTTTTGGGCTCTTCTTCTGGAGCCACCTTTTCAGATCCTTCTGGAATAATGGGGTCAGTATCGAAAATAGTGGCGCTTAGGTCCACATCTCCCCCTTCAGTATTCTCAGGCCTGCGCGGCGATGGTATAGAAGAAGATGATACCGGCACATCCTTTACAAGTTTCTCTGCACAAATAAACACGTGTTTCAAAAAACAAAGGCACCGCACAACTATTAGTACAAAAGTGTGCAAGGAAGCAGACATACCAGGTGAAAATTTCTTTGCAAAGGCTTCCAGATTGCCTTTCTTACCAATGCGCGGGCGCGCAGCTTTCCTTGGCGGAGAGGGGGGGGGGTGCAGTCTCAGACTCCTTCCTTTTCTTGGAAGAACGCTTCATAGCCTATTCAGGACTTGAAGGGATCTCCAAAGGTCGTCTGGATTTGAGGCAGGGATAGATGAGGTGTCGATTGGCTCAGGCTTTGGTTTCCTCAAACCTACAGGCGCAAGACCTTCTAATGAGTCTGACACCACCACATAATCACACCAAGAATCAGATATGAGACGCATACCTTTCTTGCCTTCAGCTTTTACAGTAGCAGATGGCTTCGCCTTTTGCTCTGGTTTGGAGGAAGTCGCAGCAGCAATAGGTTTTTTCTTCTTTTTGGATTCAGGGTCTACACCCAAGTTTAGCAAATCACCTACATGATCAACAATAAAGGGAAAGCATTGCGCCATAAGTTATATTGCAATATTACTTAGGAGTTGGTATCTACAAGTAATATTGCAATAACTAACTCAGGCTTCACACAATGTGACTTACCAGTAGTAGCAGAGGGCTGCGCATTCAAATCTTCTTTCTTAGGAATTTCAAAATTTCCCAAGATCTGATCAAACCAAGGTTCTTCATTCTCTTCAAGAGGCACAGCAGCCATCTTCCCATTATCCCTCTTGTAAGCCACCAAGTACAATGGCGCAACTGTTTCACAGAACACAATAATAAAGCTTCATCAATATACAATACTTACGGAAGACAGTTCTAGGAAAGCATGAAGTTACTTACCAGCTCCATCTTTGGTGTAAACCGGCTTTTCTTGACGTTCTTTTTTCCACAAAATGCTCATCCCTGCAGCAATTAGTGCCCTCTCCGGCAATATAATATTGGGCACATCTTTTATGTTTTGATACCACACTTCGTTGGTCGGAATGGCCAACGTCTCCAACTCTATATCCTCTCCGGCTCTAAATGTGATCGTCATCGGGATAACTGCCGCTTTCACGTAGAAAAACTTCTGTTTCCAGTTGTGGTAAGATTTGGGTGGCACTACCAACAAACGTTTGGCCTGCACATGTTGTTGGAAGGAATAGAAGCCTAAAGAACAATGAAGCTGATAAAATACTCGAAACTTCTCCACCGTCGGTATAATTTGCATCGATCGGCAAACAAACTCGAAGTGCCGGATCCTCACCATTCCCATCGGGTTCAGTTGGGAAATATGAAACTTGTAGAAGTCAAGGATCTCCAGCATGAAGTGGGTCACCGGAAGTCTAAAATTTCCCTCGGCAAAATAATCATAGAATAAAGTAATATAGCCGGCCAGAGCGTCCGCCGCCGTGGCACCCTCAGTAGGGTAAAAATCTCTACAGGATTTAGCAAATAAAAAATTATCAACCAAGGCATCGAAGTATGCTTTCCCCCACTTTAACGGTGGAAGAGTAGACGTCGCCAGTGCCTCAACTCTCCCAGAACTTGATCCGGTCGCCATAAAAACTTGTAGAAAGAAATCTTGAAGGAAGGGTTTTTTCTCAGAAAAAAGGAAGATATTGCAGTCGCAGAAAATATGGATACAAGTTGTTTCTCTCTCTAGAATATCATCTGGTGAAGGAGCAAATGGAAAGCCATTTCTCTTTATATACAAATCGCAATAAATGCCCGACATGACTGCAGCGACTTTTGCGACCGTCACACATTCCCAGGTAACTGCAAGGGCGAGTGGGGAACAGTAATCGCCCCACGCGCGCGAGTGTTGCCGAATTATCATTAAATGCAGTAAGACACGTACTGTTGACAGCCTGTCAACAGTACCACCACGTCTCAAGAACGTGCGTGTTCACCAACTACAGTATCTGGATGAGCGACACGAGTCCAAGTATATTTGAAATTCAAATATTTTCCAAAGTTCACTTGCGACACGTCACCAAGAAGTAGAAAACCACAAAAGACCAACACCCATACAAGCGCAACATACTTATCTCAAGTCCAGTGTTCCACCTACTCTTTAGTTTCACATAGGAGCAACAGTGGACTGGGGGGACTTGAAGGGGTATGGTCCCAAAAACCTTGCACCAATCAAGGAAACCATACCCACTATTAACTGCTAAGGAGACCTTGCGCAGACTTCTTTGCCAAAGAAAGACCTACTAAAACTCTGCGCCAAGTATCCAAAGAAGGAAATAATCACTTAACTAACTTGCGTAGGTTCGTGCAAGGTTCAAAGTTAACCTTGATCAATTTCCTTGGATAACGCTTCATGTGCAAACCTTGCGCAGATGTTCATATCAGAGCAAGTATGCACCAAACGTTGCGCTAAGCAGCATGGAGAGGAAAGAAGATCAGTTAACCAACTTGCGCCTCTCGCGCAAGGAAACAGTTCTTAACAAAAATCCTTGAGTTGGTGCAGAGGCAAAGGGAATCTTTTCTGTTGTAACAAAATGTACACTGGCGAGCAACAGATGGGTAACAACTGTGAAACCTTCTAGAACCCACTAATACCCAATCGTGCAAGCATCTTTTTGGTTATAACCAATTGCCACGTGGTAGCATCTGGACGACTGAGAAAGATCACGGTCATGGCATGCTCACATTTATAAAATGTAGTGATCTCATGATGACACGTGGTACCTCCCTAACCGTTGATGAGCTCACGATCCGTGTGCACTAACCGATTGCCACAAACTTAACGGAATAGCAAAAGATTCCGTTAAAGTTACTATATCTCATTTTGGCGCCCAAACTCTGGCCATAAATAAGTAACTTGGACTTCAAGTAGAAGGTATTCACTCTCAACTACTCTCTTTCTTACTTCACTTTACTTCCGACTACCTGTACTTATTCTCACGCCGGAGGGTGGTCACGAGAGAACCCCCCTTCTCCCTGTGGCGAGCTGACGGTGTTCTGTTTTGCAGGATCAGTCGGAGTAACTGTTGCATTCACCATCATCGCGAAACCAAACAAAGGAATCACCCCTTATGCAGAGCCCGATCCATAGATCTATATAGATTCCGATCTGGTTGATCTAGGGTTTCTTCAGTTTCAATTTTCAGTTTATTAAGAGATACTAGCTCTTGGTCCGGAATTTCTGGCGGTGCTTAATCATTTTCATTATACAAGTATGATTTCGAGAGAAATAAAGGTTCTCTGAGAAGACTAACATATGGATCTCCAGCTTCATATCTTTTCTTTAGGGTTGAGTTTCTTATCCCAAATCTAAAAGTAGCTTGTCAGGTGAGTCGTAAGTTGGAAGGGTCCGCGGTAATATCCTCAAAGTACGAGCTTAAAGGTTAAAATAAGATTCGTTAGAAGTCTAAACCCAATTATGAATCCAGATTAGAGTAATCCCTATTTGTCGGTTGTTGCAGGAATCTTTAAAGGAGGCATCCTATCAGCAAGTTGCTTTATTCCTTTTACAGCTCCTCGTTCATTCCTTTATTTCCTAAAGTTTCGGATCCAATCGAATTCAAAGATTTTAGGCCCATCAACCTCATTGAATCTATTAGCATCGCGTGAGTTCTCTTCTCGTGTTTGGCATTGCGTGAGTACTTAGTGTCTTATTCTAACTATATATGCTTTTGATGTTCTAGATTTGTGTTTAGTTCATAAGAATCTCCAATTGGAAGCTCGCAAAAAGAAGGTAATTCATGGGATTGTACTTACGGCTAGTTGGTATATTTGGAAGGAAAGAAATGAAGCGGTTTTTTTATGGTAAGAAGGCAAACGTGGCTAAAGTAGTGGAAGGCATAAAATCTTTAGCTTACCTTTGTATTAAAAATAGGTCCCAAATAACAAACTTTCTTGGAAAGATTGAAGAGTTTTTAATTAGTAATCCTGATGAATATATTTTATTATCTAGCTTCTTGCTAGTCTTTGTTTAATAAAAGTTGCAATTTAAAAAAAAAGTAAGCAATGATCCTGTTGAACTTGACTAATCGTTAATCTTATCAATAATCTTAGCCGAATTATATATAAGTTTTCGTTGTTTGAAGTCATTGAGGTGTAATTGAATCTATGTGAGTTTACACTAATTAACATCAACTTATTTCTTTCGCATAATTTAGTTTATGTCCGAGTCTCAAGTTCTTTATAAGCATCGCTAATTTAAAGAGTTTTACTCAATGTTTTAGAAACCGGTTTAAACCGGCCGGTTGTATCGGTTGAACTGTCTGGTAGAACCGGTTAAACCGTCTGGCACAAATGGTTGAACCTCCCGATACACCCAGTTAAACCATTTCTGAACCAAATCCAATATGGTATAAAAACCAGATTTTAATACATTGGTTTTACTGGTATGATTCTTTTACATCATTCCATGTTCGATAAATCCATGTTACTTACCGTTCCTTGCTACACTCGAATCAAGGGCGGACCTAGATAGAGGGTTAGGTGGGCAGGCATACCTTTTAAAAAAATTAGTGTATTTTGTAGGGCAAAATCCCGATTGCACCTCTTTAAAATTTAGTTAAACCCCTCGTTCGCACCTTAGAAAATAATTCTTAGGTACCCACTACACTCGATTAGGTCACTTCTCTATTAGTGTCTAAGTATTAATATATTTATAATCGTATATTATTTGAGGGATCGGTTCAAGAGAAAACCATCTCTAGTTGCGAGAATCGTGAAAACCACTCTCTACCAATCAGACTACCAATCAGACAATGACAAGTATGCATGACTATTTTAAAATTTAAAGGGTATTATAATCATTTTCCACCTCTGCCATATATGTCAGTCTTTTCTTTCAAAGACCAGATGTCTCTCTCTCTTTCAAAAAAGTATAATCTCTCCTTTTACCAAATCTCTCTTTCTCTCTCTCTTTTAGATCTATCTTTATAATCACAAATTAAAATATGTTATTCAACCACATACACCTCCACCATGCCCTTCCACTTTCGCCACCACCCCTCCACCTTGATTCCACCGTCTCCACCATTCCTCCACCGCCCATTAGCCTTAGGTGGTTGCAGATCGAAGAAATTTCACCGGGCCGTTAATAGATAAAGATTCAACATGGGGAGGGACCTACATGAATGTCACACAAAGAACTCCATTTGATAAGTGTTGGCGGTGCAAAACCAGTGACAAGCTGTTCCGGTCGTGGGGAAAGCCAACACCCAGTGGTTTCACAAAAGGAACTGTTGGTGGTGCCGGCGAACGGGGGAGGGGGTGGTGGGTTTTTTTACTGGTAGTGGTGGTGAGGGGCGGAGGTGGGTGACGGTGTTGGTGGTTTTGTGACTGGAAGTGGTGGTGGTTTTGTGACTGGTGGTGTCGGCGGTTCCGGTGGTCTTTTTGTATCATCCGGTGGTGCCGGTGGTCTTTGTTTCATCCCTGGTGGTGCCGTTTGTGCTGGTGGTGCCGACGGTGCCGGTGGTCCTTGTTTCATCCCGGTGGTGCCGATTTTTTTATATCATCGGTAAATTGCCATTCTTTAGTTTTATTATTTTGAAACTGTGTGTTTTTTTGTTCTTTGTTTTTATTATTGATCTTTTGTGTTGAAAACAAAGATATGGGTTGAGTTTTGCTGAAGCTCACTGTTTATTTCTATAAGTTGCTCTGTTCAGTTGGTTGTGTTGAGATCCATACATGGAGACCCAACTGCAATTTGAACTTTCTTCATATGCGGTAATAGTTGAAAACAATTTTTACTTGGCAGTGATAGTTGAAAACATTTTTTTTTCCGACAATTGATGACGATGGCGTGGCTAGAATGGTGGAGGGTAGGTTTTTGACTTGCAACCCCACTTTGCAGCCATGATTTCTGGAAACTTTGAGCCAAATCCCGTTGTTTTTAATTTTTTTCGGTCGATGATGATAAGTTTCAAATTATCTGAGACAACTGATGAGTCGTGATTTTTGGGGTGAGCTCGTTTGTTAAGATTCTCAAAATTCAGTTGATGATGTTTTGGCGTAAAGTTTTTTTTTTATTTTTTTGTAAAAAAGTTTTTGTAAAGACGTAAAAAACGGGTCGTAAAAAAACAGGGCGTAAATCGGAGCGTAAAAAACTGTGCGTAAAAAACGTCTTGTAAAAATGTTTTTTTTGTTATAAAATCTTGAAAAAATTTGTTTTTTCGTAATTTTTTTTTTGTAAATACGTAAAAAAAACGGGGCGTAAAAAAGTTTTTAAAACCCGTATGTAAAAAAGGTTTTAAACCGGCGTAAAAAAATGGGGCGTAAAAACGGGGGGAGGGGGAGAAAAATGTTTGGTCGAAAAAAATGGCGCGTAATTATGGAGCGTAAAAACGGGGCGTAAAGATGGCGTTTAAAAACGGTGTGTAAAAAATGGCGCGTAAAAACGCCGCGAAAAAACCGGGCGCATAAAAAAACGGCGCGTAAAAATACTGGACGTAAAAAAACGGCTTGTAAAAACGGGCGTAAAAACGGTCGTAAAAACGGGCGTCAAAATGGGGTCGTAAAAAACAGGTCGTAAAAAAGTTTTTTTTTTGGGCGTAAAGTTTTTTTGTTTTTTTATAAATAAGTTTTGTAAAGCCGTAAAAAACGAGGCGTAAAAACAGATCGCAAAAAACGGGGCGTAAAAAACGGGTCGTAAAAACGGGGTCGTAAAACACGAGCGTAAAAACGAGTGTAAAACGGCGCAAAAAACGGGGCGTAAAAAACGGCGTCAAAAAACGGGACGTAAAAACGTCGCGTAAAAAAACGGGCGCGTAATAAACGGGGCGTAAAAAACTGAACTTAAAAAAACGGATTGTAAAAATGTTTTTTGTAAAAAAAAAATTGAAAACCATTTGTTTTTTGTTAAAAAAACTGAATTCCAAATGTTTTTTAATAAAAAAATTCTGATTTTAATAAAAAAATTAATATAATAAGTCAAAAAATAATAAACACAATAAAAAAACAAATTTACTAACTATGCTTTTAGCATTAAATTATAAAAAATATAATAAGACAAAGTATCTAATATTACTTTTAATCTCATTCATCCATCATTCAAGATCCAATGGATAAAAGTGGTTTCTACGATTCTTGTAACTGGAGATGATTCTCATTTTACCCGTCCTCTATTATTTGGTTTTTATAAATATTTTAACTTGGGTATATTTTATTGCATGTCACGTCGAATCTTTGTATATATTTTAACACACTTTGTTTTGGTTGTGGCAATACCTTTACAAAGATCACATAGATCCAACCCCCTCAATTAGCGCAATCAGTCCTTATATTAACCGATAGATTGAACAAAACATTTGCATGTTATGATTGATATATTACAAATAATACGATCTTGATTGATATATTACAAATAATACGATATTGAAATTATAAATCTTCTTATTATACTAATAAATGAAAATCTTTTTGTACACGTCACTCTCTGATGCCTCTCACTTTTAATAATAATATTACATATTATTTCTTATACACAAAATATAATATAATACAGTATAGTATTAATTAATATAGTTAGAGATAGATGTATAAATTCAAATTCAAATTTAATTAATAATTATCTTTAACTAATATAAATGTATCAAATAATATAATATAATATAGGATAGTATCAGTTAATATAGTTAGAGATCAAACGTATAATTTCAAATTCAATTAATAATCATCTATAACTAATATAAATGTGCCATACTTAAAAATAATATACTTACAAATTCAGTGAACTCCATATTATGTATATTAAAAATAAACCGCAACTAAAAACTATTATGAGCGTTAGGTGACCATCGTTCTTATTTATCTTGCACACATTATTTGCTGGAAATGTATCTTGAACTAACATATTGGTGTTTGATTGTTGCAATTTGTAAGAATAGACCCTAAAAACATGCTTGATGACCAAAGAGTTTTATCTCATCCAAAAACACATTAAAATTTTTGAATTACCTTCAACAAATTTTTTTCTTAAAGTCTGTATAAATATTACATTTATTGCTCTTAACGGGTCAACAAAACGCATCATATATTTCTTTGTATAACCTTGATGAAACCTTTTTCTTATATATTACATCACTCATTGCGTATCGTTTATGCTATTTCATTTTTTTCAACAATTTTTTAATCTAAATTTTATTTTCTAGCCCGTACTTCTAATTTGGCCCGCTTGAACAGTTTTATTTGATTCCTTTTAAGAGAAAACAAAACTGAGATTAACCCTTTTACAAGTAAGCTTCCTTACTGATTTTTTTTAACATATGGTTTCAAATCAAGGGGTGGTTAAGGTAATTATCAGTAGAACTACTAGAATTGATTAAAAGTTTAAGGTATTATCATATTTTTTATACTATGATGATATTCATATCTCGTCTCATGGTCCATATATCAAAAAAATAGTATTTATATCAAAGAATTTATTATATCATTTATATACTTATTAGATTTTAATTACAATTCATTTACCAAACCCTCATAACTTATAATTATTTTTGTCACACCCCAACCGATGGCGGAATCATCGAGGCGCGGCACTAAGCGGTTCAGATTGCTCGAGAGAATCCACAATGACTATTTTTAAATGACAATATTTAAGCGTCAATTTCACATACAATCATTTCGTAAACATCACGAATTCAAATATTCTCAAACAATATCAAAGTCGATTACAATTTATTATGTGTTTCTAAAGCAAAAACCCTAAGTCCATTTGCTGCGAAAATCATCAACCTGCAACATACGTTAAAATAGATGTCAATACAAAAATGTATTGGCGAGTATACAGGTTTTAATATAATAGCATAGTAGATAAAAGTGTCACGAATTTCCACATACATAAACATGGTTCACATAACATATAAACTCACAAGACAAATTTCACATGTTAAGCTCTCGAAAAGGCTGCGAAGCGCGATGTGTCCTTCCTAACTAGACCCTGTCGGGTGTTAGCCAAATTATAGTACCATACTAGCTAAGGTGGAGTTAACGAAAATGTGTCCTAGTTTACATGTTTCTAGCATCACGTGTAACTATGTATAACAGATATTCACGTGTGATAAATCAGTTTAGCGTGTATTGTGTACTTTGATAGGAACGTATGTTACACCCATAAAGTGCGTTAAAGTGAAAATGGGTCAAGTATACTCACAGTTGGTGCGTTAAGAGAGAGAGAGAGGGGGGATTTGATGTAGGTTGATGGGAGAGTGCCGGATCAGCCTGTAAACGAACAGAAGTGCATCAGTCTTCCGAAGTGCCGAAACGCTAGAAACGTGAAGGAGCAGAGGACAAGTTCGGGCGAAGTTGTACCAGATCTAAGAGATGTGGTACAAGTTCGGGCGAACTTGACTGTTTTGCTTACTGAAAGTACAAGTTCGGGCGAACTTGTCTGGTTTCCTGAGAAACTGGACAAGTTCGGGCGAACTTGCCTTGTTTTTGCTGAAGTTGATACAAGTTCGGGCGAACTTGTCTGGTTTCCTTGGAAATTTGACAAGTTCGGCTGAAGTTGGTCACCAAACTGGTGACAACTTCGAGCAAACTTGATCAATTTGGAGCGAACTTGGCTGTTTTGGTCACCAAATCGTGCGTTTTCGCATCGTTTGCTGAGGAAATTGAGTGTCCATCCCTCCAACCTTAAGCTACTGAGCAAAACCTAGGCTGGAGAGGTCTTTTGGAGCGAGTTTTAGCCATTTTACAGAAACTCGGAGTAATCCGGGCGAACTTGATGGTTCGTACAGGTTAGTCCAGTTTGTGCAAAGTGACGATTTCGTCCTCGTGCTTCTGGATCTGAGATCTTGCTTGACAATGCCTTGTTCCACTTCATAGTGAACGAAACATACGTCATTTAGACGAATTTTATGTAAAAATCGATGTTGAAAAGGTTTTACTTAGATCTAAGTATAGATCTAAGTGAAAAGAAGAAGTTTTATAGAAAAAAATGAAGGTTTTCGTAAACAGAAGAGTTTTGATGAAATCGAAGGTAAAACCTTGTGCAAAATCGTAGTAAAACGTGGTTGTTTGCATGAAAACGGGTTGATTCTTACTTGGAAATCAAGGGTTTTCAGTTTTGGGAGCTTTCGGGCGAACTTGCAGCAAGAAGTGCATGAATGGAGGTGCTGAGTATTTATAGGTGAAGGAGAAATTAGGCTGATATAGACCAAGTTCGGTCGAACTTGGCACCAATTCAAGCGAACTTGGCACAAGTTCGGGCGAACTTGGCTAGTTTGCTTAAACTTTCTGCAAGTTCGAGCGAACTTATTTGTTTTTGAGAATTTTATGCTTTGTTCACCATTGATCAAGTTCGGGCGAACTTGTGATGCATAAGTTCGGCCGAACTTGGCCCAATGGGTAAGTTTTGTTTGTTAATTCCGTGTTAGGTGCTCGTTTGACGATTCGGTTCGTATTAGATAGCTATATTAAGCATTTAAGCAAAGCGTTAAGCGTATTAATCGTTTAATTAGATTAAATTAGATATGAGAGCGAGATAACATGCGGCTTTGTCCCCAAGGCTTGCGAGAGTCGCGTTGTAGTTTAAGCAAGCAGATATCCTTAAAAACTTCACGCAAGGTTTATTGTATTTAGCGAGTGCGATATAAGCGTACGCGTTGTGAAGTGCGATGTGATGCGAATGTAACAACTCCAATTTTCGTTGTTATTTATTTTCGCTTGTTTTGTTTATCTCAACCCATTGTACTCCGGGATTTGGTTTATGAGAAAGTTATATTTAATGAAATTATATTTTGTCGCAACTATATCGCATTTAATCGCTTACTAATCGCTAATTCAACGCAATCACAAGTAGTTATGCTACTATACGAGCCGAGTGTGTTATTGTTTAATAAACACTTGTCCATCGCATCGCTTATCTCATCGCATCGCAAAACGCAGTTAAATATGTGGAATTATGATTTATAGTTTGTGTATGTTATGGTTTATTATCTCTAAAATGCTCACACACTCTCGTAACTCACTCTCTCTCAATTCAATGGTAATATAACGCTTAACGCTTCGCTAAGATGCTTAATATAACTATCTAATACGAACCGAATCGCCGAACGAACTCATAACGCGAAATAATCGAACAAAGCTTGACCCTTAGGTACAAGTTCGCCCGAACTTGCTGTCTGATCTCTCATTCCACCTCCACCTATAAATACTTAGCTCCATTCTCTCATTTGAACTTGCTGCAAGTTCGTCCGGAGCTCCCCAAAACCGAAACCTTTTGTCACACCCCAACCGATGGCGGAAACATCGCGATGAGACGAAAACGAGATTGCTCATTGCTCATAAAGCTAATAAATGAAAATATTTAATTAAATCCAAAATCATTTCACAACATTGTCATATACAACATGAAGCAATACAATAAGTTCATAAAACATAAAAAAATTTGATACAACATTTATAAATCTAACGTCTAAAATGTGTGTATCTAAGTCCTCGCTATTTTGATTTCATAGCATCATCTCCTTCAACATGTAACATGTTTTAAAATAAAGTCAATGCAAAAGCAAAGGCGAGTACACAAGTTTAAGCATAGCATACGTATACGAATAAAGTTTTAACAATCCTCATGGCAACCAAATCTATACAAGAGCAATATCAAGGCATGCAATACTAATAATCAAACCCTTAACGCAATCATGATGTTTTAACATGACCTCACGAATAACACGATGGAGGTGGATGCGTGAATTCCTATAGCGCTATGCATGTCAAACGAAGTCTAGAAATAGTTAATGACTAAAGCATAGCATAACGAATTTCCAAGACAAGCAACAAGTATATGATTGAGGTATTCATGGGTATAGGATTGTTTGTGTGTTTCATAAAGTTTAAGTGTTCGTGATTTTTGTGTAAGTAAAACATGTTACACCCAAAAGTGTTATAAACGAAAGTGAGTCGGGTGTACTCACAAAATTGCTAAGTCTTCTTGAAATCTCGCGATGAGTTGATGAGTTGGAGAATGAGATGTCGAGGTCACCTTCTATGGCAAACGAAGGTGTATGAATAATCGGGATTACAATGAAGGACTTGAATTGAAGTTGAATGTACGAATACATATATATCATAGTTTATATAATGCTATGTTGTCAAAAATAATAATTAACTATATTTACCCTTATATATATCATAGTTTATATAACTCTATGTTGTCAAAAATAATAATTAAATATATTTACCGTTATATTTATTGTTTTTATATATTTATTGTTATAAAAATTATTTGAATTCGATACGTTACCTTCCATTCTCGACTATAAAGTACGTATATACACACACACACACACATATATATATATATATATATATATATATGTATTCTAACGAAAGGTATGAGAGATATATACATATTGTCGAATGGTATAATTGATGTATATTTATTTTATCAGAAGTATAATAAGTAAGTTCATTTTGTCGAAAGTTTAATAAACATATTTTGTCGAAAGTTTAATAAGTATATTTTGTCGAAGTTCAATAAATATATTTTGTCGAAAATTTTAATAATGTATTTATATATATTTTGTCGTTAAAGAAATATATATTGTCGCAAGGTGTATTAAATATGTTTACGTATGTTTTGATGAAAAAGGGCAGAGTTTCCCCTTGTTTATGGACGATCCCGACAATCTAGTTGTCGATTAAATGTTTTCAAAACTCCACAATTCCACCAATTACCACAATAAACATATAATCCTTATCGAATTCTATAACATAAATGAGCCATAAGTATATCGGTATGAGCTAGGTTTATATTAATCATAAAACATATAAGTAACATAATAAAATTCGCGGCATTAATAGTATACCGTGTCGTGTGTTGACTGAGTTGACTAAAGCATTGACTGAACTTGGCCCGAACACCGAACCGAACATCGAATCTGACTGGTTTGACTGGCGTTGACTGTTTGACCAGGTTTGACTCAAACCGAAACGTGTATGGACCAAGCTGACCCGAATTTGCTCGCTAACCTGCTTTGACCGAGACCTGAACCAACTGTGCCGAACCGTGTTGAACCGTTCATGACCCGAGCCGAAGAAACCACAGCTGACCCGACAAGAACCCAAGCCAAAACAGAATCGGACAAACTCAGCCTGAACCGGAATCGGAATCGTTGAACATCCGACCCAAAGCGACACTGACCATTGCTGCCGGAGCTCCGGCAACCGCTGTCGCTGCCGTCAAAACACGACTGAGGTTGCGCGCTGCTGTTATGTCGCCGCTGCCGCGGCTTGCCATTGACGCGCCGCCACCACGGAGGTGCCGACGGTCTCGTACACCGGGGAGAGAGGAGAGATGAGCGGGAGGGAGAGGTGAGCGTGAGTGTCGGGGGTCAGGTTTGTGTGAGGGAGAGAGAGAAAGGAGAATGGTTGTGGTGCGTGGCCGGGTTTGGCGCCGGAGCGTCGCCGGAGGGAATTCTGGTGACCGGATTTAGAGAGGAGGCAGGTTGTCTCATCTTGGGGGCTAGGGTTTTGTGAGGAAGGAAGGATTTGGATGTATAAATAGCTAGGGTTTGGTAGGTTGGGCCCTAAAGCCCGGTTGTTGTGTTTAGAACGACCCGATCTCGTTTTAAAGGGTCGTTTTCGCACCCGATATTTAAAAGATAGAAGAAAATTATTATTATTATTATTATTATTATTTATATACATATTATTATTATTTTTATTTAATAAAAATAATAAAATACGGGTCGTTACAGTCTCCCCTCCTTTAGGAAATTTCATCCTGAAATTTATTCAAGAGGAAGACTTGAAAGGAATTAGGCTAAGGATGAGGGTTTACGATTGCGACTGGGAGTCGTGGACACGTGTGGAAAGCACGAATTCAGATCAACGAAAAGTTAGGTTTGCAACAAGAAGTTGCTCGACTAGAAAGATTAAAGCCATCAAGCGTAAGTAAAGCGCGTAAGTATGCGTATAGGAGAGTGGTTTAAACGAGCTTGAATAACTCAAATGATATGCCATCTAAGCAGAAAAGCTCTCGTAAGAAGTGGTATGCAGTTTAATGGTGAGTGTGGTCGAACCGTAGGTTGTTAGAAAGTTCTATCGACTTTGAAGAGCGTTAATAAATCTCGGTTTTGTAGAGAGTTGCTTAATGATGGAAAACGAGAAGGTTAGGTATTTAAAATAAGCTAGTTATCGAGGTAGCGGCCAATTAAGTGTGTTGCCCTCAACGAGAATGGGAGATAACTTTAGAGTAAGAAGGCATTTAGGGTTTGAATGCTTACACGATTGATTGTAAACGAGGTTGTATAAAAAGACAAGGTTAACGGGGGTAACGGAGGCATAAGAGCGGACGATTGATTCGATCAACGAATACTCGTGTAAGGATGGCATATGTATATAAACAAACGAAAACGTTACGTTAGGGATTAAGACTCGTTGTGGATAATCGGGTAGCGCGCACTTAGCAATGCAGTTGTGAGTTGTTTAAAGCTGGTGTGTTAGGTCATATTATGGTCTGTAAAACACCGAATTTCTCATGGCACGTATTACGAAAGTTTGGCAGCATGGTGAAAACACTTATGTATAGGAAGTACCAGCGGCGTATCCACCATGTTTTGACCACGTTGCGACCGTTTCGTTACTTGATGCAATGTTACGTTCCGTGTGTTACCATATGCGGTAGTACACTCTATGGTTCTCATGCGCTTATCGCTATAATCCCGTGTGCACCCGCGATTATACCGATCATCACATGATCCGCATAGCTTGTACTAGCAGTGCATGAATAAAGGTGTACATAAATTCTGAAAATAAGTTTGCGTGTGTGTAAGAATGTAGTGCTTAGGCATGTTTGCGTGCAATAAGCATGTGGCCCACGTAAGCGAATCCCTCGGGTTTTGCTCGCGTATAGACACGAATGTATGAATACGAGTATTGGCATAAGTATGAGTATAAGTATAAGCATGAATATAAGGTATATATGCATGAATGCAAATATAAGTATAAGGATGAATGATAACATGTATGCTCATGAACATGAATATGTGTATAATTATGAATATCAACAAGTGTAATAGACGATGATTGTGCGTATGATATGAATTGAATGCAACTAATTTATTTACATAAATAGTCGAGAAATCGGGGTATGTAAAACGAATGATACGATTAAAATGTCATGCAACAGTTTACTAAACCATGTACGAGGATATGCATGTATAGTTGTTTGAGCAAAACTTTGAGGTTATCGCTTCTAAAATAGGCTTAAGTTTGACTTAGAATATAGGATCTAGTTTGTGAATATAAAGGAATATAAAGTACTTGTCGATTATGTGTTACGTATTTTGTAAGGAACGGAAGTGCTACCACTGTTTTAGGAGGGTTTAAGTAAGTCGAAAATAGTTGGTCCTTGTAAAGTTTTCTTGACCACGTGTTTTGAAATTGAGGTGAGATTTCGGGAGGTGTATGATAAGGTCTTAAAATAATAAGTTCGTATCGTTTTTAAAGGATATTACATTAAAATATAAAATTTGAAATATAGTGGTTCTTGTGAAACGTTGACCCTTGAGAGGGAATCTGTGATAATGGATTTAATGGTTGTTGAAAAGTGTTTAGCAAAAGGTTTTATTAATCGCGATAAGAGGTTCAGAGGGTGTTTGGGGTTGAGTTTTGAGAATAGTTCATGCGTTTTGAATAATCAAAATAAGATAATTAGCTGTAACAAAACGTGCTGCAGAAAGATAGTGTTTGGATTTGATTATGTTGTTTGATATCACAATAATCAGGTAATCAACTATTTGAGTGTTTGGCATATATATATATATATATGTATGTATGTATGCATATATCAAGTAATAAATAGATAAGCTTTGATCTCTACAATACGTAAAACAAATCTGTTTTTTTGTTAATTATTTACCAAATACTCAAAATAGATTTATATATATATATATATATATATATATATATATATATATATATATATATATATATATATATATAATATATTCAAAACACAAAAAAAATCAGGTTGCAAAAAGCAATCCCAAACACATCCTTAGTAAAACGATCCCAAAATGCCTATAAGATATTGGTTTGATTTTTCGTTCATAAATGAAAATCCTTGATGTGAAGATATCGCGTGAGCGTGTTTTTAGTGATTATGTTAAACATAAGACTGGTGGGCAAGGTATTCATTAGACCGATTAAGTTGGTAGGTACCATTTCGTCAAGTTTTGAAAATCGAGAAACAAAACGTCTCACGTGGTGACCAAGTATACGTGTACGTGATTTGTATGAAACAGGTTGTAGGATAATAATTACGTTTGATAAAGTAGTACGTTTTGAAATTCACTTAAGTATGAATTTCGACAATACGAGAAAAGATTTAGGCATACAATTTTAAACGTGTGGTTTGCATAATAAAGTCTCCAAGGAGGAGTGTTGGTAACGATCACCGAGGTATGAGAATCACCCCTAACCCGTTGGTGAGGTCATTTTAAAGAAGAAGAAACAGAGTCTGATCGTCAAGGTAAGGAAATCACTCATATCTCGGCGATGGGTCTCTATTTCGGGATTTTCAAAAAATATAAGTATAGTTGGTGACGTTTTGAAATCATGCATGTAAATACGTATAGATATATGAAAAGGTTTAGTATGATTTGTGTAAAAACCTTAAAATAATGTGAAGTGTAACCAGCATATAATAAGTTCACATATAAATTAAAATTTATAAAACATTAGATTGCTTCGGGTAGAGAAACATTGACTATTCCAAAGTGAATCGAAGGTCCTTTCAAATTAGAGAAACGTGCTTTAGCCTATAGGTAAAACGCTCTCGTCGGGAAGCGATTAACGGCATTTTACCCTTCCAGTTACTAGACGTCTCTAATCGATTGAAAAATCGAAACTTTGGCGAGATTGAAAATCGGGGAATGGAACTTAATCGTCAAGGTGCGGGTTTCACCCCTAACTTGACGATTTCGTACCCTAAGTGTGGTTGGCACTCTTCGGGTCAAAATTAATTTCAACACTTTGACGAGAGTCCACTAGAGTTTGAATGGGAAGTTTTCCATCAAGGTGTGGATGTCACTCCTAACTTGATGGTGTAACTTCGTGAAAAATAAAGAATAAGCGTAATGAGAGTCGTTCACCAAATTGTGGATATCACGCCTATTTTGGTGAAGTCATCTCACTTGTGTAATACGAGTGTTTTCAAGTTTAGTATATCGAGTAAAATGCATTAGGGAAGGCGTATGATTGAAATAATGTAACGAGTATGAACACGCACGTAAAGCATTTCATGAATTTAACACATAAGAGACGTTTCAAGAAATTAGCATGCGAATCACGTATGGTCGAATGTGGTGCTAAACTATAGACTAGATCGAAAGCATGGCAATTCTACCTAATTCCATATAGTTATGGCTCTGATACCAATCTGTCACACCCCAACCAATGACGGAAACATCGGGATGAGACAAAAACGAGATTGCTCATTGCTCACAACGCTAATAAATGACAATATTTAGTTAAATCCAAATTTCATTTCACAACATTGTCAAATACAACATGAAGCAATAAAATAAGTTCATAAAACATAACAAAATTTGATACAACATTTATAAATCTAACATCTAAAATGTATGTATCTAAGTCCTCGCTATTTAGATTTCATAGCATCATCTCCTTCAACCTGTAACATGTTTTAAAATAAAGTCACTGCAAAAGCAAAGGTGAGTACACAAGTTTAAGCATAGCATACGTATACGAATAAAGTTTTAACAATCCTCATGGCAACCAAATCTATACAAGAGCAATATCAAGGCATGCAATACAAATAATCAAACCCTTAACGCAATCACGATGTTTTAACATGACCTCACGAATAACACGATGGAAGTGGATGCGTGAATTCCTATAGCGTTGTGCATGTCAAACGAAGGCTAGAAATAGTTAATGACTAAAGTATAGCATAACGAATATCCAAGACAAGCAACAAGTATATGATTCAAGCATTCATGGGTATAGGATTGTTTGTGTGTTTCATAAAGTTTAAGTGTTCGTGATTTTTGTATAAGTAAAGCATGTTATACCCAAAAGTGTTATAACGAAAGTGGGTCGGGTGTACTCACAAAATTGCTATGTCTTCTTGAAATCTTACGACGAGTTGATGAGTTGGAGAATGAGACGTCGAGGTCACCTTATATGGCAAACGAAGGTGTATGAATAATCGGGATTACAACGAAGGACTTGAATTGAAGTTGAATGTACGAATACATATATATCATAGTTTATATAACGCTATGTTGTCAAACGAAAGGTATGAGAGATATATGCATATTGTCGAATGGTATAATTGATGTATATTTATTTTATCGGAAGTATAATAAGTAAGTTCATTTTGTCGAAAGTTTAGTAAACATATTTTGTCGAAAGTTTAATAAGTATATTTTATCGAAGTTCAATAAATATATTTTGTCGAAAATTTTAATAATGTATTTATATATATTTTGTCGTTAAAGAAATATATATTCTCGTAAGGTGTATTAAGTATGTTTACGTATGTTTTGATGAAAACGGGAAGTGTTTCCCCTTGTTTTTGGACGATCCCGACAATCTAGTTGTCGATTAAATGTTTTCAAAACTCCACAATTCAACCAATTACCACAATAAACATATAATCCTTATCGAATTCTATAACATAAATGAGCCATAAGTATATTGGTTTGAGCTAGGTTTATATTAAACATAAAACATATAAGTAACATAATAAAATTCGCGGCGTGAATAGTATACCATGTCGTGTGTTGACTGAGTTGACTAAAGCATTGACTACACTTGGCCCGAACACCGAACCGGACATCGAATCTGACTGGTTTGACTGGCGTTGACTGTTTGACCAGGTTTGACCCGAACCGAAACGTGTATGGACCGAGCTGAACCCAATCTGCTCGCTAACCTGCTTTGACCGATACCCAAACCAACTATTCTGAACCGTTCACGACCCGAGCCGAAGAAACCACAGCTGACCCGACAAGAACCCAAGCCAAAACAGAATCGTTTTAAAGGGTCGTTTTCGCACCCGATATTTAAAAGATAGAAAATTATTATTATTATTATTATTATTATTATTATTATTTATATACATATTATTATTAATTTTATTAAATAAAAATAATAAAATACTGGTCGTTGCACCTTTTGTGTTCTAAGTAAGATTCAACCCACTTTCAGCTACAACAACGTTCTACAACGTTTTACAACGATTTTGTACAAGGCTCTACCTTCGTTTTCATCAAATCTCTTTTGTTTTATGAAAATCTTTATCTTTTTATGCAAAACTTCTGTTTTTCACTCAGATCTATGTCTAGATCTGAGTAAAACCTTTAAAACATCGATTTTTACACATTATGCGGACTAAATGACGTATGTTTCGTTCACTGTGAAGTGTAACGAGGCGTTGTCACGCTAGATCTCAGATCCGGAAGCACAAGGACGAAAACGTCACTTTGCATAAACTGGACTAAACCGTACGAACCTTCAAGTTCGCTCGGATTAGTCCGAGTTTCTGTAAAATGGCTAAAACTCGCTCCAAAAAACCTTTTCAGCCTTGGTTTTGCTCAGTAGCCTAAGGTTGGAGGGATGGACACTCGATTTCCTCAACAAACAACGCGAAAACGCACGATTTAGATGCCAAAACAGTCAAGTTCGCTCAGAAGACATCAAGTTCGCTCGAACTTGTCACCAAATTGGTGACCAAGTTCGCCCGAAGTTGATCAGATTTGACAACAATCATACAAGTTCGCCCGAACTTGTGCTGATTCCAATGAATCAGGACAAGTTCGCCCGAACTTGAACTCCCTCATTACCCAGCACACAAGTTCGCCCGAACTTGTACTGATTCCAAGGAATCAGGACAAGTTCGCCCGAACTTGTGCTCCCTTCAAGAGAAATGGCACAAGTTCGCCCGAACTTGTAACCCAGGGTACATGTTCGCCCGAACTTGTCTACTGTTCTCTCAAACCGTAACCGTTTCAGCAATTCAGAAGACTGATGCACTTCTGTCCGCTTACAGGCTGATCCGGCATTCTCCGCAACTCTTCCCAGATCCCTCATCTCTACCAAAAACGCACCAACAGTGAGAATACTTGAAACCTTTTACGCTTAAACACACTTTTGGGTGTCACATATGTTCGTATATCAAAACACATCACACAACTCTCAAACGTTTATTCGCAACCCGCTGTATTACATGACTATACGTAAAATCTGATGAATTGTATGTATTGCTTGATTGCGTGTACGCCACCCTTAACATGATAGTATACTAGTGGTTGACCCGCCACCCGGAGGCCCGGGGTTGTTAAGGCTCGCATTTTTATTTCGCATTTATTTTTCCCTTTTAGGATGTGAACGCTTCTTCGCATGCCTTGATCAATCGCGGTTTGTTGGTTTGCATGAATGTAAGTAGTTACATCATTCACATCTATTATGTATGTCATGCGGTGTATGCTAAACGCTTTTAAATCTATATTGTATGCAAAACTCGTATGCTCACCTTTACTTAATTGTATTAACGTTTTATTTTAACATATGTGGCAGGTTGAGGACTTTAGCTTTGGATGCTTAGTTTAGGTTTTACTTTAGAAAATCATGTAATAAATCTAGGGAAGATCGGATCGGATATTATGTTTAAGAGATTGTCGAAGCATGTAATGATTGTTTGATGATTATATGAGTTCGATAGTATGGGATGTTGAATGTTGATTATTATCTTTAAATAATTGTTATGGAATCTCTTGATCAATCTGATTCGCCTTGTGTCGCGCCCCGATGATTCCGCCATCGGTTGGGGAGTGACAGGTTGGTATCAGAGCCATAACTATAAGAAATTAGGTAGAATTGCCATGTTTTCCTTAGACTATAGTTAAGATACCAAATCAGACCTTTACGCATCAATTAAATGCCAAAAACTCATACGAACAGACAAGTCCGCCCAAACTTGGGGTGACAAGTTCGCTCGAAATTGATCAAGTTCGCCCGAACTTGATCAAGTTCGCCTGGACTTGACCAAGTTCGCTCGAACTTGCATGTCCCCTCAACAATCAAACAAGTTTGCTTGGTAAGGAACAAGTTCACTCGAACTTGACATCAGGCATGCCAAGTTCGCCCGAACTTGACCAGAATCCTTCTGCACGAACTTCTAAACATCGCTTTTCCTAAAGCAACCACAACACACGTGAAGAACGCTCGTATCACACAAAACGAGTGATCCAGTCGAGAATAGGTGTGGAAACCAAGAACTCTCGATAAGATCATTCACTCCGCGCATCCTCTCCCGCACGAGATGCCTTCGTTGAGTTAGGAGTGATATCCAAACCTTGACAAAAATCTCCATCTCTATCTAGTGGAACTCCCAACTTGATCGGCGAGCATAACCACAATTAGGAATGATGTTGTTAAGTTAGGGGTGAAACCCGCATCTTAATAACTAGTTCCGTTCCTCGATTCAATCCCACCAAAGTCTCGATTATTTTGATGACTTGGAACACGACGTAACTGGAAGGATAAATGCCGTTAACCGTTGTACGGCGAGAGCATTTGTCTATTAGGCCGAATCGTGTGTCCGAACTCATATAATTTTTGAATCACTTTGGGTAGTCAACGTCTCAAAACCCAGGACCCTCCCAATTGATTTAGGCCTATAATCGTCGATTTTACGCATCATCGAGTTTATTTATTATTTATGTTTAAAAATTTATGGATTTTTACGCTTATTCGATTTCTCGATTTATCGCTTTTACGCTCCATAGATATATGCACAAGTCGCACAGCTCTCGAAATCTAAAACGCTATTTAATTCATCAACCAAACTAAAACGCACAACTCTCCTACGCGTATGTTCTCATACGCAGCTCGACTCGCTATTTACGCTATTATATCGCATCTCGTACGCGCTATGCATGATTTAGTTTGAAGATGAATACGTGCAAAATATGTGATTACGTGGTTATGTGCCTACGTGTTTGCCTGCCTACGTGTTTACTTGTCTACGTGTTTATGTGATTTTGTGTCTTGTATGAATAATAATAATAAACACTTTAAACATAAACCTATTATAATCGAATCTCATCCAATCGAATCCTTCAATGTAGATGTCTTCAATGGGATTGCACATCCAGAAGAAATCTTCAGCGCGGCCAAGCTGACAAGCGCATCGCATCACTAGTGGCCAAGGTGATCCCTCAGATCGTCAGCGAGATTCAGGCTGCCAACAGCAACACTTCTGGGGACTCGAAAGTCGACCCGCCCAAGACATCTTTCAGCTTTAGCAGTTCAAAGCTTGTGGACCCCTTACTTTTACTGGCATCAAAGGACCAAGTGCCATGTTCCACTGGTTTGATGCTATGGATGTCACATTTCGCCAGAGTGGGTGTCCCGAACTCCTTCGCACTATTAACGCTACCGGCGTTTTCCTGTCCAGGGCTCTCTGGTGAACCGCGAAGCGTAACAGGAGGGGAAACGACGAAGCCTACGGACTCTCCTGGGAGGAACTCAGGGAGCTAATGATCAAATAATTTTGTCCCCCCTATAAGATCCAGAAGTTGGAGAACGAGTTCTGGGGAATCAAGCAAGACGGACCCGACAATGCTGGTCTAACAGCTCGCTTCAAGCAGTTGAGCATTATCTGTCCCGGTCAAGTGGACACGACCGAGAAAGCAATCAAGAAGTACCTCAACTCTGCCCGATAGCGTCGCTGACTTTGTTCAAGCAGCACGCCCTGCTACTATCGAGGAGACTTACCAGCTAGCCGCCGAGATCAATGAAGAACGGGTTCAATCTGGTTACTTTAAGAACAACAAGGTCGTAAACCAAGCCATCGCCAAAACAGCAGCTCCTACCGATCAGTCTCGAGAGGCAAAGAACAGTCGTCGTGGTTGTCACACCCCGACCCGCAGCGGAATAAGAGTCGGGGCATAATTGGGTTATCACCAAAGCTCATGATGTTTACTAAAATGTTTCATATTTATTAAATTCAAATTACAACTCAAATGTTCAAATCAAATCCATACAATTACAAGGAAAATGAAACTAAGTAAAACAATCAAAAGCTTAAGCTGGTTTATTCTTCTAAGTCTTCCTATGTGTTTCTTGCCTCAACGGGATCACCTGTATCATGTGTAAAACGGGGGATATTTTGGGTCAACAAAAGTTGGCGAGTGAACCTTGATAAAACATTGTTAATAATTTCTTGTTATTTTTAATACTGAAAATTTGTGCAATAATCAAATGTGAACAAACATATGTATATAACAAACACAAACCACATTGGATGAGTAAATGACATAAATGATGATGTATTGGAGATCAAGGCTCAATCAAACGGAGCTGATCGAATGACATGAATGATGATGATGTATGTGAGATCAAGGCTCAATCAAACGGAGCCGATCGAATGAGGCACCTGTACTCAACCCGTATCCCACGGGGAGCTGATGGGCCTAATGAAATGCTTGCACTGAAAATGATAAATTCAAACTAAACATAATTCACACAACAATTTGTACACATTTGATACACATTGGATCACACATATGATGAATGCACAAGTGTTTATATTTATATAATAACAGAATTGTACGACACATGATACACCCCAAAACGTGATTAAAACGGGGAATTTGGTAGAGATTCACTCACATTGGGTGCGTTCTTTTGATGACGTTGGATGCGCACGAGTTTTTGGAATTTGATCGACGAGGAAAACTAACCTAAAATAATAACGAAATAGTTCGGTAAATAAATGGATTTTTAGATTTATTTTTGTGAGTTTAATGACATTTTCTAACTTTAAAAATATTATTTTTAAGTATTTTAAATTGATTTTTAAATTAAATAAATAAATAAAAAGAAATAAAAATTTGACTTTTTTGACCGTTGACCAGACCGTTGACCGTTGACCGGTCGGACTGTGGTTAAGTGTGCGCTGAGTGAGGTTCGAACCCGAGACCTCTCGTACGCGTGCACGCAGCTCTACCAACTGAGCTACGTGTCTAACCCAAAATATTCTCTGTTTTAATTATATATATACACTAATTAATTGTTATTTATATTGGATTAATATTTAAAATGATTTAAAATGGCTGAACCGCTTGCAGGGACCCGGAGTCGAACTCGGGTCCTTCGGTTCGAATGCGCACAGCCCAACCAGTTGGGCTGTGTGTCCAATCTGTTTAAATTACGGTTTATATTACTCTTATAAATATGCTGTGACTCGTTCTGAATCAGTTTTAAAAAGGTTGGTTTTAATTCTGAAAGTCGGTACGTTGTAAGATTCGAACTCGTGACGTGCGTCGTATGTTTGCACACAGTCCAGTCCACCGCTGGACTGTGTGTCTAAACCGGTTAACCATTCAGTTTATAATAATCTTATACTCATTTTGACTTCGTCTTCTTCATTTATAACGACACAGAACAAAGGTGACCGACTGTTCTTGTTTAAATCGGTCATCTATCATATAATTGATTGAATTAAAATGGATAGAGAGGGTTACGGAATCGAATGTACCGATCAGAATGTCTTCTTCAGAATTCCGGCAAGAGTCGTCGGCTCTGATTTGTGACTTCCGTCTGAGTGAATCAATTAACGGTTTTGATCATCGAGTTGTGAAATTAAGTCACTAAACAAGGAATAACAGGGGGTTTAGATGATTGTACCGATTCACAGCGTGACTTTGATGTTTCAGTGGAATTCCGGCGAGTGAGGGATTTCCCGGCAGCGTAGTCTGGGACAGATTCTGGTTGGAGGATTGAAGTTAATATAAGTTTAATAATGGGTTACAAACAAAAAGGTCGAGACATTTACCGATTTGAAGTAAGTCTCGGTTTTCCGGTGAAGGTCCGGCGACTGTAAAATATCTCCGGCGAGTGCTAAAGCTTCGAGAGTTTGTGCGATTTTGAGCGAAAAGATTACCAGAGGTTTGGGTGGGTATTTATAAGGAAGAATCAGGGTGAATTTAATCTGAATTTGGTCTTGATTCGTGGTCAAGGTTTCTCCGGCGGTTACGGCCGCAATTTACTGTTGGACGTCGGTTATAACCGATGTCGATGTTGGTTATAACGTTATAGTCAAAAGGAAATTGGCTAAACTCGCGGATTGCCGGATTTTCCGGCGATCGCGAGTTCTGCCGCGCTGAAGTCCGATTTTTGAATTCGAGTTTTAAGTTAAGTATTATTTATTTCAGGATTATTCACAAAGGAGGCAAGTGGCGGAGTGGTGAAATGGTTGTTTGTTGAACCGGCTGACCCGGGTTCGAAACCCGGCAGCCTCAATTATTTTTTTTTTATTTTTATTATTTATCAATTACAGTTTTTTTTAGTTCTAATATATTTATTAATTATGTATCGCTTAAAATTAATTTGAGCAATAAATGTGCAAATGAAAAATTTTGACTGGTTATTCGATTAATAAACGAAGCGGGTTTTGGAAACCCGTTTTTCGACGAATGTTACAGTGGTCGCAAGCGAGCAACCCGAGCAAGAACTTCGCCCTTACCGCTCCTCAAAACCCTCAGCCACTGCAGTCTGACGCACCGAACGCACCATCGGCAAAGCATGCGTATACTGGCCCACATCCTTTGTGCTCAAAGTGCACCTATCATCATGCAGTTGGAGGCAAATGTCGCTTCTGCACCAACTGCAATATCTACGACCACTTTACTGTCACTTGCCTTTCAGGCCCTCGCCAACTAGCTCCTCAAGCCCCTGCAGCACCAGCTTTACCAGCTCCTCATCAGGCCAATCAGCAAGCGCCAGCTCCAAGGGCACGTACCTGTTACACGTGCGGTGATCCGAATCATTTCAGTAATGTCTGCCCAAACAAACCGGTGAAGCAGGAACAGCAACAACAGCCTCAGCCTCAGCCTCAGCCTCAGTAGCAGCCACCACAGCCTCAGTAGCAAGAACAAGCTGCACGTGGACGGGCCTTTAACCTCAATGATCGCCATGCTCAGAACGTCAACAATGTTGTCAATGGTACGTTCCTTGTCAATGGTATTTATGCTTCATGTTTGTTTGATACTGTTGCCGATAATTGTTTTGTATCGTTAGAATTCGAAAAGGTTTTAAAATGTAAACGCGCTAAACTCCCATAGACTTTCGATGTGGAAGTCGCCACCGGAAAAATTGTCACCGTCACCTCTGTCCTACGTGGTTGTACCTTTGATCTCAACAACCAAGTCTTCTCAATCAATCTTATACCTATGCAATTAGGTAGCTTCGATATCATAGTAGGCATGGATTTTCTTCGCGAAAATCATGCTGAAGTTGTATGCTTCGATAAAATGATTCGCTTCCCTCTCTCAAACGGTGATCAACTCCCTGTAACATTCGTCGAAAAACGGGTTTTTCAAAACCCGCTTCGTTTATTAATCGAATATTCAGTTATAAATTTTCGTTGCGTATTTATTGCTTAAATGAATTTTAAACAATACATAATTAATATATATATTAGAATTTTAAAACATAATTATTAAATAACAAAAAAAGTAATGAATTAAAAAAAATGGAGACGCCGGGTTTCGAACCCGGGTCACCCACAAGTCCAAGCACATAACACACCGCTACACCACACCTCAACATCTGAAATGAATTAATCAAACAATCTTTTATGTATCACTTATCTCTTTGACTGATTCAAAGTTTCCGCCCAGTAACGGCTGTAATCCGCGTCAATCACCAAAATTGCGAATTCTTCGCAAATAACCGAAGAAAATGCTTCCAGTCTTGAACCAAGACTCAAATCGAGTCAAAATACATCCAATTAACTATGCAATCAATCCGCCATAACCCAATTTTGACCGAAACCGAAACTTAAATTGTGCGACCTCCTTATCTATAAATAGGAGCTCTAGAACTCTTTAGAATGCACACACACACTCTTAAATCTTCTTGCAACTCTCTGTTCACCAGAAACACTTGTCGGAAGATCTGCACTTACCGGAATCTCGCCGGAAATCAGAGGAACTCTCCGTTCGGTATAGCGCTCATCCAATCTCATTCGCTTTTTATATATATATCATAAGTAGTCAATAGGAACTTATAAAAGAATTATCAAACGCATAGAGTCAATCAGGTTTAAAAGTATGTGTCTTTGAAATGAAGAAGACGAACTGAGTTTATGTTTAAAATAACTTAAAATTTGTATTAAACTGGGTTAGACACACAGTCCAGTTGGTTGGACTGTGTGCATATGAAGTCAAGGTCTCGAGTTCGATTATGTTCTTGTTTGATTCGTCACAATATTCAAACCTTTTTATAAAACTCAAATATGAAACTTGACAGTAAGTATATAAAAGAAATAAAAATCTTATATCCAACGGGTTAAACACATAGCCCAATTGGTCGGGCTGTGTGCACACACGAAGCAAAGGTCGCGAGTTCGAGCCGGTTCCATGACCCTGTCTCTATAATATACAAATCTTTTTGTTAAATCAGTATATAGTTTAATCTAAATACTATATAAATATAATTAAAATCAGAAATATTTCGGGTTAGACACGTAGCTCAGTTGGTAGAGCTGTGTGCACGTAAACGAGAGGTCCCGAGTTCGAACCTCACTCAGCGCATATAAAAACACAGTCCGACCGGTCAACGGTCAAAAAGTCAACCTTTTTATTTTCTTTTTATTTATTTATTTAATTGGAAAATTAATTAAAAATACTTAAAAAATAAGATTTTTAAAGTTAGAAAATTTCTTTAAACACACAAAAATAAATCTAACAATCCCATTAAGAGCACTAATTAAAAATATTAATCTCAAATAAAGTTTATTTATTTACCGAATCATTTCGTTATTATTTAGGTTAGTTTTTCCCTTGTCGGTTGAATCATAATATTCGTGCGCATTCATCGTCATCAAGGAACGCACCCACTGTGAGTGAATCCTTACAAATTCCCCTTTTTATTCATGTTTTGGGGTGTATCATGTGTCGCTTTAATTATTTCGTTTATTCAAACTTGTGCTATTATCATTATATGACCTAACTTATGATGTAAATATTGTTTGTTGTGATACGTGTTTACATTCTTGTCCAGTTGTGTGCAAATCATTCATTAGGCCCATCAGTTCCTCGTGGGAGACGAGTTGAGCATCAGGTGCCTCATTAGATCGGCTCCGTTTGATTGAGCCTTGATCTCATTGTTCATCATTTGGTGTGTGTGCTTGTGCATTAATTGATATTATGTGTTTTGTGATTAATTTTACATGTACGTTTATTCATATTTGGTTATGCACAATTTTAGTCAAATAACCAATATAACTAATCCTTTCAAATATTTAAATAAGATTCACTCGCCAACTTTTGTTGACCCAAAACCCTATTTTACACATGATACAGGTGATCCGGTTGAGAAAAGAAACACATAGGATGGCCTAGAAGTATAAACAAGTTAATGCCTTGGAAGGAACGTTTAGTTTTGTTTTTCTTTGTAATTGTACTCTAGTTGTAATTTGAATGAAAATGTATTTGAACATGTTGTGTTTGTATGTTTATTGTAACTTCTTCTTTAAAGAGAAATAATAAATATGAAACTTTATAGTAAATGTCATGAGCTTTGATGAAAACCCAATCATGCCCCGACTACCATTTCCGCTGCGGGTCAGGGTGTGACAGATTGGTATCAGAGCTTTTGACTATAGGGATATAGGATAGGTTATTAGACCCTTAGAGCCTATACTATAGTTGATTAGATTTTAATTGTTTATGTGGTTACATGCAAACTCATGATGTTTATTTGTTTCGTATTTATTACACACACAAATGCATGCAAACACTTCCCAGTCATTTTGTGTGATACTTAATGAGTTATACTTATTGTCAAACTTAACATGCTTACATATACATTCATCACGCATATTTCAATGTTCACATATTCAAATCATCCTCATATTTCCTTTATTCAAGATTTTGTCGCATTTTTCATTTTTCAATCTCATCAAAGTGAGTTCTACGACGGGCATGTAGTAACTGTAAGGATACAAGTACCGGTAGTCGGAACGTCCTGTCTAGGTTGGCATTCGTATAAATCCAATATAACGGACCAGTTTGCCTACCTGGGGACTAACGATGAGAGTACGAAGGACCTATTAGGCCAAAGCATGCCACACCAAACGTCGTTCGAACTAACCCCATTTTGAGGTGTCACCGTGTCCACACCTGGATGCACTCCGAATTTCATACGTTACATTCATATTTCTCAATTTTCTCCGGGTTTTAGTGTATGTTACCAGGCTAACACATGCGAACCATATGAAAGCCCGGTAATCATGGGGGCCCACATGATCACGAAGGTGAAGTATGGCGGCATGCAAGGCCCAATTACGAGCAAAGCCCAAGACATCCTATGGATGTAGTAAATTTATTATTCTTCATTTGTTTTATGAATACGACACATGACACCTAAAACGTCAAACTCATACTCTTGATACGTATTCCCTGTAGATGTCTTCCAGTCTCTCTCGTAGAAAAATGAGATCAGGAAAATCCCGCGAACGCATGGCTGCCCAAATCGCTCAACAAATGGCTGCCGTAGTACCCAACATCGTAATTCAAGTACAACAGGCCCTTACCGCTAATCCCGTCAACCCAATTAACCAAGAAGATCAAAACATTGTCAATCCTCCCCTAAAAGCCACTAAATGCACCTTCAAGCATTTCAAATCCTGCGATCCTCCAAAATACGAAGGGACTGAAGGTGTCACCGCTCTCCTCCGTTAGTTTGAGGAAATGGAAAACACTTTTCTCAATTGCGACTGCCCCGATGATCGCAAGGTGCGATATGCTACCGGTCGTTTATTTGGAGTAGCACTTACATGGTGGAATACAGAGAAGGCCAAGCGAGGTCTGAAAATGCTATGACTTTGACTTGGGAAGAGTTGAGGGAAATCATGACAAGACGTTTCTGTCCAAGAAGCGAAATCAAGAAACTAGAAGATGAGTTCTACTCTTTGAAACAAAAGGAGGGCGACCACACCACATACAACAAGAGATTCCTTGAGTTGAATCAGATGGTCCCCAACTTGTTCACTCCCCTCTACCGTTTAATCGAGCACTATATTCGAGGTCTTCCTTCAAAAATTCAAGACCCTTAATAAGTACCACACCTGCAACTTTGGAAGCAGCAATGGAGTTAGCTACAGAGCTCACCGAAAACCGCATACGGAATAAAGACTTCACGGAGGAGAAGAAGAAGGATAAAGCATCAACCGAAACCTCAAACTCAACCCAGACCGAATCCCCTTCTCAAACCACTTCTAAGAGAAAACGAGATGGACAAATTTTCGCTGTCACCCAACACAATCAACCAGCTTCACAAGTTGTACCCCTCCAAGCTATCCCAATCACTCAAGTAGCACCCAACTCTACTTACCCAAATAAGAAACCTTACATTGGACCTCACCCTCAATGCAACACCTGTTTTTATCACCATCCATCTACCTTACCTTGTCGACTATGTGCTAATTGTGGGCGTTATGGTCATTGGAGCAAAACTTGTCGTGCCCCTCAAAACCAAGCCTCACCCCCTACTCAAAACATGATCCAAACATATCAACAACCCCAATACCCCATGTCCCCATATGTTCGAGCTTGTTTTAATTGTGGCGACCCTACCCACTTTAGAAACACGTGCCCTCGATTGGTTAACATCATAAACGCCCAAGCTCAAGCAAACCCAGTTAACCAAGCAAATCAAACAAACCAAACTCCACCACCAGCAAGAGGAAGAGCTTACAACATCAACGCCAATCCTGTTGAAGATAATAACGGCCCAAATGAACCACCAAACTAGCCTTCCTTCACCAAGAATCCAGACTCAACTCCAGCCGTGTAGTTTTTATGTTTTCTTATGTTATCTCAATCTTTACGTATCTCAGTTATAAATTCGAAATTTATGTATCTAAGAATCTTAATGCGAATTACTATTTCAGTTTTGTTTTATACTCACTGATTTAACATTCATATCATCATACATCTCGACGTATCCCGATCTCATCATTTAAAGAAGTTGGGTTGTGTCTCACTTTTACATAGACTGACCCCTTCATCATAACAAACGAGAGAGGTACTGTCATCATTCAGTCATGTATCCTATCAGATTTGAGACTCAAGCTTTGGCTGTTGTGTTTGTTTTGTAAATTTTAGAGTCACATAGAACTAATTATAACTTACTGACAAAGCCAATGAAAATTTGACAAGAATATGGTGGATACGCCGCTGGTACTTCCTATATATAAGTATTCTTGTCAAAGGAATCAAAAGCGTTGTCAGGCGGTTATGAGAAGTTCCGTGTAGGTTTTAATATCGTCATGGTTGAAGTTTTTGTTTATGATATAACCTTATCTTTCCAAACGTATCAATTCTATCAAAACTCTTTTGCATAAAATCATGCTTAGTCAATCAACTCTGTTTATCCATGTTCCGCATTCTTATACTTTAGGCATCAAAAAGCGATTCCTGTAGCAGGGTATTCAACCCTTACTAGGAACGTTACCGCCTCAAATAAATTTAAACTCTCACCCTCTTCTAATTATGTAATTGTCAAATTAAAACACCATCCCTTCGAGTCAAACATACCACTACTTAAATTTCGGGACGAAATTTCTAAAAGTAGGGGATACTGTAACATTCGTCGAAAAACAGGTTTTTCAAAACCCGCTTCGTTTATTAATCGAATATTCAGTTATAAATTTTCGTTGCGTATTTATTGCTTAAATGAATTTTAAATAATACATAATTAATATATATTAGAATTTTAAAACATAATTATTAAATAACAAAAAAAGTAATGAATTAAAAAAAATGGAGACGCCGGGTTTCGAACCCGGGTCACCCACAAGTCCAAGCACATAACACACCGCTACACCACACCTCAACATCTGAAATGAATTAATCAAACAATCTTTTATGTATCACTTATCTCTTTGACTGATTCAAAGTTTCCGCCCAGTAACGGCTGTAATCCGCGGCAATCACCAAAATTGCGAATTCTTCGCAAATAACCGAAGAAAATGCTTCCAGTCTTGAACCAAGACTCAAATCGAGTCAAAATACGTCCAATTAACTATGCAATCAATCCGCCATAACCCAATTTTGACCGAAACCGAAACTTAAATTGTGCGACCTCCTTATCTATAAATAGGAGCTCTAGAACTCTTTAGAATGCACACACACACTCTTAAATCTTCTTGCAACTCTCTGTTCACCAGAAACACTTGTCGGAAGATCTGCACTTACCGGAATCTCGCCGAAAATCAGAGGAACTCTCCGTTCGGTTTAGTGCTCATCCAATCTCATTCGCTTTTTATATATATATCATAAGTAGTCAATAGGAACTTATAAAAGAATTATCAAACGCATAGAGTCAATCAGGTTTAAAAGTATGTGTCTTTGAAATGAAGAAGACGAACTGAGTTTATGTTTAAAATAACTTAAAATTTGTATTAAACTGGGTTAGACACACAGTCCAGTTGGTTGGACTGTGTGCATATGAAGTCAAGGTCTCGGGTTCGATTTTGTTCTTGTTCGATTCGTCACAATATTCAAACCTTTTTATAAAACTCAAATATGAAACTTGACAGTAAGTATATAAAAGAAATAAAAATCTTATATCCAACGGGTTAAACACACAGCCCAATTGGTCAGGCTGTGTGCACACACGAAGCAAAGGTCGCGAGTTCGAGCCGGTTCCATGGCACTGTCTCTATAATATACAAATCTTTTTGTTAAATCAGAATATAGTTTAATCTAAATAGTATATAAATATAATTAAAATCAGAAATATTTCGGGTTAGACACGTAGCTCAGTTGGTAGAGCTGCGTGCACGTAAACGAGAGGTCCCGAGTTCGAACCTCACTCAGCGCATATAAAAACACAGTCCGACCGGTCAACGGTTAACGGTCAAAAAGTCAACCTTTTATTTTCTTTTTATTTATTTATTTAATTGGAAAATTAATTAAAAATACTTAAAAATAAGATTTTTAAAGTTAGAAAATTTCCTTAAACACACAAAAATAATTCTAACAATCCCATTAAGAGCACTAATTAAAAATATTAATCTCAAATAAAGTTTATTTATTTACCGAATCATTTCGTTATTATTTAGGTTAGTTTTTCCCTCGTCGGTTGAATCATAATATTCGTGCGCATTCATCGTCATCAAGGAACGCACCCACTGTGGGTGAATCCTTACAAATTCCCCTTTTTATTCATGTTTTGGGGTGTATCATGTGTCGCTTTAATTATTTTGTTTATTCAAACTTGTGCTATTACCATTATATGACCTAACTTATGATGTAAATATTGTTTGTTGTGATACGTGTTTACATTCTTGTCAAGTTGTGTGCAAATCATTCATTAGGCCCATTAGTTCCTCGTGGGAGACGAGTTGAGCATCAGGTGCCTCATTAGATCGGCTCCGTTTGATTGAGCCTTGATCTCATTGTTCATCATTTGGTGTGTGTGCTTGTGCATTAATTGATATTATGTGTTTTGTGATTAATTTTACATGTACGTTTATTCATATTTGGTTATGCACAATTTTAGTCAAATAACCAATATAACTAATCCTTTCAAATATTTAAATAAGATTCACTCGCCAACTTTTGTTGACCCAAAACCCTATTTTACACATGATACAGGTGATCCGGTTGAGAAAAGAAACACATAGGATGGCCTAGAAGTATAAACAAGTTAATGCCTTGGAAGGAACGTTTAGTTTTGTTTTTCTTTGTAATTGTACTCTAGTTGTAATTTGAATGAAAATGTATTTGAACATGTTGTGTTTGTATGTTTATTGTAACTTCTTCTTTAAAGAGAAATAATAAATATGAAACTTTATAGTAAATGTCATGGGCTTTGATGAAAACCCAATCATGCCCCGACTACCATTTCCGCTGCGGGTCAGGGTGTGACACTCCCTGTCTATGGTGAAACTCCCTCAAAGAAGTTGATGCTGTCACACCCCAACCGATGGCGGAAACATCGGGATGAGATGAAAACTAGATTGCAAGAGGCTTCATAATGCTAATTGTGTCAAGTGTTTAATAATTACCTTTTTACATAGTTTAAATCAAATAATACAAAATTTAGATCCCGACACGTAACAAATATAATTTCATTTCATTGATAACAATTTAATACAAGATATTGAAACGAAATACATGTTTGAAACAAATACAATACAATAAGTATTTAAAGTTTAAATGCGTTTCTAGGCAATCCTACTAGATTCCATGTGTCATCAAAATTCCTGCAACATGTACTAAAAGCATAGATCAATACAAAACTATTGGTGAGCATACAAGTTTGAAATTAATTATAAGTATAAAAGTTGGTTTTGATTGTGACAAGTATATATTCAAGTCGAAATCGCACGAATATGTAGATCACTTTCGCATAACAATAGCATATAATCGAATTCCTTAACTAGCATGCATATCATTCTAAGCATAACGATATCATGAGAAACAAGTCAAAACTAATAAGCATAAACAAACTCAAGCATAACAAGTAGCATGTATAGATGAGTTTAAACTAACACATATAACTCACATAAGCGTAACTGATGGCACATTTGGTATTGTGAACACATTTAATTTTGTTTAAAATAAATTTCGTAATTTATACATGTTGCACCCCAAAATGCATTAAAGTGTAAAAAGGGGGTCGAGTATACTCACGGTTTTGCAAAGCTTCCTTTGGTGATTCCGTGAAGAGTTGGAGGTTGGAGCTTCAAGCTTCCTTTAAAACACTTAGTGTTTTCTTTTAGAACTCTTAGAGTTCTCTTCCTTGCTTGGAAGATTTGTGAGAAGTAGAGAGGTTGAGAGAATAATGGTTGGAACACTTAGTGTCCTTTTAGAATTCTTGATTTAGAGAGATTGAGAGAATTAGAGAGATGGAGAGAAGAATTGTGTAAAGAAAATGGTAGAAGGAGGTTGATATTTATAGGTAGAGAAGGTGAAAAAGGTTAAAATATGATTGGTTAAAAAAGTGGAAGAGGATTGAAAAGATGATTGGTGGAGAAAGGAGGTGGAAAGGTGAAATATGATTGGTTAAAAAAGGTGGAAGAGGATTGATGAGGTGGAAAAGATGATTGGTATATTTCTTGGTATTTCTTGAGTATATATTATGTAATTGAGTATATAAAAAGTATAAAAGTATAATTCAAGTATTGGGATGTGCGTATAAGTATTTATATGTATAATTGTGTCGGTTTGCGTATAAATACGTATTTAAATGATCGGTTGTGTGAATAAAAAAATATGTATAAAATATGAATTTTATTATGATTAATGCCTCGAGTTGTGAGATTGAAATTAAAATACGAATGTAAGGTTTCTAAAATTAGAATACGGATACAGATATCTTTAAAATAGAAATACGAAGATACGAGGCGTTACACGAATAACGAATAACAATTAATAATATATATATACACACACACAATATATTTTTATTATGTTTTAACTCCCCGAATTATGATACAAATATTTATTTTTTAAAATAAGGATGCGAAAAAGCGAGGCGTTACAGTCTCCCCTACTTTAGGAAATTTCATCTCGAAATTTATTTAAGAGGGAGACTTTAGAATAATAGGGCATTTTGATGGATGTATGGGTATAATCGCGAAATAGGTTGTGAGTGATTAAAGTTTGTATTAAACATAGTAGTGAAACACCGAATTTCTCATGGCACGTTTTACGAAAGTTTGGTAATATGGTAGTAACACTTATATATAGGAAGTACCCGCTGCGTATCCACCATGTTTATATTATATTACTTCTGTTCGCTAATCGGTGTCATGTTACATTCCGTGTCACGATTAGGGTTTATTAACGTATTACAAATGAGAATGATAGCATATATAGAGTCTCAAGTATATAAGTATAATTAAATTGAAGTATGAGAGAGGGTATAGTGTATAAGTGTGAGTATAAGTGTAAGTGTGCGTATTCGCACATTCGTGTACACAGATGGTATATTTTAGTTTAACCAAGATTAACGGATTACTGGCATGTGAATAAACAGGTCAAACCATCGTGTTCCGCAATGTAGACTACCCATCATTGTTAAAACGAAGAGGGTGTAAAATAGTTTACTTAACATGACCTCAAGAATACGGGAGGGCATCACTCCTATAGCGCTACACAAGCGCTATACATGTTAAGGTGTGGCTTGATCAAAGTTAATGATGAGTCTACCACATAAACATGTGAATAAACAAGTCAAACCATCGTGTACGCAATGTTGACTAGTCAATATTGTTGAATCATAGTGTAAAATAGTTTACTTAGTATGAAATAGTTTACTAAACATGACCCCAAGTCTCAAGGGCGCTGCGCTACTCCTATAGCACTACTCATAGTGCTATACATGTTAAGGTGTGGTTTTATAACGAGTTTGTCACATATAATGTTCCAGTAATCCTAAATCAAGTATGATGTTTAGTATGCACCTATAGAATCGTTGTGTAATAGATTTAGTATAAATGCGAAGTTTGTCGTGCATAAATTCAATTTTAGTATAGTGTGACATTGAAAAAAAATAAATAAAAAAATGAAGGAATAAGAATTATATAGCATAAAATGTAAGATAGCATAAAAGAGAGGCTTGTTAAAATGTTGGAGTGTTTCGGTTTTAGAAACTTCGACTATTCCAAAGTGACTCGTAAGTCCTTTCGAATTAGGGAGACATGATTTGGCCTAATAGGTATAATACTCTCATCGCCAAGCGATTAACGGTACTTTACCCTTCCAGTTAGTACATGTCCCTAATTTGATCGAAAAATACGAAACTTTAGCGAGATTGAAAATTGAGGAGCGAAACCATTCATCAAGGTGTGGATGTGAATCCTGGCTTGACAATTTCGTCCCCAAATTGTGGTTTATTGAACGTATCAAGATATAATCTCGAATCGTCAATAAGGATCCACTAGATTATGAAATGAAACTCCTATCAAGATATGGATATCACTCCTGACTTGATGGTGAATTTCGCACAAAATAACATGTAGAGCGGATTGAAACTCATCACCAATGGCGGGAATCACCCCTGTATTGATGAGTTATTTCGATTGTTGAACAAGAATATACTCAAAAGCGTGTGTTGTGTTTCATGTCTTAGGAAAGACATATTGTAAGTTTTAGGTTCAAAAGGGGGAGAAGCATGTAGAAAGAATAACTTTTTAGACAAGTATCACAAATGGTCAATGGTATGGTACTTAAACTATAGACTAGGTCGAACATGACAATTCTACCTAATTCCCTATAGTTATGGCTCTGATGCCAATCTGTCACACCCCAACCGATGGCGGAAACATCGGGATGAGACGAAAACTAGATTGCAAGAGGCTTCATAATGCTAATTGTGTCAAGTGTTTAATAATTACCTTTTTACATAGTTTAAATCAAATAATGCAAAATTTAGATCCCGACACGTAACAAATATAATTTCATTTCATTGATAACGATTTAATACAAGATATTGAAACGAAATACATGTTTGAAACAAATACAATACAATAAGTATTTAAAGTTTAAATGCGTTTCTAGGCAATCCTACTAGATTCCATGTGTCATCAAAATTCCTGCAACATGTATTAAAAGCATAGATCAATACGAAACTATTGGTGAGCATACAAGTTTGAAATTAATTATAAGTATAAAAGTTGGTTTTGATTGTGACAAGTATATATTCAAGTCGAAATCGCACGAATATGTAGACCACTTTCGCATAACAATAGCATATAATCGAATTCCTTAACTAGCATGCATATCATTCTAAGCATAACGATATCATGAGAATACAAGTCAAAACTAATAAGCATAAACAAACTCAAGCATAACAAGTAGCATGTATAGATGAGTTTAAACTAACACATATAACTCACATAAGCGTAACTGATGGCACATTTGGTATTGTGAACACATTTAATTTTGTTTAAAATAAATTTTGTAATTTATACATGTTGCACCCCAAAATGCATTAAAGTGTAAAAAGGGGGTCGAGTATGCTCACGGTTTTGCAAAGCTTCATTTGGTGATTCCGTGAAGAGTTGGAGCTTGGAGCTTCAAGCTTCCTTTAAAACACTTAGTGTTTTCTTTAGAACTCTTAGAGTTCTCTTCCTTGCTTGGAAGATTTGAGAGAAGTAGAGAGGTTGAGAGAATAATGGTTGGAACACTTAGTGTCCTTTTAGAATTCTTGATTTAGAGAGATTGAGAGAATTAGAGAGATGGAGAGAAGAATTGTGTAAAGAAAATGGTAGAAGGAGGTTGGTATTTATAGGTAGAGAAGGTGGAAAAGGGTAAAATATGATTGGTTAAAAAAAGTGGAAGAGGATTGAAAAGATGATTGGTGGAGAAAGGAGGTGAAAAAGGGTGAAATATGATTGGTTAAAAAAAGATGGAAGAGGATTGATGAGGTGGAAAAGATGATTGGTATATTTCTTGGTATTTCTTGAGTATATATTATGTTATTGAGTATATAAAAAGTATAAAAGTATAATTCAAGTATTGAGGATGTGCGTATAAGTATTTATACGTATAATTGTGTTGGTTTGCGTATAAATACGTATTTAAATAATCGGTTGTGTGAATAAAAAAATATCTATAAAATATGAATTTTATTATGATTAATGCCTCGAGTTGTGAGATTGAAATTAAAATACGAATGTAAGGTTTCTAAAATTAGAATACGGATACGGACATCTTTAAAATAGAAATACGAAGATACGAGGCGTTACACGAATAACGAATAACAATTAATAATATATATATATACACACACACATATATTTTTATTATGTTTTAACGTCCCGAATTATGATACAAATATTTATTTTCTAGAATAAGGATGCGAAAAAGCGAGGGTTACAGATGCTTTGGTCATGTACTCGAGCACACAAATGTTTGCGAAAGCAATGTGTTGCTTTCGTAGCCCATATCGTGAACCCAGAGGAAGAGAAGAAAACTTTTAAAGATGTTCCTGTTGTTCGAGAATTTCCTAAGGTCTTTCCCGACGATTTACCTGCTTTACCCCCTACTCGCGATGTTGAATTCTGTATCAATTTGATTCCCGGTGTTACTCCTGTTGCAAAAGCTCCTTATCGACTCGCACCATCCGAAATGCGCGAGCTATCAAGCCAACTTCAAGATCTTCTTGATAAAGGTTTCATATGCCCGAGCACTTCGCCTTGGGGCGCACATGTTCTTTTCGTGAAAAAGAAAGATGGGACGTTCCGAATGTGCATCGATTATCGTGAACTTAACAAACTCACGATAAAGAACTAGTATCCTCTTCCCCGAATCGACGACTTATTTGATCTGCTTCAAGGTGCTACTTGCTTTTCTAAGATCAATCTTCGTTCCGGTTATCATCAGTTACGCGTGCCAGAGGAAGATATTCCGAAAACCACCTTTCGTACTCGTTATGGCCATTTCGAATTCGTGGTCATGCCCTTTGGTCTTTCCAATGCACCCGCGGTTTTCATGGATTTGATGAACCGTGTGTGTAAAGCCTTTTTAGATCGTTTCGTCATTGTGTTTATCGATGACATCCTTATCTACTCGAAGTCGAGAGACGAACACGCGCGCCATCTCCGTTTAGTCCTCGAACTTCTTCAAGGTAACCGTCTTTATGCTAAGTTCTCAAAATGTGAATTCTGGCTCGAAGAAGTCCAATTTCTCGGCCACATCGTTAATAGTCAAGGAATTCACGTCGACCCTGCAAAGATCGAAGCTGTCAAGAGTTGGATTACACCGAAGAATGCTTCCGAAACCCGTTCATTTCTTGGATTGGCGGGTTACTATCGTCGATTCATCACCGACCTCTCAAAAATCGTTGTTCCGCTTACCGCCTTAACCCATAAAGACAAACCTTTCGTTTGGGATTCCAAACAAGAGGAAGCCTTTCAAACTCTTAAGCATATGCTATCCAATGCTCCCGTACTAGCTCTACCCGACGGAAACGACGGTTTTGTTGTTTATTGCGATGCCTCTAATCTTGGTCTTGGTTGTGTTCTCATGCAAAGAGACAAGGTTATCGCGTATGCGTCTCGACAACTCAAGATCCACGAAAAGAACTACAAAACCCATGATCTCGAACTCGGTGCAGTTGTTTTTGCATTAAAGATATGGCGACACTACCTTTATGGTACTAAGTGTACGGTCTTCACCGACCATAAGAGTTTACAACATATCTTCAATCAAAAGGAATTGAATATGCACCAACGCCGATGGGTTGAACTTCTCAATGATTATGATTGCGAGATACGCTACCATCCCGGCAAAACAAACGTCGTAGCCGATGCTCTAAGTCGACGAAGCTATTTGTATAGTGTTCGTGACTCTCAAGCTTTGAATGATCTTGAAATTTTGATTCGCTCCGCTCAGTTCGCTTGTTTTAACGAGAATACTTTAGAGGAAGAAATGAAATGTGGTGCCAAAACTCAGCTCGTTGTTAAACCGAACGGTATCTATTATTATCTCGATTGCATTTGGATTCCCAACCGTGATAACCTTCGTGAATTGTTAATGACCGAAGCCCATAAATCTCGATACTCCATTCATCCCGGAGCCAACAAAATGTACCAGGACCTTCCTCCTAAGTACTGGTGGCCAGGCATGAAAAAGGATATCGCCGTGTACGTTTCACAGTGCTTAACCTGTTCGAAGGTGAAAGCCGAGCATCAAAGGCCCTCTGGCTTACTCGAACAACCCGAAATCCCGATGTGGAAATGGGAGAGTATAGCTATGGACTTTATTACGAAACTTCCCCGCACTTCATCTGGGCACGATAGCATTTGGGTTATCGTTGATCGTCTTACCAAATCTGCGCACTTTATTGCTATACGAGAAGACTCTAAGGTCGAGCGATTAGCCCGAATCTATACCGACGAGGTTATATGTCGACACGGGACGCCTTGTGACATCATCTCTGACCACGACGGTCGCTTTACCTCACGTCTCTATGAGACTTTTCAATCCGCCCTCGGTACTACACTCAATCTCAGTACCGCTTTTCACCCTCAAACCGACGGTCAGACTGAGCGCACGATCCACCCTCGAAGACATGCTTCGTGCGTGCATAATAGATTTCGTGGTAATTGGGATACACATTTACCTTTAATTGAATTCTCGTACAATAATAGTTATCACACCAGCATTCTTTTGAGGCGCTGTATGGAAGAAAATGTCGATCGCCTATTGCATGGCACGAGATCAGAGAAGCACAAATCACCGGGCCCGAGCTGATCCAAGAAACGACGGACAAGATCCTCCAGATCAGAGACAATCTCTTGAAAGCTTGGAGTCGTCAAAAGAGTTATGCTGATAAACGCCGCAAGTCCCTGCAGTTCGAAGTGGGAGATCACGTTCTCCTAAAGGTTGCACCTTGGAAGGGAGTGATCTGCTTCGGGAAGAAAGGAAAGCTAGCGCCAAGATACGTAGGTCCCTTTAAGATTCTGGAAAGAATCGGTAAAGTAGCCTATCGACTCGAACTACCGGCGGAACTTAATAACGTCCATCAGACTTTTCATGTGTCTAACCTCAAGAAATGCCAAGCTGAAGAAAACCTCCACGTCCCTCTCGAGGACTTGCAAATAAATGAGACTCTCCATTTCGTGGAAAAGCCTGTCGAAATAATGGACCGAGAAACCAAGAAATTACGGCGCTCTCGCATACCTATCATAAAGGTTCGATGGGAAGGCAAACGCGGTGCCGAGTTCACTTGGGAATTGGAAAGTGACATGAAGGCTAAATATCCGCACCTCTTTGTTACGACCACTACTTAAATTTCGGGACGAAATTTCCTGAAGTAGGGGAGACTGTAACAAGTCCAATTTTCGTTGTTATTTATTTTCGCTTGTTTTGTTTATCTCAACCCATTGTACTTCGGGATTTGGTTTATGAGAAAGTTATGTTTAATGGAATTATATTTTGTCGCAACTATATCGCATTTCATCGCTTACTAATCGCTAATTCAACGCAATCACAAGTAGTTATGCTACTATACGAGCCGAGTGTGTTATTGTTTAATAAACACTTGTGTCATCGCATCGCTTATCTCATCGCATCGCAAAATGTAGTTAATTATGTGGAATTATGATTTATATTTATTATGTTTGTGTATGTTATGGTTTATTATCTCTAAAATGCTCGCACACTCTCGTAACTCGCTCTCTCTCTCAATTCAATGGTAATATAATGCTTAACGCTTCGCTAAGATGCTTAATATAACTATCTAATACGAACCGAATCGGCGAACGAACTCATAACGCGAAATAATCGAACAAAGCTTGACCCTTAGGTCAAGTTCGGCCGAAATTGTATATAACAAGTTCACCCGAACTTGTTCAGGTCAACAAAACTCATAAAACTAACAAGTCCGCCCGGACTTGTCTGAAACTCTTAAGAAACTACAAGTTCACCCGAACTTGCTGTCTGATCTCTCATTCCACCTCCACCTATAAATACTCAGCTCCATTCTCTCATTTGCACTTGCTGCAAGTTCGCCCGGAGCTCCCCAAAACCGAAACCTTTTGTGTTCTAAGTAAGATTCAACCCATTTTCAGCTACAACAACGTTCTACAACGTTTTACAACGATTTTGCACAAGGCTCTGCCTTCGTTTTCATCAAATCTCTTCTGTTTTACGAAAATCTTCATCTTTTTTTGCAAAACTTCTGTTTTTCACTCAGATCTATGTCTAGATCTGAGTAAAACCTTTAAAACATCGATTTTTACACATTATTCGGACTAAATGACGTATGTTTCATTCAGGGTGAAGTGGAACGAGGCGTTGTCACGCTAGATCTCAGATCCGAAGCACAAGGACGAAAACGTCACTTTGCACAAACTGGACTAAACCGTACGAACCTTCCAGTTCGCCCGGATTAGTCCGAGTTTTTGTAAAATGGCTAAAACTCGCTCCAAAAGACCTCTTCAGCCTTGGTTTTGCTCAGTAGCCTAAGGTTGGAGGGATGGACACTCGATTTCCTCAGCAAACAACGCGAAAACACACGATTTGGATGCCAAAACAGTCAAGTTCGCTCATAAGACATCAAGTTCGCTCGAACTTGTCACCAAATTGGTGACCAAGTTCGCCCGAACTTGATCAGATTTGACAACAATCATACAAGTTCGCCCGAACTTGTATTGATTTCAATGAATCAGGACAAGTTCGCCCGAACTTGAACTCCCTCATTACCCAGCACACAAGTTCGCCCGAACTTGTACTGATTCCAAGGAATCAGGACAAGTTCACCCGAACTTGTGCTCCCTTCAAGAGAAATGGCACAAGTTCGCCCGAACTTGTACCCCAGGGTACAAGTTCGCCCGAACTTGTCAACTGCTCTCTCAAACCGCAAACGTTTCAGCAATTCGGAAGACTGATGCACTTCTGTTCGCTTACAGGCTGATCCGGCACTCTCCACAACTCTTCTCAGATCCCTCATCTATACCAAAAACGCACCAAAAGTGAGTATACTTGAAACCTTTTACGCTTAAACGCACTTTTGGGTGTCACATATGTTCGTATATCAAAACACATCACACAACTCTCAAACGTTTATTCGCAACCCACTGTATTACATGACTATATGTGAAATCTGCTAAATTGTATGTATTGTTTGATTGCTTGTACGCCACCCTTAACATGATAGTATACTAGAGGTTGACCCGCCACCCGGAGGCCCGGGGTTGTTTAAGACTCGCATTTTTATTTCGCATTTATTTTTCCCTTTTAGGATGTGAACGCTTGTTCGCATGCCTCGATCAATCGCGGTTTGTTTGTTTGCATGAATCTAAGTAGTTACATCACATCTATTACGTATGTCATGCGGTGTATGCTAAACGATTTTATATCTATATTGTATGCAAAACTCGTATGCTCACCTTTGCTTAATTGTATTGACATTTTATTTTAACATATGTGGCAGGTTGAGGACTTTAGCTTTGGATGCTTAGGTTAGGTTTTACTTTAGAAAATCATGTAATAAAATCTAGGGAAGATCGGATCGGATATAATGTTTAAGAGATTGTTTCAAAGCATGTAATGATTGTTTGAAGATTATATGAGTTCGATAGTATGGGATGTTGAATGTTGATTATTATCTTTAAATAATTTTTATGGAATCTCTTGATCAATCTGATTCGCCTAGTGCGGCGCACCGATGATTCCGCCATCGGTTGGGGTGTGACATCGAAAATATGCGATATAGTGTAGTAAGCGATTTAGTTTATGTTATGGTCTGAATCTATGGTGCTAGGATTAACGAGAGTGACGAGCTTGCGAGGAAGCGGGTTGTTACAGTCTCCTCTACTATAGGAAATTTCGGGTCCTGAAATTTATTCGAAAGAGAGACTTGAAAACTGACATGAATAGATAGCGGTAGATAGCAGGAAGCGGGTTGTTACAGTCTCCTCTACTATAGGAAATTTCGTCCCGAAATTTATTCGAAAGAGAGACTTGAAAACTAACATGAATAGATAGCGGTAGATAGCGGTAAGGCGTTTAGCGTAAGTCGAGGATGAACAAGCGGTCGATCGAGGACTGACGAGTGAAAGCGTCTCGGAGGTATAAAGAATCGATGAGCAAAAGCGATTTAGTTAGCTCGTGGTTGATAACCATCACGAAAAGTGTTTTTAAGAAACTCGTTTTATGAAAATTTTCTCACAACGTGGCGCTAGGCGGAGTCGATTCACATTGTGAGAAGGGTTTTTACTTGCTTAAAAGATTTTGTAGAATCAAAACATTTAGAAAAATTTTCCATTTATTTCGGAAACATAATAGTAAAATAATTTTGTTAAGGTATCAAAAGTTTAATTAGCGTCGAATCCCACATGGCATCTCCCCACGAAGGTTCGTTGATATGGCTAAAACACTTATATATAGGAAGTACCAGCGGTGTATCCACCATGTTTTAGCCATATCGCCTCTCAGGTGTGTTGACACGATATAGATAGATTTCGGTATCCTTGGTCCATGCGGTGCAGAGGGGAACCAAGTTATTACAAAGATTAGATAGCATCGAATCCCACATGGCATCCTTGCACGGAAGTTTGTTAGTATGGCTGAAACACTTATATATAGGAAGTACCAGCGGCGTATCCACCATGTTTTAGCCATACCGCCTCCATCCCATGGAACTATGTCAGGTGTGCCGACATGACATGAATGGACTTTGATCCAAGCGGCGAATGGTTGGACCAAGTTTGATTGGGCGCCAAGTAGCTTGTTCGGAGAAGCTGATTGCATACTTGGTTAGTGATAAAAGTGCACGGAAAGGTCCGGCGATTGGAGTAGTGAAGCGATAAGAACGAGAGAAGCGATAAGCGTTAAAGCGTCATGAGGCTAAGACGGTACGCGAAGAGATAGCGTTCGAGCGTCGAGATAAGGATGTGATAAGCAAAGCGATAGCGTTGAAACGTCGAAAAGCGATAGCGTTGAAACGTCGAAAAGCGATCGTTGAAATGTCAAAAAGCAATAGGCGAAGCGATAGCATTAAGCGTCGAGAGCGATAAGCGATAAGCGATGCGAGGTAGATCCCTGCGAAAGTGTGGTTGCGTTGCTATAGATTCGCGGGGTTATTAGCGTTTGCGCGATCGAGAAAGCGACAAGATGTTACGCCTTGCGAAGGAGTTTAGCGTGTGAAAATAATCATCATAATATAGAAGGTCTAATAACATTCGACTACACATGGCATTTCTTCGCGAGAGTTTGTTAGCATGGCAAAAACACTTATATATAGGAAATACCAGCGGGGTATCCACCATGCTTTAACCACACCTTCTCAGTCTCGTGAATAGATGTCACACTTGTCAACATGGTTAAAACGCTTATGTATAGGAAGTACCAGCGGCGTATTCACCACGTTTTAACCATGTTTTTAACGTTAGGGTACCATTAGAACTTATTACGATCCCTATGCAGACGCAGAGATAATCCCGTGTGCACCCGTTATTAGTTTGGTGTTTGCATGTTTATCGTAACTTGTTTTAAAGGTGCGTAGTAGGGGTAAAAACGTATTATATCGTGATATACTATATAACATTAGTAATAATAATTAGTGTGTGCGCTTAGACTAAGTGCGAGGACTCGAGATAGAGAGACACGGTCATATATTGAAGCGACAACTAATAATACATTATAAAGCATAAGTACTAGCGTCGAAATTCATACCATTGAGGACGTCGTCCTGCGCATGGTCGGTGTTGATGTCGACGTCTTCTTCTGCTGGGGCTGCGGCTGCTGGTGCCTTTGGTGTGGTAGTTGCTTGGGCGGCGAGTTGAGTCGGCGGTGCTGGAAGTGCTAGCATCTCAGGTTGTCGTAGTCCTGTGCGGCAATTGCTGGTGAGGTGGCCATAACACTCGCAGTTGATGCAGTAGCGGCAGCTGGCTCCGGCTCGGTGGTGATAAGTACACATTTGACACTTGGGGAGAGTTCAAGTGTAGGCACGCCTTGGAAGAGGTGCAATCGTTTGGGGAGAGTTCAAGTGTAGGCTCCGGCTCAGGGTTAAGCGGTACGGTTGCTGAGTAGTTGAAACTCGAGCTCTTTCTCTTGTGGCTAGGCTCGGCGGTAGCTTGCGGCGGTGTGTCATCGTCGTCGTCAGATAGCTCGATAGTAGCTTGGTTCAGATTCTTGGTGGGATTCTTGGAGAAAAATCCGGCCCAGATTCGCTTGTCATTGATTTCTGCGGCCAACTGATAGGTTTCTTCGATGGTAGCCGGTCTTGCAGCTTCGACAAAATCGCCCCTGCACACTGGCAAAGCACGTATGTACTTTTTGATAGCCTTTTCAGGAGTTTTGACTTGGATAGGGCAAATAATGCTAAGCTATTTGAACCTTGCTGTGAAGCCGGCGTTATCACCTTCGATTTGCTTGATTTTCCAAAATTCGTTCTCGAGCTTTTGGAATTCGTGGGGAGGGCAGTATTCTCTCTTCATAAGTTCTTTCAGTTCTTCCCACTGTAGGACCGATCCTTGATGCTTAGGAACCTAAATTTGATATCTAACTTCATTGTAGCGGAAATATTACGTCGTGTTACCAATAGACAAGATTTAATCAGTTAATCATCAGTTGTAATGATTAAACATTCAAATTACAGACTGACAGAGCTTCGCCTCTACAATGCCAAAATTACAAATGAGACACACAAGCTAGGTATTTATAGGTTTACAAGTTCGCCCAACATGTGTAAGTTCGCCCGAACTTGCCTATGCAAGTTCGGCCGAACATGCTCAAACATGTTAGCATATGGGCGAACTTGGCTAAGACTCTTCATAAATACTTCTTAACCTAGCCTATCCAGCTCTATACAATACATACTCGATATAAGACTAAGACATAGACATTATGCACCAACAGACTCCTCCTTGGATATCGTCTTCGTTTTTTATCAATCTTCAAAACTCTGTCTTCATATAAACATTAACGTACCTGACCAAAGAAGTTCTTGTAGGGCTTCTTTCGTCTCTCTTGTTTCGGATCCGGCGTTAGATCAGTTGGCGGTGGTCTTTTAAAGTTAGCCATCTTGAGCGAACTTTGCCTTACAGCTTTTTCCATCTTCTCTTTAATCGCCTCACTTCTGGTTTCTTCCTTTAAGAATTCAACTAATTCCAGATCCCTCCACTTTGTCTGCCACATCTTCCCTGAATTCACATTATGTGCATAGCAAATATTGACAACTTTCTGATACTGCATCGCCTGTACCTTTTCTCTTTCTTCAAAAACAATCTTGCTGTAGAAAAGGCATTTTGTATCTTCTCTCGAGCAGTTTATCAACCACATAGGATCTAGAATCCTTATCGTCCTCCATAACCCTCTCATACCCTGATAACCCATCACTTCAACTCGTTCTTTAGCAATATCTAAGTTATCTTCAAACTTTAATACAATCACTGCTTCACAAGTAGCTGGATCAATCTGCCACCACTTGAATAAAGGATAAAAGTTCTGTTCAATCGGCATATTCCTCATGGCTCTAGGACGTTTCATAATCAACGTTATGTCCTTTTCTCCTGTAACCTTGTTAATCTTTATTATGCGTCTCGGAATAAACGGCTTCCAGTGATTCCAACCTTTTCAGCTTCGTACTTTATCATCTTCCATAACAATTGATCAACTGTCTTCATCTGATAAGTAACATTCACTGTTTGCACCAGCTCTTCCATATCCCAATACGGCAATGTCTTTAAATCAGCAAGATATTTGAAGTATTGCACTCCAAACTCTCTTTTGATTGCATATACGTTGAGCTCCTTAAACCATCCCCAACTCAAAATATCTCCCAAAGAAACATTTTTATCTCTGGTGAAGAATGCTAGTGGACGTCGAAACTTACGTTCACGAGGCATCTCCTTGAACCAGGTCTTTCTCGCTTCAGCTATCTCTTCTTTGGTCATTGGCCTAGGAATTTTTCCTTACGAAGCTCTTCAGCAATCCTATCTTTCAACATATCTTCATTCAGTTGTTTATATATTTCTTCAAATGTAGGAAAGCTTTCTGAATCCTGACCAACATACTTATCCTTCTTTTTTGTTTCATCATCTGAGGACGAGTCTTCAACAATCACACGGTTGTATTCATCAGCTTCAAATCTTCTTTCGTACTGATACTCTTTTGGCTCAAATGTATCGACATTCATTATTTCCTCAAAATCAAAATCCAAGTTTTCAACTTCAGCTTCAACTAGCTTCGCCAGATCTTCTTTTGAATAATTATGTACAAACTCACCTTCTTCAACATTGTGTTCCAACATCAGTATCAAAGGTTTCGTAGGTACTGCAGTCATAGGCTTCATACAACGATCAACATTTAACATATCAATATCATCTGAAGGCCCTTTTTGCCTTGACTCCCCCTGGCTTTTATCTTCCATTTGATTTGATTCATCGTTCATCAGATCAGAAAAATCAAATTCATCAGAAACTTTAGCTTCATTGATCTTTAAGCCAGTACCACCCTGATCAAAATCATAATCACCCTGATCAAATCGTCATCATCCTCCCCTACATTCCAATCTTCATATCCTTCCTCTTCTTCATCCTCATTCTTATCCTCTTTCTCGGCTTCATCATCGTCGTTTTCTTCAGTAACGACAATAGGGTCAGAAGGCTTGACAGATTCATCAACCTTTTGGATATCAGACTCAGAAGCTTTTGAAACATCTTCTGTAGATTTCTCGGGGACATCAGAAGACTTCTCTGTAGTAGATTTAGGGGCTTCTCCCTCTACCTGCTTCCCTTTACCACCCTCATCCAATTCTTTTTCAGCACGCTCCTTGGCTTCTTGACGATCCAGACGATCGTATTCGGCGATAAAATCAATATTCAGATTATTGGATAACACCTTTTGTAATCTGATGAATCTTCTATCATTCAGAGCTTGAATTTTCTTCAATTCTGCAATCTCTGTTTGTAATTTTTCATTTGCGTCCTGCAGACTTTCTATCAACGCTTTGTAATATTCACGTTCATCTCAAGCACCTTCACTTTATCATCAAGAATTTCCTTTTCTACTTCGCTTTTATTCACCTTTTTTACGAGCTCAGCCTTTTCTAACTCAATCCACGCAACTTTATCTTCCAAAACCTTCACACGCTTTTCTAGCATTTCAGCATTCGTTTCAGGGAAAAATTCATCCAAGTCTTCAAGACTTATAGGACCATGTGGCATATCACCAAACATACTTCCCCTCGGTGTCTTTGGTGTTGAGTCTTTTGATGTTGCAGTTTTCAGTGTAGACTTCTTTGGCATAGAGCTTTCAGGAATAGAAGTCTTTTGAGCACTCGGCGATTCAGCGATCAGAATTTCAACAAATTCAGACACAGGAGGTTCTTGTGTAACTCCTTGCCTTTCTACTTCAGCATGAATGATAACAAGAGATTCTTGTGTAGGAGGTTCTTGTGTTGTTCCTTTCTCCTTAGCACCAGAAGGTTCCTGTGTGGCTTCTGTGCTTTTCACTTTGCTTTGTATCTTTTGCTCACCGCTTTCTGAGCTTTCTTGGCCTTTCGTTTCCCTTTCGTGTGAGGTGACCCTGTAGTTTTCTTAGATATTTCGATTGCAGAAGACTTTGTTCTTTTAGTCTTTTTCTTTGGATTCTCCTCATCAGATTCTATTTCTGCATTCGGATCAAAATCTGCATCAAGTCTCTTTTCCTTTTCTGCTCTTATTTCAGCCTCTGTCTTTTCAGGCTCTTTATCAGATTCATCATTTTCAGATGTAGCAGAAATTACTTCTTCTTGAGTCGACTTCATTGTTTCTTGACTCTCATTAACGACTGCAGCGCTAGATCCAGCCACTGCCTCAAGATTCTCAGTCTCCTCATCATCGACAAGCAAAGTTTTAGCTTTCTTTGATGCTTGCTTCTTCTTTGGTTTATCAGCTTCATCTTTCAAAAACCATTCACTCCTTGCCTTTGGTTTAAATTCTTTAAACCACTCTCGTTCAGCTTTAAGCTCATTCTCATCGTCGCTACCTTCTTTTCTCCATTTGTTTCCAGGTGGCGATACATAATCTGAATCTTTAATTGCTCCAAATACTGGTTTGGCGATAGGAGCTGAAGCTTGTTTCTGAAACTTGATAAGCTTCTTCACTGTGGTTTCATCGAGATGAACCAAATAAAGAACGTCATTCGGATCTCGAGCAATGTTGGGATACTTCTCATCGATCAGCATCTTAATAAATCTAGGATATAAACATAATCTTGAATCCTCCATATTCTTTGACATGTGAGCGAACACCATCTTAGAAACACTGAACGGCTTCTTCAAAATAAGCGTCGTTGTTATGCTAGCCAAATAATCTTGAACATCATCTAAACCTGCTTTGCGATGGCTGAACGTGTGAATTAGAGCATGCATCAAAAGTTTATAGGGGTTTGGCACTTCCCCTTTCTTCAGTGTTGGTTTATTCACACCCCCTTTATATCCCATGCGGAAGAAACATCCGCGAACCATCTTCTCATCTAGATGAATCGGATCATCTTCTTTATCTTTAAGCTCTAAAATTCTTCGAATATCGCCTTCAGTAACTGTAATCGGCTTTATCTCATCACCAACCTGTACTATAGAAGAGATTGTCTTCTCATCAGCACTTAGATTCGCGTTCATCCAGAAGTGAATAACATGAGATCGATAAGATACAGTGCGCTCAGTAATTGCACGGCAAATATGACAATCTTCAAGAAACTTCAAAATGTTGTCGTATTCCTTCAGCGACGGACAAATAGACTTGTCAAGCGTGATACATGTGTTTTGAGTTTTGGAAAACTCAACTGAGATAACACGCGCTGGAACCTGTGCATAAAAAAACATAAAACAATTAGCACGCTTTTCGAGGAAAAATCATAAAAAATTTTCTAAAAATTTTTCTAACACTTTAATCAAGTTCGGGCGAACTTGATTAGTGTTAACCACTGATTTTAACAAGTTCGCCCGAACATGTAACACACATGTTTAATTTTTTTCTTAATGCAAGTTCGGCGAACTTACATTTTATTATACAATTTTTCCTAAGTTCGGCCGAACATGTATGAGACACATGTTTCATGTTAAAGAACAAGTTCGGTCGAACTTACAATACAAACAAATCATTTTTATTAACATAAGTTCGGTCAAACATATTAAGATCAAAAATATTTCAACACTCAAGTTCGGTCGAACATGTTTCTGATTCATTCAGTTGTGTTTTAGACAAGTCCGGTTGAACTTGACAACAAGTTCGGCCGAACTTGTCGTCTTCTTCAATCAGACCAACCAAGTTTAAGCATGCAAACATATATTTCAGTTCAATCAAAAACAGTTTCTCGGTCGTTTTTAAGTGTCGATCAAAGATCTATGTTCAATTTGTCCAATAACACCTAAAACTATCAGATTTTAAATTTTTTTATTTGGTTTTGTTTGTTAACAGTTCTGTTCATAGATTATTGTCAAATTAATACATCTGCCATAGTAATTGGTGTGCTAATCACCAAAGACTAACTTCAATCGGACAATATAACGGCTTAAAAGTGACAATTTCTCACAAATTCTCTCAAAAAGCTCAAGTTCGCTCAAGTGTTCTGATAACAAGTAAATGAGTTCGGCCGAACTTGAATGGTATTTATACCATGTCAAGTTCAGGCGAACTTATTAAGCTCATCCTGAGGCCCAGAGAAGTTCGGGCGAACTTATCAAACAAACAATCAGCCATCTGCAAGTTCGGTCGAACTTGTTGATTGTTAAGCTTGAATTGTTTAGCAAGTTCGGTCGAACTTACCAAACCTCAAAATTTCAAACTTTTTTTTAACCCTGAACTTTCCAACGTTTTACCAGTTATGAAAATCCACTCAGTTGACCAAGTCCAAGCTAATGACCTTGGTTAACCGATTTGTCTGCCGAGTCCAAATTAATGACCCCGGTTTGACCCGTTATGAACAAACTGTTGATATTTTCAAAATCAAAATTTCAAATTAATAAACTTTTCATCGTTTTAACTTTTCAGATTTTTACAGATTAGCTCCCATCCCATTGTCAAAGAGATTCCCACCAGTTCTAGCATCTTACCAGACTCCGAAGATCCGTTTTCCAACATTGGTTTGCTAAAAACAATGTAGAAACAAAATCTTTTTGTATTTTTGTAAGTTTATGCTAAAACACACCAAAAATCTTTTTGATTTTAATCTGTAAAGCTGAAATATAATGAAATAAGCAATGTAAACTATGTACAAACATATTTACAGACATATTTTTGTGAATTCGTGTCTAAGGATCATATCAGCTGATTGAGACATATCACCAGTATCGTTGACCTTTATATGACTTTAAATTTTAAAATCGTTTACCTAGATTGTTCATATGTTTGTCCACTTAAACTTTACCACATTTCTCAACTGTTTCAAGATATGTTAAGGTAGAATTCATGAAACTTGACTTATCTATGGTTCCCACTTCTTGAATATACTCCCATATCCAGATTCCCTAGATTTCATCTTACAGGTGAATATAGCGTAATTGATATCTGTAACATTTGTGTAATTCGGTTCCGAAAACCCGCCCCAAGTTATCAATCAAAGTGTATTATTTATGTCGGGTGATATTTATATTTTTTTAGCAACTTGAATAAAATAAAATAATAATCAAATTAAATATTAAATTTTTGTAATTAATAAAGGATTAAACTTATAATAGAGAAAATAAAAATAAACTCAAAACAAATGGGCGAGCCAGGGATCGAACCCGGGTTCCCCGGGTAAAACACACACCATCAGCACCGCTGCGCTGCACACACTAACCGTGAGATTTGTCGAATCTTATATCTTTTATGTTCACGATAAAAGAACCTGCAACACCCGCGGAATCCCCTCGCCGGAAATCTCGGCAATCAACGCGTTTTACCTTTAGGATCACAACTGTCCGAGTCTATAATCGGTAAATTCCTTGATTGATCGCTGGCAATTGACTCGAAATCATAGTAACCGGAGCCTCAAACATCCCTATAAATACTGGTCGATTGTCCCTCAATCCTTCTGCTCTCACCTTAGTTACCTCAGTCGTCGGAAAACTTGTCCCACCGGAGAACCACCGAGGCGTCGGAACCCATTCACTGGAATCACCAATACCGGCATACGGTAGTTTTCTTGTATTATCCTTTTAAGTTTTCTTAAATTAACAGCGTATACATTCAATTGTTAGAATCACAAAGAATCAGGGAATGGTTTCAGGCGGGTAAAGTTTATTCAAATGAAGAAGACGAAGTCAATAAACATATTTGTAAAATAAAAACATGTGTTTTAAACAGGTTAGACACACAGTCTAGCGGTAGACTGTGTGCATTTTATATATACGATACAGAGTTTGAATCCATGCCCAGTCACTGAACCGGTGATTTTTAAACAACTTTTTAAGAGACTACTGTCAGAACGTCACTGGTATTATATAAGAATAATAAACATCGGAGTCTTTAACAGGTTAGACACCCAGCCCAACGGTTGGGCTGGGTGCACATTAATCACGAGGTCTCGGGTTCGAGACCGCACTGTCTCAGCCGGTTCGATCAATTATAATTCTTTTTAAAATTATGATTTCCAAATGAACTGAATGTGTGCATAAGAATAATTAAAATCGGGAATATTTCGGGTTAGACACGTAGCTCAGTTGGAAGAGCTGCGTGCACGCAACTGAGAGGTCACGAGTTCGAGCCTCACTACCGCATACAGATTCCCGCTGTTCGACCGGTATGACAACCCTCCTGTCAGACTGACAGCCTTTTTATTTTTTTATTTTTTTTATTTTCCTGTTTTATTTTATTTATGGATGTACGTTAAAGTTAAATCTAAAAATAAATAAAAAGGGTCTAAAATACCAATAAAAAAAAAAGAGAAACCCACATCAATAACTTAAAAAAATCTAAACAAATGTTTTAAACCAAAAAGATAGTTTATTTATTTATTGATTGAGTTATCGCGTTATTATTTCTAGGTTAGTACCTTTTCGTCGATTAAATTTCCAACTCGTGCGCTCTCTTTACCACTCAAGAATACGCACCCAAGGTGAGTGAATCTCTACTAGTTCCCCGTTTAATCACGTTTTGGGGTGTATCATGTGTCGTACTATTCCTTTATTTTATCTAAACACATGTATCATTCCGTGATCAAATGTGTATCGATTGTTGTGTGATTTATGTAGATTAAATTTATCATTTCAGTGCACGCATTTCATTAGGCCCATCAGTTCCCCGTAGGATACGGGTTGAGCATCAGGTGCCTCATTAGATCGGCTCCGTTTGATTGAGCCTTGATCTCAAATTCATCATCATTCATGTCATATATTCATCCAAAGTGGTTTGTGATTGTTTACATATATATGTTTGCTCACATATGATTAATGCACGAATTTTCTGTAATAATAAAACAAGCAATTATTTAAAATGTTCGATCAAGGTTCACTCGCCAACTTTTGTTGACCCAAAATCTCCCCTGTTTTACACATGATACAGGTGATCCAGTTGAGGAAAGAAACACTTAGGATGGCCTAGAAGAATAAACAAGTTAATGCTTTGGAATGAACGTTTAGTTTTGTTTTCCTTTGTAATTGTATGAATTTTGTTTATTGGATATTTTAGTTTGTAATTTGAATTTAATAAATATGAAACTTCTTAGTAAATATCATGAGCTTTGGTGATAACCCAATTATGCCCCAACTTTTATTCCGCTGCGGGTCGGGGTGTGACAGATTGGTATCAGAGCTTGTGACTATAGGGATATAGGATAGGTTATTAGACCCTTAGAGCCTATACTATAGTTGATTAAATTTTAATTGTTTATGTGTTACATGCAAAATTCATGATATTTATATGTTTCATGTTTATTTTCACACCCAATATTATGCAAGCACGCTCACAAGTACATGTTTATATGCAATGCTCATCATAATTCATATCCTCATAACATATCATATCTATGAGAGCACACACCTCATGATTTCCATGATTTTTGCAATGATTTTGTATTTTTCAAATCACATCAAAGTGAGTTCTGACGACGGGCATGTAGTAACTGGAAGGGTACGAGTACCGGTAGTCGGAACGTCCTGTCTAGGCTTGGCATTCGTATAAAGCCAAAATAAAGGACCAGTTTGCCTACATGGGAACTAACGATGAGAGTACGAAGGACCTATTAGGCCAAAGCATGCCATACCAAACGTCATGTGAACTAACCCCACTTTGAGCTGTCATTGTGTCTACACCTGGACACCCTCCTACCATACATCTCGAAATCATGTTTTACGATTTTCATTCAGGTGGTGCGAGTGTTAACCCGCCGACACCAATGTGAATCCTACCAAGCCCAATAGTCATGGGGGCCCACATGACTACACAGGCAATGGTATGGGGGACATTTGGAGGCCGAAACATGAGCAAACCCAAGACATCCTATGGACGTAGTTAAATTATTTTCAGTTATGTTGTTTTCACTCTTTTACGGCACATGACACCTAGGAAAATTCTTAAACTCACAATCTTCCTACATATGTTCCTGTAGATGTCGGCTAGGCAATTACATGGAGGTAGAAAGTCAGGAAAGGCAAACGAACGCTTGGCCATGCAAATTGCTAAACAAATGGCCGCAGTACTTCCCGACATCGTGCTATAAGTTCAAGAAGCTCTCACCGCTAATCCCATCAACCCTCCCAACCAAGAAGACCAGAGCGTCGCTAACCCTCCTTCCAAAACCCCCAAGTGCACCTACAAACACGTCAAATCCTGCGATCCCCCGAAATATGAAGGAACTGAAGGTGTCACCGCTCTCCTTCACTGGTTTGAGGAGATGGAAAACACTTTCCTCAATTGCGACTGTCCCGAGGACCGTAAGGTACGTTACACGACTGGAAGACTGTTTGGGGTAGCCCTTACCTGGTGGAACACGGAAAAGGGTAAGCGAGGAGTTGAAGATGCCATGGCCTTAACATGGGAAGAGTTAAGGGAAATCATGACAAGACGTTTCTATCCAAGAAGCGAAATCAAAAAGCTGGAAGACGAGTTCGACGCATTGAAACAAAGGAAGGAGACCACACTTCATACAATAAAAGATTTCTCGAGTTGAACCACATGATCGCCAATTTGTTCACCCCCTTGTACCGCTTAGTCGAACACTACATTCGAGGCCTCCCCTCGAAAATCCAAGATTCGGTTTTAAGCACTTCGCCTGCAACACTTGAAGCCGCAATGGAGTTAGCTACAGAACTCACTGAAAATCGCATTCGAAACGGTAAGTTCAAAGATGAGAAGAAGAAAGCACCCATTGAGACCCCAACTCCAAACCACCCCGTCTCATCCTCGAAGTTTGCTGGTAAGAGGAAGCGAAATAGCAAGAATTTTGCTGTCACTCAAACCAACCCTCCTATCACTGCTGCACCAATCACCCAAATTGCTCCTCCAGCTGCACCATTCAAAAGGCCATACACTGGCCCACACCCAAAGTGCAACCGTTGTCAATACCATCACCCTCCCGAAAACCCCTGCCAACATTGCACAAGTTGTGGCCGTGCGGGTCACACCATCCAAACCTGCCGTACCTTCAGCGAATGAACCGCAGTCAACCTCCAACCCAAACCCAAAATAAAATGGTGGGCCAAGCCCAACAACCCTTACTTCTACCACCTGCACAACACGCAGCCCAACCTTACTACCAACCCAGCTACCCCATGATGCAACCCATGCGAGCCTGTTTCAATTGTGGGGACCCAAACCACTTCAGGAACACTTGTCCACGCCTAGTGAACATCATCCATGCCCAAGCTCAAGCGAACCCGGTAAACCAAGCTAACCAAGCTCCTCCACCTGCCAGAGGAAGAGCTTTCAATATCAATGCCAACCAAGCCAGGGCTGACAACAACGTGGTCAACGGTACGTTTCTCATCAATGGTAGTTATGCATCCATATTATTCGATACTGCTGCGGATAAGAGCTTTGTGTCCTTAGAATTCGAACCTAGACCAACCTCGTGTTAATCTCATTGAATCTCTAACGGTGGAAGTTGCTGACGGAAAACCCACTTCATTAAATTCTATTATACGCAATTGTACTCTCACTCTAAACGATCACGATTTCCAAATTGACCTCATTCCTATGGAGTTGGGAAGTTTCGATGTTATAATCGGTATGGACTGGCTCAGCCAGCATCACGCTGAAGTGGTGTGCCACGAAAAATTCATTCGCATTCCTCTTGCAGACGGTCAGACACTACGTATTTTTGGGGAAACCCCTTCGAAGGGACTCAAATTGATGTCCTGCCTTCAAGCCCGAAGTTATCTCCGCAAGAACTATGTCGCATTTCTAACTCACGTCGTCAAGAAGGGAGGCAAGGAGAGGAAGCTCGAAGATATCCCAATTGTGAAGGAATTCCCACAAGTTTTTCCCGGCGACGTTTCAGGACTTCCTCCTGTGAGAGAAGTCGAATTTCGCATCGATCTTGTGCCTGGCGCTACACCAGTCGCAAAGTCTCCTTATAGGTTAGCCCCATCCGAGATGCAAGAGCTGGCCAGTCAACTGCAAGAGCTGACTGACAAAGGATTCATACGTCCTAGCTCATCGCCTTGGGGTGCACCATTTCTTTTTGTGAAGAAGAAAGATGGAACGTTTCGCATGTGCATTGATTATAGAGAACTCAACAAGTTGACGGTTAAAAATCGCTATCCACTGCCTCGCATTGATGACCTCCTAGACCAACTTCAAGGCGCCACCTGCTTTTCAAAAATCGACCTTCGTTCTGGTTATCATCAGCTTAGAGTGCGCGAAGAAGATATCCCAAAAACCGCCTTCCTGACTCGTTATGGTCATTACGAGTTCATGGTTATGCCCTTCGGTTTAACCAACGCCCCCGCTGTCTTCATGGATTTAATGAATAGGCTATGCAAACCCTACCTCGACCGTTTCGTCATAGTCTTCATCGACGACATCCTTATCTACTCCAAGTCTAAATCCGATCATGAGCGACACCTACGACTCATTCTTACACTCTTAAGGACTGAAAAGCTTTACGCTAAGTTCTCAAAATGCGAATTCTGGTTAGAAGAAGTACAATTCCTTGGTCATGTCGTCAATGACAAGGGAATTCATGTCGATCCTTCAAAAATCAAAGCAGTACAGGAATGGCAAGCGCCACGTACCCCTACCGAAGTTAGGTCATTTCTTGGTTTGGCTGGTTATTATCGATGCTTCATTGCCAATTTTTCCCGTATCGCCGTACCACTCACGGCCTTGACTCACAAAGGAAAACCCTTCATTTGTGGACCTAAGCAGGAAGAGGCCTTCCAAACTTTAAAGCAAAGGCTTTGTGACGCACCTGTCCTTACACTCCGTGAGGGTTGCGATGACTTCGTGGTTTATTGCGACGCGTCAGGGCAAGGACTAGGCTGTGTATTGATGCAAAGAGGAAAAGTGATAGCCTATGCCTCTAGGCAACTCAAAGTTCATGAGAAGAATTACACCACCCACGACCTAGAACTTGGAGCCGTTGTGTTCGCTCTCAAGATATGGAGACATTACCTCTACGGTACCAAGTGTGAAATATACACTGACCACAAGAGCCTCCAACATATCTTCAACCAGAAAGAGTTGAATATGAGGCAACGAAGATGGTTCGAACTTCTCAACGACTACGACTGTGAAATTCGGTATCATCCTGGCAAGGCAAACGTGGTGGCCGATGCGCTCAGTTGAAAAGGTTATGCGAACTCCATTCGTCTTCTATGTTCACAAATCATAACCGACATCAAAGATCAAATCCGGGCAGCTCAACATGTTTCTGTAACAGAAAATGACATACGTGATGAGCTGTCATGTGGAGCTGAACTCAAAATCGAAACCAAATCCGACGGTATTCTATACTATCTAAACCGCATATGGATTCCTGATCGCGATAACCTTCGTGATTTCCTCATGAATGAGGCACACAAAACACGATACTCTGTACACCCAGGAGCCGATAAGATGTATCAAGACCTACGATACACCTACTGGTGGCCTGGCATGAAAAAGGATATCGCTGTTTTTGTTTCCAAGTGCCTTACCTGTTCCAAAGTAAAAGCTGAACATCAAAGACCTTCAGGAGTTCTAGTCCAACCCGAATACCTGTATGGAAGTGGGAAAACATAACCATGGACTTCATTACCGGGTTACCTCGCACCTCCAGTGGGTATGACACCATATGGGTAATAATCGATCGTCTTACAAAGTCATCTCACTTCATTCCGATTCGCGAGGACTTCAAGAACAAGAAGCTAGCTCGTATCTACATCAGCGAGATCGTAAGCCGTCATGGAGTACCATTAAGCATCATTTCAGACCGTGATGGTCGTTTCACTTCACGAACATGGCGAGCCGTACAAACCGCTTTGGGAACACGGTTAGACCTCAGTACTGCCTTTCACCCTCAAACTGATGGTTAATCTGAACGCACCATCCAAACCCTTGAAGACATGCTACGAGCATGTGTCATAGACTTCAAAGGGAACTGGGACGCTCACCTACCGTTAGTTGAGTTTTCGTACAACAATAGCTATCATTCAAGTATCGGCATGGCCCCTTTCGAAGCTTTGTATGGTCGTAAGTGCCGATCTCCAGTATGTTGGCACGAAATCGGTGAAGCGCAAATCACCGGACCTGAATTAATTCAAGAGACAACCGACAAAATCCTTCAAATCCGAAACAATCTTCTAGCGGCTCAAAGTCGTCAAAAGAGTTATGCTGACAAACGACGAAAGCCCTTGGAGTTTGACATTGGTGATCAAGTACTTTTAAAAGTATCACCATGGAAGGGAGTGGTTCGTTTTGGCCAGAAGGGCAAGCTAGCACCACGCTACGTAGGACCTTTCAAGATACTCGAAAGAGTAGGTCCTGTAGCATACAAGCTTGACCTACCAGAAGAACTCAACAGAATTCATCCCACGTTCCACGTATCAAACTTGAAAAAGTGCCTCGCCGACGAAAACCTCCATATTCCCCTAGAAGACATTCAAGTCGATGAATCAATGCACTTCGTCGAAAGACCAGTAGAAATCATGGATTCTGGTGAGAAGCGCTTAAGGCGAAGTCGTATTCCAATCGTCAGGGTACGTTGGGAGTCAAACGAGGACCTGAGTTTACTTGGGAACGTGAAGACTCAATGCGCGAGAAATACCCGCATCTCTTTCCGGTTACCACTACTACTTAAATTTCGGGACAAAATTTCTAAAAGTAGGGGATACTGTAACACTTGTGTAATTCGGTTCCGAAAACCCGCCCCAAGTTATCAATCAAAGTGTATTATTTATGTCGGGTGATATTTATATTTGTTTTAGCAACTTGAATAAAATAAAATAAATAATCAAATTAAATATTAAATTTTTGTAATTAATAAAGGATTAAACTTATAATAGAGAAAATAAAAATAAACTCAAAACAAATGGGCGAGTCGGGGATCGAACCCGGGTTCCCCGGGTAAAACACACACCATCAGCACCGCTGCGCTGCACACACTAACTGTGAGATTTGTCGAATCTTATATCTTTTATGTTCACGATAAAAGAACCTGCAACACCCGCGGAATCCCCTCGCCGGAAATCTCGGCAATCAACGCGTTTTACCTTTAGGATCACAACTGTCCGGGTCTATATTCGAAAAATTCCTTGATTGATCGCTGGCAATTGACTCGAAATCATAGTAACCGGAGCCTCAAACATCCCTATAAATACTGGTCGATTGTCCCTCAATCCGAACTCGCTCAATCCTTCTACTCTCACCTTAGTTACCTCAGTCGTCGGAAAACTTGTCCCACCGGAGAACCACCGAGGCGTCGGAACTCATTCACCGGAATCACCAATACCGGCATACGGTAGTTTTCTTGTATTATCCTTTTAAGTTTTCTTAAATTAACAGCGTATACATTCAATTGTTAGAATCACAAAGAATCAGGGAATGGTTTCAGGCGGGTAAAGTTTATTCAAATGAAGAAGACGAAGTCAATAAACATATTTGTAAAATAAAAACTTGTGTTTTAAACAGGTTAGACACACAGTCTAGCGGTAGACTGTGTGCATTTTATATATACGATACAGAGTTTGAATCCATGCCCAGTCACTGAACCGGTGATTTTTAAACAACTTTTTAAGAGACTACTGTCAGAACGTCACTGGTATTATATAAGAATAATAAACATCGGAGTCTTTAACAGGTTAGACACCCAGCCCAACGGTTGGGCTGGGTGCACATTAATCACGAGGTCTCGGGTTCGAGACTGCACTGTCTCAGCCGGTTCGATCAATTATAATTCTTTTTAAAATTATGATTTCCAAATGAACTGAATGTGTGCATAAGAATAATTAAAATCGGGAATATTTCGGGTTAGACACGTAGCTCAGCTGGAAGAGCTGCGTGCACGCAACCGAGAGGTCACGAGTTCGAGCCTCACTAGAGCATACAAATTCCCGCAGTTCGACCGGTCTGACAACCCTCCTGTCAGACTGACAGCCTTTTTATTTTTTTTTATTTTTTTTATTTTCCTGTTTTATTTTATTTATGAATGTACGTTAAAGTTAAATCTAAAAATAAATAAAGAGGGTCTAAAATACCAATAAAAAAAAAGAGAAACCCACATCAATAACTTAAAAAAATCTAAACAAATGTTTTAAACCAAAAAGATAGTTTATTTATTTATTGATTGAGTTATCGCGTTATTATTTCTAGGTTAGTACCTTTTCGTCGATTAAATTTCCAACTCGTACGCTCTCTTTACCACTCAAGAATACGCACCCAAGGTGAGTGAATCTCTACTAGTTCCCCGTTTAATCACGTTTTGGGGTGTATCATGTGTCGTACTATTCCTTTATTTTATCTAAACACATGTATCATTCCGTGATCAAATGTGTATCGATTGTTGTGTGATTTATGTAGATTAAATTTATCATTTCAGTGACGCATTTCATTAGGCCCATCAGTTCCCCGTAGGATACGGGTTGAGCATCAGGTGCCTCATTAGATCGGCTCCGTTTGATTGAGCCTTGTTCTCAAATTCATCATCATTCATGTCATATATTCATCCAAAGTGATTTGTGATTGTTTACATATATATGTTTGCTCACATATGATTAATGCACGAATTTTCTGTAATAAATAAAACAAGCAATTATTTAAAATGTTCTATCAAGGTTCACCCGCCAACTTTTGTTGACCCAAAACTCCCCTGTTTTACCCATGATACAGGTGATCCAGTTGAGGAAAGAAACACTTAGGATGGCCTAGAAAATAAACAAGTTAATGCTTTGGAATGAACGTTTAGTTTTGTTTTCCTTTGTAATTGTATGAATTTTGTTTATTGGATATTTTAGTTTGTAATTTGAATTTAATAAATATGAAACTTCTTAGTAAATATCATGAGCTTTGGTGATAACCCAATTATGCCCCGACTTTTATTCCGCTGCGGGTCGGGGTGTGACATTATATGTTTTTGTATTTTCTCTAACATTTCTCCCCTAAAATCAAAAACATCTTTTTGGATTTTAGTTTTTAATAAAATTCTAAGCTAGAAAAGTATTTACAAACCAATGTGGATCACGCGAACTCGTCGTCCGATCCGTATTCAACCTCAGCGTCCACACCTGTCAGCAAGTTTTTCATACCGTTAATTCTCAACAAGTATTTAAATCGTGATAATGAAAATGGTTTGGTATAAAAATCAGCCTTTTGTTCGTCGGTGTGGATTTTTTCTATTCATACCAATTTCTTTTCGTAGCGATCACGAATGAAATGATAACGAATTTCAATGTGTTTTGTGCATGAGTGATGAACCGGATTTTTAGTTATATCGATGGCTGCCTTGTTATCAACATACAGCGAAGTGTCTAGAAATTGCATACCGTAGTCTCTCATCTGTTGTTGAATCCACAGAATCTGTGAACAACAGCTAGAGGCCGAGATATACTCAGCTTCACAGGTAGAGAGAGCGACCGTAGTCTGTTTCTTACACTGCCAGGTTACCATTCTTGTTCCGAAGAACTGGCATCCCGCTGTAGTTGATTTAGATTTCAACTTATCTACACCAAAATATTATGTCAGCATAGCCTGTGAGGTCGAAATTGTCATTCTTCGGGTACCACAAGCCGGTGCTTGGGCATCCTTTTAGATATCTGAAGATACGCTTCACGATCTGCATGTGTAAGATCCTCAGGCTTGACTGATATCTGGCGCATAGGCAGGTTGGATACATAATATCTGGGCGCGATGCCGTCAGATACATCAGTGATCCAATCATCGATCTGTATAACGTCTCGTCAACTTTGGCTCCAGTCTCGTCAACGCAAATGCCATGGTTGAGAGCAAGGGGTGTAGATAGAGGCTTCAAGCTTTCCATTCCAAACTTCTTCAAGATGTCACGAACATACTTTGTCTGGTGAATGAAAATACCATCTGGAAGCTAATCTACTTGCAAACCAAGAAAGAACTTCATTTCGCCCATCGAGGACATTTCGAATTTCTTTTTCATGATTCCCTCAAACTCTTTGCAGAGACTATCATTTGTAGATCCAAAGATGATGTCGTCAACGTAGATTTGAACTATAATCAGATGGCCATCAACTTCTCTGGTGAAAAGAGTACTATCCACAGTTCCTCTGATAAAGCCGTTTCTGACGAGATGTTGCGACAACGTCTCGTACCAAGCTCTCGGAGCTTGGTGTAGACCATAAAGTGCTTTATCCAGTAGGTACGCTTTCTTCTTGTTAAGTGGATCGATAAACCCTGGTGGTTGTCCAACGTACACCTTCTCGCGTAATTTGCCATTTGACATCCGGTGATAGACCTTAAATCCTTTCCATGATGCGAACGCTAGAAATATTCGAATAGTTTCCAATCGAGCTACTGGTGCATAGACTTCCATGTAGTCTATACCTTCCTGCTGGTCAAATCCCTTGACAACAAGCCTAGCTTTGTTACGAATAATAATTCCTCTATCATCACGTTTACACTTAAAGACCCATTTTGTATCAATTGCTTTCTGATTTTCTGGTAGGTCTTCAAGCTTCCACACACCTAACTTCTCAAACTGCAATAATTCTTCTTGCATTGCTTGTACCCAGTTTTCATCTGTTAAAGCTTCATTAACTGTCTTAGGCTCAATCTGAGAGATGAAACATGAATGAAAATAATAGTTCTGGGTTGTAGCAACACTTGTGTAGAAATCACCGAGTGCTTTATTAATTTGCCCTTGAGTTCTAACACCAGTTTGAAGTTCTCCAATAATATCTGTTGACGGATGATAGGAATATGATCGCGGCAATTCTTCACTTGGAACATCTACTAAGTTTTGTTGATTCGTGATGTTGAGATCAACAACCAATTCAATGTTTGGAGTGCTTGATGAAGCTTCATTTCTGTTGTTCGAGACTGCAGATTGATTAAGAAGACTTGTTATCTGCTCCACTTCTTCATCTGAAGAAGATGATTCCCCATCAGCATCAAATGTTGGTGCTTCATCTGAATCAGAATCTTGATTTTGAGGCATACTGGGCTCCATTGTTGTATTCATTGGTTCGGTAGAGGCATTTGTTGGAAGAGTAGTGGGTGATGATAATGTTTCAGAAACATTTTCAGCCAGAACACCACTATTGTTTGAACTTGCGCCAGAAGAAGATGGATCCAACATGGGTTGATTAACCACAATTGGTCGAACAATTTGCTCTTGATTCACTGACTGGTGAAGATAATATAACGTTGCAACTTCTTCGTCAGTTGGTTCTTTGGGCAAGTCAAATGACTTCCATAGGTCTTGATAGTTAAACAGCCACGCGTCACCTTTCCTTTGAATAGGATCCGTGTAATTGAAACAATCCACGTGTTGTGCTTCAATAACCTTTTGCAATGAAGGAACATATACTCTTCTCAACGGACTCGCATATCCGACAAAGAAACCTTCGAGAGATTTAGCTCCGAACTTGCCATCTTGGTCTATTACGGTACAAGGTGCACCGAATGGTTCTAAGAACTTCAAAATTGGCTTCCGTCGGTTTATCATCTCAAAACATGTTTTCTTTGTTGGTTTGATAGTGAGAACCCTGTTTAGCGTGTTGCAAGCCGCAACAACTGCTTCACTCCAGAAGCTGATTGGGAGTTTAGAATCTGCAAGCATGGTTCTCGCAGTTTCAATCAAATTTCGATTCTTCCGTTCAACAACTCCGTTTTGCTGTGGAGTATAGGGAGCACTAAACTCGTGCAAAATCCCTTTTGCGTTGCAGAATTCCTCCATTTTGTTATTCTTAAACTCTGTGCTGTTGTCACTTCTAATGCGTCTGACCGGCAGATGATAAATGTTCTCGAGTTTCTTGAATAGAATAACCAAGTTCTCGAATGTTTCGTCTTTCGATTCTTGAAAGAATACCCACGAATATCTCAAATAGTCATCTGTCACGACCAAGCAATATGAGTCTTCTGAAATGCTTCGAACATTTACATGACCAAATAAATCCATGTGGAGACGTTCTAAAGGCAACTTGATTGAGTTTAGAATTTCCTTCGGATGAGATTTCTTGATCTGCTTTCCCTTCTTGCATTCCAAGTAATGATCAGACATCTGAAAACTTCGAAGATTTACGCCTTCTACAAGATCATTATGAACCAAGAAATTCATTTTTCGCAAATGAATATGCCCTATCTTACGATGCCAAAGAATAGAATCTTTTTCAGTAGCCTTTGATACAAAACACTGTGCTGATTGTGATGAAGTGGTAGCAACACCCATATCAAGAACATATAAATCATTCTCTCATGGTGCTCGCATCAGAATCCACTCATCTGGAATTTTGAATCCCGGCTTCAAGATAATACACTCCATGTCATTGAAATGAACTGTAAATTTCTTGTCACAAATCTGCGATATACTCAGAAGATTATTCTCAAGTTCTGCAATATAGTTCACGTGATCAAAAGACACTACGCCATTGGAAAGTTTTCCCTCGGCGACTATCCTTCCACCTTGATTTCTTGCAAATCCAACATATCCACCATTGGTAGCTTTAATGTCGAATAGCAATGCCTTCATTCCCGTCATATGCTTGGACGCTCAACTATCCAAAATCCACTTTGAAAGTACAGATCTTTGGAGCCCCTGCAAAATTCAGAAGTTAGGTGAAAAGCTCTACCCAAGCCTTCTTAGTCTTGGGTTTTATAGGATAACCATCAACAAAAGCATATTCAAACTCATCAACATCATCAAAATCAAATTCATCATCTGTTTCAACAATGTTAATGTTTGAAAATTTCACTTTTTTCTTATCTTTTACAGATTTGACATTATCGTTCTTGATTTCTGTTTTAATTTCTTTCACATTCTCACTAGTCTTTACCTGCTCAGACTTAGTGATTTCAGACTTTGATTCTTTTGTGCTGTCAGTCTTTACCAGCTCAGACTTAACAACACCAGATGTTGTTGACCTTTTCTTGGCAATCCAGGTTTGAGATTTGATATTAGCCTTTTTGATGTAAAACTTGTTTTCATTAGACCTAGAAGTTTCACCTTTTTCGAAAATGGAATTTTCAAAAATCTTTTCAGACTTTGGTTTAACTTCTGGTTTGATTCATTTCGTTTCAAAATCTTTACAGGTTTTACAAACACTGGTTGCGTTGGTTTAACAACATTTGTTTCTCTTTTTTGAGGATAAGCCGGTTTTGATTTCAGACAATGTCGTGCCACATGACCAATTTCATTGCACTTGAAACATGTCCGATTATCAAGTGGATGTCCTTTAATTTGTGGTTTAACAAAACTTGAGGTTTTGGCGCCACTTGTAACCTTGGCTTTATCTCGAATTTCTTTCTCCTTCTTGACCTCATCATTTGATTGCTTACCAATCAAATTCTCCTCATGAATTGTATTCGTCCCATATACAAACTTCATGTTTTTGTTTTTATATTCATGAAATGGTGACGGTTTCTTTACAGATTCATCAGTTTCTTCTTCTATCCCCAACCCCGCTCTCCGATTTTCTGGATGATCACCACCATTTCTTCGGTAATTGTTTCTTTTAGGTTTGGAATAGAATTTTCGTTCATTGATTACTAATTCTTCTGATTTGACTTCCACGAATTTAAAGAATTTATCAAGCAATTCTTCTTTCACATTCTGAATCGGGAAGCTATCATCAAAGTATAATCTATCAGAATCCTTAATTTTGTACATTACAATATTAGGATCGTCACTTAGACTATCTTCTGACGACTTATCGTCATTTTCAGATTGTGAATCAGAATTCTTTGAACTCGAGTTGGCGCTTTTGAAGCTGCCATCATCAGAATCACTTAAAACATTTTCAACAACTTTGTTAACCACAACGTTGTTATCATCATCAGATTTAGCATAGACTATATCAATGTTCTCTGGCAACTCGTTTTTCTTTTCAGAAAGTAATTCAACATTGAGTGCCTTGTCCATCCCGTCTGCAGATTTAATATAGTATTTTTCGCAAAGGGGTGGAGGAACATTGCTATATTCTTTGCCTGCTTTCGTTTTAGGTTTTTCTTCCGATGAGACTGTTGGAAGAATTTGATCGATAACATACGCGTTAGTGGTATAACTTCTTAACAATTGTCGAACTCTTTCAGTTTCAACTGTCATATCTTGAAGTTGTTGTTTGATTTCAGCAATGGTGTTAATATAAATGTTAATTGCTCTTTGTTTATCCATTACTGTACCACTCAACATTCTTATAGTATCATGTTGTTCGGTGTTATTTCTGTCGAGTCTGCCGTAATCATTTTTCATTTTATCATACGCTTCTTTCATTGTGCGATAATCATATTTTAACAAATCGTTATGCACATTGTTTTCAGTTATGATCTTTGATTTTTCGGCACATTCGACACAAGGTTTAGTACATTTTGTACAAGGTTTCTCAACCTCTACAACTTGTACTTTGACAACTTCTTTCTCGATAACCTTTACCTCTGGACCTACCTTGGTTAGATTCGCCATTAAAGCTTTATCTGCCTGTCCTTGAGGTCTTCGACTTTCATTTCTTGAGTGATATCAACATTCACTTCATCAATCTTTTTCTCCTCAACCACTTGTTCTTTCGTGCTTCCATCAAAGTGACCTGCAAAACTGTCACAAGAATTAGAGGGTAAAATTCCTTGTCTCTGCATATGGATATATTCTTCTTCTTCCTGTTGTTGATGCAAGTAATTTTCCAGAATAGCTTGTTCGAAAGCTGCTGCTTCTGCTGCTGTCGCTGCTTCCTCTGCAGAATTATCTTCAACTATCTCTGCCATCAAAGCAACTCCGGTCTTTTTCCCAATATAAGAATTCCAATCAAATCCGTCATCTTCTGTAGATGCAACCATGGCTTTCTCCGTGGTACTACTGTTTGGCTTTTCTTGGATCTCAATCTGACTTTTCTTCGGGAAAGGTTTATATTGAAGCGCCTTCTTGTAATATTCATTCCCTCCTCCGAAAGGACTTTGATTTCCGATTGCCTCGGTGTTCTTACACTCTCTTTTAAAATGTCCCTTCTGTCGACATCTAAAACACGTGACTTTGGATTTGTCAAAACCTAATTTGTTGCTGGAGTTTCCTATGTCATGGCCCGTGAGTGCAACGAACTCTGTCACTCTCCTGATGATCGAAGCTAAGGACCATTTGATGTCCATTAGTTCGAGTTCTTCCTCGTCAACCTGGTCATAATCTTCTGCGGTCATCTTGGGGTTTCCGATCTTACCGGAAACAAGACATTCATAAGATTCTAAGACGGTAGCGAGTAGTGACATATGTTGTTTTGCAACTTCTTCTGAAACAACATTGTTCAAATTCACTGCAATGTTGCACTTGTAAACATTCGGATCAAAACTTTGTTGTTGGTTCTGATTTGCTTAACTTTGGAATGTTGAATTTGAACCACTGCTCGAGTAAGAATTTTTGGGACTTTGGTCATACTGAGGCTGTGAATGATTCTGATTCTGTGGAGAAGCATTCATGTTTGCACTAAAAGCAGTTCCAATTTTTGGACTTGAAATATTATCTTGCATTCCGGTTTTGTAGTACAAACCAATGTCTTGAACTACGTTAGCGTTCTTTGATTTCGCTATCTTCAGAAGCTCAATTTCGTGGCCTTCGAGTTTATCGATAAACGTTGACAACTTGAAGAAATCCCACTTATCACTATTCTTCATAACCATCAAATATGTAGTCCATTCACCCTCTGGTAGGTCTCAAGACCGTGTATTCTTGTTCCGTCTTCTCAAGACCGTGTCTTCGCATTTGCACTTTGAGGTGACAGAAATGCTCAATCATTTGCTTAATGGTCTCATTCTTTAGCATGCTGAAAATATCGAACTCTTTCAGAATGAGAGCCTTCTTGCTTTTGATCATTTTGGCACTGCCTTGGTATTTCTTCTGTAACGACAACCAAAGCTCTCTTGCTGTAGTATACTCCGGTAGCAAGATCAGAATATCTTCTTTGACTGACTGTTGGATGAGACTGATCATCTTTTTCTCAGCAATGTATTCGTCTCTCTGAGCTGTCGAGTAGTTGTACTTTTCAAGAACTTGTTGATGCTCATCTACCGGAATAGTGTAGCCTCTTTCAATTGACACCCAGCTAACAAAGAGCATGGCTTGAACCCAGTAGGTAAATTTCTCTTTCCATGCTTCGTATTCATCCATGCTCATCAGTTTGGGCGGTTTGACAGTCGTTCCCATTTCGTTATCAAGATTGACTTGATTCATCACATTGGCATTTGACGAGAACTAGCTCCGGACATATAAGCTCTTAGTTGATCTTCCATTGTGAATCACGAAACTTGTACGCTGAAAAACTTTCAAAACTTTGAAAACAATTAGTTTTACTACAAGTTCGGTCGAACTTGTAGTGACAAATGAAGAATTCTTGAATTTTCTAACAAGTTCGGTCGAACTTGTTAGATTTACTTAGAAAAATTCGATTATCTTCGGTCGAACTTATAAACCCAGTTAAACAGATCTTCGAGCAAACTTGTTCAAAAGAACTTTGATGAAATACAAGCAAGTTCGGGCGAACTTACTTAAAATCTTCTTGATTTTACACAAGTTCGGTCGAACTTGATGTAAAAATTAATGAAAATTTAGTATCTTCGGGCGAACTTGACTCAAATTTCCCCAAAAAAACACCTAAGTTCGGGCGAACTTACTAAAAATCACTTGAAAAGTGATGTTTTAGTGCAAGTTCGGCCGAACATGGCCAACAAGTTCGTTCCAGAAAGTTTTCAAAAACATGGTTTTTTCAAAATTTCGACATGAATTCGGTTGAATTTGGTCTCCAATCTTTCAAGGGTTTAACTTTGTTGTATTTTACATGATATACTCAAAATTCAAAAGATTTTGACCATGAATTCTTCATTTTGTGATCAAAAGTTAAAGAAAAAGAAGAATGGAGTAGAAAGAGAAGTGTTCTTGTCTTGATACTATCAAATCAGGCTGTTCTAGCTCTGATACCACTTGTAGGACCTATCCTTGATGCTTAGGAACCTAAATTTGATATCTAACTTCCATAATAGCGGAAATATTACGTCGTGTTACCAATAGACAAGATTTAAGCAGTTAATCGTTAGTTGTATTGATTAAACGTTCAGATTACAGACTGACAGAGCTTCGCCTCTACAATGCCAAAGTTACAAATGAGACACACAAGCTAGGTATTTATAGGTTTACAAATTCGTCCAACATGTGTAAGTTCGCCCGAACTTGCCTATGCAAGTTCGGCCGAACATGCTCAAACATATTAGCATATGGGCGAACTTGGCTAAGACTCTTCATAAATACTTCTTAACCTAGCCTATCCAGCTCTATACAATACAGACTTGATATAAGACTAAGACATAGACATTATGCACCAACACCCACGATCGCGCATAAGCTGCGTCGTTCCCACGTTTGATGCGCTCGGCTGTCCACCAGTCGAGTGCTCGAGATTGAAATACTCCGGTAGCGCATGTGGTATGAAAATGCTCTGGGCACCCACTCTGACGAAGGGTAACCTCAATGGCATCAAACAACTGGAGCATTTGAGACACACTTTCTTCACAAGTGAAGACCAATGGGTCACAGGCCTTGAACTGTTTGTAGAAGAAAGTAGACTTCGGTGCACCGGACTTAGAGTCTTCCGATATTTGAGAGTTGCTGAGGGATTGAACCTGGGAGATGATTTGAGGAATGACCTTGGCCATTTCCTTGGCCACGAGCGAGGAAATCCTCTTATCGGAGTTTCTTCGGGCTTGACGTCGCGAGTTGGAAGCGTTCGAAGACATCTACAAAAGGAGATTTGGAGTGAGATTCGATCATAATGATTTTGAGATTGCGATGCGACTTAGCGCATTAAAAACATGTTATAGCAATACGTATTTCTAAGATTCACATAGGAAAACACATATTTCCTAAATTCTCACGTATTCACATAAGCACGTGTAATCACATACTACGTATGTATATATTTAGATACGTATATATTGGCGGTATAACGCGAGGACGCGGTTAGGAGGGTTGTTAGGATTTGGTTAGTTGCGAATATTACCTCTTGTTTTAGATTGCGATGGCTGTGCAGGTTGTGCATACAACATAATGAGATGAAAGCGATAAAAAAGTAAGCGAAGAGCGACAAATCGAAAACGCTAAAAGTTTAAAATTTGTTGAAAAGTGCGCGAAGCACATGAAAATTCGATGATGCGTAAAATCGACGACTGCGGCTTAAAATCAATAGAGCGTCATGGGTTTTGAGACAGCGACTACCCAAATTGGTTCGATCATTCCGCCGAGTTCGGGCACACGCTTTGACCTAATAGGTAAACGCTCTCACCTCCTCGCGGCTAACGGCATTACCCTTCCGGTTACTACGCATCCCAAAGTGTTGGAAACAATCGAGACTTTGGTTAGATTGAAAATCATTGAGTGGGACGAATTTTCAAGCTTCGGGCTACACCCATAACTTAATAACTTCGAATCCCTAATTGTGGTTTCACCTCCCGGACCCATCAGGAGATTTCCACCGGATAGAATGGGAAATTTTCTGTTAAGATGTGAATATCACTCCTAACTTAACAGATAACTTCGTGCAAATGAAAATGCGCGGAGTGAGTGATTCGTTGAGAGTTCGCGGTTTTCACAGCTAATCCCGACAGGTCGACTCGTTGGTATGATACGAGTGTTCTTCACGTGTATTGTGGCAGCTTTAGGAAAAACGTATGTAGTTTAAAAGTCTGTTTCGAGGATGTATGATCAAGTTCGGGCGAAGTTGACCAACTTCGAGCGAACTTGATCTTCGAGCGAACTTGTTATATGTATTGAGAGGGGACTGACTAACTTCGGGCGAACTTGGTCAAGTTCGGGTGAACTTGATCTGGTTCGAGCGAACTTGCCCCAACTTCGGGCGAAGTTGTCAGTTCGTATCATTTTCGGGAGTTTAATCAATGCGTAACGGTCTGATTTGGTGTCCTGACTATAGACTAGGTCAAACATGGCAGTTCTACCTAATTCCCTATAGTTATGGCTTTGATACCAATCAGTCACACCCCAACCAATGGCGGAATCATCGGGGGGCGACACAAAACGGTTCAGATTGCTCGAGAGAATCCACAACGACTATTTTTAAATGACAATATTTAAGCGTCAATTTCCCATACAATCAACATACAATCATTTCATAAACATCACGAATTCAAATATTCTCAAACAATCAAAGTCGATTACAATTTATTATGTGTTTCTAAAGCAAAAACCTTAAGTCCATTTGCTGCGAAAATCATCAACCTGCAACATACGTTAAAATAGATGTCAGTACAAAAATGTATTGGCGAGCATACAGGTTTTAATATAATAGCATAGTAGATAAAAGTGTCGCGAATTTCCACATACATAAACGTGATTCACATAACATATAAACTCACAAGAAAATTTCACATGTTAAGCTCTCGAAAAGGCTGCGAAGCGCGATGTGTCCTTCCTAACTAGACCCCGTCGGGTGTTAGCCAAACTATAGTACCATACTACCTACGGTGGAGTTAACGAAAATGTGTCCTAGTTTACATGTTTCTAGCATCACGTGTAACTATGTATAACAGATATTCGTGTGTGATAAATCAGTTTAGCGTGTATTGTATACTTTGATAGGAATGTATATTACACCCATAAAGTGCGTTAAAGCGAAAATGGGTAAAGTATACTCATAGTTGGTGCTTTAAGAGAGAGAGGGGCATCTGATGTAGGTTGATGGGAGTGCCGGATCAGCCTGTAAACGAACAGAAGTGCATCAGTCTTCCGAAGTGCCAAAACGGTCAAAACGTGAAGGAGTAGAGGACAAGTTCGGGCGAAGTTGTATCAGATCTAAGAGATGTGGTACAAGTTCGGGCGAACTTGACTGTTTGGCTTACTGAAAGTACAAGTTCGGGCGAACTTGTCTGGTTTCCTGAGAAACTGGACAAGTTCGGGCGAACTTGCCTTGTTTTTGCTGAAGTTAATACAAGTTCGGGCGAACTTGTCTGGTTCCCTTGGAAACCATGCAAGTTCGAGCGAACTTGGTTGAATTTCTTGGAAATTTGACAAGTTTGGCCGAAGTTGGTCACCAAACTCGTGACAACTTCGAGCGAACTGGATCAATTTGGAGCAAACTTAGCTGTTTTGGTCACCAAATCATGCGTTTTCGCGTCGTTTGCTAAGGAAATCGAGTGTCCATCCCTCCAACCTTAAGCTACTGAGCGAAACCTAGGCTGGAGAGGTCTTTTGGAGCGAGTTTGTGCCATTTTACAGAAACTCAGAGTAATCCGGGCGAACTTGATGGTTCGTACGGGTTAGTCCAGTTTGTGCAAAGTGACGATTTTATCCTTGTGCTTCCGGATCTGAGATCTTGCTTAACAACGCCTCGTTCCACTTCATAGTGAACGAAACATACGTCATTTAGTCCGAATTTTGTGTAAAAATCGATGTTTAAAAGGTTTTACTTAGATCTAAGGGAAAAGAAGAAGTTTTGTAGAAAAAAGATGAAGGTTTTCGTAAACAGAAGAGTTTTGATGAAATCGAAGGTATAACCTTGTGCAAAATCATAGTAAAACGTGGTTGTTTGCATGAAAACGGGAACGGTTTTCGGTTTTGGGAGCTTTCGGGCGAACTTGCAGCAAGAAGTGCATGAAAGGAGGTGCTAAGTATTTATCGGTGAAGGAGAAGTTAGGCTGATATAGACCAAGTTCGGCCGAACTTGGCAGAAATTCAAACGAACTTGGCACAAGTTCGGGCGAACTTGGCCAGTTTGCTTGAACTTTGTGCAAGTTCGAGCGAACTTACTTGTTTTTGAGAATTTTATGCTTTGTTCACCATTGATCAAGTTCGGGCGAACTTGTGATGCACAAATTCGGCCGAACTTGGCCCAATGGCAAGTTTTGTTCGTTAATTCGGTGTTAGGTGCTCGTTTAACGATTCGGTTCGTATTAGATAGCTATATTAAGCGTTTAATCAAAGCGTTAAGCGTATTAATCGTTTAATTAGATTAAATTAGATAAGAGAGCGAGATAACATGCGGCTTTGTCCCCAAGGCTTGCGAGAGTCGCGTTGTAGTTTAAGCAAGCAGATATCCTTGGAAACTTCATGCAAGGTTTATTGTATTTAGCGAGTGCGATATAAGGGTAAGCGTTGTGAAGTGCGATGTGATGCGAAAATATGGGATATAGCGTAGTAAGCGATTTTGTTTACATTATGATCCGAATCTCTAGTGTTAGGCGTAACAAGAGTGACGGGCTTGCGAGGAAGCGGGTTGTTACAATTTTTAAAAGGACTTACAATTTTATGATCATTATTTTTTATTTTTTAGTGTTACTTCTTTTAAGTCATATAATAAGATAATAAGATGGATTGTAGTATCTCAAGAGAGAAGTGAAAACTTAGAAAATAATTTTGAATAGCTTAAAATATAATTGTTCATTTGTTTTACTATTTTATGTTTGTTCTTTTGTTTTACTATTTTATATAATAAGTCATTTCATTAATAAGGATTATATACAAGTTTATAATTTATATTTTTTCGTCATTTAACCCGTGTAATACACGGGTTTGTAAGCTAGTTATATATAATATAAAAGAAGAGAAAATGAATAGTGTTGTACTACATTTAATGCATGTTTTACAAGTTCATCGATTTTTTTATCTTATTCTATTTCGTCACTTAGTGTAATTTTTTTCATTTTCAACTATATAGTTTAACTGTTGTATTTTTTTCTTTTACTTTAATCAAATTACTTTTCTACCCTAAATAGTTTTTTAACGAAATGTTAATACCGTTTTAGACATATTTTTTAGACTTAAATGTTTGGTTGGTCCCTGTGGTTTGCAAATATTGCAGACTTGGTCCTAGTGGTTCAATAATTACAGAGTTGGTCCTGGTAGTTGTAATTTTTGGCACTCGTGTGGTCCTTATCACTAACCCATGTTAAATTTCTCAGTTAAATGTGTATGAATTGACTAAATTACACCTACGATTAAAAAATTGTAACATTTGTGTAAATCGGGTTTCGAAATCCCGGCCCAAACTATCAATCAAAGCGTATTTATTTATGTCGGTTGATTTTAACATTTTTGTTATTGTTTAATATATTAAAATTTATATATATATATAATATATATACATTTAGTAATATCAAATGTTTAAAAAAAACTAATCTTAATAAAGTAAAATAAATAATCAATCAAAAAGTTAAATAATTATAATGAATAAATGATTTAATAAAACTTAATAAAATTAATAAAGTAAAGAAAAGCCAAAATGGGTGAACCGGGAATCGAACCCGGGTACCCCCGAACACACACACACCGCAAAACACCACTGGACTGCACACACAATTATGCTAAGTTTAGAAGTTTAAATCTCTTATGTGGACTCCAGCTCTAAACCTGCAATCAAGGTCGCGATCAGGACGCGCATTTCCTTCCTTTTCGAAATTTCGACAACTGTTGCGGCTATTTGTGGCAAATTGGAATAAATCCGGTTGTCATCCGCTGGCAATTATCAATCATCAGGTCTTGTTACCAAAAACCGAAATCAAAACTGCCTGCCTCCACCTATAAATGATAGTCGATTTCTCAATCAACACTTGCACCTCTTCTACTCTCTCTGTTTTTCTCTTGATTAAACCCCCCCCCCTCCCTGTTCGCCGGAGAAAGTCTGACCACCGCCGTAACACCACCGCCGGAAAACGTGACCCTCCAATCGGTAGACTCTCATCTTTTACTTTTGAATATTATGTAAATACCTTAACGGGTTTATTAGAATCAATTGGGTTAATGTGGGTGGGTATTCAGTCGGTTCGAACTGAGAAGACGATGGGCAGTATGTGCTTTTGTTTTTTTTAAATATGGTTTGTAAACGGTTAAGCACCCGCCCAACTGGTTGGGCCGGGTGCAAACTGAAGCCATGACCGCCGGTTCGAAACCTTTCCCACACACCGGCCGGACACTTTAAATCCCTTTTTAAAATTCACCCTTTCTGTATAAACTTAACTAGTATATAAGTATATTAAAAATGCATGTATAGCCTGGTTAGACACCCAGCCCAGTTGGTCGGGCTGGGTGCATCACACCTTCAAGGTCTCGGGTTCGAGCCATTTGACACGCACTGATCGGACTATTAAAAATCTTTTTGTAAATTTAATTAAATTAGAAATAATCTAAAGTATGTACAAATATAATTAAAATCCAGAATATGTCGGGTTAGACACGTAGCTCAGTTGGAAGAGCTGCGTGCACGTGAACGTGAGGTCTCGAGTTCGACACTATACACACGCATGCCAACAGTGCCATTGAACCGGTCTGACAAGCTAAATGTTAACCTAGGATCTAAACAAAAGTTTAACCTAAATGTTAATTTATTTACCGAGTTATCGCGTTATTATTTCTAGGTTAGTACTTTCTCGTTGATTAAATTCCCAACTCGTGCGCTCTCCTTACCATTCAAGAATACGCACCCAAGGTGAGTGAATCTCTACAAATTCCCCATTTTAATCACGTTTTGGGGTGTATCATGTGTCGTATCATTTCTTTATTTTATTTAACACTTGTGCCTATATCATTTCGTGATCAAATGTGTATTGCTTGTAGTGTGGTTTATATGTGGATACATTTTATCATTACAGTGCACTCATTTCATTAGGACCATCAGTTCTTCGTGGGATACGGGTTGAGCATCAGGTGCCTCATTAGATCGGCTCCGTTTGATTGAGCCTTGATCTCAGATACATCATCATTCATGTCATATATTCATTCAATGTGGTTTGTGATTGGTTACATATATACATTTGCTCACATGTGATTTATGCACAATTTTATTTAAATAAACATAAAAATCAATTATTTAAATGTTTTATCAAGGTTCACTCGCCAACTTTTGTTGACCCAAAATTTCCTCTGTTTTACGCATGATACAGGTGATCAAGTTGAGGAAAGAAACACTTAGGATGGCCCTAGAAGAATAAACTAGTTATTTCGTTGGAACAAGCATTTAGATTTTTATTTGTGTTTGTATGAAATTTTGTTGGATATTTGAATTTTAATTTGAATTTAATAAATATGAAACTTCTTAGTAAATATCATGAGCTTTGGTGATAACCCAATCATGCCCCGACTTTTATTCCGCTGCGGGTCGGGGTGTGACAAAATAATATAAAGATAACCTCTCTTCTTCCTCCTATCTCCCTCCCTGAAAAAAAGCCTAGCACCACCATCACCTGCAGCGTCAACCCACCACCACCTCCACCGTCAACTCACCACCACCACCACTACCTCCACCTCCACCTCCACCATCATCCTCTGATTTAAAAATTGAGTTTTAAAAGTACTAATTTCTAATTGATTGTAAGCATCCCTTTTTAATAGTTGCAGAGAGATAAACAACCATTCAAATACTTCAAATATTTCATGTAATTAGACCTTTCACATAAATTGCATCAGCATTGGATATGTTCTCAGATGTTTCATACATTCAAAAACTAAAAACATGAAAGCTGGTAATCAATTTATCCGGTCAACATCATCCATCATCGAGCTGCACCTTTAAACTTAGGGTGCATCACCATCACCAATTGCAAACCGTGAATCACCACCTTCACTGCAAACGACCAACAACACTCTCCACCATAACCATCTTCACCATCAACTAACCACCGCTACTCCTACTCCGACCACCGTAAACCACCACACAGTCAAATCATCGCTATCCCCGCCGGTACCCACCACACAAGTCGCCGCCTGTGTTGCTGCCACCAGCACCACCATGGCTCTGCCACCACACTAGCCGTCGCCTGGGTGATTTAGGGGATGGTCGATGGAGTAATAGAGTGAAGGAGATCGTTACCGGGCGGAGATGCTTGATTTTCCGACAAGAGAGGATGTTGGTGGTGATGGGATATGTGGTTGGATGTTGGTGGTTTGAGGAATATAAAAGAGCTGGTGGTGATGGTTATGGTAGAAGAAGATAGGTGGGGTGGGGCCCATAAAGTATTAAATAATCTTTTATAAATATTTTGTTTAATTATATTTTTTAGTCTTTATTTTTTGTTTTTTAATACCAAGGGTAGTTTGGTAATTTTAAATGTATTTAACTGAGAAACTTAACATGGGTTAGTAATAAGGACCACACGAGTGCAAAAATTACAACTACCGGGACCAACTCTGTAATTATGAACCATTAGGACCAAGTCAGAAATATTTGCAAACCACAGGGACCAACCATACATTTAACTCTATTTTTTATTTTTTCTTTTTCTTTGCTATAAAGAGTGAGTCAAAGTTTTTCTTAACTTAATAGTTTTTAACGAACACGTCGATACTCTTTTGAACATATTTTTTTAACTTTTTTCTTTTCTATGACGAGCGCGCCGAAAGCGGCCGAGTTTCTATCGTTTTCTTTTTCGTTTATCTTATTTTTTACCTTTGTTATTTACTATATCGTTTTACCTTTTGTTATTATTTTGATGTACAGAATCGAGTTATAACATAACCCATTAGTATATATCATTTTAATTGATTTTACAAATTCATTTATCGGTTGTCATGGTGTACTATACGTTCTTAATTCCAACCGCGTCTCTGCACAACGCACGGGTAAATACGACCCTAGTTTAGATTAATATAATCAGTTAAAAAAAGTAAAGTATTTATTTCTTATTTTACATAAAAGTAATTTATGTATTTCTTATTTTACATTTCATGTCATTCTTTCGAAAATATTAATTTCTAATGATTAAAAAATATTATAAACCTGCAAAAAATGAAACATTTAAGATGACTGCACAAGTCATGTTGAAGGGTTATGGTCCTAAATCCTATGCCGGCTTGCGCAATGCCAAACACGCGTCACATGGGGACATATGTCGTAATAAATTAATTGTTTGTAACCTTTATCATGCGACCACCCGTAGTGGGCGTGATCTTGCGCTCCCCCCCCCCAACCACGCCCAATCACGCCCCCACCCCCTAGGCGCTATCTAGCATGTTTTTTGAAAAAAAAGCCCCCTTGCGTTTTTGAAACCACGCCATGCTTCAATGAGGTTGACCAATCACAAGCATGCTCCTTTTTGTTTAGCCAATAAGATTTTTTGATGTTTTTTTATTTATTTAATTGTTTAACACCCCTTTTAAGATAATACCCCAAATCCCCACTACACCCATTTTAGAAAATGCCCCATTGTTGATTGGGCTGCCACATGGCGCAAAACGCCCAAGGGTGGGGTGTTGACGACTACGCATGGTCAAGAACCAAAATGTCACACCCCAATCAATGGCGGAAACATCAGGGCGTGTCACTAGGCGAATCAGATTGATCAAGAGATCCATAGCAATTATTTAAAGACAATAATCAACATTTAACATCCCATAATATCAAACTCATATAATCTTCAAATAATCATTACATAATTTTAGAATAATCCCTTAAACATAAAAATCCGATCCGATCTTCCCTAGATTTATTACAATATATTCTAAGGCAAAACCTACGACTAAGCATCCAAGTTAATGTCCTCAACCTGCCACATATGTTAAAATAAAACGTCAATACAATTAAGTAAAGGTGAGCATACGAGTTTTGCACACAATATAGATATAAAAGCGTTTAGCATACACCGCATGACATACGTAATATTTGTGAATTATGTAACTACTTAGATTCATGCAAACCAACAAACCGTGATCGATCGAGGCATGCGAACAAACGTTCACATCCTAAAAGAGAAAAATAAATGCTAAATAAAAATGCGAGCCTTAACAGCCCCGGGCCTCCGGGTGGCGGGTCAACCTCTAGTATACTATCATGTTGAGGGTGGCGTACAAGCAATTAAGCAATACATACAATTAAGAAGATTCACGTATAATCATGTAACAGCGGGTTGCGAATATGCATTTGAGATTTGTGTGATGTGATTTGATATAGGAACATATGTGACACCCAAAAGTGCGTTTAAGCGAAAAAGGGTTCAAGTATACTCACTGTTGGTGCGTTTCAGGAGAGATGAGGGATCTGAGAAGAGTTGCGGAGAGTGTTGGACAGCCTGTAAGCGAATAGAAGTGCATCAGTCTTCCGAATTGCTGAAACGGTTAACGGTTGAGAGAACAGCAGACAAGTTTGGGCGAACTTGTAATTGAAAGTACAAGTTCAGGCGAACTTGTATAACTGACTTACTGAGTGAACAAGTTCGGCGAACTTGTCTAGGAAACTAGACAAGTTCGAGCGAACTTGCCCCTTTTGTTGAGGGAGGATACAAGTTCAGGTAAACTTGTCTAATTCTCTTGAGAATTGGACAGAGTTTGGGCGAACTTATGCCATTTTTGAAGTTTGGTCAAGTTCGGGCGAACTTGATTACCAATCTGGTGACAAGTTCGAGCGAACTTGATGTAATCCGAGTGAGCTTGATCGTTTTGGCATCCAAATCGTGCGTTTTTGCGTCGTTTGCTGAGGAAATCGAGTGTCCATCCTCCAACCTTAAGCCACTGAGTAAAACTTAGGCTGGAGAGGTCTTTTGGAACGAGTTTAGTCATTTTACACAAACTCGGGCTAATCCGGGCGAACTTGAAGGTTCGTACGGGTTAGTCCAGCTTATGTAAAGTGACGGTTTCGTCCTTGTGCTTCCGGATATGAGATCTTGCGTGACAACCTCGTTCCCCTTCTCGATTCCACTTCAAAAGTAGATCTGAGTGAAAAGAGAAGTTTTGTATAAAAAGACGAACATTTTCGCAAAACAGAAGAGATTGATGAAAACGAAGGCAAAGCCTTGTGCAAAATCGTTGTAAAACGTTGTAGAATGTTGTTGTAGTTGAAAACGGGTTGAATCTTACTTAGAAAACAAAGGGTTTCGGTTTTGGGGAGCTCCGGGCGAACTTGCAGCAAGTTCAAATGAGAGAATGGAGCTGAGTATTTATAGGTGAGGTGAGAATGGAGAGAGAAGACATCAAGTTCGGGCGAACTTGTACCAAGTTCGGGCGAACTTGTGTGTTTTCCTGAGATTTAAGAACAAGTCCGGGCGGACTTGTGTTTGATGGAGGATCGTTGTGGCCTAGACAAGTTCGGTCAAACTTGTGATATACAAGTTCGGCCGAACTTGACCTATGGGACAAGTTTTGTTTGATTATTTCGCGTTAGGAGTTCGTTCGGTGCTTCGGTTCGTATTAGTTAGTTGTATTAAGCGTTATAATTGATATAATAGTATGATTTAGCGATTGTGCGTGTGAGGGCGTAGCGATAGCGATTGTAACCATAATATAAACAAACATAACACACACAAACATAATTCCACATAATTAACTGCGATTTGCGATGTGATGAGATAAGCGATGCGATGGCACAAGTGTTTATTAAACAATAACACACTTGGCTCGTATAGTATCGTAATTAGTTGTGATTGCGATTAGATTAGCGATGCGTTTAGTAAGCTATTAGATGCGATATAGATGTAATCAACATAATTAAATAAACATAACTTTCTTATAAATCGAATCTCGGGATTACAAGAGATAGATACAAAGAAAAGATAACTACGAAAAATTGGAGTTGTTACAGTCTCCCCTACTTTAGGAAATTTCGTCCGAAATTTAAGTAGTGGTCGTAACAAAGAGGTGCGGATACTTAGCCTCCATGTCACTTTCCAATTCCCAAGTGAACTCGGCACCGCGTTCGCCTTCCCATCGGACTTTCACGATAGGTGCGAGAGCGCCGTAATTCTTGGTTTCTCGGTCCATGATTTCGACAGGCTTTTCCACGAAATGGAGAGTCTCTTTTATTTGCAAGTCCTCGAGGGGGACATGGAGATTTTCTTCAGCTAGGCATTGCTTGAGGTTAGACACGTGGAAAATCGGATGAACGTTGTTAAGTTCCGCCGGTAGTTCAAGTCGATAGGCTACTTTACCGATTCTTTCCAGAATCTTAAAGGGACCTACGTATCTTGGCGCTAGCTTTCCTTTCTTCCCGAAGCGGATCACTTCCCTTCCAAGGTGCAACCTTTAGGAGAACGTGATCTCCCACTTCGAACTGTAGGGCTTGCGGCGTTTATCGGCATAACTCTTTTGACGACTCCGAGCTCTCAAGAGATTGTCTCTGATCTGGAGGATCTTGTCTGTCATTTCTTGAATCAGCTCGGGACCGGTGATTTGTGCTTCTCTATCTCATGCCATGTAATAGGCGATCGACATTTTCTTCCATACAGCGCCTCAAAAGGAGCCATTTGAATGCTGGTGTGATAACTATTATCGTACGAGAATTCAGTTAAAGGTAAATGCGTATCCCAATTACCACCGAAATCGATGATACACGCACGAAGCATGTCTTCGAGGGGATCGTTCGCTCAGTCTGACCGTCGGTTTGAGGGTGGAAAGCGGTACTGAGATTAAGAGTAGTACCGAGAGCAGATTGAAAAGTCTCCCAGAGACGTGAGTAAAGCGACCGTCTCGGTCAGAGATGATGTCACGAGGCGTCCTGTGTCGACATATAACTTCGTCGGTATAGATTCGGGCTAACCATTCTACCTTAAAGTCTTCTCGTATAGCAATAAAGTGCGCAGATTTGGTAAGACGATCAACGATAACCCAAATGCTATCGTGACCGGATGAAGTGCGGGGAAGTTTTGTAATAAAGTCCATAGCTATACTCTCCCACTTCCACATGGGATTTCGGGTTGTTCGAGCAAGCCAGAGGGCCTTTGATACTTGGCTTTAACCTTCGAGCAGGTTAAGCACTTTGAAACGTACACGGCGATATCATTTTTCATGCCCGGCCACCAGTACTTAGGACGAAGGTCCTGGTACATTTTGTCGGCACCGGGGTGAATGGAATATCGAGATTTATGAGCTTCGGTCATTAGCAGTTCACGAAGGTTATCACGACTAGGAATCCAAATGCGATCAAGATAGTAATAGATACGTTAGGTTTAACAACGAACTGAGTTTCGGCACCACATTTCATTTCTTCCTCCAAAGTATTCTCGTTAAAACAGGCGAATTGAGCGGAACGAATCATGATTTCGAGATCGTTCAAAGCTTGAGAGTCACGAACACTATACACATAGCTTCGTCGACTTAGAGCATCGGCGACGACGTTTGCTTTTGCCGGATGGTAGGTATCTCGCAATCATAATCGTTGAGAAGTTCAACTCATCTGCGTTGGCGCATATTCAGTTCCTTTTGATTGAAGATATGTTGTAAACTCTTATGGTCGGTGAAGACCGTACACTTGGTACCGTAAACGTAGTGTCGCCATATCTTTAATGCAAAAACAACTGCACCGAGTTCGAGATCGTGGGTTGTGTAGTTCTTCTCGTGGATCTTGAGTTGTCGAGACGCATACACGAAAACCTTGTCTCGTTGCATGAGAACACAACCAAGACCAAGGTTTAAGGCATCGCAATAAAAAACGAAATCGTTGTTTCCGTCGGGTAAAGCGAGTACGGGAGCGTTGCATAGCATACGCTTGAGAGTTTGAAAAGCTTCCTCTTGCTTGGAATCCCAAACGAAAGGTTTGTCTTTATGGGTTAAAACGGTAAGCGAAACGACGATTCTCGAAAAGTCGGCGATGAATCGACGGTAGTAACCCGCCAATCCAAGAATGAACGATTTCGGAAGCATTCTCGGTGTAATCCAACTCTTGACAGCTTAAATCTTTGCAGGGTCGACGTGAATTCCTTGACTATTAACGATGTGGACGAGAAATTGAACTTCTTCGAGCCAGAATTCACATTTAGAGAACTTAGCATAAAGGCGATTCCCTTGGAGAAGTTCGAGGACTAAATGGAGATGGCGTGCGTGTTTGTCTCTCGACTTCGAACAGATAAAGATGTCATCGATAAACACAATGACGAAACGATCTAGGAACGCTTTACACACACGGTTCATCAAATCATGAAAACCGTGGGTGCATTGGTAAGACCAAAGGGCATGACCACGAATTCGAAATGGCCATAACGAGTACGAAAGGCGGTTTTCGGAATATCTTCTTCCAACACGCGTAACTGATGATAACAGGAACGAAGATCGATCTTAGAAAAACAAGTAGCACCTTGAAGCTGATCGAATAAGTCGTCGATTCAAAGAAGAGGATAGCGGTTCTTTATCGAGTTTATTAAGTTCATGATAATCGATGCACATTCGGAACGTCCCATCTTTCTTTTTCACAAAAAGAACGGGTGCGCCCCAATGCGAAGTGCTTGGGCGTATGAAACCTATATCAATAAGCTCTTGAAGTTGGCTTGATAGTTCGCGCATTTCTGATGGTGCGAGACGATAAGGAGCTTTAGCAACGGGAGTAAGCACCGGAATCAAATCGATACGGAATTCAACATCGCGAGTAGGGGTAAACCGGGTAAATCGTCGGGGAAGACTTTAGGAAATTCGCGAACAACAGGAACGTCTTTAAAAGTCTTCTTTTCTTTCTCCGGGTTCACGATATGGGCTAGAAAAGCAACACATTGCTTTCGCAAACATTTTTGTGCTTGAGTACATGACAAAAGCATCAACTTCTTTGAGGGAGTTTCACCATAGACATGGAGTTGATCACCGTTTGAGAGAGGGAAGCGAATCATCTTATCGAAGCATACAACTTCAGCATGTTTTCACGAAGAAAATCCATACCTACTATGATATCAAAGCTACCTAACTGCATAGGTATGAGATTGATCGAGAAGACATGGTTGTTGAGAACGAGAGAACAACTACGTAGGACGGAGGTGACGGTAACGGTTTTTCCGGTGGCGACTTCCACATCGAAAGTCTTTGGGAGTTTAGCGCGTTTACATTTTAAAACCTTTTCGAATTCTAACGATACAAAACAATTATCGGCACCAGTATTAAATAAACATGAAGCATAAAACCATTAACGAGGAACGTACCATTGACAACATTGTTGTCATTCTGAGCCTGGCGATGGTTGAGGTTAAAGGCTCGTCCACGTGCAGCCTGTTGTTGCTGTGAGGCTGTCGTGGTGGCTGCTGCTGAGGCTGAGGCTAATGCTGTTGCGGCTCTTGTTTCACAGGCTTGTTTGGGCAGACATTACTAAAATGATTCAGATCACCGCACGTGTAACAGGGACGTGCCCTTGGAGCTTGCTACTGATTGACCTAAGGAGGAGCTGGTAAAGCTGGTGCTGCAGGGGCCTGAGGAGCTGACTGACGAGGGCATGATCAGCAACTGACAGTGAAGTGGCCGTAGATATTACAGTTGGTACAGAAGCGACAGTTGCCTCCAACTGCATCATGATAGGTGCATTCTGAGCACAAAGGATGTGGGCTAGTATACGCACGCTTTGCCGGCGGTGCATTTGGTGCTGCAGACTGGAGTGGCTGAGGGTTTTGAGGAGCGGTAAGGGAAAAGTTCTTACTCGGGTTTTCCCTTTTGCGAGCACGGCGACTGTTCTTCGATTCTCGAGGCTGTTCGATAGGAGCTGTTGTTTTGGCGATGGCCTGATTTGCGACCTTGCATGTTCTTAAAGTAACCAGACTGAACCCGTTTGTCGTTGATCTCTGCGGCTAGCTGGTAGGTCTCCTCGATAGTAGCAGGGCATGCTGCTTGAACAAAGTCAGCGACGCAGTCGGGGAGAGTGTTGAGGTATTTCTTGATCGCTTTCTCAGTCGTGTCCACTTGACCGGGACAGATAATGCTCAACAGCTTGAAGCGAGCTATTAGACCAGCATTGTCGGGACCGTCTTGCTTGATTCCCCAGAATTCGTTTTCCAACTTCTGGATCTCATGAGGTGGACAGAACTCTTTGATCATTAGTTCCTTAAGTTCTTCCATGCGAGTCCGTAGGCTTCGTCGTTTCCCCTCCTGTTACGCTCGCAGTCCACCAGTCGAGAGCCCTGGACTGGAAAACGCTGTAGCGTTAACAGTGCGAAGGGGTTTCGGGACACCCACTCTGGCGAAATATGACTTCGATAGCATCAAACCAGTGAAACATGGCACTTGGTCCTTCGGTGCCAGTAAAAGTAAGGGGTCCACAAGCTTTGAACTGCTTAAAGCTGAAAGATGTCTTGGGCTGGTCGGCTTTCGAGTCCAAGAAGTGTTGCTGCTGGCAGCTTGAATCTTGCTGACGATTTGAGGGATCACTTTGGCCATTTCCTTGGCCACAAGTGATGCGATGCGTTTGTCAGCTTAGCGGCGCTGATGGTTCCTTCTGGTGTGCGATCCCATTGAAGACATCTACATTGAAAGATTCGATTGGATGAATTCGATTATAATAGGTATGTTTAAACATATAGGCACAAAACCACATAAACACGTTGACAAGTAAACATGTAGGCACTAAGCACATAGCACATAAGCACGTAAGCACATAATTCACGTAAACATATACTTTGCATGTATTCACCTTCCCATAAGTAAAGGTAGCGCGTTCGAGATGCGACATAACAGCGTAAATAGCGAGTCAAGCTGCGTATAAGACACACGTGTCTTCATGAGCGTAGGCGAGTTGAGCGATTAGTTTGTTTAATGAGTTAATTAGCGTTTTAGATTTTCGAGAGCTGTGCGAGTTGTGCATATATCGATAGAGCGTAAAAGCGATAAATCAAGAAATCGAATAAAGCAAGAAATCGAATAAGCGTAAAATCCATAAATTTAAACTCATAAATAAAAAATAAACTCGATGATGTGTAAAATCGACGATTGTAGGCTTAAATCAATTGGGAGCATCCTGGGTTTTGAGACAGCGACTACCCAAAGTGATTCGAGAATTCTCCGAGTTCGGACACATGATTTGGCCTAATAGACAAATGCTCTCGCCAAACAACGGTTAACGGCATTTATCCTTCCAGTTACGTCATGTTCCGAGTCATCGAAATAATCGAGACTTTGGTGAGATTGAAAATCGACGAGCGAAATTAGTTGTTAAGATGCGGGTTTCACCCCTAACTTAACAACATTATTCCTAGTTGTGGTTATGTTCACCGATCAAATCGGGAGTTCCACTAGATAGAGATGGAGATTTTCGACGAGGTTTGGATATCACTCCTAACTCAACGAAGGTATCTCGTGCGAGAGAGAATGCGCGGAGTGAATGATCTTATCGAGAGTTCTTGGTTTTTACACCTATTCTCGACTTGATCACTCATTTTGTCTGATACGAGCATTCGTTCAGCGTGTGTTGTGTTGCTTTAGGAAAAGCAATGTTTAGAAGTTCGTGCCGAAAGAATTTGGTCAAGTTCGGGCGAACTTGGCATCAGCCTGATGTCAAGTTCGAGCGGACTTGCCTATTCCCAGCGAACTTGCTTAGTTGTTGAGAGGACAGGACAAGTTCGAGCGAACTTGGTCAAGTCCGGGCGAACTTGATCAATTTCGAGCGAACTTGTCACCCCAAGTTCGGGGGACTTGCTGTTCATATTCGTTTTCGGCGTTAATCGATGCGTAACGGTCTGATTTGGTATCCTAACTATAGTCTAAGGCAAAACATGGCAATTTCTACCTAATTTCCCTATAGTTATGGCTCTGATACCAATCTGTCACACCCCAACCGATGGCGGAAACATCAGGGCGTGGCACTAGGCGAATCAGATTGATCAAGAGATTCCATAATATTATTTAAAGACAATAATCAACATTTAACATCCCATACTATCAAACTCATATAATCTTCAAACAATCATTACATAATTTTAGAATAATCCCTTAAACATAAAAATCCGATCCGATCTTCCCTAGATTTATTACAAGATAAAAATCCGTTCCACTTCAAAGTGAACGAAACATACGTCATTAGTCCGAATATTGTGTGAAAATCGATGTTTTAAAAGGTTTTACTCAGATCTAAGAGTAGATCTGAGTGAAAAAGAGAAGTTTTGTATAAAAAGATGAACATTTTCGTAAAACAGAAGAGATTTGATGAAAACGAAGGCAAAGCCTTGGGCAAAATCGTTGTAAAACGTTGTAGAATGTTGTTGTAGTTAAAAACGGGTTGAATCTTACTTAGAAAACAAAGGGTTTAGGTTTTGGGGAGCTCCAGGCGAACTTGCAGCAAGTTCAAATGAGAGAATGAAGCTGAGTATTTATAGGTGAGGTGAGAATGGAGAGAGCAGACATCAAGTTCGGGCAAACTTGTGTGTTTTGCTGAGATTTAAGAACAAGTCCGGGCGGACTTGTGTTTGATGGAGGATTGTTGTGGCCTAGACAAGTTCGGGCGAACTTGTGATATACAAGTTCGGCCGAACTTGACCTATGGGCCAAGTTTTGTTTGATTATTTCGCGTTAGGAGTTCGTTCGGCGATTCGGTTCGTATTAGTTAGTTGTATTAAGCATTATAATTGATATAATAGTGTGATTTAGCGATTGTGCGTGTGAGGGCGTAGCGATAGCGATTGTAACCATAATATAAACAAACATAACACACACATACATAATTCCACATAATTAACTGCGATTTGCGATGCGATGAGATAAGCGATGCGATGGCACAAGTGTTTAAACAATAACACACTTGGCTCATAGAGTATCGTAATTAGTTGTGATTGCGATTAGATTAGCGATGCGTTTAGTAAGCTATTAGATGCGATATAGATGTAAATCAACATAATTAAATTAACATAACTTTCTTATAAATCGAATCTCGGGATTACAAGAGATAGATACAACGATAATAAAAGAAAAGATAACAACGAAAAATCGGAGTTGTTACACAAAAACTAATATAATTCAATACTAATACTATTATATTAACAGGTGAAAAAAATAATGTTGTTATAGATAGTTAAAGTAAACGATTCCAAAGAATATCACGTAAAAATACAAATATTATCCTTCAAAAATATTGTTTAAATCAAAATTGATTTTTTATTTTTTTTAAATCGGGTTAATTTTATAGGATGAGAACATTGTTTACTTTAAAATTCTTCTACAAAATCCGTTGTTACTTAAAGTTCAAATATATATTTAATTTATAATTTACAATGATATTAATATTTTTGAATTAAACTTACTTTAAAGTTCAAATATATATTTAATTTATAATTTATAATTTATAATGATATTAATATTTTTGAATTAAACGTTACAAAAACATATAATTATGAATTTTTTATATTAGATTTATAATGATATCGATATTTTTGAATTAAGTTACCAAAAAAATGGCACTTACCTCAACTATAATCTTTTTTAAGTTTTTAATTACGAAAACTAATTTAAATTCAAACCAAGATTATCTATGTTCTTTTAATTTTGTTGTTATTTATAAAAAAAATCAAGCAAACGATTTTCATGATTCAACCCGTGTAATACACACTACTATAACCTAGTTTATAATATTTGATTGGAAAAGTAAGTTCAAAAGATCTGTCTTATTAAGGAACTAAACTAAAGCAAGAAACACATGGACACTAAAACACAAGATAGGTTAAATCAATTTGCATAGATATGATAAGAAACAAGAAATCACTTATGGTTTAGGTTTGTTTGCCAATTGCTAACTCAATGAATGACATGGATATTCAAGTAGTTACATATACATGACATATATTAGTCAATTCACCAATCATGCCAACCATGTTATCTTTATCTATACACTAATATAGGGTGGAATCGACACAATCATGAAGCCACACGATAATGTGTCTTACATTAACTTAACCAAACAATAACACAATAATAAATATGAATCCAAATGGTCATAACTCAATACAAATCTAAGTGTCCAAATACAAACTTAAATCATCAAAGCTAAACAATCAAATTGTTATCCTGTACATGATCTGGGGTCGTCTATTCAAAAACGGTACATTGAGTAGACGAAAACCAAGTGCTTAGGATTGTCTTCAACCATATGAGATGGATGGACGAATGAATACGAAGAACGAAAGATTCAACAAGCCAATTTTTTTATAGAAAAAAAAAAGACATCTCTTTAATTTGATTTAAGTGCTTTGATATCAGCATTAGCTTTAATCACATTTGATCATTTCAACGAAAATGACTAGTTTCAACCCGGACTCATTTTGACCCATTTCATTGAGATCCCTGTTGTTTAACACCATCACCCAGTATGCAAGAACTTAATTTGGAAGTTTCTGTTTCAATCTTAGTATGCAGACACACATTTAGGCTTGTATATCAATCAAATGTAACTGGTCTAATGGGCACATCCTTTCTGAATACTCATGAATTTGAACCCCTTTATCTTAAAATTAGAGACTTGTATCAAGATTGGAAATGGAAATTGAGAAAAAAGTTTCATTATAATTCAATATTTAATTTTAAACCAGATTTTAGTTGTCATGCTGGCCTCAAGATTCAATCTTCACATGCCTCTGATATATGAAACGAAAAGAAAATTACTCTTATTAGCATATGTGTGGTCTATAAACCACCATTACACCAACCCGGACCATTGTTAATCGTAAACAATTTCAATTTACACCCTATAAATTTTAAACCATGGCCCTTCCATTATTTGAAAAAAGCTCAATCACAAGTCCTTTTGAAACTGTACCAACATCCAAAATGTTAATAAAGCTACTCACAGTATGTATTTAATCATCAAGCCTCTTTGATTTTATTGACTTCATCAATATTCTTAATTTATATGTTTTCTTTAACGTTATTAAGTATTGATGTGTCCACAATAGTATAATAGTTAAACAAACCAGCAACGAAAACTAATAAGTAGATTTAACAAGCAAATCTAATAATAGATCACTAAATAAGTTTCTAATACAAAACTTATTAGACTCACCAGAAAGTTCATATTAAAAAGCAGTATTTCATTATCAAAAAGATGCAAGAAGCTGGTCATTTCATTTCAAACAACTGCCTTTGCATCTAACTTCTATCGCTTAACAACCCAAACTTCTTTGGTAACAAATCTTCACATATACACACACCAGATCTATTGCAACGAAACAAGTTGCTATACATTTTCATTTAGACATTTCATCAAACATGTGGAATGCGTACTAAATCAAGGAACCAAATTGAACATATACTAATCAACTAAGCTCCATGGTCCGGTATACATTTTGCAACCAAAAGCAAATAAAACTAAAGGGTCTAAGGGTGAGCAATATAAATTAAGTCAAAAACTCATCAAATACCAAACTCATAATATAGAACAAAAGAGGAGTATAAAATTAGCACCTGAGAAAGACGGATTCCAGTCATACGTGTTTGAAATGAAGCAGTCGTGTGGCGCAGATTCACAATTAACACCTGGATGCAGAACAGAAGGGATACACCTGGATGAAAAATCTCGAGTATAAAGGGGTTGGGGAGTGGAAGTGAAGGGGCAACTTCAATTCGCGTCTTCCTAATCAGTTCCAATAGATATTCAATCATCGATTCCAATTGGTTTCAAACTTTCAATAGATATTCAATTCGCACAACACTTGATTTCTCCAGCCGTTAAAGAACATTAATTCCGAATCATGGATCATTAATTAGCCAAGTGGATTAGTCACATCCGATGACTTTCCGGCGCCTTAAATCTGGTGAGTCTCAGGCGTCTTAAGTGTATACGAAAATTACCTTTTTACCCACATGAAATCTTTTATAAAGTAGTATAGATAGTATAGATATAGATATAGATAATGGAAGTTCTTCAGTTTTTTTTATTTTTATGTTCTGGGGATGTCTTTTGACCTTAGGTTTTATGCATTTCTTTTACTGATAAAACCAGATAATATAAGGGTGAGGATGGAGCAGGACAGATAATCAACATCCTTATTACACAATAATTGAAGTTATCGTACTTTGTAAATCACACAAGTCATAAAGTTATGAACACAAGGATTCACGTTAATTGTAAACATTGATGGCTACAGAATACTTGCAGTGATAACAAATTCAAATACAGAAGTTCATCAGATTAAGTCACCTTTGTTCTTTATTTCTCCAAATAGTGTCTTTGTAAAGACATGAACTTGTCGTCTTCGGCTGACTCGCCCCCTTCCTGTCTACTCTACCTCACATAGTGTGACACGTCAGCACACATGGATATATCGGATATCTTTGGTATCAGATGTCTGAGTACAGCAGAACAGAAGCTAGCAATCTCAAGCAGCCGGCCTGTCAATGGATGATGGATATGGATTGGATCATGATCCCATCCATTTGGATCATGATCCGATCCATGATCCAACATAATGGATAATCCGATCCATATCCAAATAATTTTAAATGGATGGATCACTATCCGGATCAATCCATATTAAAAACGATAATAAAAAAACGCTAAAAAAATCACAAAAAAAAATCAAAAATTAAAAAAATCTATAAATCTAAAAAAATAAAAAGAAATTCTAACATTCAAAAAATTCTAAAAATTTAAAAAATCTAAAAAAACTATAACCTTTGATCGTCTAAATAGAAAAGGCAATGGTTAACCGATCGCGCTCCGGAACCGTATAGAAGTCGAAATATCGGGTAGCATGAGCCAGCCATCACTCGGTGCTTTCGCCATTAAAATAAGCCAAATACACCGGAGCGGGTTTGTGTCGTCCCAGAATACCGGAGCCCTCACCAACATGAACACTACTAGAAATTGTATTGAGAATTAAAGATAAATGGCAGAAAGCGGCTGTTAAAGAAATGACAGAAAGTGCTTACCTCTGCACTGTCTAATATGTTGAAAACACAAAGAATTGCTTAACAATATTCAATTCATTCAATCATGATATACAATTTTAGTAAATATTAAATAATAATAAAAAAGTGGAAATTAGTACAGGAATTTTAGTAAATAATAATGAAAGCAAGAGTCATTATTGTTCGGTTCAGCTAGTATTGACAAAAAAAATTATGCCAAACTGCTATATATGGTTTTGGGGAATGACCAACTAAAGCAGCCGGGGCCAGCCGGGTTGGCTGTTTACAGTTTGGTTTTGGCAGTTTAAAGCGATGCTCAAAATCCCGTGCGTATTACATATTTTAAAATGAAAAATATATAAATAACTGAAGGTAAATGGCCTGTTTGGTTTACATAGCGGGTTCCTGTATCTCAAATCGGCCAGACTTGATTTGGTTTTAACTTGATTGTTTTGAACAGATGGATCTGTTTTAACAGTTTATAGTGGAGTTGATTACATATTCTAGGTAGAGGGTTGAACTGAACCACATGTTCTTTCATCATATTTGCTGGTGTGTTTGTATGCTATATAAAACTCATTATTAGTTGTGATGTAAAAGATATTAGGAGGTAATATCTTTCATTGCTGATTTCTGTTTTTTTAAACAATTATCAAGTAAAAGAATATTTATTGAGAATATGAGAGTTGACAGTAGACGATAAACAAACAGGGTGTGCAATTTAACAGCTTAAAAGACACAGTCTAGTACTGCTCATCACACGTACTCTGTCCAAAGCACGACTAATGGATGCCATGCATGATGCATCTATCTTTCTCATGTAAATGAGACCAAATTTAACACAAGACCTCATGATCAAGGTTTAGATATCCTTGGTTCTTTCCCAAAAATGTTACAGTTATATATAGACATAGCATTATCTGACCATAAATCAACTTAATAATAGCAATAATTAACATAAACTTTATTCTATAGGTGAACTATCAACTATACACAGAAGTCAAGTGATATCACCTACAACACAATTCAACCTTCCATCATCTTTAGACAACTACAAAAGATAGCCACTACATAAAGACGAAATAATTACCTAAAACAACATGAATGCAAATGAACTTATATCATTGGTACTCACTAGCAGTACACTGAATATCACAGAAATTAAGTGCTAAAGTTCTAATACGTTTATATCAACATATACCGCAATCCAAACTAATTTTTTATAAACCTAACTAGTTGCTCAAGGTTTAATCTTCAAGTAAATACATGAAAACAGGTACTAAGATACCTTCAAACGCAGCGAGATTTAAGCTGTGGGACACTCATCGCCTGTTGGTGGATTTGAACTCGGTTAACCAAAAGTACGCCACCGTTGAACAAAGAAGGAAAGGTTGCCCATTTCTAACAGATACATCTGAAAGTTAATCAAATTCTCTCCGGTCTACTCTGTAACTAGTTTACCCTTTCCAGATTCATTTCTTTGAAGCCGAAACTCATGGCATTTACGCGCCTTCTCTTGCAAATCCGAGATGATTTTCTCTGACTTGTCATATATCTCTTTCGGTAGTTGCACTTCTAAGTAATCAAAAAAATCTCTTAACGTCATCTTCTCCAAATCTTTCCACCGATCATTATCACCACCATCTTTCACACACTCCGACTCCTCTACCACTTCCTTTCCCTTTAACGAACTTCCATCAGCCACGACCCCCTTTCCGTCACAACATTCTTGATTCTCCGCCACATTTTCTTGAGCAGGTTCATCGTTCCCGCCCAAATCTCCCCTAAACCACTGTCTTTTACGCCATTAACTTGTAAAGATTCGTCGACATTCTTCTCCAAACCACTGTCTTTTACCTCATCAACTTGTAAAGATCCGTTGACATTGTTCAATTTCTTCTCCAAACCACCGGTTTCTGCATTTTCCAACAACAACCCTTTTCTCCTTGCTCGGGTCATTCTACCGACTACTGGACCAACAACAACATCTGCGGCCTTTCTTTTATCCAAATCAGCATCCACCGAAACTTCCTCACCGTCCTCTTCCTCCTCCCTCGTGTCTTCTTCGGTTCTACCTGAACCGAAACATCCACATTCTCCTGTACACTCAATGCAGGAACAACAAAACTCACAGCTTCCTTTTTAACACTTCTCAATATCCTCCTATCACTCGAATCCATATCTTTCTTAACACCACTACGCAAACACCGCTTCTTAACCGCTTCTTTCCCCTCTTTTTCCCCATCAAACCCTAACCCTAATTTTCCACTTTCGCCAACATCATCCAATTGAGATTGAGGTTTACATTTTCCTTGCCTCCTAGTGTTCCGTCTCGGTGGAACCACCGATTCGGCTTGAATATTCACAACAATTGAGGTCAACTCACCAATCTTAATCCGGTCGCAATCGTTGAGAACAGAAGGAACAAACGGCTTAAGCATTTGGCCGTTCAAAACTGTGCCGTTGGACGAATCGAGATCCTGAAGCGTCCATTTGCTCAACTGATTGTCGAATTGGATGCGTATGTGTTTGGATGAAATTCCGGAATCCTTGATTGCGAATGTGTTGCCGGTAACTACACGGCCGATTTTGATTATTGAGGTTGAAGAGTATTCTAGGGTTTCGCCTGCTCTAGGGCCTTTTTCTATTATCAGCTTCAAGCTTGTTGTTGGTGGTCTCTCCATTGATACGCTGCTGTGTGTCTGTGTAGGTGTGTGTGTGTGTGTGTGTTTTGTGGGGTTTTGGGTTTCAAATGAAATTCAAATTTCGTTTGAGCGGTAGTTCGGACCCAAGTTTTGAAAACGGGTTTAGATGAAGCCCGGACTCAAGTGTCGAGAGAAGTCGAGAACTAAAAGGTATCGAAAACAAAATGACCCATCGTCCAAAAGTAAAAATCTAAAGTGTTTACTCTGTGTTTTGTATGGGTAAAGTTGTAATTTCACTTAATAAAATACATGAACTCAGAATGTGTGATATAAATACATGGACTCATAATGTAAGATATAAAAAGGACAGAAAAAAAAAACACAAATTGTAGTTTACACAAGGGAGATACAAATTGGGGTGAGCATAAAACCGAATTAACTGATCGATAATCTAAATAACTGACGAGTCGATTTTTTTTATATTTTGATAACCGAATGTTGCGGTTCGGTTATGGTTGTTCCTATGTTCATAACTGCAAATAAGTAGTTGTTGACTTGTTGGTTGTATGGTTGTTTACTTGTAAATTAAAAAATAAGGTATGAAATCAACAATTTAATTCATATAGAAACGTGTCATAGTTGTGTTTATTGGTAACAGTAGTGTTTATTGGTAACCATAGGTATAAGCTTAACTTATTTGACCTTTTTTATAATTATATTGTATGTTGATTTGTTTGATTATGTGTAAATGTAGATGGAAACTTCACGTAGTGAAACTCTAAATATGAAAAAAAAAGGATTAACCGACCTACAATCGAACAGAAACCGAATTAACTGTGAATAATCGATTAACCGCAACCGTACTAACCGAAACCGAACGGTTATGATTTTTTATACCCAAAGTGTGCGGTTATGGTTTGGGTTTAAGGCAATAACCGAATTGAACCTCACCACGCTCACCCCTAACGACAAACAAGAACACAGGAACACAAATTGCAGTTTACTCTTTTGATATGAACTAATAAAAATTCTCCCTTGCTACATGACGAGAATATTGGGTTGTGTCGATTCGTTTAGACATCACTATAGTACTCACACTCGCTATAGTAACTAAAAGAAAAAAAAAATTATAATATGCTTAAAAGGATGTCGAAAACAACGTATTTTAAAAGTTATAAGTGGATAAAATATGATTGAAAGTAATTATAAAAATGAGTAGGATTATTGTAAAAAAGTTGTTTATTATGAGAAGGGTAAGAAAGAATATACACCCTTAGATCACTAATCCAATGGTTCACATTTTGATGGCAATATTGTAAATAATTTAGTGTTTTTTTATGACTGGATTGACTTCACAGGGGTAATATAGGCCGTTCACCATTATTCAAAATCATAACCGTATCTCATCAAAATCCAAAACCTTCAGAATAGCAAATATTTCGCTCGTAAAATCAGGGTGTTCTTCATTGGAGATTTGGTCTTCAATCGAGCAAAATCAACCCAGGATCACAGTGGTATATACTCCTAATAATACCCTTAAAGCTTCATTGTGGTGTTTACCTTCCTATATAGTTCATAGTTGGTTGAGTAGTCATCTGCGGCGAAGGATGAAGAAGATCAATGATGAACAAGCGGCAAGATGCAAAGACACCACCGATGGCCGGAGAAAATCGCCGGCAAACAAGAGAAAAAAAACCCTAATATTGAATCGAAAAGGGGCGTCTTTTTTTTTAATGATTTTGAGTGTATGATATGTGTTTTGTATTAGTTAATGGTGTTTTTCCTGTACTTTGTAAATGATGATGATGATGTTTTTTTAATGAAATTTTCACCCTTTGATGTTGTCGATGATGGTGTTTTTTTAGTGGAATCCGATTTAGTTAGGGGTTGTTTGTAGAAATATATGTTTTATTAGTGTAAATAATGCTTAATTTGAGGGCCAATTTTTTGTATTATGGTATATGGTGTTTTTTTTTTTATAATCTACTGGTCTTGTACACAAGGTGATGAATATGAATGGTGTTTTAAATGGTATTATTGTATACTGATCATATGAGTTGTGTTTGTTCACCAATCCTTATAGTTTTTTTTATTATGGGATATGGTGTTTTTTTTATAATCTACTGGACTTGTAGACAGGGTGATGAAGATGAATGGTGTTTTAAATGGTATTATTGTATGCTGATCATATGGGCTGTGTTTGTTCACCAATCCTTATATTGTGTTGTGAGGGTTGGAAACATATAGTTTTCCGATGTTTGTTAGGGTGTTTTTAGTGGAATCTTATGCAATGAATGGTGTTTTGTATGGTATTATTGTATGCTGATCATATGGGCTGTTTTTGTTCAGCAACCCTTATATGGTGTTGTGAATGTTTGAAAGCATATAGTTTTTCTATAATGCTTGAGTCAGAAAATTGTAAATGGAAAATGGCAGCTTGATTTGAATATAGTTTTCGGATGTTTTCTATAGTTAGGTCAAGCCAACGGCTTAAAGGAAAAATGTACAAATCGAAGTATGAAAACACCTTCGAGACAACGCTCATGCTTAGTGATTCAGAATCTGAAAATTGTGAGAACGAAGGTATTTGGAGTGTAGTAAACAGGAGGCTTAGACATAAATTTACACATAAGTGAGACTATATTTGTGATATGTTGTTTTAAATGATAAAGATTGCTCCGAATTCTACAGGTGTGTCTTCTGGTAAGGATGATGGTGATAAAGCGGGAAATAAGGAAGTTGGTAAGCGTTTATGTTGTTTGTTTTTTTGTTTATGCTTGTATACCTCACAGGTTAAATTATTTAACTTACACATTATTCAACAGTTATGGTTGCTGTGACAAATACTCGCAGTAAAGCAACTTCGTCCGTAAACAGTTAGTGTTTGGTTTATGTTATGGTTGAATATTGTTAGACCTACAAAATAACTGTGACATACTCATATATTGAATAATCAACAGATGTTAATCCCACAGATGTGTCTGTTCGGTTGAATGAGGGTTTGGATAAGAGTTTAAACATCAATGAGGAAGTGCGGACAGATAATCCACCTGCAAAACACCGTGTAGTAATCCCACCGGGAAGCGGTTTAAATCAACGGCAAAACGGTTGGTGTCCCAACCAAGTGGTGATAACAATCCCAAACTAAGTTAATAGGAAAAAAGGTTGTCCTAATTTTCGGGTTAAACAATTTTGGGTATAAACAATGGTTGTATTGTGTTCCATAGATGTGGCGGTTGGGAGAAGTTCGGCTAACAAAGCGACTACGAACACAGACGGTAGTCGTTGATGTTAACAAATTTTAGGTATATACCTGGTTATGGTGAACTAGTTTACTAAGTATATGGTTGTTTAATGCAGATTTGATGTTAAAATCAACCAAACCTGCTAAGACATGCTATGTCCAAACACTACCTCGCATGCCGACCTGGACGATGATTTTTTTGACACCCCACCCGGTAAGCGACATAAATCAGGTGGAAGAAGGTTGTCAATACGTACAACGTAGAAAAAAGTGTCGCCGCCCTATAAGCCATTCACCGGGGCTCGAATTAGACCGAAGGTGTCTATAAATAATTTGATAAAACTATCCGATGGGCTGAGTGAGAAACAGCGAGAGAAGATGTATGAAATTGGGTTTGGCTCCATTTTCAGTTTTAAGGTAACATGTGTCCCAACCACATTGGCACACTGGTTGGTATCGAACTATGACCCTGACACATGTGTGTTGAATCTCGGTGACGGCCGGATTGTAAAATTACATCTGAACTAGTGTACCGTGTGTTCGGGCTGCCTCTAGGGAAAAATAGGGTGAACAAAAAAAGGCAAACAAGAAGAAAATGCGGTTGTAAAAGAGTTCAGGAATCAGTTTAATTGCATCTAATGCTTTACATACTGGGTATAGATGATTACGGGCGGTTGTTCGTCCTGAACTTCCTGGTTATGTACACTAATTTGGTACTTTTATTTGCTGTTTTAGTTTCCAAAAAGACAAGTAATTTGATGTAGTGAACTGATTGGACAATGTTTATTACCACATTCCTGTTTATGTTTTTTTTTTGTGATTAGGATGCTTGATTTCCTGGTTACGAAGTGTATGCTACAAAAAACCGCATCACAATAGCGATTGATGAGTTAAATGAACCATGAATTAAAATAGTATAAAACAAAAAAAAACAAAAAAACTAAGACACCATGGAACTAGTTAAACACTAAACACCATAACACGTAGAAAAAGTTTAAAAAATAAAACCAAACACCATAACGATTATAAGTACGATTATTACACTCCCGTCACAAATGACACCTAATATGATCTAGTGAACTGATTGGACATTGTTTATTACCACGTTCCTGTTTATGTTTTTTGTGTGTGATTAGGATGCTTGATTTCCTGTTTACTAAGTGTAGACTACGAAAAAACGCATCACAAAAACGATTTGGAGACTGACTGTATACCGTGACGCAACACCTTAATTGTATAGATGATTAAATGAGTTAAATGAACCACGAGTTAAAATAGTATGAAAAAATAAACAAAAATAGATTGCTACAACGCATATTGTGATGATGTAGTCTGTATTGTTACATATTGTATTACACCTAGATAGAGATGGGCATAATAACCGGTTCCAAACCCGACCCGGTGGAACCTACCTGGGACCGGTTCCGATTCCTACCCGACATATAGTAGAACCGGTTCCGGTTCCTACCCGACATATAGTAGAACCGGTTCCGGGTTCAAAATACCCGATGGTTCCTACCCGGTTCCACATTTTTGGAAAAAAATAAGTTCCGGAACCGGTTCCAACCCGTACCCGGGTTGTACCCGTAACCGATTCTTATCATACCCGGTTCCTACGGTAACCTTCCAGACCCGGCGTCAATATATTTTTAATGTGAGTTTTTTTTATAAGTCTTTGCTAGAAACAAGTACCCGGTTACACAAACAACCCAAACAAGAAACGTTAAACAAAACATATAAAACACTAAACATACTAATCATAAAACACAAATGGGTTTACAATACATAAAACAAACTAAACTTTCGATGACCCGGTCCCGGATGCTTTACCCTTTTCATTGTTTTTCGCCTTTGTCACCGGACAATGGCGGTCGGTGTGTTTCTTGAGCGTCGAGTTGGCCGACGCCTTCATGAACTTCCCGCACCCCTTGCATCTAGCCATTTCATGGCTATCCGACATCAAGCACAAGTCAAAGTGCTTCCAAATAGCGGGGTTTCTTTTGGTTTCCAAAACAACCACGACCTCATCGTTGCAAGCCATCGTTATCTCTTGTTAAAGTGTTAAGTTTATATAGAAAAACCGATTCTGTAAAGTGTAAAGTGTAAAGGGGTTTATATAGAAAAACCAATTCTGTAATCAGGAACCGGTTCCAACGGTAACATTTACCAGGAACCGGTTCCAACGGTAACATTTTATCAGGAACTGGTTCTGAACAGTGAATGGCAGGTTTGACTGTCAGGAACCGGTTCTGAACAGTAAAAGTCAGGTTTTGACTGTCAGGAACCGGTTCCCAACACTATCAGAAACCGGTTCCGCACCATACCCGGTTCCACACCATACCCGGTTCCATAATACCCGTACCCGGTTCTACACGGTTCCATATTCTTGGGTGTGAACCCGGGTAGGAACTGGACCCGGTTCCACACCATACCCGGTTCCAATGACATCCAAGCAGAACCGAGTCCGGGTTGGAACCGGTTCCGGGTAATAATAAAACCCGATTATGCACATCTCTACACCTAGATGTACCATCCTAAGACACCATGGAACAAACAAGTTAAACACCAAACACCATGACATATGGAAAAAATTTAAAAAATAAAATAAACACCATAACGATTATAAGTACGATTGTTACACCCCATCACAATGTACCAAACGATAAAAAAACAGTGTACCAAACAATAAAAAAGCCATTTAGAAAATATAAGTTTAAACATTTATCTATATCATCCTAATCCTCCTCTCCTTCATCCTTGTCTTCTTGATCCTTGTCCTCCACCTCCATGGCTTCTTCGACTTCTTCCCAAACGGCATCCTCATCGTCACCTTCATCGACCTCTTCACCGCCTTCTTCAGAACTAGCATCTTCCAACAAAAAAATAAATAAATAAATTCAATAAACTTCAAAAAGACACTCTGAAACACCATGTACATAGGTCAACACAAAAAACGTCATGTATAACACCGTGTACATATAAAACATCATGTACATATAAAAACACCATGTACACATAAAACACAATTAACACATAAAAAACATTAACACATAAAACACCATGTAACACCATGTACATATAAAACACCATGTACACATAATACACAATTAACACATAAAACCCATTAACACATAAAACACCATGTAACACCATGTACATATGTCAACGCAGGAAAACACCATGTGAAAAAACTATGTAATTACCATGAAGCGGGTAAACACCATACAATGTAAAAAACAATGTATAAAAACACAATGTACTTATAAAACACCCCCATGAAATAATCATGTACAAATAAAAACAATCACTTATAAAACACCACCACAATGATCGACAACATGAACAAACAAGACACTTTTAATGCGGGAACACCATGTACCGATAAAAACAACACCATGAGATAATCATGCGTACAATAAAAGCTGATGTGCAGGGCAAAACGATAACCATGCTAAAAAACACCATAATATGCAAACAAAAAATAGAACATAATGCCACTCTAACGAATAATTGAAAAAAAAATTATGAACACCACTAATGATTAACAACGGTGTATATTTTGTCGATCAGTGAAAACATATAAAAAACACCGCATAAACAAAAAAGACACCATATCATGCGTACCTGGATCGTCGTTGTTATTCATCGGGGATTTATTAACGAAACCCCAAGGAACCAATAAACTGATCTTCAGAACCACGGAAATAAATAATGTTGTTATTGTTGATATGGAGGATGGTTTGACGAATCTCCTACAAAAAATCAGAGTAAATCAAAATTCAAATTCCTAAAATAACTGACTACAAAATCGATTTCCTAAAAAAACTGAATAAAATCAGTTACAAAAAAAATCTTTAATTCTGAATACAATTGCAATTACCATAATACCCTTAAATAAATAAAATATGAAGAGACACGTGTCATCACGAAATTCTTTCTTACATTTCTTACACTTTTGGTCATTTTTACATGATCCTCTACCTATAATAATAAAGTATTATAGTAATAAGAAAAATTAAAATATAATAAACTAACTTTTCTAGTTTATAGTATATAATAATCATATTTATAAAAGCGAGTAAGTACAACAATAATATCCATATAACTAAAAAACAAAACAAAAATGTGATCATGTCACAAAATCGCAAAGTTAGCAATGAGTCAATAGTTAATGTGGAACTTCATTTGCAATTATGAGGCCGGAGGGTGTGGGAGCACCATCAGGCCCCATTATCATCTATAGCATCTCTAGGGCGTCATCTTCACATACCCTCCGAATTAAATGGGGGCGCTATAGATGAGGCTCCATCGTGGTAACGAGCATAAATTGCGTGGATTGATGAATTCAAACATATATATTACTGTTGAACGGTAACAAATTTAAAAAAATAATAATAATTTCTTAATTTATAAATTTAACCTATAAATACCCTACATTCTCTATACTATTTTTATAATTTCTCTATTCTCTACACTTTTTTATACTTTCTCTACAATGTTTCCCAACAACCAAAACCCGTGGGATCCCAACAATCCGTTTTGGCAAAATCTGCAAAACAACGAGCAAGAGGACCGTTATCGACGAGACCCGCGTACGGGTGAGCTTGGATATTATCTGATGCCACCAAACACCCCAACTTCTCCTCATCCCTCCACTACACCAATGCCCAATTTTTTTGGGTATTATCCTCAACCCCCATTTTTCCCCAAAACATACCTACAAACATACCTCAGGACATACCCTAAACCCAAAACATACGCCAAACCCAAAACACAACCCAAACCGAATTCGTACCGGAAGCCCAAGCCGAACCCACTTCCTCAAAAAAGCGAAGTCATCGAAAGAAGGATGAGTCCGAAAACGTGCTACTAAGAAGGTCGAATTTTGGACGCCTACCGAATAATTCGAGTTGGCAAAAGCATGGCTTGACGTATCGGAAGACGAGATTGTTGGTAAATTTTAGCTCCATATATTTTTTTACATACTTTTATAATCATGTAACTTTGTAAATATGCTTTTTATAGGAATCGACCAAGACATAAAGATATTTTGGACTCGTGTACGTGACAAGTTTTTCACCGCAATAGGTCGTGGCGAATATCGAACGCGCGACTGTTTTTCGGGAAAGTGGGGCAGTATGAGGACCAAGGTTAGCAATTTCAACAATATACTAATCTCGTCAACAATAATCGTAGAAAAAGTGGTTCGAGCGACGTAGACGTCATGACCCAAGCCCACAACGAATATAGATTGTACCATGGCATCACTTTACCATGATACCAGCATGGGAGCTTCTTCGCAAGTCTCCCAAGTGGCATCTTGTACCACCGTTCGACCTAACCCGCCCAGGTCTAAACGGTCCAAATCGACATCCACCACCGACCATCGGGGTCCGATGCTCGTACAAAAATTAATCTAAACGACGATGTTGACGAATTTGAAGAACCTGAAGAGCTGCCTCGACCAAAGGGTAGGGACAAAAGTAAGGCATTGGCACGAGGAAAGTCTTCTACAACACCATCGTACGGCCCGTCAAAGTTGAGCGACTTCGAGGCAAGTCTCAACAAAATAATCTCGATTAAGGAAAAAGACCAACAAATGAAAATGGAGAAACAAATCCAGAAAGACATGGATTTTCTCGCGAGAGATTTGTCACAACTAGCGGAGGAGGATCGAGTCATTTTGGAGGCTCGTAAGGCACAAATTCGGGTGAAATATATGTAACATCCGTCAAAAAAACCGGGTTAACCAAACCCGCTTCGTTTATTAACCGAACATCCAGTTAAAAATTTCGTTGCGTATTTAATGCTCAAATTAATTTTATACAATACATAATTAATAAATATATTAGAATTTAAAATCTATAATTGAAAATTTAATGAAATAAAAATAATATGCTGATGCCGGGTTTCGAACCCGGGTCAGCCGGATGAAGCTTAACAACTTAACTCACACACATCCAACCACTCCGCCACTTGTGTTTTTTGATAATATATCGAAACAATTAATTCAAATAACAAAACTGGATATCAAAATCAGTCAACGACACGCCCATTTCGCAGTCGCCGGAAATCCCGACGACTTCGCCAATTATTGTCGGTTTCTTTTGACTTAGCGTGCGTATTAACACCTACATCGGTTATAACCGATGTCCAGTCCCGCGACATCAGTCATAACCGCCGGAGAAAGGTGGACCTACGAATCAAGACAGAAATCGGACCCAATTCATCGATATTCTTTCCTATAAATACACACCCTAGCCTCTGGTAATCTTTTCGCTCAAAAGCGCACCAATTCTCGAAGCAATTTCACTCGCCGGAACTTTTCTGCCATCACCGGACTCTCGCCGGAAAACCGAGACTCACATCAACACGGTAAATACCTCGACTCTTTCTGTTTCAATCCATTGTTAGACCAGTACTAACACCAATCCATCACCCAGAATCAATCCCAGACGACGTTGCCGGATATTCTGTACTCGCCGGAAAATCGCTGGAATTTCCGAACTCACGCTGTTAATCGGTATGATCAACTAAACCTCCTGTTAATCATCGTTTAGTAACTCGATTTCACATCTAAGCAATCAAAACTGTTAATTGATCCGAACAGACGGAGTTCACAAAACAGAGCCGACGAATCCTTGCCGGAGTTCTGAGAAAGACACCTGTTCGGTATATTCATTTCCAAAACTCTCTCTATTTCATCGCATTACAATCGCTTATAAAGTTCGTTAATTGAATTTAACAAGAAACAGTTGATTAACCATTGTCTGTGTTTTGAACGAAGAAGATGAGTTCAAACTAGTGTATAAGATTAATTAAAATCAGGATCATAAACAGGTTAGACACACAGTCCAGCGGTGGACTGTGTGCAAACAATAAACATACGTCTCGAGTTCGATCCCTATCACGACCCTATCCTCGGAAATAAAAATGTTTTTTTTTAAACCGAACCGGGTTAACTCACAGTAAGATGTTAAGTATAATAAAAACCAGAATATTAACCAGGTTAGACACACAGTCCAGCGGTGGACTGTGTGCAAAACTAAACCACAGGTCCCGGGTTCGAGACCTGTTGAGAGCTCCGGTTCGATACAATTAAATCCTTTTTAAATAAATGATTTCCGGATTAAATTAAATAGTGTATAAGTATAATTAAAAACAGAAATATTTCGGGTTAGACACGTAGCTCAGTTGGTAGAGCTGCGTGCACGCGTACGAGAGGTCACAAGTTCGAACCTCACTCAGTGCAACAATATAACCGACCGAACCGGTCAACGGTCAACAGTCATGGTCAACGGTCAACGGTCAAAGTCAAAAAGTCAACATTTTTTTTTATTTTTATTTATTTATTTAATTTAAAAATCAATTAAAAATACTTAAAAATAATGTTTTTAAAATCAATTAAAAATACTTAAAAATAATGTTTTTAAAGTTAGAAAATAGCCTTAAACTCACAAAAATAAACCTAAAAATTCAATTAAAATTGTTAATAAAATCCACTTACTTACCGTACCTTTTCATTATTAACTAGGTTAGTTATTCCTCGTCGATCGACTCTCTAAACTCGTGCGCATCCAACATCATCAAGAAACGCACCCACTGTGAGTGAATTCTTACAAACTCCCCTTTTTAATTCATGTTTTGGGGTGTATCATGTGTCGCTTAAACTAATTCGTTTATTCAATCTCGTGCTATACCATATTATGATCTAAACTTAGAATGTAAATATTGTTTGTTGTTATGTATTACATATTGTCAAGTTGTATGCAAATTATTTATTAGGCCCATCAGTTCCTCGTGGGAGACGAGTTGAACAACGCGTGCCTTAAAACTCATTCATTAGGCCCATAAGTTCGTAGAACAACGCGTGCCTCAAAACTCATTCATTAGGCCATCCGTTCCTCGTGAGAGACGAGTTGAACAACGCGTGCCTCAAAACAATCTATTGTTGTATGTGTGTGCAATATTTAATATTAAGTGTTTTGTGAATATATTTACATTTACATTTACTCATATGTGGTTATGCACTTTATTTTATAATCAATTCAATAAACACGTTTAAATGTTTTAATAGGATTCACTCGCCAACTTTTTGTTGATCCAAAAACCATTTTTACACATGATACAGGTGGACAGGATGAAGCAAGGAACACATAGGAAAATGCCTTAGAAGAAAAATAATGAAGCCTAGAAAGATGTATAGAACATGTTGAACTTGTATGACATGATTGTATGAACTCCTTTAAATTGTAATAATAAATATGAAACGTTATAATAAATGTCATGAGCTTTGATGAAAACCCAATCATGCCCCGATCACCTTTTCCGCTGCGGGTCGGGGAGTGACAATATACGTAGGAGACGACGAAGAAGACGAGTGACTTTCTATTTTTTTATTTTAGTTATGACGTTGTTTGGTTTTTATTTAAATTATGGCATTTTATTTGTTATTATTTAAATCATGAGTTATAAATAAATATATCTAAACTAAAAAAAATAAATTAAAAAAATATTAATTAGATAATGACGACAAGGCTTTATCCCACACCCTGCAAGTTAAAGGGGGGTTTATAATGTCCTCTAACTGACGTGGATCTTAGGTGGCGCTGAGATGTTCTGATAAAGCCCCTAAGGCTAGTGGGTATGGTGAGGGTCATCCCAATGGGGATGAGCCGCCACTAGGATGCCACATAAGCAGGTGTGAGGATGAGGCTAAAGAGAATGGACTTATGGGTGGGGGGATAAACCCCTTTATATATATGTATGTAAGTAAGTATGTATGTATGTATGTATGTATGAGAGAGGGAGAGGCACGGCAAGAGCAACAGAAATTGGCCGATTGTGCGTAAGCCGGGCCTAGGGGGCGGTGTGGGGGTGCGGCGCCTGGCCTAGTCGGGCCTAAGCCGACCCGCATACCCACTAGCCTAAGGGCTCCATCACACACTCTCCAGCCTGAGGGTGGATATACTGATGTAAATGAAATTAATAAAGGATGAGGAAAACATATAGGTCCATGTCCATCTATAAAAAGCGAGGAAAACACATAGGTCCATCTATATATCTAAAGTCAACAAAGTTTTGAAAAATAAGCTTGATTTATATATTTAAAATCTTGAAAAATCCTAGAAAATCTTTGGTTGAAAGAAAAATAATGCATTTAGATTATGGTTGGTTTTTGTCATTAATAATTTGTGTAGCTATTGAGGTATTTGAAAAAAATAATATTGTAGGGATAATTTGTTCGGTAAAAGTGATGCTTTTGAACTCAAAAAGTTTTGCTAATTCTGACTTGGAAAAGTGTTAGTCACACAAAGATGTATAACAAGTTTTTTTTTAAATGAGTTATTAACTTACTGGTTTTGTTTGTAAAAACAATAAGTTAAAAAAATGTTTAACATTGATAAAAAAGTTCTTTATTTTGGCTTTTTTTAAATTAGTAAAAAGTTGTTTTTAAAAAGTCACAAAAACTGGCTTTTAGTTTTTTGAATATAAAATTACTAATCTTACATCACCATTTAAAATAGCAACCAAACATGAAAATTTATTATATCTTTTTTTGTCAATTTACTTCTCTTACCACAAAAGTTAATCTTTATTACATATTTACACAACCCATGAAATCAATTATTTATTTTCTTTTTTTAATTACATAATTACCCTTGCCCTGTTTCTATAGATACAATTTGTCTTTTTCAATTTTGAATGAAATTCCTCTATATCATAATATAGATTTTGGATCAAGTTCCTCAGAATCTAAATTTGTTAGAATTTATGGTTGTTGTGTGCTTGTTTTCCGACGGGTCAGGTGCAATCGGAGATGGGAAACAGATCTTTTTACGATCTTGAAAATATTATTTTATCAATAAGCTTTCTGCTCTAATTTTATCAAAATTTATTTTGTTGAACATCAATCTCCCCATTAAATTTTGTCAATCATTTATCGATTGGTATTTCATTATTCGTTTATCAATTGGAATTTCATAATCGTCTATTCATTTGGATTGAATCTAAAAGAAGTACAAGGAATAAAAGGATTTATTTCACATATAACATGATACATTTTTCCTATATGGAAAGCTAAGCTATATCTTCTTTCACTTACATAGTTGCATCCTTATTCATCCATGGCTTTATAGCCTGGTGGCATTCTGGTTGTAAGATAAGGCTTTGGGACCAATAGGTCCTGGGTTCGATTTCCACAACGGGGGTTTTCCCATATTTATTGGGTTTCCTCCTGAATTGGTGTGACATTATGCCTAGTGGAGATGGATATGATCGAGTGGTTCCTCTGGTGACACGATGATACTCCAGTGGTCCGTCAGTGATCCAAATTTGCCGTTCAAAAAAAATTGCATCCTTATTCCATATCCACACATTGCATACCTTTTATGAATGATACGAGTCAACATCAATTTAGCAGCCTTTCTTTAGGATTATCAAGTGTACTATAGCAAGCAATTTTGAGAACAAGAACTGCGGGATTTTTAGTGCAACTGATTATGAACAAGTGAAGATTGCATTTTTTAAATTTTGTGTTTCTTTTGGATCTACTGATTATAAGTATTATGGTATTGTTTTAGAAGAGTGCCGAGTCGATTAATCTTTATCTATTAATAGAAGGGAATGAATATTGAAAGGATATTTTGGTAAAAACCCACGGTGTTTGCGTGTCCTCAAACCACTTAGTTTTCTTGCCACGTTGTTTACCCATCTGAATATCCATGTTCATTATCTGCTCAATGAAAATTTAGAGAAAGTAAATGAATGGAAGAGGGCTCTCGACAGTATACTCTAAACCCTAAACGAGGGTGACGATGTAGTAATTGCGACTGAGACATCGTTAGTTAAATACTAGAGGAATTGAGGAAATATGTAATTAATGTTATTAGAAAAGAAAAATATGTAAATATTCATTTAATAAGTTTATTAAAGGTAAAATAGTAATATAATAATAGAAATTTTGATGAAAAGGGGAAATACGTAATATATATGGTTTAGTATGGGTATTTATGTAATATATATGGTTTATAAAGGGGAAATATGTAATTGATTTTGTGGACTGGGTAAATATGTAATAGGGTACTTAGGAATGGGAAATATGTAAAAACCTCTTTTTTAAAAAACTCAATTCATAAGCCAATAAAAACTTTTTACGAAAAACACCTTTTAGAGTTAAATAAACAATCCCAAATACCAAATAGGAACTCTTTGCATTTTTTAGAACGACAACTGTAACAACCCGATCTTTCGGATTGTTATCCGAATTCCGTTATTTCCGTATTAAACCCGTTTGTACTCTGACATTTATTATAATGGTTTACAACTATTTTCGAAACTCATATTATATCGCTTATTTATCGCATCTGAATCGCTTAATACTCGAAACTCTCAACGCAAACTCAAATCGCGGTTAATTATGTTACATTGTGTTACTTATGTGTTATGTGTGCTTTATGATTTATGGTTGTACTCGCTATCGCAACGCTCTCACTCGCATAAATAGCTTAATCGCATTATTTAATTATCCCAACGCTTAACGCCTCGCCAAAACGCTTAACGTAACTAACTAATACGAATCGAATCGCTAAACGAGCACCTAACAATCTAATAACAAACAAAACTTAGCCACCCCTTGCCAAGTTCGCCCGAAGTTGGGTTTACACAACTTCGCCTGAAGTTGGCCAGGCCACCAGAATTGCAGCAAGTTCGCTCGAACTTGCACAGTTCAAGCAGAACTGGCCAAGTTCGCCCGAACTTGTGCCAAGTTCGCTTGGATTGTGACAACTTCGCCCGAACTTGATCCCTGCCACCCTCCTTTCTCCTTCACCTATAAATACCCAGCACCTCCATTCATGCTCTCCTTGCTGCAACTTCGCTCTGGAGCTCCCAACATCGAATTTCCTTGTTTTTCCAAGTAAGAACCACTCGTTTTATGCAAACCACAACGTTTTCCACTATGATTTACACAAGGATTACCTTCGTTTTCATCTAAACTTCTCTGTTTGTAAAAATCTTCATCTTTTTCTATAAAACTTCTTATTTTAGCTTAGATCTACACTTAAACGAGTCTATTGGACTTAGCCTTGGCCTTCCAAGCTAGAAATCTTGATGATTTCGACTCACTAAGTGTTAGATCTGAGAAAACTATTCAAAGCATTGATTTTTACACCAAATACGGACTAACCGACGTATGTTTCGTTCACTAAGTAGTGGAACGAGGCACTGTCAACGAAAATACTTGAAATAGATTCTGAATCACGTCTGTTTCAAGCAAGAACTCAGATCCGGTAGCACAAGGACGATACAGTGACTTCGCACGAACTGGACTAACTCGTATGAACTGACAAGTTCGCACGGATTAGCCTGAGTTCCTGTAAAATGGCTAAAACTCGCTCTCAAAGGCCTCTCCAACCTATGGTTTGCTTAATAGCTCAAGGTTGGAGGGATGGACACTCGATTTACTCAGCAAACGACGCGAAAACACTCGATTTTGGAACCAAAACAGACAAGTTTGCTCCAAAAAGGGACAAGTTCGCTCGAAGTTGTGTTGACCAAAAAAAAAGTGGAACAACTTCGCTCGAAGTTGTTACCAAACTTCAGTCTTGGTACAACTTCGCCCGAAGTTGTTACCTAACCTCAGTTGGGGTACAACTTCGCCCGAACTTGTTATCAAACAGCAGTTTTGGTACAACTTCGCCCGAACTTGTCTACTGCCTCTTTACATTTCGGTCGTTTCAGCACTTCGGAAGACTGATGCACTTCTGTTCTCGCTTACAGGCTGATCCCGGCGCTCCCTTAAATCCATAACAGTTCGTGTTTCTTCGCTGAGCACCGACTGTGAGTATACTTGAACCCTTTTTCGCTTAAACTCACTTTAGGGTGTTACATACGTTCTCTATATCAAAACACGCTACACACAACGCTAAACTCTTTTAACGCTAACCGGTCTCGCATGTTATACATAAATCGTTGAATGTTTGTTTGCTATGTGTAAATGGTGAGGACTAGCAGACCACCCTTAGCAACGATAGTACTATAGTTTGGGCTCAGCACCCGATTGGTTCGGGGGTTGTTAAGGCTCGCATACTTACTTTACGTGCGTGTTCGCTATTGTGAACACGTATCGCGCATACTCCACCTCGCAGTCGTGCTGGTTAGCTTGTATCATTATTGTTAGCTTACTTAGATTCACTTTCTCTACGTGTACATGTTGGTTATGCGTAAACGCTTATTCTCTACTTATATGCTATTAAACATGTATGCTCACCTTTACTTTATGTATTGACTTTAATTTTAACGTATGTGACAGGTTGATGATTCTACGCAGCAATGGATTTAGGGCTTTATCCTTAGAAACGCATAATAGAAATCTAGGTTGTCGAATTGGTTTGTGTAAGGGATTATGTGTTTTGTAATAATTGTTATGAGATATTGTTTGATTGTATGGGAAACGGACCTTTAAAATATTGTCATTAATAGTTGTTATGGAATTTCTCTCGAACAATCTGATTCGCCTAGTGTCGCGCCCCGATGATTCCGCCATCGCTTTGTTCCCAAGTCTTGCGAGAGTCGCGTTGTAGTTTAAGCGAGCAGATAGCCTTGGAAATTTCACGCAAGGTTTATAGTGTTTAGCGAGTGCGATATAAGTGTAAGCGTTGTGAAGTGCGACGTGATGCGAAAATATGCGATATAGCGTAGTAAGCGATTTAGTTTACATTATGATCTGAATCTCTGGTGCTAGGTGTAACGAGAGTGACGAGCTTGCGAGGAAGCGGGTTGTTACAGTCTCCCCTACTTTAGGAAATTTCGTCCCGAAATTTATTCAAAAGGAAGACTTGAGAATCGACACGAATAGATAGCGATCGATAGCGGTAAGACGTTTAGCATAAATCGAGGATGAACGAGCGGTCGATCGAGGATTGACGAGTGAAAGCGTCTCGAAGGTGTAAAGAATCGATGAGGGTAAAAGCGAATTAATTGACTCGTGGTTGATAACTCACGAGCTAGCGATCAATAAAAATGTTTTTAAGTCTTTTGAAAAGTTTGTTAACCATCACGAAAAGCGTTTTAAAGAAATTTGATTTATGGAAATTTTCTCACACGTGGCGCTAGGCGGAGTCGATTCACATTGTGAGAAAGGTTTGTACTTGCCTAAAAGATTTTGTAAAAATCAAACATTTAGATAAATTTCCATTTATGTTGGAAACATAATGGTAAAAATGATTTTAAAAGGTATCAAAAAAAGTTTAATTAGCGTCGAACCCCACATGGCATCTTTCCACGGAGGTTTGATAATATGGCTAAAACACTTATATTAGGAAGTACCAGCGGCATATCCACCATGTTTTAGCCATATCGCCTCCGTCTTGTGGAGCGATGTCAGGTGTGTTGACATGATATATATAGATTTCGGTATCCTTGGTTCACGCGGTGAAGAGGGGAACCAAGTTATTACAAAGCTTAGATAACGTTGAACCCCACATGGCATCCTTTCACGGGAGTTTGTTAGTATGGCCGAAACACTTAATATAGGAAGTACCAGCGGCTATCCACCATGTTTTAGCCATACCCCCTCCGTCCCGTGGAACGATGTCATGTGTGCCGACATGACATGAATGGACTTTGATCCAAGCGGCGAATGGTTGGACCAAGTCTGAGTAGGGAGCCAAGTAGTTTGCATGGAGAAGCCGATTGCATACTTGGCTAGCGATAGAAGTCCACGGGAAATGCCCGGTGATTGAAATAGCGAAGTGGTAAAAACGAGAGAAGCGATAAGCATCAAAGCGTCATGAGGCGAAGACGATACGCGAAGAAATAGCGTTCAAGTGTCGAGATGAGAAAGTGATAAGCAAAACGATAGCGTTAAAGTGTCGGAAAGCGACAGGCGAAGCGATAAGCGATGCGAGATAGATCCCTGCGGAAGTGCGATTGCGTCACTGTAGATTCGCGGGGTATCTAGCGTTTGCGCGATCGAGAAAGTGATGAGATGTTATGCCTTGCGAAGGTGCTCAGCGTGTGAAAATAATCATCATAATATAGAAGGTCTAATAACGTTCAACTACACATGGCATTTATTCACGAGAGTTTGTTAGCATGGCAAAAGCACTTATATATAAGACGTACCAGCTGCGTATCCACCATGCTTCGACCACACTTTCTCCATCTCGTGAATAAATGTCACACTTTGTCGACATGGTTAAAACGCTTATGTATAGGAAGTACCAGCAGCGTATCCACCACGTTTTAACCACGTTTTTAACATTAGAGAACCATTAGAACTCATTACGATCCCTATGCAGACGCCGAGATAATCCCGTGTGCACCGTGATTAGTTCGGTGTTTGCATGTTTATCATCTTGTTTTAAAGGCGTGTAGTAGGGGTAAAAACGTATTATCTCGTGATATACTCTATAACATTAGTAATAATAATTAGTGTCTGCGCTTAGACTAAGTGCGAGGACTAGAGATAGAAAGACGTCGTCGTATATAGAAGCAACATCGATTAATATATTATAAGCATAAGTAATAGCATCGATATTCGTACCATTTAGGACGTCGTCCTGCGCCTGGTCGGTGTTGATGTCGACGTCTTCTTCTGTTGGGGTTGCAGCTGCTGGTGCCTCTGGTGCAGGAAGCGCTAGCATCTCGGGTTGTCGTGGTCCTATGCGGCAGTGGCTGGTGAAGTGGCCATAACACTCATAGTTGATGCAGTAGCGGCAGCTGGCTTCGACCCGGTGATGATAATTACATATCTGACACCGGGGAAAAGGTCCAGTGTAGGCACGCCCTGGGAGAGGTGCAACTGTCTGGAGAGGTTCAGGGTTGAGCGGCTCAGTTGCGGCGTAGTTGAAACTCGAGCTCTTTCTCTTGCGGCTGGGCTCGGCGGCAGCTTGCGGTGGTGTGTTGTCGTCGTCGTTAGACAGCTTGATAGTAGCTTGGTTTAGCTTCTTGGTGGGATTCTTGGAGGAGAATCCAGCCAAGACTCGCTCGTCATTGATTTTGACGGCCAACTGATAGGTTTCTTTGATGGTAGCCGGTTTTGCAGCTTCGAAAAAATCGCCCACACAATCAGGCAGCAGCAAGTATGTACTTTTTGATGTCCTTTTCAGGAGTGTCGACCTGGCTTGGGCAGATGATGCTAAGCTGTTTAAACCTTGTTGTGAAGCTGGCGTTATCACCCTCGATTTGCTTGATTTTCCAGAACTCATTTTCTAGCTTTTGGACTTCGTGGGGACGGCAGTATTCTCTCTCATAAGTTCCTTCAGTTCTTCCCACGATAGCGTATAAGCTGCGTTGTTCCCACGTTTGATGCGCTCGGTTGTCCACCAGTCGAGTGCTCGGGGTTGAAATACTCCGGTAGCAAATGTGGTATGAAAATGATCGGGGCACCCGCTCTGACGGAGGGTAATCTCGATGGCATCAAAACCCTGGAGCGTTTGAGATACACTTCCTTCACCTGTGAAGACCATCGGGTCACAGGCCTTGAATTGCAGGTAGGAGAAAGTAGACTTTGGTGCGCTGGTCTTGGAATCCTCAGATGTTTGAGAGTTGCTGAGGGCTTGAACCTGAGTGATGATTTGAGGAAGGACCTTAGCCACAGAGCGAACAATCCTCTTATCGGAGTTTCTTCGGGCTTGACGTCGCGAGTTGGAAGCGTTCGAAGACATCTGGACAAATAGATTTGGAATGAGATTCGATCATAATGATTTTGTAATTGCGATGCGATTTAGCGCGTTATAAACTTGTTATAGTAATACGTATTTCTAAGATTCACATAGGAGCCACATAGGAAAACATGTATTTCCTAAATTCTCACATATTCACATAAGCACGTGTAATCACATACTACATATGTATATATTTAGATACGTATATATTTGCAGGTTTAAAGCGAGGACGCGGTTAAGAGGGTTGTTATGATTTAGTTATGTTGCGAGGATTAGCTCTTGTTTTGGATTGTGATGGTTGTGCGAGTTGTGCGCATAACATAGTAAGATGAAAGCGGTAAAGTGGTAAGCGAAAAGCGACAAATCGAAAGCGTTAAAAGTTTAAAATTTGTTAAAAATGTGCGCGAAGCACATGTATTTATGATGCGTAAAATCGAAGATTGCGGCTTAAAATCAATAGAGTGTCCTGGGTTTTGAGACAACGACTACCCAAAGTGATTCGATCATTCCGCCGAGTTCGAGCACACGCTTTGGCCAAATAGGTAAATGCTTCTCACCGCCTCGCGGCTAACACATCACCATTTCGGTTACTACGCGTCCCAAAGCGTTGGAAACAATCGAGACTTTGGTGAGATTGAAAATCATTGAGTGGGATGAGTTTTCAAGGTTCGGGTTTCACCCCTAACTTACGAACTTCGAATCCCTGATTGTGTTTTCCCCCGGACCCATCAGGAGGTTTCCACCGGATAGAATGGGAAACTTCCCTTAAGATGTAGATATCACTCCTAATTTAACAGATAATTTCGTGCAAAGGAGAATACGCGGAGTGAGTGATTCGTCGAGAGTTCGCGCTTTTCACACCTAATCCCGACAAATCGACTCGTTTGTGTGATATAAGCGCTCTTCACGTGTATTGTGGTAGCTTTAGGAAAAGCGTATGTAGTTTAAAAATTCGTTTCGAATACGTATGATCAAGTTCGGGCGAAGTTGACCCACTTCGGGTGAACTTGTTTGGCTTGAGAGGGGACTGGCTAACTTCGGGCGAACTTGATCTGGTTCGAGCGAACTTGCCCAATTTCAGGCGAAAGTGTCAGTTCGTATCGTTTTCGGGCATTTAATCGATGCGTAGCGGTCTGATTTGGTGTCCTGACTATAGACTAGGTCAAAAATGGTAGTTCTACACAATTCCCTATAGTTATGGCTCTGATACCAATCTGTCACACCCCAACCGATGGTGGAAACATTGGGGCGCGACACTAGGCGAATCAGATTGCTCGAGAGATTCCATAACAACTATTTACGCGACAATATTTAAACATTCGTTATCCCATACTAACAAACATATAATCCATAAACAATCATTACAATTATCGAAACATCTCTAAAACAAACATAATCTGATCTTCCCTAGATTTCTATTACATGCGTTTCTAGAGATAAATCCTACGTCCGTTTGCAGCAAGTAGAATTCAATAACCTGCAATATACGTTAAAATAATTGTCAATACAAAAATGTATTGGCGAGCATACATGGTTTTGATATAATAGCATAGTAGATAAAAAGTTTCGTGAATTTCCACATACATAAACATTACACACATAACATACAAACTCACAAGACAAATTTCACATGTTAAGCTCTCGACAAGGCTTCGATGCGTGATGTGTTCTTCCTAACTAGACCGCATCGGGTGTTAGCCAAACTATAGTACAATACTAGCTAAGGTGGAGTTAACGCAAGAAAGTGTCCTAGTTTACATGTTCCTAGCATCACGTATACATATGCATAACAGATATTCGGGTGTGATAAATCAGTTTAGCGTGGTTGTGAACTTTGATATGGTGCATTAAAGCGAAAATGGGTCAAGTATACTCACAGTTGGTGCGATTTGGGAGAGTTAAGGGATCTGATGTAAGTTGAGGAGAGCGTCGGATCAGCCTGTAAGCGAACAGAAGTGCATCAGTCTTCCGAAATGCTTGAAACGGTTAATGGTTGAAGGAACAGTAGACAAGTTCGGGCGAACTTGTACCTTGGAGTACAAGTTCGGGCGAACTTGTGCTATGGTCCCTTGGGGTAGTACAAGCTCGGGCGAACTTGTGGGTTTTCTGTCAAGGTTGATCAAGTTCGAGCGAACTTGGTCACCAATCTGGTGACAAGTTCAAGCGAACTTGATGCTTTCCGAGCGAACTTGACTAATTTGGCATCCAATTCATGCATTTTCGCGTCGTTTGCTGAGGAAATCGAGTGTCCATCCCTCCAACCTTAAGCTACTGAGCAAAACCTAGGCTGAAGAGATATTTTGGAGCGAGTTTTAGCCATTTTACAGAAACTCGGACTAATCCGAGCGAACTTGAAGGTTCGTACGGTTTAATCCAGTTTGTGCAAAGCGACGGTTTCGTCCTTGTCTTCCGTATCTAAGATCTTGCTTGACAATGCCTCGTTCCACTTCAAAGTGAAAGAAACATACGTCATTTAGGCCGAATTTGTGTGAAAATCGATGTTTAATGTGTTTACTTAGATCTAAGCATAGATCTAAGTGAAAAACAGAAGTTTTGTATAAAAGATGAAGGTTTTCGTAAACTGAAGAATTTTGATGAAATCGAAGGTAAAACCTTGTGCAAAATCGTTGTAAAACGTTGTTGTTTGTATGAAAACGGGTTGATTCTTACTTGGAAATCAAAGGTTTTCGGTTTCGGGAGGTTTCGGGCGAACTTGCAGCAAGGAGTGCACGAATGGGGGTGTTGGGTATTTATAGGGGAGGAGAAATAAGGTGGGCAGACATCAAGTTCGGGCGAAACTATCACAAGCTCGGCCGAACTTGGGTTGTCTCACTTGGTTTGGTCAAGTTTGGGAGAAATCTGATTTCTGTGCACCACTGGTTAAGTTCGGGCGAACTTGGTGTAATCAAGTTCGGCCGAACTTGGCCTGTTGGCTAAGTTTTCGTTCGTTATTTCGCGTTAGGTGCTCGTTTGACGCTTCGGTTCGTATTAGATAGTTATATTAAGCGTTTAAGCAAAGAGTTAGGCGTATTAATCGAATAAATTAGGTTAAGATTTGATCAATTAGCGAGATAGCATGCGGCTTTGTTCCCAAGTCTTGCGAGAGTCGCGTTGTAGTTTAAGCGAGCAGATAGCCTTGCAAATTTCATGCAAGGTTTATAGTGTTTAGCGAGTGCGATATAAGTGTAAGCGTTGTGAAGTGCGATGTGATGCGAAAATATGCAATATAGCTGTCACACCCCAACCGATGTCGGAAAACATCGGGGTAGTGGCACTAGGCGACCAGATTGTCTCACGAGAATTCCATAACAATTATCTAGCAACATTACTTAACGTTTAACATCCCATACTATCAAACATAACATTTCCAAACAATTATTACAGAAACTTGTATTCTCATATGCACTAATCAGGTTCGTTATCCCCTAGATTTAATACATGAGTTTCCAAATCAGACAAACTAAAACAACTAAACTAAGCAAAATCCAAAGCATCCAATGCTAATCCTCATCCTGCCACATATGTTAAAATACAACGTCAATACAATTAAGTAAAGGTAGCATACGAGTTTTGCATACAATATATATATAAAAGCGTTTAGCATACACCGCATGACATACGTAATAGTTGTGAATGATGTAACTACTTAGATTCATGCAAACCAACAAACCGCGATTGATCGAGGCATGCGAACAAGCATTCACATCCTAAAAGAGAAAATAAATGAGAAATAAAAATGCGAGCCTTAACAACCCCGGGCCTCCGGATGGCTTGACCTCTATTATACTATCATGTTAAGGGTGGCGTACAAGCAATCAAGCAATACCTACAATTCAGCAGATTTCACGTAAAGTAATGTATAAGCGGGATGGCGAATAAGCATTTAAATTGTGTGTTGTGATTTGATATAGGAACATATGTGACACCCAAAAGTGCGTTTAAGCGTAAAAGGGTTCAAGTATACTCACTGTTAGTGCGTTTTAGGAGAGATTCGGGGATGTGAGAAGAGTCGGGGAGAGCGTCGGATCAGCCAGTAAGCGAACAGAAGTGCATCATTCTTTCGAATTGCTGAAACGGTTAAGTTTGGGTTGGGCAGAGGACAAGTTCGGGTGAACTTGTATGTTTCCGTACAAGTTCGGGCGAACTTGTGTTACCTGCTGAGATTTTGAGACAAGTTCGGTCGAACTTCTGAGTTTCTCAAGGAAACTTGACAAGTTCGGGCGAACTTGTGTATAGTGATAACAGAAGAAGCAAGTTCGGTCGAACTTGTGAAGTTTCCTGAGAAGCTTGACAAGTTCGGGCGAACTTGTTGAATTTCATAAAGATGCTGCCTCAAGTTCGGTCGAACTTGACCCTTAGGGTGCAAGTTCGGGCGAACTTGACTCTTGAGTTGCACCAACTAAGTTAGATCTCGAGCGAACTTGGTGTTTTTGGCATCCAAATCGTGCGTTTTTGCGTCGTTTGCTGAGGAAATCGAGTGTTCATCCCTCCAACCTTAAGCCACTGAGTAAAACTTAGGCTGGAGAGGTCTTTTGGAGCGAACTTAGCCATTTTACAGAAACTCGGGCTAATCCGGGCGAACTTGAAGGTTCGTACGGGTTAGTCCAGCTTGTGTAAAGTGACGATTTTGTCCTTGTGCTTCCGGATCTGAGATCTTTGCTTGACAACGCCTCATTCCACTCAAAAGTTAACGAAACATACGTCATTAGTCCAAATATCGTGTAAAAATCAATGGTTTATAGGTTTTACTCAGATCTAAGAGTAGATCTGAGTGAAAAACAAAAGTTTTATGGAAAAAGATGAAGTTTTTGTAGAACATAAGAGATTTGATGAAAACGAAGGCAAAGCCTTGTGCAAAATCGTTGTTAAACGTTGTTGTGGTTGAAAATGGGTTGAACCTTACTTAGGAAACAAAGGGTTTCGGGTTTTGAGAGCTCTGGGCGAAGTTGCAGCAAGTTCAAATGAGAGAATGGGGTTGAGTATTTATAGGTGAAGGCAAAATGTGAGCTGGTGGGAGTCAAGTTCGGTCTGCTAGTTTTCCAAGAATCCCATAAAGTTCGGGTGAACTTGTTAAGGTTTCAGAGGAAGCAAGTCAAGTTCGGCCGAACTTGCTGATTCTGTGAAGAATCACAGCAAGTTCGAGCGAACTTGAGGGAAAATGAGAGTTAGTGTAACATCCGTCAAAAACCGGATTTACCAAACCGCTTCGTTTATTAACCGAACAACCAGTTAAAAATTTCGTTGCATATTTAATGCTCAAATTAATTTTAAACGATACATAATTAATAAGTATATTAGAATATAAAATTTATAATTGAAAATCTATTAAAACTAATGAAATAAAAATAAAATACTGATGCCGGGTTTCGAACCTGGGTTAGCCGAATGTTTCACAAAGACTTAACTCACACTCGCCCAACCACTCCGCCACTTGTGTTGTTTGTTAACATATTGAAACAATTAATACATAAAATAAATCTGGAAATCAAACCCAGTCAACAGCGCGCCCAAATCCGCTGACGCCAGAAAACCCGACGATTTCGCCAATTATCGTCGGTTACTTTTGACTTAACGTAAGAATTAACGACGCCATCGGTTATAACCGACATCCAGTTCCGCGACATCCGTCGTAACCGCCGGAGAACGGCTGACCAACGAATCAAGACGGGAATCAGACCCAATTCATCGATATTCTTCCCTATAAATGCACACCCTAGCCTCTGGTAAACTTTTCGCTCAAAATCGCACCGATTATTGAATCAATTTCACTCGTCGGAAAATCTCTGCAAGTCGCCGGAAAACCGAGACTTTCATCTACACGGTAAATAACTCGACTTTTTCTGTTTTAACCCATTGTTAGACTAATACTAACATCAATCCCTCACCCAGAATCTATTCCAGACGACATTGCCGGATATTCCATTTTCGCCGGAAAACTTCTGAAAGTTCCAGAATTACGCCGTGAGCCGGTATGATCATTTAAACATCCTGATAATCGTTACTCAGTAATTCAATTTCACATCTAATCGATCAAAGTTGCTAATTGATCCGAACAGACGGAATATACAAAACAGAGCCGACGATCCTTGCCGGAGTTCTGAAAAAGACGACCTGTACCGGTACTTTCTTTCCCCAAACCCTCTCCGTTCATTACCTTTCAATTGCTCATAATTTTCGTTAACCGAATTAAACAAGAAACAGTTGGTTTAACCGTTGTCTGTGTTTTGAACGAAAAAGACGAAGTCGTGTATGATATAAGATTAATTAAAATCAGTATTATGAACGGGTTAGACACACAGTCCAGCGGTGGACTGTGTGCAAACAATACGCATACGTCCCGAGTTCGATCCTTGACACAGCACATTCGCTGTAATAAAATGTCTTTTTTTTAAACCGAACCGGATCCACAAGCAGTAAGATGTTAAGTATAATAAAAACCGTAATATTTACCAAGTTAGACACACAGTCCAGCGGTGGACTGTGTGCCAAACTAAACCACAGGTCCCGGGTTCGAGACCTGTGGAGAGCACCGAGTCGATACAATTAAACCCTTTTTAAAAATAAATGATTTTCGGATTAATTTAAATAGTGTATAAATATAATTAAAAACATAAATATTTCGGGTTAGACACGTAGCTCAGTTGGTAGAGCTGCGTGCACGCGTACGGGAGGTCACGGGTTCGAGTCTCACTCAGTGCAACTATATAACCGACCGAAACGGTCAACGGTCAACGGTCAACAAGTCATGGTCAACGGTCAAAAGTCAACATTTTATTTAATTTAAAAAACCAATTAAAAATACTTAAAAATAACGTTTTTAAAGTTAGAAAATAGCCTTAAACTCACAAAAATATATCCAAAAATGCTACAAAAATTGATTAATAAAATCCGCTTATTTACCGAACCATTATGTTATTATCTAGGTTAGTTTCTCTCGTGGTATAAATCCAAATTCGTGCGCATTCATCATCAATCCAAGAAACGCAACCACTGTGAGTGAATTCTTACAAACTCCCCTTTTTATTCACGTTTTGGGGTGTATCATGTGTCGCTTAAACTAATTCGTTATTCAAACTTGTGCTATACCATATTATGATCTAAACTAAGAATGTAAATATTGTTTGTTGTTATGTATTATATATTGTCAAGTTGTATGCAAACTATTTGTTAGGCCCATCAGTTCCTCGTGGGAGACGAGTTGAACAACGCGTGCCTTAAAACTCATTCATTAGGCCCATCAGTTCGTAGAACAACGCGTGCCTCAAAAATCATTCATTAGGCCCATCAGTTCCTCGTGGGAGACGAGTTGAACAACGTGTGCCTCAAAACGATCAATTGTTGTATGTGTGTGCAATATCTAATATTAAGTGTTTTGTGAATATATTTACATTTACATTTACTCATATGTGGTTATGCACTTTAATTAATAATCAATTCAATAAACTTGTTTAAATGTTTTTCATAGGATTCACTCGCCAACTTTTTGTTGACCCAAAAACCATTTTTACACATGATACAGGTGAACAGGATGAAGCAAGGAAAACATAGGAAATTGCCTTAGAAGAAAAATAATGAAGTTTAGAAGGATGTATAGAACATGTTGTATTTGTTTGATTTGATTGTATGATTCCTTTTAAATGGTAATAATAAATATGAAACATTATAATAAATGTCATGAGCTTTGATGAAAACCCAATCATGCCCGATCACCTTTTCCGCTGCGGGTCGGGGTGTGACAGTTAGTGTTGGCCAGTCAAGTTCGAGCGAACTTGTGATGCACAAGTTCGGCCGAACTTGACCCAATGGCCAAGTTTTGTTTGATTGTTTCGCGTTATGAGTTCGTTCGGCGATTCGGTTCATATTAGATAGTTATATTAAGCGTTATATTGACGTAATAGCGTGATTTAGCGATTGAGCGGGTGAGAGCGTTGTGATAGCGATTATAGCAATAACATAAACAAATATAACCCACATAAACATACTTCCAGATAACTAACTGCGATTTGCGATGCGATGAAATAAGCGATACGATGGCACAAGTGTTTATTAAACAATAACATACTGGCTCGTATAGTAGTATAATTAGTTGAGATTGCGATTAGATTTAGCGATTAATAAGCGATTAAATGCGATAAACGTAATTCCATTAACATAAACTTTTCATAGATCAAATCTCGAGTACAAAATGATTTATATAAACGAAATAATTAACAACGAAATTCGGAGTTGTTACAATAGCGTAGTAAGCGATTTAGTTTACATTATGATCCGAATCTCTGGTGCTAGGCGTAACGAGAGTGACGAGCTTGCGAGGAAGCGGGTTGTTACAGAATTAGGTAGAATTGTCATGTTCGACCTAGTCTATAGTCGAAGTACCCAATTAGACCGCTCTTCGACTTAAATACTTAAACTACTTGTCTTAAATGCTTACATGCCTTTCCTAAGGTTAACACAAAGTACACGCTTGAAAACGCTCGTATATCACAAACGAGTGATGGTGTCGGGATTAGGTGTGAAAACCAAGAACTCTTGACAAGATCATTAACTCCGCGTACTATTTACTGCACGAGATTTTTTCGTTAAGTTAGGAGTGATATCCGTATCTTAACGACAATCTCCACCTCTATTTCAGTGGAACTCCCGACATGGTCGGTGAAAACCACAAACATGGAACGAAGTTGTTAGTTTATTTGGTAATTAAAACATTTAGATGATTTAAAGGTTCCATAACAGTTATCTATTAAGTTCTTTAATTTATTTTTATGATAAAGTTGCATTTCTTGTCCAACCCCGTATTTAACTCATAATAATAATAATTAATAATAACAAAACCATTTAAGCCTAAAGATATGACAACTTGCCATTCATTATCATAACAAATTCATATATTAATTTATTTTACATATATTACATGAACCACAATTCAATGTTGAAGCATAATTACATACAATGTGTACATCTTCATAGGTTGGCTAATTGCTTAATTAGTTTACAGCCCTACAGTTCTTCCTGATCTCCTGACCACCCCCGGTGATGCTACTCATCTTGATCATCGACTTAACAAACGCTTTCGAAAAAGCATCATTTGAGCTAGCAAACTTAGATACCAAACTTCTGGTCTTAGGGTAATTGAGCAAAGCATTATCCGAAGAAAATAAAACTTTGCGTTGCAAGATTAGTTTGTAATATGCATTATCAAAAGCAGCAGATGAAGGATCCATTGCGACTCCTGCTTTCTTTGCATTATTTTTGGCAGGGCAAACACGTCTTAAGCTTGCAGCAAATGATGGATGGAGTGATGGGTCGATGTCAGTCGTCGAGTTAAAGTTGTGGATTCTGTTGTTGAAAGACGAGCAATGCGAGAACCCGAGAGTATGCCCTCCTGATTTAGTACAAGTGTCAAACAGGTCAAAAGTCACCCAAATATAATTTTAATGCATATAAGTTGGTTTTGTAACTATTTATTGAAAAGTTAAATATTGGATAAAATAAAACTTTAGGGATCAACCTAATCCAATGTGTAATAAAAATGAATTGTTTTGACCCGTTACCAAATCCGTCACACACCCATCATGTCACCTCTAGATACACCTTACTAATTCAATAAATATACTAAAACTTGATTTCTTGCACACAAAAACCATAGAAAAAATTTAAAAAACAAATGATACAACTATTACAATTTTCACCACCCAATAACCACTTTGGTCCTAGGGTAAGGAATAACTAGTTACACCAAAAGATGCAGTCAATACAACCAGAACCACACCTGTAACACAAGTTAATTCGGTTTTTTTAAATCCACACACCCATCATGTCCCTCTAGATACAACTTCTATTAATTCAATAAATATACTAAAACTTGATTTCTTGCACACGAAAACCATAGAAAATTTTAAAAAACAAATGATACACTGTTACAAATTTCACCACCCAATAACCAATTTGGTCCTAGGGTAAGGAATAACTGTTACACCAAAAGATGCAGTCAATACAACCAGAACCACACCTGTAACACAAGTTAATTCGGTTTTTTAACCAGTGAGATATGCACGAACACGTGTAGGATCATCATTAGGACCATCATACTTGCATACCATACGATCTGTTATATAAATAGGTAAATGTTCATTTCCATTATGGACAACAATAATATCGCCGGCTATTATGGGTATAATGGTAGATGCCCGGGACCGGGTAATTATGATTTCTTTTTCTTCTTTTTTTAAGCTTATTTATTACCTGAAAGTGCTGCTAGATCTTCTAAAGATAGACCTCTCTGAGAGAAACTTTGTTGAAGTTGAGAAATGTTGAAGGTGGGAGCTGGTAGTTGTATGGTTTCACTTGCCTTGGATATTCTTCCATCTTTTCTTCCTTTAGGCACATCCCAAGATGGTCCTCCAGACTGCATTTAAATTTTCTTAAGTTATACTTTGTGCACAAGATATGCGTATATGGCGTGCATACGCTAGATACAATTAGGGGTGTTCATGATTAGGTTTAAATGGTTTTTAATTACCCTAAACAAAACAAAGTATTGAAATTTGTGATCGTGTCAGACCCAAACAGTTACTAGTGGTTTGGGTCTAGTGGGCCGGAAAAGATGATTAAAAAGGTGCAACAACTTGTGAGAACATAACTAAAAAGATGATTAGAATCAACATGGGGAACATGTCCAAACCTGTAACTTTTGGCACCAGTAAAGTCATTGTGTAATATTATAACATATTGAAATAACATGTATTAATTTTAAATAAAGGAATACTTCAAGTAAAAATTTTTTAAAAAATTAACACAAGGAGAATACTGTATAGATGATTAGTAGACCATTCGATCCACTTTTACGCCAAAGGTTACAAACCCGTTGAAAAAAAAATCGTAAAACCAAATCTATGACCGGTTTGACCCAAACCGTGAAGACCTCTAGATATAACACATTTGCATAATTTTCATGCTTACCACCACAACTGCATCTCTTGCAGCTAAAGCCAAGATATCAGCACACGAGACTACACCAGGACACACAGATTCAACTGCTTTTTTCGCGTTATCAACAACATAAAACGCATGCAACGAAACATTAGGCGGGCCATCTTTTTCAGCTTTGTTATTACCCTTAGAACTCAACAAAACCGAACCATCACACCCTTCGGTTCATCATCAAAACCAACACAGATTAACATTAGTAGGACTTCCAACTAAAAGATAAACAACTTAGTAATATACCCGTATAAAACAGTCGTGGAAATGCATCCGAAGGAGCCCCGCCGGGGCAGTTTTGTCACGTTTTGTTGCATCGGTTACCGCTTTCTGGACTAATGATTCCACAGCAGGGCATGTTTTTTGGTAATAATTTGAGGTCAATGAAGTTCCAAAAGAAAATAATGAGAAAAGGAGCAATGAGCTTAAAAATGTAGCCATGCTTACTTTGTTTACATTCAATGAAGTTGCATGGAATTCATGATTTAATGGTCTATTTGTATATCAAGTGAGCCACTTGTTATTGCTTTAATTGCCAGCTTCTTTATACCCTTTTATCAAAAAGAAAATAATAATAATAATAATAATAATAATAATAATAATTAATAATAATAATAATAAATTAATAATAATAATAAATAAAAATTAAATTTATTTATTAAATGATGATTGGCATGAGTCAAAACCAAATTTGTGAACTATATATGATTGGGATGATCTGGTAGTTTTCCAGAGCTATTATTCACAAAACTAATATTGTACTACTATAATGACTTGTACATTGTACAAAAAAGGTTGTGTATTAGTGTGGATTTATGAAATTTTGAGGTGTGGAAAAGTGGGTAGCTACTCGCGATTGGAACTTTATTTTTATTCAAACTTTTTGCATGAACTTTCCCCTTGCATTATTTTAGATTTTGCCTTGTAACTATAGCACATAAATTTAAATCAATACACAAAAATAAAATAAAAACATATTCACAATTTTAACTGCGTGAATAGCAAGCAGTGGCGGATCTAGAAAATCTTCGTAGCGGTAACGTCTTATAAAAAAACGGTAACGAAATCAAAAAGCGTCGAAAAAACGTCAAATTTTTCCAAAATTTACACTACCGCCGAAACGCCAAGCGGTAGCGGAGGCTACCTCTTTTCATAGGGTAGATCCGCCCATGATACTAAATAGTACTTTTACCAATAAAAGTAATAAAGATACTAGATGATAACCCGAAATTCGAACAGAGTCGAATATAAATAACAAATTAGATTCGGGTTTCGAATACACTTATCCAAACCAAACTCCAAATTCATTTTTAATCGAATGTGAACCTATGAATTTTGAACCAGCCCAAATTATTTGAAATCGTATTATAGAGATTATATCTAAATAAAACATATGTTTATTATATACGTATTTACTAATAAATTAAAAAAAACTAAAAAAAAACTAAAAACCTTCTGCTGGAGGTTTTGAACTCAACATCACATATTATCTAGACCAGCAAAAAAGTTATACAATAGGTTGCAGGAGCCGGGGCTCGAGCCTTGATCAGTTGATCCTTATAAATGCACCTAACCAGTTCTGTCACATTCCAAGCATGAAGTGGTTGTAAACTAATGGTAAAGGCAGTATTCATGCAGTTATAAATTTTAGTAACTATTTATAAAATTTTCTCTGCATTGCCGCAGTGTTTCGGCCGGTGTTGGTTTAGTTCATTATGGTACCGACACTCGTTACAGCATCTGAAAGAAAAAACCTAAAATACAAAATTGTGATATGCCCAAAAAATATTGACACATGTTTTACGTCAATCGGAAACCATAAAAATGAATATAGGCAACGGTTTTGATAGTCCTTATGCTGGTACCATAAAAATGAATATAGGCAACGGTTCCGATAGTCCTGATGCCGGTACTGATGTTGTTATGTCGAAATCATTCTGATACAGAAATTATTGGGAGAGTATGAGTTTGGTTGCTTATAGTTTGATACTGTATCAGCATTCCCTATAACATACATCTGAAAAGTAAAATTATAAGTAAAAGCAATGGAAAGGCAGAGTAATAAACTAGGAAAAGAAATGAAAGCAAAGGTGTCAAATTCTCAATAATGCATCTTTAGGCATTTCAAACTTTTATTAGTTAATTATTTCTAAGTGGTGTGTTTGATAACTAAAGATTAGGAGTTAAGATTCTCTAGATTGTATCTATTGGTATGTATATCCTAAAATATATAGGTATTTCTATTTAAATAACAAAATTGGTATGTAATTCCTAAATTATCTACGTATTACAATTTAGACAAAAAATAACTATTTCTAATCCTCTCAATGAAATTAATATTAATTTACGATATTAGAGCATCCACATCTCATAGACTCATTATATATACATATAATTTGCAACATAGGTATGTATTATGGTTTGTATTATAATACTTAGTGGGTTGTACCCGCTAAAGACAAATTATTATATATATATATAATTTGCAACATAGGTATGCATTATGGTTTGTATCATAATACTTAGTGGGTTGTACCCGCTAAAGACAATTATATATATATATATATATATATATATATATATATAATATTTGCAAATAGGTATGCATTATGGTTTGTATCATAATGCTTAGTGGGTTGTACCCACTAAAGACAAACTTGATATATAATATATATATATATATTTAATATATATATATATATATTTGTACCATAATATTTACTGAGTTGCAATGTTTTAAAAACCGGTTTAAACCGGCCGGTTGTACCTGGTAAACCGTCAAGTACACCCGGTTAAACCGCCCGATACACCCGGTTAAACCGTTTTTGAGCCAAATTGTCACACCCCAATTTCCACGTAAGGACCGGTGGGGAATATTGTGACGTATGTTGATATCATCATAACCAAACAACACAGAGTAACACAACAGAAGTCTAGTAATAAAATTACTATTACAAACGTATTGTTCAAAATTCAAAATAATATACAACGCTTGTAATAGATCCACAGGCGGATCAAAAATAATACAAAAATGAAATTTGACAGACTATGGGCTTTCTAAGAAAGGAGTCGCAAGTTCCTCTTAAGCTTCGCCGAGTACTTCCAGCCTATTTCGTAACATTGCTACCCGCGCTTAGTCTTTTGAAAATACGTCAGTTTTCACTGGTAAATACAAATAACGACACGTTTTGAAAACATTTCAAAATCATTTCCATGTACACATTGGTACATGTATTTTATAAATAACTTGGGACAAACTATATCTCATGTTATCAGTTTTACATGCTAATGATACATTTAGGGCCCGGTAACTATGCCGAGATCATGATTAACCGATACGCCACTTTAATACCTTTATTAGGTATACCCATGCTGGGTTATAAAACATTTTAGCATCTGTCGGATGTATGCCTACACCCCACGCTTAGGTCGTGGCCATTTGCAATTAAATGAGCCGAGGATATCCAGGACACGGTTGCATCAACCCTCAAAGTTTAATATTAAGCAATACGAATTAAAACGGATTATTTGAATTCCCGACACATTGGTCTTTGATCCCATATCCGACCATGCGGTAATATTATACCGTATCCCAAGCCCGTATAGAGAAAATAGGTTAAGAGTATTTACCTAGCTTAGCAAAGTTCTTTAAATCAAGAAAATAAGATAAGCACAGCCGTATACAAAATAACTAGCTCGGATGCAATCTACCGGAAGTCTCTAGTCTAGAGTGAATGGTATTATTAACCAATTAGAATGTTAGCGGGTCTTTATTCAAGTCATTGACTTAGACCGACTAACTTAAATGAATGAAATCGGTACGATACGCTAGATTACGCGGCGATCGAAATAGAATTTAGTTAAACCCGACAAGTACTAAGACTTGTATAAGATGGGTAAACATATAACATTCTGGATTTTGAAATAAAAATGATAAGGTTAAACCCGTTTCGGTTAAATTACGTAAACTAGTCACGTATGCTTAACCATACACATATAAGTGAAACCGGGTAACCGGATAAGTCATATACAAGTTCTACATGCCAATATACTAAAAGCATGTTATAATATCAGTAGGATATTAACATGGATGCCTATTAAGGTTTTAAAATCAAGTTATGCCTCATAAGGGCGTTAGGTCATTTTACAACTTATAAAAGGAGCTTGCAAGTAAACTGATGTTATGGTCATAAACATTCTGGAAAAATAGTTAATTTATTATGTTATATCAGTAGGATATCAAATATATGTGTGGTTATAGTTTAAGACCAAACTATGCACCGTTGGGGCATTTTGGTCATTTCACACATAGTTTTGATAACTAATTTGGGATTCTGAGTTTAGAACATGTACCTACTGTAGTAATATTTAAAATAATTTTTAATAATCAGTAGGTAACAAGTTTTGGTCCATAGATATGGTTTTTAAACCATACTATGCGCAGAAACGCCGATAAAGTCGCTAAATGACGATTTAGGTTACGTTTATAGAAAACTAAAATTATGATCAAGTTTATAATTTCAAAATATGTTATTTAATGTGGTATATCAGTAGGTAAAATGTTTTGGTATAAAAAGTACCATTAAAACCATTTTATGCACCGCAAGGGCGTTATCGTCATTTATCAGCATTATACAAGAACTTGTATGCAAACTCAGTTTATATTCTGATTTAACATCCCAATTAATTCTCTTATGATATTACATCAGTAGATAATGATTTTTGGTGAAAAGTTATGTTTAAAGCCATTCTTTGTGCCGATAGGGCATTTTAGGCATTTTAAAGCTTAATTTACGATATTTATACAAAACTCAGTCTATGAGCAGATTTATGACATCAAAATAAGTTTAATAAGCTAACATATCAGTTTATATTTCATTTGTATACTCATTTATGTTTAAAATGTCACACCCCAACCGATGGCGGAAACATCGGGGTTAGTGGCACTAGGCGACCAGATTGTCTCACGAGAAATTCCGTAACAATTATCCAACAACATTACTTAACATTTAACATCCCATACTATTAAACATAATATTTCAAACAACCATTACAGAAATTCTGATTTTCTCATAAAAACAACATGGTTCGATTTCCCCTAGATTTTTATTACAACCGTTCTAAACAAGATAAACAAAACACTAAATAAAAACTACTCCAAAGCAATCCAAGCTAAATCCTCAACATGTTACATACGTTAAAATACAAGTCAATACAATTAAGTAAAGGTGAGCATACGAGTTTGAATAATACTAGCATAGTCGAGAAAGCGTTTGCGAAACAATCTAATTACATATCATGATACACCAAAACACTTAACATAACATAGGCTTATTTCTCATGCTAATTACCGTGAAAAGGCTTGCGCGACCATCCTAACTAGACCCCGCCGGATGTTAGCCAAACTATAGTACCATACTAGCTAAGGAGGCAAGTTAACGAAAATAAGTCCTAGCCACATGTTTCTAGTATCACGGGTCGAGCATATACAATCAGATTATTAGCGTGCGACAAACAGTTTTGATTTGTGAAGTGATTTTGATATATGAACGTATGTAACACCCAAAAAGTGCATTAAAGCGAAAATGGGTCAAGTATACTCACTGTGGGTGCGTTTTGGTAAGACTTAAGTTTCTGAGGAGAGTTGCGGAGTGCGTCGGATCAGCCTGTAAATGAACAGAAGTGCATCAGTCTTCCGAAAAGCCGAAACAGTGAAGTTTGAGTTGAGTAGTAGGCAAGTTCGGGCGAACTTGTATGTAAACACACAAGTTCGAGCGAACTTGTAAGGTTTTGCTGAGTTGTGAATCAAGTTCGGGCGAACTTGCAAAAAGTATTGCCTGAAAAGTCAAGTTCGGGCGAACTTGTATAGTTTCTTAAGAAACTATGCAAGTTCGGTCGAACTTGTAAGGATTCTGGTGGGCATAGACCCAAGTTCGGTCGAACTTGACCCATATGGGTGCAAGTTCGGTCGAACTTGACCAGGGAGTTGGTGATTCTTGAGCGAACTTGATGTTTTCGGGTCCAAAATCTTGCGTTTTCGCGTCGTTTGCTGAGGAAATCGAGTGTTCATCCCTCCAACCCTGTGCTACTGAGCAAACTTAGGTCGGAGAGGTCTTTTAGAGCTGTTTTAGCCGTTTTACAAAAGCTTGGGCTAATCCAGGCGAACTCGGGGTTCGTTCGGATTAGTCCGGCTTGTGTAAACCAACATAAACGTCCTTGTGCTTCCAGATCTGGAATCTTGAATGATAAATGCTTCGTTTCATATCAGAAAATGAACAAAACATCATCAAAAGTCCGTATTTTGTGTAAAAGTCAATGTTCCAAAAGGTTTTGCTCAGATCTAAGCATAGATCTTAGTGAAAAACAGAAGTTTTATTGAAAAAGATGAAGATTTTCGTAAACAGGGAAGATTTGATGAAAACGAAGGCAATGCCTTGTGCCAAAATCGTTGTAAACCTTTGTAAAACGTTGATAAAGATCGTTGTGGTTGAAATCAGTTTGATTCTTACTTAGAAAACAGAGGGTTTTGGGTTTCGGGAGCTCTGGGCAAAGTTGCATCGTTGTAAACCTTCGTTTGTCGATTCGGTTAATATTAATTAGTTATATTAAGCGTTTTAGTAAAGCATTAGGCGTTATACTTGATATAATAGTGCGATTTAGCGATTCGATAGTGCGAGAGCGATGCGATAGCGAGCGTAATCATAACCACAAACACACATAACACATAAATAATATAAAACCACATAAATAATTGCGATTTGTGATGCGATGCAATTTAATACGCGACTAGATGCGATATAACATACACAATCATAAGTTAACATAAACTTCATTAATAAGCGAATCTCGGATTTACAAAGGATAGATAAACGGGAAACAAAATGAAAAGATAACAGCGAATTTCCGAGTTGTTACAGTCTCCCATACTTTAGGGAATTTCGTCCCGAAATTAAGCAGTGGCCGTAACAAGAGATGCGGATATTTCATTTTCTTATCACTTTCGAGTTCCCAAGTGAACTCGGCGCCTCGTTTTCCTTCCCATCGGACTTTCACGATAGGTATGCGGGAGCGTCGGAGTTTCTTGGTCTCCCGATCCATGATTTCAACGGGTTTTTCCACGAAATGGAGCGTTTCGTTGATTTGCAGATCTTCGAGAGGGACATGCAAATTTTCTTCGGCTAGGCACTTTTTAAGGTTAGACACGTGGAAAGTCGGATGTACATTATTAAGTTCCTCCGGCAGTTCGAGTCGGTAAGCCACTTTGTCGATCCTTTCCAGAATCTTAAAGGGTCCTACATATCGTGGCGCTAGCTTTCCTTTCTTTCCGAAGCGGACCACTCCTTTCCAAGGTGCAACCTTTAGGAGTACGTGATCTCCCACTTCGAACTGTAGGGGCTTGTATCATTTGTCGGCGTAACTCTTTTGACGACTCCGAGCTTTCAAGAGATTGTCTCTGATCTGGAGGATCTTGTCCGTCGTTTCTTGAATTAGCTTGGAACCAGTGATTTGTGCTTCTCTGATCTCATGCCATGCAATAGGCGATCGACATTTTCTTCCATACAGTGCCTCAAAAGGAGCCATTTGAATGCTGGTATGATAACTATTATTGTACGAGAATTCAATTAAAGGTAAATGCGTATCCCAGTTACCACCGAAATCTATGATGCACACACGAAGCATGTCTTCGAGGGTGCGGATCGTTCGTTCAGTCTGACCGTCGGTTTGAGGGTGAAAATCGGTACTTAGATTAAGCGTAGTACCGAAAGCGGATTGAAAAGTCTCCCGGAGACATGAAGTAAAGTAAGCATCTCAGTCAGAGATGATGTCACGAGGCGTCCCGTGTCGACATATAACTTCGTCGGTATAGATTCGGGCTAACCGTTCGACCTTAAAGTCTTCTCGTATAGCAATAAAGTGCGCTGATTTAGTAAGACGATCAACGATAACCCAAATGCTATCGTGACCGGATGAAGTGCGGGGAAGTTTAGTAACGAATCCATAGCTATACTCTCCCACTTCCACATCGGGATTTCGGGTTGTTCGAGTAAACCAGAGGGCTTTTGATGTTCGGCTTTAACTTTCGAACAAGTTAAGCACTTTGAGACGTACAAGGCGATATCCTTCTTCATGCCCGGCCACCAATACTTAGGACGAAGGTCCTGGTACATCTTGTCGGCACCGGGGTGAATGGAATATCTTGATTTATGAGTTTCGGTCATTAGCAATTCACGAAGATTATCACGACTAGGAATCTAAATGCGATTGAGATAATAATAAATACCATTAGGCTTAGATACGAGCTGAGTTTCGGCACCACATTTCATTTCTTCCTCCAAGGTATTCTCGTTAAAACAAGCGAATTGAGCGGAGCGAATCATGATTTCGAGATCATTTAAAGCTTGAGAGTCACGAACGCTATATACATAGCTTCGTCGACTTAGAGCATCAGCGACGACGTTTGCTTTGCCGGGATGGTAGCGTATCTCGCAGTCATAATCGTTGTGAAGTTCAACACATCGACATTGTCGCATGTTTAGTTCTTTTTTATTGAAGATATGTTGTAAGCTCTTATGGTCGGTGAAGACCGTACACTTAGTACCGTAAAGGTAGTGTCGCCATATCTTCAACGCAAAAACAGCTGCACCGAGTTCGAGATCGTGGGTTGTGTAGTGCTTCTCGTGGATCTTGAGTTGTCGAGATGCATACGCGATAACCTTGTCTCGTTGCATGAGAACACAACCAAGACCAAGATTGGAGGCATCGCAGTAAACAACGAAATCGTCGTTTCCGTCAGGTAAAGAGAGAATAGGAGCGTTGCATAGCATACGCTTGAGAGTTTGAAAAGATTCCTCTTGCTTGGAATCCCAAACAAAAGGTTTGTCTTTATGAGTTAAAGCGGTAAGCAGAACAACGATTTTCGAGAAGTCGGAGATGAATCGACGGTAGTAACCCGCCAATCCAAGAAATGAACGGATTTCGGAGGCATTCTTCGGTGTAATCCAACTCTTGACGGCTTCAATCTTTGCAGGGTCGACGAGAATTCCTTGACTGTTAACGATATGGCCGAGAAATTGGACTTCTTCGAGCCAGAATTCACATTTAGAGAACTTAGCATAAAGGCGATTTCCTTGAAGAAGTTCGAGGACTAAACGGAGATGACGCGCGTGTTCGTCTCTCGACTTCGAATAGATAAGGATATCATCGATGAAAACAATGACGAAACGATCTAAGAAAGCTTTACACACACGGTTCATCAAATCCATGAAGACCACGGGTGCATTTGTAAGAGCAAAAGGCATGACCACGAACTCAAAATGGCCGTAGCGAGTACGAAAGGCGGTTTTTGGAATATCTTCATCCAATACGCGTAATTGATGATAGCCGGAACAAAAATCGATCTTAGAAAAACAAGTAGCACCTTGTAGCTGATCAAATAAGTCGTCGATTCGAGGAAGAGGGTAGCGGTTCTTTATCGTGAGTTTGTTAAGTTCACGATAATCGATGCATATTTGGAACGATCCATCCTTCTTTTTAACAAAAAGGACAGGTGCTCCCCATGGAGAAGTGCTCGGGCTTATGAAACCTTTATCAAGAAGCTCTTGAAGTTGGCTTGATAGCTCGCGCATTTCGGTTGGTGCGAGGCGATAAGGAGCTTTAGCAACGGGAGTAGCACCTGGAATCAAATCGATACGGAATTCCACATCTCGAGTAGGGGGTAAACTGGGTAAATCGTCAGAAAAGACTTTAGGAAATTCACAAACAACGGGCACATCTTTATAAGTCTTCTTTTCTTTCTCCGGGTTCACGATATGAGCGAAGAAAGCAACACAACGCTTTTGAAAGCATTTGTGTGCTCGAGTACATGACAAACATCAACTTCTTTGAGGGAGTTTCACCGTATACATGAAGTTGATCACCGTTTGGGAGAGGGAAACGAATCATTTTATGGAAGCATACAACTTCAGCATGATTCTCACGAAGAAAATCCATGCCTACTATGATATCGAAGCTACCTAACTGCATAGGTATGAGATTGATCGAGAAGATGTGGCTGTTGAGATCGAGAGAACAACCACGTAAGACGGAATTGACGGTAACGGTTCTTCCGGTGGCGACTTCCACATCGAAAGTCTTTGGGAGTTTAGCGCGCTTACATTTTAAAACTTTTTCGAATTCTAATGATACAAAACAGTTATCGGCACCAGTATCAAATAAACATGAAGCATAAATACCATTAACGAGAAACGTACCATTGACAACATTGTTGTCATTCTAAGCCTGGCGGTGGTTGAGATTGAAAGCTCTGCCACGCGCAGCTTGTGGTTGTTGCTGCTGCTGCTGCGGCTGAGGCTGCTGTTGAGGCTGCGGTGCTGGCTGCTCTTGCTTAATAGGACGATTCGGGCAGACATTGGCGAAATGATTCGGATCACCACACACATAGCACACACGTGCTTTTGGAGCTTGCTGCTGATTGGCTTGAGGAGGAGCGGGTAAAGCTGGAGCTGCTGGAGCCTGAGGAGCTGGCTGGCGAGGACCTGATCGGCAACTCACAGTAAAATGGCCGTAGATATTGCAGTTTGTGCAAAAACGGCAGTTGCCACCAACGGCATGATGATAAGTGCACTTAGGGCACAGAGGGTGAGGTCCGGTATACGCACGCTTAGCTGGAGGTGCGTTCAGAGCGGCTGACTGAAGCGGCTGAGGGTTTGCTGGAGCGGCGAGGGCATAGTTCTTGCTCGGGTTTCCTCTCTTGCGTCCCTGACGCTTTCCCTTCGGATCATTGGATGGTTCGGTAGTAGCGGTTGGTTCGACGACAGCTTGATTGGCGACTTCAGCAGAGTTCTTGAAATAACCATCCTGAACTCGCTGATCGTTGACATCAGCGGCGAGCATGTAGGTTTCCTCGATGGTTGTAGTACGAGCAACTTTCATGAAACTTGCAACACACTCGGGGTAAACCACGTATGTACTTGTTGATAGCTTTCTCCTCGTATCAACCTGGCTGGGACAGATGATGCTCAAAATCTTAAACCGAGCAGTAAAACCAGCATTGTCGGGACCATCCTGCTTGATACCCCAAAACTCGTTCTCGAGCTTTTGCATTTCATGCGGAGGACAGAACTCCTTCATCATTACTTCCTTGAGTTCCTCCCAAGATAGACTGTAGGCTTCATCATTTCCACCCTTGTTTCTTTCAGCTGTCCACCAGTCGAGAGCACGGGACTGGAAGACTCCGGTAGCGTTCACGGTGCGGAGGTCATCGGGGCATCCACTTTGCCTAAAAGTGACCTCAATAGCATCGAACCAGTGAAACATAGAAGTCAGTCCGTCATTGCCCGTGAAGGCGAGAGGTGCACAAGCCTTGAAGTTCTTGAAGCTGAATCGCGGCTTGGGATTCTCAGTTTTCGAGTCGACTGATGAGTTACTGCTCACGGCATGAATTTCCGAGACGATTTGCGGAATGACTTTGGCTATCTCCTTGGCTACCATTGTAGCGATACGCTTGTCGGCGTTGCTGCGCTAGAGATTCCTTTGGGTGTGCGATCCCATTGAAGACATCTACAAGAAGGATTTAGATTAGATGAGATTCGATTATAATAGAGTTGTGTTTAAATATTTATTATTATTATCATTCATTCAAGGCACAAAATCACAAAACACGTAGGCACGTATACACGTAGGCACATAAGCACGTAAGCACGTTAGCACATAATCCACGTAAGCACATATTTTGCACGTATTCACCTTCTCATAAGTAAAACGTAGCGCGTTCGAGATGCGATAAAATTGCGAGATATATGCGATATACAGTAGCGAGATAAGCGAGATAATACCACGTATAGGACACACATGTCCTCATAGGCGTAAGCGAGTTAAGCGATTAGCTTTGTTGGTGTATTAACTAGCGTTTTAGATTACGAGAGCCGTGCGAGTAGTGCATGCGTTCTATGAAGCGTAAAGCGATAAAGCGAGAAATCGGTAATGCGAGAAATAAATAAATAAAGCGAGAAATCGAATAAAGCGAAAATTCTCAAAATTTTAAACACATAAATAATAATAAACTCGATGATGCGTAAATCGACGATACAGGCTTAAATCAATTGGGAGTGTCTGGGGTTTTGAGACGTTGACTATCCAAAGTGATTCGACTACCCTTTGCATTTGGACCCACGCTTTGGCCTAATAGATAAACGTTCTCACCGCAAGCGGCTAACGACGTTTACCCTTCCAGTTAATACGTGTTCCAAACCATCGGCATATCCGAGACTTTGGTGAGATTGAAAATCGAAGCACGGAATTAATTATTAAAATGCGGGTTTCACCCCTAACTTAGCAACATCATTCCTAGTTGTGGCCACGCTCACTGATCATCGGGCGTTCCACTAGATAGAAAGGGAGATGTTCGTCGAGGTTTGGATGTCACTCCTAACTCAACGAAGATATCTCGAGATGAGTAATACGTGGAATGAGCGATCTTATTGAGAGTTCTTGGTTATCACATCTAATCTCAACTTGATCCTCGTTTATGGGATATGAGCGTTTCATAATCGTGTATATTGTATTAACCTTAGGAAATGTATATTCAAGCATTTATGGCAAGTAGATTAGCATTTAATTCAAAGATTGGTCAATCGGGTACTTAAACATGCTACTAGGTCAAACATGGCAATTCTACCTATTATCCTAAGGAATTCGCTCTGATACCAATCTGTCACACCCCAACCGATGGTGGAAACATCAGGGTTAGTGGCACTAGGCGACCAGATTGTCTCATGAGAAATTCCGTAACAATTATCCAACAACATTACTTAACGTTTAACACCCCATACTATTAAACATAATATTTCAAACAATCATTACAGAAATCTGATTTTCTCATAAAAACAACATGGTTCGATTTCCCTAGATTTTTATTACAACCGTTCTAAACAAGATAAACAAAACACTAAATAAAAACTACTCCAAAGCAATCCAAGCTAAATCCTCAACATGTTACATACGTTAAAATACAAGTCAATACAATTAAGTAAAGGTGAGCATACGAGTTTGAATAATACTAGCATAGTCGAGAAAGCGTTTGCGAAACAATCTAATTACATATCATGATACACCAAAACACTTAACATAACATAGGCTTATTTCTCATGCTAATTACCGTGAAAAGGCTTGCGCGACCATCCTAACTAGACCCCGCCGGATGTTAGCCAAACTATAGTACCATACTAGCTAAGGAGGCAAGTTAACGAAAATAAGTCCTAGCCACATGTTTCTAGTATCACGTATCGAGCATATACAATCAGATTATTCGCGTAACAGTTTTGATTTGTGAAGTGATTTTGATATATGAACATATGTAACACCCAAAAAGTGCATTAAAGCGAAAATGGGTCAAGTATACTCACTGTGGGTGCGTTTTGGTAAGACTTAAGATTCTGAGAAGAGTTGCAGAGTGCGCCGGATCAGCCTGTAAACGAACAGAAGTGCATCAGTCTTCCAAAAAGCCAAAACGGTGAAGTTTGAGTTGAGCAGTAGGCAAGTTCGGGCGAACTTGTGTGTAAACACACAAGTTCGAGCGAACTTGTAAGGTTTTGCTGAGTTGTGAATCAAGTTCGGGCGAACTTGCCTAATTTCCAAGGAAATTATGCAAGTTCAGGCGAACTTGCAAGAAGTATTGCCTGAAAAGTCAAGTTCGGGCGAACTTGTATAGTTTCTTAAGAAACTATGCAAGTTCGGTCGAACTTGTAAGGATTCTGGTGGGAATAGACCCAAGTGCGGTCGAACTTGACCCATATGGGTGCAAGTTCAGTCGAACTTGACCAGGGAGTTGGTGATTCTTAAGCGAACTTGATGTTTTCGGGTCCAAAATCTTGCGTTTTCGCGTCGTTTGCTAGGAAATCGAGTGTTCATCCCTCCAACCCTGTGCTACTGAGCAAACTTAGGTCGGAGAGGTCTTTTAGAGTTATTTTATCCGTTTTACAAAAGCGTGGGCTAATCCGGGCGAACTCAGGGTTCGTTCGGATTAGTCCGGCTTGTGTAAACCAACACAAACGTCCTTGTGCTTCCAGATCTGGGATCTTGAATGATAAATGCTTCGTTTCGTATCAGAAAATGAACAAAACTTCATCAAAGTCCGTATTTTGTGTAAAAATCAATGTTCCAAAAGGTTTTACTCAGATCTAAGCATAGATCTGAGTGAAAAACAGAAGTTTTATGGAAAAAGATGAAGATTTTCGTAAACAGAGAAGATTTGATGAAAACGAAGGCAATGCCTTGTGCCAAAATCGTTGTAAACCTTTGTAAAACGTTGATAAACATCGTTGTAGTTGAAATTAGTTTGATTCTTACTTAGAAAACAGAGGATTTTGGGTTTCAGGAGCTCTTGGCGAAGTTGCAGCAAGTTCAAATGAGGGAATGAGGCTGACTATTTATAGGAGAAGGCAAAAAAGGAGGCTGGTGGAGTCAAGTTCGGTCGAACTTGTACAAGTTCGCGCGAACTTGTAAAGATTTCAAGGGAAGGAGCCAAGTTCGACCGAACTTGACCTCCCTGAGGTGAAGTTCGAGCGAACTTGAGGTTATTGAGGAGATGATTGGGCCAGTCAAGTTCGGCCGAACTTGGTATCACCAAGTTTGAGCGAACTTGACCCAAAAGTTGGGTTTTCTTCGTTTATTTCGCATCAAGTGTTCGTTTGTCGATTCGGTTAATATTAATTAGTTATATTAAGCGTTTTAGTAAAGCGTTAGGCGTTATACTTGATACAATAGTGCGATTTAGCGATTCGATAGTGCGAGAGCGATGCGATAGCAAGCGTAATCATAATCACAAACACACATAACACATAAATAATATAAAACCACATAAATAATTGCGATTTGCGATGCGATGAGATTAACGATGCGATTTAATAAGCGATTAGATGCGATATAACATACACAATCATAATTTAGTTAACATAAACTTCATTAATAAGCGAATCTCGGATTTACAAAGGGTAGATAAACGGGAAACAAAATGAAAAGATAACAACGAATTTCCGAGTTGTTACATAAAACCTCATTTTTAAACAAAAGGGTATTTTAGTCGACATAAAGCATAATAATGGAACTTGCAATATAAACTCGGATTACTATATGACCATGTAATATAACTCCAGGGGGTTATACTACAACATAATATGGTCATAATGTAACTTAAATTCAGTAGCTAAAGTTGCTAATTGGGTCAGAATCGAAAGTCAAACTTCGTGACTTTCGGTTGCCAACCGACCTTAAACCTGGAATTGACGAGCTGAACATGTTTACACATGTTCTAACAATTATTACCAAGTTATTAAAGTGATAAAACATATTTTATAACACCCTTAAACTCAGTTTATGAATATTTCAAAATCTGACCCGTTTGACTTTTTATTAACTTGATTTTGACCCGTAAATTGACCAAGCAAACGTGGTTATTATGTAGTGCCCTTTTGAGGGATTAACACCTACCTAATTACGATCACATAGCCATGTTCATATCGAACAATGGCTGGACCATAATGGTCTAAACCGAAAGTCAAAGCGTTATTACGATAAACCTTGACTTTTGCCTTAAAAGCCTATAAACAAAAATGCATAAGGTAGGAACACTTACAAGTGATCCTAGGAATATTTAGAACTCAGGGAAGGTCTCCTTAAGTCAGGAAACAACTCCAAGATAGAGTAGAGAAGAAATGAAGTGAATGAGCAAAGAATTGAGTTGAACTTGCATCCTTGAAGAGGATGAACAAGATCAATCCAAGTGTTAGGAAGTGATCTAGGATGTCTCCAGGTGTCTTTGAGGTGGCAAACACTGAGCAAGAGTGGCACAATTGCAAGAGAGGTGGCAGAATTGCAGATTGCCTTGGCCATCACTTATGTGCTGAAAACAGGCCTCCCTCACGCCACGTGCAGGGACAACCTTACTCTGTCGCGTGGCGCGAGAGAGCAAGGTTTTCAAAAATTTCAATTTAGCCCCTGGACTTCCCAAACCTTCATATTTTGATTAATTACGTGTTTTATTAAATATGGGCTAATAGTATTGATACGAACCCAGTAATGGGTCAGGTTGGGTTGGAGCAGACCTATAATCTATTGAGTAATTTACTTGACACATTGGCGCCAAAATCAAAATCAAAATCAAATTAAGAGGGAAAACTTAGTGGAGTAGCGGGCTGAAAATTAGGAAGTAACTCCTGTTTTAGTTTTATTGACTTTGATGTTTTCGATTTTAGGTTGTTTAGTTATTTGTTTATCCGAGTTTTAGTGTAATTTGGAGATTAATCCATACTATCGACTAGAGGTGCACAAACCGGGTTTTTTTAATACCCAGGTACATGTATGACCGGTTTCGACTTTTCGGGTATTGGCCATACCCGGGTTGGGTTCGGGTCCGGGTATTGGCCTGAAAATCTATACCTTGTGTACCCGGGTTCGGCTTCGGGTTTTCAATACCCGGGTATTAGAATACCCTATTTTCAGGTCTGGTAGGGTTTGGGTGTTGGTCGGGTATGGTTCAGGTATTGGTCGGGTATGGTTTGGGTATAAATCGGGTTATTTGATTTATTTTTTGGGCACACAACATAGAATTATAATGGAAACATTTATTTATACATATTGTATGACTTGAAATCTACCCAAAAAAGTCTCATACAAACTCTAAACGCTCAAAAAAGGTTGTCATACATAAGAGGTTTGGGTATTACTATAACCCGGGTACAAATCGGGTACGAAAAACCCGGGTTTGGGTTCGGGAATTGAACAAAATATGCATACCCAGTCCCTACCCTTTGGGAAGGGTCGGGTTCAGGTTTTTTGTGCACCTCTATCGACACTATATAAACCACTTTTTCATTTTCCTTGTTGGGCTTGGGCTACTTTCTAAATATGTAGAAAAACCGACAGGCCTTGTAACCCAACCCGTTTACTAATTTAATCGACCCGTTAAATCTAGGGTTTATACTTATTCCCCGACTCCTAAACCTTCTTCCCATTTCTCCATCATCTACTAACCAGAGATTTCAACCTCCAAACCAAACAGCGTAATTCATCCCAATGGGTTCCAAAAACAAGAAGAACAAGGCGGCAAAGAAACCTAACACGGCGGCGGAGGTTACCGGAAACCGCGTGTTCGGCGCCGGTAACAAACTAATCACCGACGAACGGTTCGCGTTGTCACAAAAGGACCCTAGGTTTCAGGATGTACCGAAGCATAAGAACAAGGTAGCGATTGATTCGCGTTTCAGTCGTATGTTTACTGATAAGACTTTCTCCAATTCAACTGCTCGTGTAGATAAACGAGGTAAAGCTAAAAACGACGGCGTTTCGTCTCAAAGTGCTCTGAAGAATTATTACCGAATCCATGAGGATGATGATGTTGAAAGGAAGCAGAAGAAAGTTCGTGAGGATATTTCGGAATCGGATGATGGTGATGATGGCGTGGAGAGTGATGAGGAGAAAGTGGAATCTGAGAGTGATGATGGTGAGAAGGTGAAGAATGTTAAGGAAAAGTTATTGAAATCGGATTCGGAATCCGAATTGGAATCGGAGTCGGAATTGTCGGGAGATGAAGTTGTGGATGATTATAATACAACGGATACGGACGAGGATAATGAGGTTTATATTGAGGAGGAGACTAATGCATTGCAGGTGAATTTGATTCGTGCGATTGTTGTTTATAAAGATAATAATTAATGTGTATTGAAATGAGGCTTGTTCATTGTTTTTGATTTGTATTGGAGATAACAGGAGGAGAATGTACCTGAAATTGATAAAGAAACTCACAGGCTAGCAGTGGTTAATTTGGATTGGAATCAAGTTCAGGTGAGTAAGATTATTGTTTTTTTTTTTTTTACCTTTTACTTTAGTTTGAATTAAGAGCTGTTGAATGTTAATCACTAGGTTGCCACAGCGATAAGATCCTTAGTTTACTAGTAGAAAATGTTGCTAGTTTCTATGTGCACTTAAGGCTCAAAACGCCTGGCTCGGAGCCTAGCCAGTAGCCGTAAGGCGCCTAAAAGGACATCGCTTTTTAAGCAAGGTGCATAGCATAAAAGTATCATCTTAGGGGTTTAAGACGTGTTTTAGGATAGTTTAGGCGTGTTCCTTGCCACTTTTGGGTGTTTTAGACCAGCTTGCTCAAAACTTTGGCCTGATCAAAATCTGGCTGGAGTCTCGCCAGAAGGTCGTTGGAGCGCCTGAATGGCAGCAAGGCGTTTTCCCGCGTTGTGCCTTGTCTGAAGATATAGTCGTACATCCGAAGGGCTTTTGACAACATAGGCACATAGCCTAGTTTCAATCTATCGAATTTTAAACACTATTGGAGTACATAAACGTGTGTTCTTTATATTATGGTTTTTTTTGGAACTGTTTTGTCTATTTCTATGTGTCATGTTGGTTTAGTTCTCTTGATGGCTGTATTTAATCTTTTCATATGGTCATTGTTGAAAAATGTAGTTCCTGTAAGCTTGAATCTTACTATTGTTATTTATCTACTATTACATTGTTTTGACTTGTGTTATGTAGTTATAATTGTTTTGTATTATATCAGATATTCATATATTATATATATCATTTCAAGCCTTTGTCTTTTTTTTTACTCTTTGGAATCACTAAATACCTTTATACGTGTAATTCATGCCTGTGTATGTGCACATTTTCTCTGGCAACATAGTTGGTCTTAGGGGTGTAAACAAACCGAGCGAGGTTGGCTCGGCTCGTTCATCTTAACGAACTGAAATAGCTCTGCTTGTAAAAATCTTGTGACAGGTCAATTAATTTTAAAATAATATTGCATACACATAATGCAGAATTTAAAAACTAGATATACTCTAGTTAATGTATATTAAAATTTGGGTTATAACTTATATAATTCAAAGTTTTGGCATCAATTCAAACGAGCCAACTAATGAGCGAGCCTCGAGTGGCGAGCATTATGAACAGCTGTGTCCCTGAACATCATATCTGTGTTTCTTCTGCAGGCAGTTGACTTGTTTGTTGTGTTAAGCTCATTCCTGCCAAAAACAGGCCAGATTTTATCGGTATCTGTATATCCATCTGAGTTTGGACTCAAGCGAATGGAAGAGGAGGCTGTGCATGGTCCAGTTGGTTTATTCGATGACGAGGATGGAAAAAATAAAAATGATGATGATAGTGACAACAGTGATGATGACAATGAGATTGATAACGAAAAGTTGCGTGCCTATGAACTAAGTAGATTAAAGTACTATTTTGCAGTAGTGGTATGCGATTCAATTGCTACAGCTGATTATATTTACAAAAGTTGTGATGGTATTGAGTTTGAAAGATCATCAAATAAGCTGGATTTGAGGTTTATTCCAGACTCTATGGAATTTAAACACCCTGCACGCGATGTTGCTACTGAGGTACTATACTACTATTTATTTTATTTTCATTTTTTGTGTTGCATACTAAATGATCTTTTTTGTCTCAGGCTCCAGCAAATTACGAAGGTATAGATTTTCAAACTCGAGCGTTGCAACTCAGTAAAATTGATCTTACTTGGGATGAAAACGAACCCCAGCGTGTCAAGAAGTTTAAAAGGAAAATTAACGTCGACCAGGTATGTAAACGCAATTGGTTCTTTATTATTTTTTGTAAAACTGTATTATTACATTAATAATCTGTTTTTTAGTATTTGATGTGTGTTAAAAAATGCCAAAATCGTCCCTGAGCCCTGAGGTTTGGCCTGATTTGCCTGTTACATCCAAAATAACTTTTTTATTTTGTGCGTGTATATTTATTATAATTATTTTTATTATTTAAAGGAAAAAAGATAATTAAAAAAATTTGAAGTGTGTATGTATATAAATGTGTGTATAGGTATATATATTATAATTATTTTATTTAAAGTTGAGAAAGAAAATAAAAAAAACAAAAAAAAAACAAAAAAAACAGAAAACTATATGGGTAAATTGCCAAAATCGTCCCTGAGTTAATGATACATTTTAACTGGGTTTGTGATTTGATTGGAAATGGCAACAAAATGAAAACGTTAGGTGTCCAGAACTCCAGATACAAAATAAATATTTTGGATGTAAAAAGCAAATCAGCCCAAACCTCAGGGACGATTTTCGCATTTGACTCTTACGTGTTGTAAAACTTTATTATTACATTAATAATTTTATTAGTATTTGACGCGTGTTATGACATCATTTTTATGTTTATGAAGGAATCCAAGTATGTTAAGGATGAAAATGAATTAAAGGAACTTATTGCTTCTAGTGAGAGTGAACCCGATGAAGACGAGAATAACGTTGATGGTGGCGATAAAAAAAGACAAAAAACCGATGCATACCGTGCCCTACTTCAGTCTGGTGACGGTTCAGATGAAGACGAAGAGGACGAGAAAATGGATATGGAGGTGACTTTCAACACCGGTTTAGAGGAACTCAGCAAGAAAATTCTTGAAAAGAAAGATAAAGAATCAGAAACCGTTTGGGACGCGTATCTTCGTAAGCGAAAAGAGAAAAAGAAAGCTAGAAAGAATAGATCCAAGAATTCTTCAGACGACGACGATGATGATGTTGGTGGTTCGGATGAAGTACCCGTTGAAGAACAGGGCGATTTCTTCGTTGGAGAAACTGCAAAGAAGAAGAAGAAAGCGTCTCGTGACAAAAAAGATAAAAAATCTGAAACAGGTGATGAAGGTGAAGCAAGTAGAGCGGAACTTGAATTATTACTTGCTACAGATGAAGGTGGAGATGCTGATAACGTGAAAGGATATAATTTGAAACGTAAAAAATCCAAAGGTAAAAAGGGCAAAGCCGACATTGACGAAGAGAAGATACCGACTGTTGATTATGAAGATCCGCGATTTTCATCTCTCTTTTCCCGGCCTGAATTCGCGTTGGACCCCACGGATCCTCGGTTTAAAAGGTATCTTCTATTCTTCTTTAGTTCCTATTTGTTTTGATAATTTGCTGGTGGAACATTGATTTATTCATTTATTGATGTTATGTTTGTGTACTGGTGTTCAGGAGCGCGGCTTACGTGCGCCAGGTGGCACACAAGAGTAAGGGTGATGTGGATGAGATGGAGGGACGACATAACGATGTACCTGCAGCAGATGAGGCTCCACAAGCAGATGACAGAAAGGATTCGAAGAAAGACAAGCATGAGATTGCGATGTTAATGAAGTCTGTTAAAATGAAATCCAAACAACTTCCTGTGTCGTCGTCACATGGTAAGAAATCCAAGAGGAAAGAGAAATAGCTTGGTTGTATTGTATCTCAAAATTTTGATAGATTTTGCTCTATGGTGGTGAGTTTTATTTTTTTTAAATCGCGTATTTGGATCTGGACACGCGCAACGTACCATGGCGGGAGGTTATGCAAGGGAGGCAGAGGTGCAGGGTGGTATGTTATTGTCTGATTAGTTTAAGTGGAGCTTGTTTTTCACTTTGTGATTAGTTCTATCATTTAACAAGAGACACAAGGCTTTTTTTACAATCTGATGTACTTTGATTATTTATTACATTAGGAAACTCTTATATAGTATGAGCTTTTTTTGTTTGCTTTGCGATTCCAGATATGGTGGTTAAAAGTATACCTGGTAAAATGGGCAAGTTGGATGAAACTAGTCGATTCAAAGTTGTTAAAACCAACCACATACAAAGACTGGAAAACTTGGGCATCTTCTATGTTAGAATTATAGTTAACAAAGTGTTTTTTTAATCTTATTAATATGTTTATATGATTAGAACAACGGAGTCAAGCTACTTGAGATCGGCTAGCTAAAGCCTCACACCCATGATGTCTGACTACAAGATCCATCCATCCATCCTGACAATTCTTAGCACACCACCTTGTTATGGATCTACATTGGACCTAGTATAAACCTTTTGAAATATATTTTGACTTGCAATAAAAATGCATTCCATTCTATATAAAATAAAAGGTAAACTTGGAGGATATTTGTATTACATTAATTTCGACATGATTTAAAATTACACCCTTCAAAATGGTTTTTTATTTTTATTTTTTATTAATTTTTTAAGGGGGGTTTTAGAAAATGAATGTTCTGAAAAATGGGTTTTGTAATTTCAGAAAGTTTACCCATGTTATAAATATATGGTAACATATTAATGTTTTGGGTACTAACCATCCATGTAACCACTTCGTTTTCACTAGGCGTGTGATTGTCATCTTATTTTGTTTTTGTTTTTAAATGTAAACTTCATTAAACAAACAAAAGCCGAGTTGCCGACCTCAAATCGAGGCGAAAAACCGAACATTACATACTAACAAACTTACACCACTCCTCTCATGACATATCTGTGGATTTGACTCTACTCTTTAACCACAAAAATCCCACCGTCTTAACCTAGCACGAGATGTCCTCAAACTTGATCGATTTGTTGTTGAACTTCGCTTCGATTCTCACCCTCCAAATGCTCCAACAACCAATTCTAATGATGCCTTTCACCATTTCCTTTCTCTAACCCTTTATACCAACATGATCATGAGCCTCTATAAGATCACAAATCGAGAAAATAACAAGGTTAGGGATCTTACACCAATTGCTAATATAAGCCCATAACCTGTTGGCAACTAGGCATGAAATGAAGAGATGCTCCGCTGTTTCTTCGCCGTCGCCACATACAAGTAGAATCGATCACCCCAATGTTCCGTTTTTTTAGCGCAACCATTGTAGCGATCTTCTCCATTTCAACCCTCCATATAAACACATTAACTTTAATGGGGAGTCATCTTATTTTGTTGACTAGTTACTTATATGATGTGTGTTGTAAATTGTAATTAATGTTTTATACCTTTTTTTTAAGAAACTTATATAAATTTATTGCTATATAAATGTTTTGTAAATTGTAAATATGTGACGGAAGCAAGTTTCTTAATGTAATATTTCATGGACTTTGACTTTTCTATGTTAGAAATTTGACTATTTCCTTAATAAGAATATTGAATAAAATTGATGTTAAAAAAATCAGACATAGCTTACTTTGAATTAAAGTCTCTTGTGTCCAAGAAACCAAACCAAACGCAAGTTCCACATATGTTTTGCTCGTGTGATTAACACTACTTTGGTGATCTCTATCACATTAAAAATAGAGACAACTTTTGTTTGAATATAAAAAAAGGCATATATAAGATGTGTGTTTGAAATACATACAGAATGAATAGTGACAGACAACTACCCGACACGTATTAATTTGATTATGTTATGACTGTGGTGGCTTCATCACCAAATGCGACACGCACCCTCAATTGCCACGCCTGACAACACCCGCTAAAAACCCACCGCCCCTGTTCTTCGCAGCGTTCTCCATATGTAAAGCTTCACCTACCAAATCACCTATTCAATTCACACACACAAACATGATGATACCCTCCTTCAAACCATTATTTCAACCTCCTTCACTCTCTAATTTGATGTTGGTTGCGATTACTTCAGCGACCACCGTCTTTTCACCGGCATATTACCAGTTCCGGTACATCAACAGCGCGGTCAACGCTGGCAGCGTGTGCTTTCGTAGCAGAAAAGTTGTTCAAGTTTATTCCGAATCTTTTTAACTGTATCACAACTCACAAGTCATTTAAATAATATCATTCTAACAAACAGTCATTATATATAAAAAGAAACCCTCACTTTATTCAAATGTAAGCCATAAGTTGTCTCTACAAACAAATCTATATATTTACATCAAAACTACATAAGAATCGATAAGTAGCTCTGTATGTTCATATAACGACCGTATGACATGATTCTATACTATGCCACATCATATATCAACATATTACAACAAAACAAACATCAAAGAATTGGTAAGAATCGAGAGTACGAGTATGAAACACGTGTATGATAATGTGGACGCAATACTTCCTTGCCCGGCCTGACTCGGGTTAGGTGAACCATTCTTTGACGTTGCTTCGGGCCCCAAAGACATAGACGGCGAACCACTGGGAGAGGCCCGTGGGCTTATTGGTAGTGTGTTTGATTCTGTGCCATTGTAACCTGAAGATGAAAGATGACCCATCAATCATAAAAAAATTCACTTTTTATATAAAAATATAAAATTATGAAATTAAAAACACGTCTCGATATTGTTCCAATAAAGTCACTCACTTTTTTTTAACTATAAAGTTTGTGAATTTTTTATTAGATCTTGACTTAAATAGAATATATATGAAGCTTGAATACTATTTAGTGATTACTTTTTTTTTTCAATTTCATATATTAAAAATTTTAGCGTTTATAAAAATATTTTAAAACAAAGCAACATATTGATAAAATTCACTCACAATTAGAAACTTTCCAGCCCAAAATATTCTTCTCGCGATCAAACACTACTTGATAACCCGTCATGAAGTTTTCTGAAGAAAAAAAATAGCCAACATGTGTTACATTTTCAGAATACTAACTTTAGTAGGTAAAAAATGAAAGCAATGACGGTTACTTACGCCCAATGATGTTTACATCCTCACTTTTAACGATACCCAAACAGAACACAGATCCACCATCCTACGTAATCATAACAATTATAAAATTCAAATTCAAATGAGTTAAACTTAGATAAAAAGTAACAAAAAATAGCAAAACTTTTGCTTACTTCAAGAGGAACAAAGACAAAGGGATTTGTGACAGCATACTGGTCTCCTCCTTTCATAGTTAGATTCATCAGAGGCGCTTCGAAAGTCTGCTGATTTGGACTGCACAAAAACACATGGTCAACCCGATTAACCCACAGGTCAAACCACACACCGTTTGAGGTAAAATACAAGCCAATATCATAAGTAATATGTATACGGACCTTAAATCATAGCAATACTCGAAGGGAATATCGGAACTTGGTTGACTCCGGGTCTCTTGCGTCTGTGAAGCAAACTGCAACGGCAAATACATATAAATAAATAAACCATGCCAGTTTAATAAAAAAATAACGAAACAAAATCACACATGTCACTACACGAAACACGACTTTACTTACACTTTCAGTCATAATCTTGTACGCAGGATCGTTCAAATAAGTGAACGAGGTACCAGTGTCAAATATCGCAGTGAAATTAACATTAGTAACATTGTTTCCTACGGTTATTTGTGTCATGCTGATGTTATAAGTTCGGCTGGTACAAATTTTCAAAAAACAAAAAGTTGAATACTCAAGAGTCAAAGTCAAAGTCAAAAAAATTACGGAGCACCTTCAAAACGGATTAAAATCAACTTACTGAGGAGTATCGAGATTGAGGGGGGTTTCTCCTTGATCTAAGGTGCCTTTATCTCCGAAATTGATTCTTCCGGAACCATCGGGGCTGAAACACATCGAGAACGAATTGGCGGTAAGACCACTGCTGGCTAAGATGCTAGGAACCGATAAGTTCTCGACGCCGAGCCCAAATAGACCGTTGGGGGCTGCACCATCTAAAAATGAGCCAGTTTGAATCATTCCACAACTGCGATGAATTACAATGAGTACATATAACCGAATATATATCTAATATGCTTATACCGGTATAGTTTGACTTTCGAGGTCAATATAGACACACATTAAACTTAAATAGTATATGTGTTTTCCTTAATTACTACACGTGTTAAAAAAATCATACGTGGGAACGTTTGAGTATAGAATTACCATAAAAATCCACAATTTTTTAGGATGAATAGTAGGTTTGACCTGAAAAGTCAATGTTCATATTTCTAATGTGTACAGTTTGATTTCTAAGATCAAATAGACTAAACTTCGAAATTCATCAGCCGTCTAAATATTTCAACTTTTTGAACGGGTCCTAAAGGATTTTGAATATTAGATGTACTAAGTTTGACATTAAAAGTCAATCATCCAAAGGGTATAGGTACATACCCGAACTTGATCTTTGCATCAACGGGTTTCTCTGAAGTATCATCGGCTATCAAATGCAAATTATCTTCTATCAGGAACCCAGTAGACGAAGTATTACTTGAAAGATAATTGACCTGATATGGACATATATCGGGCCTTGTGGAGCATTGTTTCTTTAGTTTACACGAGTCACTACTGCAAGGAACTCTTTGACTCGTTGTGGACACGTTAGGGCTGTATATATTGAAGTCTAGCCGCTGTTAAACAGACAATCATAAGTTAAAAATACATGCCTTTAAAAAACCATCAACAGACAATAAGTAAATAATTAAAGTTTCTTGAAGTGAAACAAGATTATAATAAATACATACTCTTCCTGTTCTTGTGACCAATCCTTTGACGCAGCTCCGGCAATCACAAGGAATCCAAAACAAATCACTACCTGTGTCGAGCGCGACCAAAAACCATTTACTCGGGGTACCAACAGAGACATTGGCATAATGCAAGCTGCCAATTTCCCAAAAAAAATCAAGAATTATGCTTACAGAAATTAGACAAATTATCAAAAATTCAACTATGCACACCAAATTAAAATTTCAAGAGCTATGCATACCAAATGAAAGAAAATTATTAAAGTTTGGAGAAGTTATGCATACAGGAATTAGACAAACTATCAAAATTTCAAGGAGTATGCATTACACAAATTTAAAGAACAATATTAAAGTTTGGAGAACTTATGCATACAAAAATAAGACAAATTTTCAACAAATCAAGAACTATGCATACACAAAAGTAAAGAAAATATTTAAAGTTTTAAAAAAAATTTGCATACAGAAATTATACAAAGTATCAAAATTTCAAGAACTATGCATACAAAAAGTAAAGAAAATATTAAAAGTTTTAAAAAAAAATTGCATACAGAAATTATAAAAAGTATCAAAATTTCAAGAACTATGCATACCAAATTATAAAAAAAAATACCAAAGTTTGGAGAATTTATACATATGAAACATCAAAGTTTTAAGAACTATGCAGAAATAAATTTTAAGACACACACATACAAATATCTCATATGAATAATAAGAAAAAAAATGTTTCTTGAATTTGTTCACATGATCAGAATTCCCAAAATTAATCATAAATAAAACCCTTTTAAATATTTAATTAATTTAATTCAACCCCAATTCCAATTTTATGGCAAAAAAAAAACAAGAACTTACAATCCAAGAGACTGAAGCTGATAAGTTTCATTGCCATCAAGAAACGCCAACGAAGACTCGATGGTTGCGGCGGCGAGACGGCGGCGATGAAAAAGGCGGTCACGGTGGGCCATGGCAGCGTAATAATCGACTGAACCCATCTGAGGCAAATCACGATCGTCAATATCCAAAACCCCTTTCACTCGATCAGAATATCTGTGGTGTATATCGAACCCGAATGTCCCAAACCCTTCGATCAATCTTATTGATATTATTAGTATTACGAATATCGAAATCGAATTAGAAACAGAACCCATTTCAATAATCTGGAGGATTTTGTTTATTGGTTGGAAAAAAGAATATCAGAGAGAGCACCAAACTCTGAAAAGAATAGATCTATGTGTGTGTGTGATGAGTGTGGGTGTGGATATATACATGTATCTATAGTTCTATAGAGAGAGAGAGAGAGAGGATTTACGGAGTTGATTAGCTCCGAAAGAAAGTAGTGAGTCTTTTTTGAACACGAAGGCAGTTTTTAGATTATTTTTAATGATAAATGATACTTACTTTTTTTAAAATAATATAAATAATATGAATTCTACATTTAAGGGGAAAATGACGGCATGTCGACTCTGCGAGTCTTGTTAGTTGTTATGATGATGAGTCACCACCCGGTTGATTCAGTCATATGGTGTAAGATCGGACTGTTTCGAGCTCTGTATGTAATTCTCCATTGGTTGACTAGCAATTAATTCATGAGTTTTGATATGTTTATCTATCTATATATATATATATTGGAGGAGAGTAGTCTTAAAGGATGACCCGTCACGTAGGCGTTCATGTCAACGGGGGTTGAGATGAGTCTAAAGAGGATGGACCTAGGGTGTGGGGGATAAGTCTCAGTATATGTATGTATGTATGTGTGTGTGTGTTGGGGGTCATCGAGATCGGCTGCAGGACGACGTTGGGGACGCTGATGGGCCTGAGGGGGTGGGGAGGTGGTCCGGCGCCAGAGGTCGACGGGCAGGGGACGTCCCCCATATCCACCAGCATTATAAGTAGGAATGTGAAGAAGACACGTGACACTCAATTTGATTTCTCAAAAATACAACAAAAAAATCCAATACAAAAAAAAAATATAGCACAAATATCTAGTACAAAAAATATAGTACAAAAGAATCTATTACAATAAATCCAGCACAAAATTCAACAAAAAAAAATAAGACAAAAAACTCAGCACAAAAATGCAGTAAAAAATTCAGGACAAAAATGCTATACAATATAGAAAATATAACACATTTATTTTGTTTTTTTAGTTGTCAAATTTTATATAGGAACATAATACTCAAATTAAAGATAAAAGCACACTTAATTTTATGGTGAAATTTTTATAAAAAAATAGTGTCGTATAAAATGTGGAGACAAGAAGTTAATAAATAAGATTTTTCAAAAAATAACATTCCACTCCTTTTTCTTCTACATTTTAATCTTAATCATTGTTTTGAAAAATGAAAGTTTAAGATTTATTCTCATACTATTTAGGCAAAATGAAATCTTTATTTGATCTTACCCCTAACGATATATATTTTGTAATTATATATTTGTAATGTTAAATAAAAATAAATAATTTTGATACAAATAGAGACTCGTGTAGTTTTGTGGGCTTATCTTAAGCCTGGGTTAAACTTGTTTATTAAATAAGCTTTAATCTTAACATGCAACTTTATATGTTTTAATTTATTTCTATTCAAACTTTTAGTGAAACGGAATGAAGGAGCTAAGGAGAGTATCCTAGTTACACCCCTATGCTAGAAACCAATAAATTTGAAAATAATGCGTAATAAATTTAACTTTACAAACATCACAATTTTACGATAAAGCAATACTTTTACTTTATTTACTGTAGTATTCTATTCAATCAAACTAGTTAATGCATGTACAAAAATGAAAAAGAAAAAAGGTTACTAAAGTCAACTTCATAAAGTTTTTGGGTATCCATCAACACCACCCTTTGTTTACCTATGGTAAAAATTTACCTTTGTATAAATTAACTTTATATATCAATATTGATTTTGAATCAAAATTTAAAAGAGTTTCCTATTAATAACAAGTTATAGTTAAAGGGTAATAAAAATAAGTGTAATGAAAAGCTATTTTTTAAGGCAACTAAAAGATATTTACTTAATGCAACTAAATGGGCAAATTTACACACCTACATGGTCCTATGAAGCTCACTTTTTCCTCTTGTCAAGCCATGATTGGTGGCATGGTTTCTTACAAATTTAAATGGTTTAGCTGAAATTTAAAAAAATTAGACAACGAGTTATTAGTTTTCAAAATAATTACATAAATACATATAATGATTTTTCACAAAGTAAATACGTTTTGAGTGGATTTAAAAATAAACACACATTTTAGAAAACAATGAAATAGATAAAGGTTAACAAAAAAAATGCATAAAGAAATGACACGCATACACTTTTGATTAAAAAAATAAATAAAGACAAAAATAATAAATAATAATACACGAATGACGAGTTTTTTTCCAAATAGGTGTAGGTGGAAAATTTTTTTTATCAAAATGAGTGATTTGAAAAATATTTACTAAAATGGGTGTTTTCTTTATTTTTAAGTAATCTATTATAAATCTTTTTATTAACTCAATCAACCTATTATTGCTTTTATACTTTTTTTTTCATTCAACTCATTTTACACATATACATAGCTAACTTATTATATTCTTTTTTTAATTTTTATGATCAAACCATGTTAAAAAAATTGAAATTTTTGAGAAATACGTCTCATTTTGGTTTTTAGATAATATTTCATTTACTATTTTGTATGTGTACATATTATCATGTCAATACTCTTGCATTTTAAATTATCAACTTATTTTTTCAAAAGTCACGAACAACAACTTTTTTTCATTTCGTTAATGAACTAACATGAACACATTTTGTTTACGTTCGTTCATTTGAATTTGTTTAAGTTGGTTCATTTACTTTTATTTATGTTCGCTTGTTTACGTTAACTTATTTTCATTTGTTTGGTTATATTTAAATTTGTTGTTTACGTTTCTCTATGTAAACAATTATTTCTTTAGTTACACTACAATTTCGTCTAGTTTTATAAGTTTGAAATATTACCCATCATTGACTAATCTACTTTTATTAATTTTTCCTAATAGATTGATGTTCATGCTCATCTTCGTGCTTATTTATAATCCTGAGATTACAAGAAAAAACTTTATATTAAAATTATATATCTTACATAAATATAAAAGGAATAAAAAAAGAAAATCATTTAAAAAAAGAATTAAAATAAGTCAGTTAATAAATAAAATAAAAAGTATAATGAGTTGTTTGGTTAAAACGTGATATTGAAATTAAAAATAAAAGCAAAAAATACAATATATTATTTTAAATTAAAAACAACTTAAACACTCATTTTGGTAAATAATTTCTTAAATCACCTATTTTGGTAAATATTTTTTCCACTATCACCATTTTAGGAAAAAACTTAAAGAAAACACTTATTTTGGTAAATATTTTTCCACCATCACCATTTTAGGAAAAAACTCCATGAATGACAAGGTCTTTGGTGATGTTTGGACCGGACCAAACATATGGATGTGTGTCTATTGGATATCAAAGGCACCATCGTCTTTGTCGATAGTTGTTAACACACATAATATAAGCAACCAAATTAACGAGTAAAACCTTTATAATCCTTTTCAAAATCTTCACAATGAATCTATGTAATAAAGATATATTCTTTTTCTTTAGTTTCATTAAACAACCATAGTTAATTACACGTATGATACGCTAAAATTACGGATAATTTTTTTATGAGAAATAATGATTGTGTTTCTATGTATGATACATTGTAACGCGTTAACCCTATTCTGATCTTCTTCATCACCTCTACCACTCTTGATGATCCTTGCACTTCGAGTCATTCCTTGTTAGAGACGTGTCATAGAGATGAAGAATTCCCCAAACCACCACCAGCACCATCTTTGATGAAAGGCACAATGCGAGCGATAAATGGATTTGTGGTGGTTGATAGAACAAATTTCACACAGTCGATGTTCAAATAGACGAAATTCCCTCGAATGACATTATGTGCCAACATCTATCATCAAACAACCATGGTTCACCATATGTCACAGATCAACAACATAGACATAGCTCAAAATAAATAGATCTAATGATGATTCCAATCAACTATGATTAAGGTACTCGTTAGAGGCAAATAAGATCATTATTTCTCAAACACCAAGATATTGGTTACAAGCAAATGATATCGGCTGACATGAACCAACAGAAAGAATAATTTTATAAACAATTCATAATTAGAAAAACAAATAAAGACGACTTCTATAAACACAAAAAACTACATATAGATTTGGAGTGTCTAGGGGTTTCAATAATAATAGTAACAGATAACACTAAACCCTATAATAAGGCCGTGTCTAAGGATTTTAATAATAATAATAGTAACATTTAACACTAAATCCCATAATAAGGTCAATCGGTTATTTGAACAATGCCGGGGAAATTTGACACCATTTTCACCATACCACTCACTAGATCCATCCATCCATTATCTTCAGGGATCCTTGTTGAGAGAGAATACGCTAAATAAGAAATGTTTATTCTCCTAAACATAAAAAGAATTAAGAAGCTTTATGACTAAGAGAAACAAGTGATAAATTCTGACCACGGATGTCTGAGACGAGAGATTGGATATGTCATTAAACCCGAAATCGAGGACGTGGTTGGTGACTAAAAATAGCGTAGATAACTATAAGTAGATGACAAAGCGTTTTGGACTATGGAACGCGGGAAGGAGCATGTCACATGTATGTGTACATAGCAAATATTTTGTTATTAAATTTTGTTTTCATTTCAGTTGACTTAAGAGACCGATTGTTGATGTTAAAGACCAAAACGTATATGTTGTAAACGAAAAAATATCAGGATTTATCATAAGTAATTAACTCATAGAAATGATAGAACTATTAGTTGTGAATTCACAAGGATGAAGGATGAATATAGTAAGTAGGACCCTTGTTGTCTGCAAAGTTTGGTCAACAAACTTGAAGCATTCCCCGTTTCGGAATTTTGTCAATGTTCGCGTTTTGTTTCATAGGAAGCATTTTTTATATTATTATATTATATGGGTCAGGATACGATAGGAAGTTTCTTTGGCTAGGAAGTAATCTTGACCATCAATTGATTTAATCAAGGGCTAAAATTAAATGAACGAAATTGAAATTGAAGAGAAAAAAAGAGGCGCGTGAGTTTGTGTAAGGGCATTCTAGTCAATCCAGGACAATAGTTTCTCTCTCCTCCAATCCCTCCTCATTTTTTAAACGTTGATAACTTTTTCATACGACATTATTTTTTTATAAAAACTGCACCAAAAAACGAGCGTTTTTTATCTTTAAAATGAGTATACTATTGCTATATTTTCGAAAAAAAATTTCGAAAACCCAGTTGCGTAAAACGCAATGAACCCCCCTGTCAATGTTCGCGTTTTGTTTCATAGGAAGCATTTTTTATATGATTATATTATATGGGTCAGGATACGATAGAAAGTTTCTTTGGCTAGGAAGGCTAGGAAGTAATCTTGATTATCAATTGATTTAATCAAGGGCTAAGATTAAATGAATGAAATTGAAGAGAAAAAAAGAGGCGCGTGGGTTTGTGTAAGGGCATTCTAGTCAATCCAGAACAATAGTTTCTCTCTCCTCCAACCCCCCCTCAATTTTAAACGTTGATAACTTTTTCATACGACATTATTTTTTTTTATAAAAATTGCACCAAAAAACGAGCGTTTTTTATCTTTAAAACGAGTATACTATTGCTCTATTTTCGAAAAAAAAATTTCGAAAACTAGTTGCGTAAAACGCAATGAACCCCCCTGCGCACACGAGTTAAGAAAGATCTTTGACAACATTAAGGTAACATTTAGGAGCGGATTTGTTAAGCTCGGGTTCGGTGCACACGAGTTCGACTAAATGCCGTTCCAATTTGCACCCCCATGCGCACCCGCGCGCAGGACATATGGTAAAACATGTCATAAAGTTATGTTGGTTAGGTAAAGCTTTCACTTTATAAATAACCTTATACCTTTATCTCCACACCAATGTGGAACAAGTGATTTCCATTTTAGGACACTCATTCAAACACACTTAATTTCCAAACATTATTATCATATATTTTCATTTCAAGTTCAACAAACCATCATAAAAACACAATGGACTAAAAAACATAAAGTAAAGTGTTTTTTCTAAAGACAATGGACAAAAAACACAAAAGATAATGCTTTTTTTTATCTAAAAAGCAATGAATTAAAAAACAAAACAAAGTTTATTTCTAAAACGCAATTGACTAAAAATATAAAAGAAAGCGTACTTTATAAAATGCAATTGACTAAAATCACAAAAAAGTGTCTTTTGTAAAACGCAATTGACAAAAAAACTGTATTTTTCATTATTTTGTAAAACGCAATGGACAAAAAACACCAAAAAAGTGTGTTTTTTTATCTTTTGTAAAATGCAATTGATAAAAAACAGTTTTTTTCATTAATTTGTAAAACGCAATGGATAAAAAACACTAAAAAAATGTGTTTTTTCATTCTTTTGTAAAACGCAATGGACAAAAAACTGTGTTTTTTCATTATTTTGTAAAACGCAATGGATAAAAACACCGTTTTTTTTTCATTATTTGGTAAAACACAATGGACAAAAAACACCAAAAAAATGTGTTTTTTCGTTCTTTTGTAAAACACAATTTTAAAAGAAAGTCTAAACTGAAAGGTGTTTTGCAATTTTTCTTTGAGACCTTTTGTCAAACACCTGTTGTGCAACTTTTTATTAATGATTTGTCAATGAAATTCGAACTAATGATGTTGCCCAAACGCATGAATACATCAAGAGCAATAGTAGAATCAGAGATATATTCACTTTGAATTAAAAAATGCTTGAGAAATTCGAGAAGAGAAGTACCTGTTTTAACAGAAATCTCATGTTCTATCGCATCATGTTAGATGGAAAAAAACGAGAAATTATAGAAACATAAACTGGGTTTTCTTCAAAGAAATCAAAGAACACGTTGATTGAGTGTTCGAACCATTCATTGATGAAGAAAAATTGCACTGTGATGTAGTAATTCTAGATAGAGAAAAGGAATGAAATGTTGAAGATGGTGAGTTTTGAACATATGAGTTTTGAAGATACAGAGAAGAGAAATAAAAAGAATAGATAAAAGAAGATTGACTAAAATACCATTCCCACTTGTATTTCTACTTTTCCGGATGGACGGCTAAGATTACTTCCTATCATTCTTACCCAAAACATACTTTCGATTTGATTCTCTCCCTATATTATATATATCTATAATACCTTATTAAGAGAACTAGGATTTTTACCTTTTTGGTAACTTTACATGTGTATATATTTTGAAGCAACATGTACAAAAGAACAAAATTATTTTAGAGGAGATAAACTTGTATATTGTACAAAACTTTAAGACAATTCAGGGGCATTTTAGAGATTTCGAAAGAATGGCCTTAAAATCAAATTTTAAGATGAGTAAATTGCACAAAACATCCTTTATGTTTCCTCAAACTTGCAGGTTCCAGCCTTAATGTTTAAAAGTTGCTAAAAACAGCCTTTAAGTTTATTTTTATTGCGGGTTCAATCCTTTACAGCTAACCACGTTATTTTCTTCAGTTAAGTTCCCTCACATGCATAACATGTGAGGGTATATTCGTCATTTTGGTTGATCATGTGAGGGAACTTAACTGAAGAAAATAACGTGGTTAGCTGTAAAGGATTGAACCAGCAACAAAAACAAACTTAAAGGTTTGTTTTTAGCAACTTTTAAACATTAAGGCTGGAACCTGCAATTTTGAGGAAACATAAAGGATGTTTTATGCAATTTACTCTTTTAAGATTGCATACTAGAAATGAAATTTTTTTTTCCCATTTTCTTCCATTATTCCCCTGCTTTTCCCATTCATACCCCATCTCTTCAATCGACCTTTCGTGAATCCCTTCTTCAATTCAATTTATACAACTCAATGGTTTCTCCTTCAATGCCAATTCCTCTCCTTTAATTCGTCTTTTCAGTATCCCCTCCATTTCCATCCCACCCCACCCCAGTTAAGAACAATCCCCACAATTGTGTCTGCATATCGACATTATCAGGTTTACTTCATCTTTCACCATTGCCACCGTTACTGTCGTCATCGACGCCGTCATGAACACCATCCGTCGAGCGATCACTGCCTCCTCACACTCTCCTTTCCATCAATCATCCAACAACAACACTCATTCTCCACCACTGGTAAAATCAGAACCAGAGTGCCTATGGCATCTTAAAACGACGCCCGTTCTGAAGGAACTGGTGACGTGGCCTAAACCTAGCGAGATTCCATGGCACGAGAAGTTGGTTAATTTGATCAGGCGGGTTAAGATTAGGGTTCAGTTTGAAGCTTGTTCTGATGGTAAAAGTTAGGCTGGTACTATTGTGTCTCAAGATTATGGTTTGGAATCATCCAGTTCTACGACATCATTTTGGTACTGATACTATGTTTGATTATTTGTTGTTTTTCGTTGTGATTGATGATTCTGTAGTGGAGCCATTTTGTTTTGCCTTTTGTTACTATATTCTATTTGTATTTAAGAAAGTAGATTAGTAGAACTTACAGAGAAGGAGGTTCTTTGGGCGTTTTGCAGTGGTAAAGCAAATGTTTTGTATTTATGAAATTCTAATCCATGACTATATTGGGCTTATCTTTTTATGATCACATGATGTGGTTCTTGTACATTTTTGCCTTGCCTTCTGCAGATGAAGTTCAGCCAAAAGAAGATTCAAAACGTTGAAAATGTTGAGCAACAATGTTTAGTGTGCTGCTGGTCGTGGTGCGGGTGTTAGAAGCACTCGTGTGGCCGGTGCGAATGCAGCCGTGAGACCTCTCCCTGATTTTAAGGAGAATGTTCTATTTCTGAAATCTCATGTTATCATATTTATGACCTGATTAGGATCAATGTGTTATGTTTTCTACTTTTGTTTAGTATTTATGTACTGTTTGATAACTGAGTTCGAAATTGCTTGGCTTTATTTGCTTGGTAGTTTGGTTGTACATGACATTTATGGTTTAAAAATGTGCTGCTGCATCGGTTAAAGCCAACCGATACAACACACATCCAGGAATGAGGCCTACACGGTTTACGGGCAGCCAATGATCATGCCTTATGGCCATACAATTGAACATGAAGAGGTATTTGAAACACTATATTCCCATGTTTATTTTATATAAAAAGTGCATATATTTAAGCGCTTAGTTTCTGTAGATGCTTGAAGTTGTAATACTTGAAGGTCAAGCACTTGGACAAGAGGATTATTTTATGTCATGTGGCATTCATCTCTTGTAGGTTCTTTATTTTTCCCGTATTTTATCTTTATTACAATTAATGTGTTTCTGATAGTTTGTCAAATAATCAGTTTCACTAAAATCTTGTGATTATATTATTATCTTTCTGATTTACTTATGCAACGGGATTGATGAAAATACCATGGGAACTTGTTCTGAACTCGTTTCTGCTACAATTGATGAAATGTTTCCTGATGATTCACCACTCATATCATCAGGATTTCGTATAATCCCATTAGATCCCAAATCATTTGGGTTCAAAATTCATTGTTCAAATTTTTTTTTCATTCTCACTCCTTTCACATTTTGACTAACCGTTCCATGTTAGCCAGAGTGATGCTATGAATAAACTGGTAACTACACATAGAATAGTTGACTCAGCCTCCACTCTAGACGTGACACCTACAGCTAACCTAGGTTCAACCGATATCTCAACATGCCAAACCACAAGCTCAGTTCTAACAATCACCTTTGACCTTTCATTTCCTTTTTTGACAATAGTCTAGCAGAGAGTGTGGCCACAAAGGCCCGGCAATGTGTTCAAAGTGTAATCAACTCAGTTCAGAGAGTTGCCAAGGCTATATCTCCTTCTGGTTTGAGCCCGTGTATGGGTCCCAAACCTTCTCCTGGCTCACCCGAAGCACCCACTTTTGCTCAATGGATCTGCCAGAGGTACATGTAAACTTTACTTCTTTTTTTTTCTTCAAACAAAATCAGGTCTTTTAAAACATCTGATTCTGATTTGTTGTTATTTATTAAGGTAACATTTAGGAGCGGATTTGTTAAGCTCGGATTCGGTGGTTGGGGAATTGTTAAGAAAGATCTTTGACAGCATCAAGATGCCATTTTGTATTGTTCTTTAAAGGTAAATAACTAGAGCTCACTATCTTTCTCTTGGAGTTGTTGATTTAGTGGGTCAGGCAGGTTAATTAGCAACAATTTGGTCTCAAAAAGTATATAATTTCAATAGCAATCTCTCTCTTAGAGTTGCTTTTTTGATATTTGACAATTGTTGTTGGTATTTTAGTTCCATGAACGTGATTGGATTGGTAATGATGGATATGGTTAGTATCTGATCAATCTGGTTAGCTCGAGCCACTACTTGCTCTTCATTTTTGGTAATCGGGTCAGGTTCGTAAATGATAACCGTGTTGGCTATTTGAACATTTAGTCCCCGGGCCGGAGCCCGTATGCTAAGCAAGAAGATAAAGCAATCGGTATCAAACTATTAAAGTCAACTATAGCCGATTCACGGTCTTCTAAGCTTGTTGTACGGTCAATTATTCTGTAACCAAGTCTTCGCCAGTGTAGGTATTTTTCCAACATATCTAAGAGTTTTGTCATTATATGATCTTTACATTTTATAAAGTTATAATACTTTAATCTATTCTTAAAATCCCCCCCCCCCTAAATTTGAATGCTCAAATACTATCATAGAACTTATGGGTACAGGCCGTTTGGTTGTTGTTATTTGTAAAAATGTCGTATAGTCAGCGATCATATGCCACTTTTAATTCTTGATATATTATAAAGTTACAGAACTTATGGGTACACGCCATGACAAAATAAGCTGGGAACAAAATGTCATTCCTATTCACATCAACCATCAAATGCCACTTTTTATTCTTCGTGAAATCACTTAATGTGCACATAATTTTTAATCAGCGAGACATATTTTACTTTACATTTTTCACGATTGTGTATTTGGAAAATTGCTGAGCACTGTTTTAAGTGAAAATGGGTTGTTAAACCACAAAAAAAAAAAAAAAAAAAACTATAAACCTTTGTGGTCTTGTAGATTAGATTATGATGAAATGTAATTGATCAAATGTCTATTGCAGATGCTTACCTTAGGTATATGGAGACGTGGGGCCATCTAAAGCATGCTTTTCGTCGGTATCCTTCAGTTACCATATTGAAAGTTTACCTCTTTTGTTGGTGCCCATGAGATGCGTAATGTGACTATTTAATTGATATATCATCTAAACCATGGTAATCTTTAAATTTGTTAATTACTTCTTCCTTTTAGGCCAGAGGTGGCAGGATATTGTGGAGGTGGTTCTATCTAACAAAATAAAAATGTTGTGTCACTTGCATATTCGTATCTTTTCTTCATGTTTGAATAGTTGTTTAGACCATCAAAAACATTCTCTTCTTTTGCCTCATGTATTTTAAATAGATAGTTTCTACTATATGATGTCTTTTTCGTTTCAGGTAATTCATGTCGCCGCCGCAACGCGCGGGTATTCCCATTATATATTATATATATATATATATATAGGGTGAGGATCCTACGCAAAATGTGTTTTTCTTAGAAAGTCTAGGAAGTGATCTGGGCCATCCGATGGGTGTGTTTAATGGTTGAGACCATCTTGGTGGCATTTTGGTAATATGTGTCTTAAAAATAGGATTATTTAATTGATTGGGGGTAAATGTGTCATTTAATTTGTTTAAATAAGGAAATAACTACCAATCATATAACCACCTCCAAAAATGTCGCAAAATTTTCTCTCTCTAATCCCTCACATTTGAAACCACCTAATCACACAAAAAATAACGATAAATCAGATCTAGATGTGTTCATGGTAGTGTGTTTTATCGATAAAACACAATGTGATGAACTAGTGACTGACTGCTAAAACACAATGTGATTAAACAGTACCTGAAACCATTAACTGCTAAAACACAATGTGATTAAACAGTACCTGAATCGAGTAACTGCTAAAACACAGTGTGATTAAACAGTACCTGAAACCAGTAACTGCTAACGAGTAACTGCTAAAACACAGTGTGATGAAACAGTACCTGAAACCAGTAACTGCTAAAACACAGTGTGATGAAACAGTACCTGAAACCAGTAACTGCTAAAACACAGTTTGATGAAACAGTACCTAAAACAAGTAACTGTTAAAACACAGTGTGATTAAACAGTACCTGAAACCAGTAACTGCTAAAACACAGTGTGATGAAACAGTACCTAAAACGAGTAACTGTTAAAACACAGTGTGATGAACCCAGTATAAAACACAACGTGAAGAAATCGTAATGATTTGAAATTGTTAAAGAGATATACGTTTTCATAAATATCTGGATAGTTCGTTAGGATATATAATATTCTAAAATTAAATTAATAATCAAATTACCAACATGCCCTTTTGAATAAAAAAAACTAACTCCCTATTGCTTCCTAGACTTTCTAGGAAACATAGGCTTTCTAGCCAACTATCAATCTATATAGATAGATAGATAGATAGATAGATAGATAGATAGATAGAGGTGAGATTTAGGGAAAAACGATAGAAAGTAAAAAAATGTGAGAACGTCCCTCATTCGTTGGATCAAAACAATCTATAGATTAGAATTCGCGGTGGCGTTTTCGTAAATAACATCAACTTTGTTACTTGGGCGTGCTTCATTAAGGGTAAAAGGGTCTTTCCCCTGTTGTTACGCAAAACGCCACATTCATGACAAACCACCATTCATTAGACACCACTCCCTTGCTATGAAACGACGTATGTATTTAAAACGCCATTGATACAAAACAACGGCACTTAATGATAAAACGCGTTGCAGATATTTGTTGTGAATAGAAAAGTAACTGAAAGTTAATTACTAACATTTATTACAAAAAAATCCCTCCTAAATTAAGCACTAAACCATCATTATATAAACGACGTTACAATCACTTCAATTATCATTTCAAAAAAAATGGAACATAGTAAAACGTCATCTTTAACCAAAACGCCAAACTCTGACATGAAGAAAAATGGTAATCATCGTTTCATGGAGATGCACACTTAGAAATAGAAGATTCGTGATTCGTTTTGACAACAGAAGAAGAGTGTTTGTTAAAACAATCAGAGCCATCTTGAACTTGGAGGAAGAAGCACAAAGAGGGATCTTAGCACTTGGCGTCCTTCTAGATAACCACTGTGATAAAACATATACGGTTATAAGAAGGTTAACTAGAAAATTTTGGCCAAACAACGCAAAAGCAACAATGGACCCAGTCATCAGATTATGGCGTTTTGATGATGAAACTAACATGGTCACCGTTATATGTGACAACGGGGAGCAGGAAGACTACATGCTTGAAAACATCATGACCAAGCAGGGGCTTGGGTTCATGGAGGAGTTACACAACGCAACATGTTTGAACACAGACATGAACCCGAAATTGGAGTTGTTGCATGACATGTTCAATGGAGGCTTCAAAATCTTCAAGAACAAAACGCCAATGAAAGCGAAAGTGATGACTTGGATGAGAAACTGGATGAAGAATCCGAAAAAGAAGACGAAGGGAGTGATGGATACTTCTCAGACATAATCACTTCTGACCAAGAGTTTTAATTTTTTTTTATCTTGTAGGGTAATTTTTACTGTTTTTGCTATCTACTTTTTAAATAATAAAAATATTATTTCCTCCAATTAGCTATAAAACGCCAAAATGCCACGATTGCAAAAAAAAAGTTAATTAGTGAGTTCAATTCTTGCCAGTGAAATGCCAGATGCTTTACTACCACCATTTATTAAAACCCCAGATACAAAACACCAAAACATGAAAGATGGGACGTGTTACAGCCTTGACATATAAAAGCTGAACAAACGAAAAACTACAAATAGTAACTGAAGCGGCATATACTTTACTACTACCATTTATTAAAATAAAATCTTGCCTAAAACTATACGACAAAAAACTCTTATATAAACAAACATCTCAGAAGCAATTTGGTCACACTGAAAAACACAAAAAAAACCATATTATCTTGGCAAAATCATTCACTTAACACGCCATGGTCACTTGGCAAACCATTCACATAAAAACGCCATGTTCTCATGCTCACACCCATAAACTTTTGCTGAATGAGATGGACAAATCTTCAAGAAAACGGCTATAGCGACGATGATATGTCGCTTTGTATGCTATTTTCTTGAGGAAGGTTTGGATGAGAAGAATAGACCGATACCAGTTTCGATGCTATTTTGAGTGCATTATTACAAGATGTTGAGTGGGATGAGGATGAGGATAAGGGCATGTGTAAATGCTATCTTGGACATCAAGCGAAAAACCCACTCACAATCACACCCCAATAATAGCATCGACAAAATACGGCATCGGTCTATGTCTACAACATCCAAAAGAACCACTTTGACAAAACAATAACAACAGATCAACCAAAACCAAAACGCCATATTTTACTGCAGCTTCGTCTAGAGCAGGACGTTACAACTATGTAGGAAAGTTCAAAGAAAGAAAGTTCAAGAAAGAAAAGACTGATAGCAGTGAAGATTTGGAAAAAGAAATTTGATTAGCATTTTTTATAATATTTTTCTTTCCTAATTTTTTTGTAGTGTCATTTTCTATGGGTTGTTATCTAATTTTCAGCTAATAAAAATACATTAGTTCTCTAAACTACTTATAAAAACGCCAAAATGCCAAAAAATGCCAAATAACAAAAACACCAAAATGAAATCACGTATTATTAAAAACTTAAAATAATTACTAAAATATATAAAAGAAGGTGCAAGTGGATAGAACACAAAAGGATATCGTACTAAAGCTTTAGTTTGCCATCTATATCTATAAAACGCCATTAAATAAGAAACACCAAACTTAAAAAGATGGGAAATGTTACAGCCTTAACATATAAAGTTAAAAAACCAGTAACTACAAACAGTAACTGAAGTGACGGATACTTTTTTACTACCATTTATTATATTAAAAACCACGCCATGGCACATAAAATCAATTTTTTATATTTTCTAAACGCCATAATTGCGTGTCCCATTCTAGGTCTATATATATAGGTCTGCATCCATATATGTAGAATAGGTCTGCATCCTACTATTGTTTTTTGGCGCCAAACATTATTTCTTACATGAACGCCATTAAAAAATAAAACGTCAACTAAACATAAAACACCAACTTGAAAGATGTGGCGTGTTACAGGCTTAACAGATAAAAGCTGAACAAAATAGTAAATACAAACAATAGAATGAAATGACGGATACTTTATTAATTACATTTATTATAGTAAGATCCCGCTAAAGTATGCGCCAAAAATATCCTATAAAGAGAACCGTCTCAACGTCTTCCGTTGATCACACCAAAAAAGAACGCCATGTTTCCTAAATACCACTCACAGTAAAAACGCCAAAAAGGTTAAAAAAAATCAAAGATGACAAACAAGGTTTCTAGGATATTTTGTATTGTTTTCCATGAAGTTTTGATGAATGGATTCTTTTGTGAGGGGGATAACTCAATAAGCTTTTGCTGAATGAAATGGACAAATCTTCAAGAAAAAAGAGACTGATGACACTAGTATGTCATTTTGTGTGCTTTGTTCTTGAGGAAGGCTTGGAAGAGAAGAAGAGACCGATGACAGTGTAAATGCTATTTTGACTCCATGATGAGGATGAAGATTATGAGCAAATAGCATCCACCCACACAACGTCAATCTATATCTCCAACATCCACAAAAGCCACTTCACACAACGAACAACAAATAAAAACGCGTCAAACCCAAAACGCCATATATTTGTGACAGTTCTTGTAGTTTCAAAAGAAGAAAGAGACTAATGACAGTGAAGATTTGGGAGAGAAATTGGATTCGGATTTTTAATTTTTTTTCACTTCTATTTGTTTTCTGTAGTTTGTTATCTAATTTTTCGCTTAAGAAATACATTATTCCTTTGCAAAAAAGCTTGTAAAACGCAAGAAACTCCAAGACCAAAAGTTCTAAATAATGAAAACGCCGAATATTGTTTTAGACTATTACATTTTCTTGTTTCTTATTAAACGTCATAACTTGAATAATGATAACGCCATCTATTGAGCGGGGTTGAAGAATGACAATTGTACCACGCGTATCATTTAGCGCGCCCTGCCAGGTGTTGGGCCAGAATCCGTTCTCACCGTTTTTACACTTCAAATCTTTTTCTCCGGATCCCATTTATATATATATATATATATATATATATAGAGAGAGAGAGAGAAACGGGATCAGGAGAAAACGATTTGAAGTTTGAGAACGGTGAGAACAGATCCTGGCCTAACACGTGGCAAAGGGGCGCTAAATTGTATACGGGGCAAAAATGTTATTCTACAGTTTCCGTCTAATAAAAGGCGTTTTCAATTCGTTTCGTACAAAATTCCAAAAATTGCTTACCTCCTCCCCAAGCTTTCGAGACACCTAGCGTTTAACATGGATTCTGATTCATAGAGTAATATTTGAAGATGTAGTTTTTTTTAATGTTGTTCATCATATATTCAATAGTTGGTGTTTGTATTATTAATTCGTATAATAATTGGCGTTTGTTTTTTAGGATTATTGTATTGTCTGTACAATTTCATATTCAACTTATGGCATTTTCATTGTTTAATCTCAATTGGTGTTTTCATGTGTTTTAATTATGTTCTACGATTTGTAAACATTATTTTTTTACGTACATATGATTATTGTTGTAGATAAAAAGTAGATACTGGTGTTAATATCTAAAAACCTTTCCTATTATTCGTTGATTATTATGTTTATGTAATTTTGACTAATATGTGTTTAGTATTATGTGTACAACTTATTATTGATCACCTTTCAATAAATAGCGTTTTAATTATGGCGTTTTAATCAATAGTGTTTGTTTTTTTTCGATAATGTTTGTTCAGACGAGGGTGCTTCTTCGAGAACTGGTTTGCCAGTTGTCATTCCCGACTTTAGTGAGGAGATAAAGCCAAAAATAGATATGATACTCCCAAGCCTCGATGATTGTTATTCAATGTATGCGAAGGCTTGTGGTTTTTCTGTTAGGAAAGGTATTGTAAAGGTAAACGCCAAAGGAGAAACACATATTAAGTATTATATGTGTACGAGAGTTGGGGTGTATAAGGACAAGAAGGTTGATATGTTGGACCCTAATAAAAAACAAAGGAATGTGCGATCAAATTTCTCCAAGAGCACTGATTGTGGAGCACAATTATGTGTTATATTTGAGTCCGGATCATGGAAGGTCTATAAGTTTGTTGAGGAGCACAACCATGGTCTTGTTGTACAGCCTGATTTGCATTTTCTCTCGTCCGAACGACACCTCACTCAGCTCCGGAAGCAAGTTATACATTGCATGTCTACGTTGAATTTGGGACCCGTTAAGGCGTTTAATGTTATGAAGACTTGTTTTGGTGGTTTTGAAGACGTTGGTGCAAGTAAAGTTGATTTTAAGAACTACAAAAGGCAAATCAACTTGTTTATAGGGGAATATGATGCTGAGATTGTTGTGAGACATTTGCATGAAAAAAAAACAGTCCCAGCCTAAATTCTCGTATGATTACTTCACAGACGATGATAATCGTTTGAAGGGACTTTTTGGTGTGATGATTAATGCAAATGTAATTACCACGTGTTTGGTGATGTGATTTCGTTTGACGCCACATATCGTTCCAACAAGTAATTTTTTTCTATGTTTTTTGGCGTTTTTCACCCATAGGATGCAATGGCTTTTATAGCAATTTATTTATAAATGGCGTTTTTCATATGCAGATACTCTTTGGTCTTTGTACCGTTCACTGGCATAGACAATCACCATTGTATGTTACATTTGGTGCTACATTATTGGCGTCAGAAACGGCTGATACGTATATATGGTTGTTGAGAGTTTTTCTAAAAGCTGTTGGTTCTCAACCAAAAGTTGTTGTCACTGATCAGGATCCAACAACGAAGAAGGTATTTCTGTTGTATTTGTTGAAACGAGGCATCGGTTATGCATGTGGCACGTGATGCATAAACTGTCTCAAATTGGTTTTATTCTTATTTCAATGTGTTGGCGTTTTATGATATATGGCGTTTTCATGTCAAGTGTGTTACATTTAGTTATTTGATATTCACATTGTACTTTTTTTCATGGTGTCTTGCTGCTTTTTATATAGGTTGTGTTAGGCTATGCAATTCAACCAATTTCAAAGAACGTATTTGTGGTGTTATGTGGACGGATGTTCTTAGTACTGAAGAGTTTGAAACAGAGTGGGAAGAGGTTGGCTTTATGATATTTTTGGTCTTAGGGATTCTTGGATTCCTGCATATTATAGAATTGAGGAACTGTCGGCCTTATGCGTACGACATCTAGGTCGGAGAGTTAGAACCATTTTTTGGCCAAGTTTGTAGTTCCAAATCTACTCTTGTTGAGTTTATGACTCATTATGAGAGTGCAATAGAAGGACATCGTCACACGCACCGGAAAAATGATCATGAATCTTGTTACAAAGTCCCTAGTTGAAAAGTAATTATAAAGTTTTGGAGAACCAAGCTTCTGATATATACACCAAAACTATTTTTTTGTGAGATTCAAGCTGAGCTGATTGGGCTTGCGGATTGCATAAATCAACGGTATGAAGAGCAGGAGGATGGGTTTGTTAACTTCTACATAAATGATTTCCAGCAGCCCTGTACATCCTTATTCGAGGTAAATAATGGGGTTTTCTGAGTATGGCGTTTATGTATGTTTTTCAACATGGCGTTTATTTATGTGTTTTCAACATGGCGTTTTTTTTGGTTTGATTTCTTTAATTTGTTTTCTTTATACATACATTATGTGCATGGAGTTTTTATACATTAACTGTCTTTTGGCGTTTTACAGGTATTGTACCGTACAGTCTGATTGCACTAGCACTTGCTCCTATAGGCGTTTTGAGCAGTTTGGTTTGCTATGCAGACATATATTTTATGTTTTGAGAAGTTTTGATATTAGGAATTTCCAAAACAGTACATTTTGAACAGATGGCGTAAAGATTCTTCCCCAAATTGCTATTCAGATTGCCAATGAATGGTGATTTTATCCAAACTAAGCTTGATCCCGATTGCAAACTTGATGTGAGAAATTATTTTTGCAACGGAGCATACTTTGAACCATTTATCTGGTAATAAGGAGGAGTTATCCTTATTTAAGGATCATGTTCAATCTTATATGAAGAAAGTTCAAGATATGCAGATTGTTGCTCCTCCTCCTAGTACTAGGGATAGATTTGCTGAGATAACATGGCAATATCAAAACGACAAGAATCCGATTAGAGTCCCTGTTGGTATAAGTCGAAAGGTTCTGGATCTCGCAAGCGGTTAAAATCAAGACAGGAGGAAGCTATCGAAAAAACAAAAACAAAAGGGAAAGCCGGGGATAAAGAAAGGCAGTTAAGAATTGTAAAGCTTTCGGACACTATGCATCGACATGTTCAAAGCCTGTAATCAAAAGAAGAACGACACGGTATTCGAGACCAAGTGAAGAGTAGTCTGGTGTTTTTATTCATTATTTTTTACTCAACCATTGAGCATGGTAGAATACACAAATACAATCATTTGGCGTTTTAATTTTTACATATACAACATTTGAGCATGTTAGAACACACAACTTATGGGTTTGCCATATGTGATTTTAGAACTTTTTGCATTTTTGAACCACTAAGCTGAGGATTTATCTCTAATTGAGGGATGGACAACATTGTAATTATCATTTTGAAAGAATGAATAATAATGATGTCACCGCATTCAGCGAAACTTTTATCGAGAATAAAACTTAATCTCCAAGAATCGAGTTTTTACATATGGTGTTTTTACTTTTTGGTGTAATCAATTGAAGTGCCTGAGGTTGTTTATATAAGTGTTTTTTGGCGCGTAGTTTGGGCGGGAAACCTTTCACAATAAATGTGGGTAATAAAGATGGGACGTTCCATCATTAGGTTACTATTTGTTCAGCTTTACCCGTTAAATCGACAAGCCATCGGTCCATTCATTATGCCTGGCGTTTTTATTTATGGTGTTCTACCACCTCACAATTTAATTAGATGAGATGTAATTATAATAAAGATGGCAGGTCCCATCAAACGTTACTTTTTGGTCAGCTTATCTGTAAATCTACAAGCCATCAGTCGCTTCATTAAGTTTGGCGTTTTGTTTGTATTGCGTTTTAGACTTTGACAATTTAATTAGATGAGATGAAATTATCTAAGGATGACACGTCTCATCGTTACGTTACTGTTTGTTCAGCCTCATCTGTTTAGTTCTGCAATCCATCAGTCCCTTCATTAAGTTTTTGGCGTGTTATATGAATGGGGTTTTAGATTAAAAATTTTGGAAACTATAATTTAACCAATATGGCGTTTTGAGACTTAGACTTGACATTAGACTTCATTATTTTTTGTGATTAGAGGCATAGTTAGTTAGTTAGTGTGTATTTTTGGCGTTTTACATATAAGTAGTGAAGTAAATTTACTATAAACCATTGAGAATGACATTCCATAAAAAAATAATAATTTAAAACTCTTCGTCAGAAAGCACATAATCCACGTAAGCACATATTCACCCTTTTCACATAAACTCCTCGGTCGATTCCAAATTTTTTTTATTCGAAAATGTGTAGTGCGATATGAGATGCAAGATATAAGCGATATATATAAGCGAGATAATACCGCGCATGAGGTACACATGTCCTCATAGGCGTAAGCGAGTTAAGCGATTAGTTTGGTTGGTGTATTAATTTAGCGTTTTAGATTACGAGAGCTGTGCGAGTAGTGCATGCGTTTTTGGAGCGTAAAACGATAAAGCGAGAAATCGATAATGCGAGAAATAAATAAAGCGAGAAATCGAATAAAGCAAAAATTTCTTAAAATTCTAAACACATAAATAATAATAAACTCGATGATGCGTAAATCGACGATATAGGCTTAAATCAATTGGGAGTGTCCAGGGTTTTTGAGACGTTGACTACCCAAAGTGGTTCGACTACCCTTTGAACTTGGACCCACGTTTTGGCCTAATAGATAGATGCTCTCACCACAAGCGGCTAACGGCATTATCCTTCGGTTACTACGTGTTCCGAATCATCGGAATAATCAAGACTTCGGTGAGATTGAAAATCAAAAGGCGGAACTTGTTACTAAGATGCGGGTTTCACCCCTAACTTAGCAACGCCGTTCCTAGTTGTGGCTACGCGCACCGATCACGTCGGGCGTTCCACTAAATAGAAATGGAGATTTTCGTCGAGGTTTGGATATCACTCCTAACTCAACGAAGGTATCTCGTGCGATAGAGATTGCGCGGAGTGAATGATCTCATCGAGAGTTATCGGTTTTCACACCTATTCTCGATTTGATCACTCGTTTTGTGTGATACGAGCGTTTCCAAGCGTGTATATTGTGTTAGCCTTAGGAAAGGCACATTTAAGCATTTATGGCAAGTAGTTTAAGCATTTAAGTCAAAGATCGGTCAATCGGGTACTTAAACATGCTACTAGGTCGAATCATGGCCATTCTACCTATTATCATAAGGTTATGGGCTATGATACCAATCTGTCACACCCCAACCGATGGCGGAAACATCGGGGTTAGTGGCACTAGGCGACCAGATTGTCTCATTAGAATTCCATAACAATTATCTATCAACATCATTCAACATTTAACGTCCCATACCATTAAACACAATATTTCAACATAATTATTACAGAAACTTGTTTTCCCACAAAACTAATCGGGTTCGATTTTCCCTGATTTATTACATTTGGAAACTAAACAAAAGCAAACTAAACTAAGCACGCTACATCCAAAGCATCGAAGCTAAAATCCTCAACCTGTTACATACGTTAAAATACAAGTCAATATAATTAAGTAAATGTGAGTATACGGTTTTAGTAATACTAGCATAATAGAGAAACCGTTCGCAAATAGTCCAATTACATATCATGATACACCAAAACACATCACACAGATAAACATAGACTTATTTCTCATGCTAACTACCGTGAGAAGGCTTGCGCGTCCATCCAAACTAGACCCCGTCGGGTGTTAGCCACACTATAGTACCATACTAGCTAAGGAGGCAAGTTAACAAAAATAAGTCCTAGTCACATGTTTCTAGTATCACGTATTGAGCATATATAATAGATATTCGCGTGTGATAAACAATTTGATTTGTGAGGTGATTTGATAGAGGTACGTATGTAACACCCAAATAGTGTATTAAAGCGAAAACGGTCAAGTATACTCACAGTCGGTGCGTTTAGGAGAGAGTAGACGACCGCTGAGAGGTGAAGAGGAGCGCCGGATCAGCCTGCATACGCGAACGGAAATGCATCAGTCTCTGAAAAGCTGAAACGTGAAGTTGAGTTTGAGCAGTAAGCAAGTTCGGCCGAGCTTGTATGTAAACATACAAGTTCGAGCGAACTTGTTAAGTTTTAGTGATTTTGGTGTCAAGTTCGAGCGAACTTGTGGGTAACCTTAACAAGTGAGACAAGTTCGGCCGAACTTGTGAAGTTTCCTTAGAAACTTGACAAGGTCGAGCGAACTTGGAGACTTCTGAAGAAAATTTGAAATTTCCCACTCACGTTCGGCCGAACTTGACCCCTTGAGGGCAAGTTCGAGCAAACTTGACTACTTGTGCTGTCAAAATCTGTGTAATCTCGAGTGAACTTGATGTTTTCGGGTCCAAAATCTTGCGTTTTCGCGTCGTTTGCTGGGAAATCGAGTGCCCATCTCTCTAACCTTAAGCCACTAAGTAAAACTTAGGTTGGAGAGGTCTTTTAGGAGCGAACTTAGCCATTTTACAGAAACTCGTGCTAATCCGGGCGAACTTGATGGTTCGTACGGGTTAGTCCAGCTTGTGTAAAGTGACGATTTCGTCCTTGTGCTTCTGATCTGAGATCTAGCTTCGACAATGCCTCGTTCCACTCAAAAGTGAACGAAACATACGTCATTAGTCTGAAAATGGTGTAAAAATCAAGGATTTAAAAGGTTTTGCTCAGATCTAGTATAGATCTGAGTGAAAACAGAAGTTTTTTATGGAAAAAGATGAAGATTTTTGTAAACAGAAGAGATTTGATGAAAACGAAGGCAGAGCCTTGTGCAAAATCATTGTAAACCGTCGTTGAACATCGTTGTAGTTGAAATCGGGTTGATTCTTACTTAGAAACAGAGGGTTTTGTGTTTCGGGAGCTCTGGGTGAACTTACAGCAAGTTCAAATGAGAGAATGGGGCTGAGTATTTATAGGTGAAGGCAAAAATGAGAGCTGGTGGGGTCAAGTTCGGTCGAACTTGCATGAAATTCATGCAAGTTGCAAGTTCGGGCGAACTTGCTCGATTTTTAAGGGAGATTATCCAAGTTCGGTCGAACTTGTACATATGTGTACCAGTTCGAGTGAACTTGTGGAAAGCAGAAGACTCTTGTGTCTCAGGCAAGTTCGGGCGAACTTGGCCTGGTGACCAAGTTTCGTTTGCTGATTTCGCGTTAAATGTTCGTTTGGCGATTCGGTTCGTATTAAATAAATATATTAAGCGTTATAATTGATATAATAGCGCGATTTAGCGATTTGAGAGTGCGAGAGCGATGCGATAGTGAGCGTAATCATAACCACAAACATACATAACACGTAAATAATAATATAAACCACATAATTCACTACGATTTGCGATGCGATGAGATTAGCGATGCGATGAGATTAGCGATGCGATTTAATAAGCGGTTAGATGCGATATAACATACATAATTGTAATTAATTAACATAAACTTTTCTTATGAACGAATCTCGGAATACAAATGGAGATACAACGAGAATAATACTGAAAATGAAGTAACGACGAAATTTAGAGTTGTTACATTATATGTCATACTGGCGTTTTATATATAAATTGGCGTTTTTTTACATGAGTATGGCGTTTTATGTGTCATATTGGCGTTTTATGTTACCGAAGTTAAAAGACCCTTTTACCCTTAATGAAGCGCGTCAACGTAATAAAGTTGAGGTTATTTACGAAAACGTCACCGTGCCAATCTAATTCATTGATTGTTTTGATCCAACGGCTGATGGCCATTCTCACCGTTTTCACACCTTAACCGTTTTCCCTAAATCCTGGTCCTATATATATATATATATTAAGAGTTAAGTTCACGTCTAAAGTGTCTTATCATACAAAACGTACGAAAGGTATGAAAAACCAAAAAAAAAAAAACACGGTGGCATTTTCGTAATTATTTGTTCGTTGGGTAATTATCAAAATTACTCTATAAATAATCTTGTATGATAATTTTGATCTTGTAGAGTAATTTTGTAAAATGAGCTTATAGGTAATTATCAAAATTACTCTACTAGTTTATGAAACAACATACAATTCAAAATTACCCTATAAGATCATTTGTAGAGTAATTATGATACTCTACAAAATTACCCTACAAGATCAAAATTAGCTTACAAGATCATTTGTAGAGTAATTATGATACTCTACAAAAGATCAAATTTACCCTACAAATAGGGCCGTTCAAACCGCTCGTCGCTCATCGCTCGCTCGGTGCTCGTTCGAAAATTGCTCGGAAAATGCTCGTTCGATTTGACGCTCGGTTGTAAACGAGCTGCTTTGCTCGGTTCGGTTTATAAACGAGTCAAGCATGAGTAAAGGTTCCCTCGGCTCAGATCGGTTCGAATTATTAGTTTTAATTAGTATATATATATATATTTATACATATACACATACATATATAAACATGTATATATACAAAAATATAAATTATACATTTATATACACACACCTATATATACACACATACATATATACTTAAATTTATAGTTTAATATATACCACTCACGTACTAGCTCAATCACGTCAATAAAATAATTAATATCAAATCTAAAAGTTAGACCCTAAACCGATAAATGGCAGTCTGCTCATCGCCTCAATGTTTCATGTCGTTACCCTAAGTCAATCATCTCCTGTTCTCAACGTCATTGTCCGTGCAATACGATCATCCCCTCGTCGGCCACAACATTGTTATTCGTAAGAAAAATATTATGCCATGGAATGTGCCTGTTTTTAAAGACATAAAAACCTGAGATCCAACATTGTCCATATCTCTCTCAGCAAATTTAAATCGTGCGACACGGTTATCCAAATCGCTTGAAATTTTCTCGGCGCTCGCTCGGAATATTTATTGCTCGGAAAATGCTCGCTTGATTTGAGGCTCAGATTTAAACGAGCCACTCCGCTCGGTTCGGTTTGTAAATGAGCCAAGCACGAGCAAAGGTCCGCTCGGCTCGGCTCATGAACAGCCCTACCTACAGAGATCAAAATTACCCTACAAGATAGTTTTACAAAATTACCCTACAAAATCATTTGTATAGTAATTTTGATAATTACGAAAATGCCACTGCACCTTCAGTTCGTACGTTTTGCACGTTAAAGGTATTTTTATTTGATTTTTTGTCATTTAATTAAAGCTTGATACATAATAAATAGGGTATACATAAAATAATCATTTGAACTAGAACAATAATTTTTTATAACTAGTATTAGGATCCGCTCGTGATATGGCGTGACATCGGAATATGTTATGTATTCTTTGTTTACAGAGATGTAACATAAGGTAAAAGATAACTTTGTAATTACGTATCACATACTTAAAACCACAAGACTTGAAGTCCATATTAAGTTACATGTAACGATTGCCCTAACTTTTGTTGATATTACTTGACCTTATTTTATTAGGATTTCACGTCTGGTTCGATGTTTATTGAAATATGTCACGTATTTTTGTGATTGAATTTTTACAACATAACAACATACAAAGTAATATAAAACTAAAAAATTGTTGTTATATATTAATATGATTGAAATTTACAACCTAAAAACATACAAAGTAAAACATTAAGGTAGTGTTTGATATGCAACAATAAGAGGTGGAATGGAATAAACTATTGCGATGTAATGAAAAAATGTGTTTGGTTGGTCAAATAGTGGAATCCCCCATTACATAAGACATTCCATTCCTTAAAATTCATTCCGTCCACTCCCACTGTTTTTTTTTTCATTCCACTCCTTTCTCTCCCTACATCACCAACACCGCCCATCACCACCACCATCCACCATTAATACCACCCGCCGCCGTCACCACCATCCTCCGCCGCCACCGTCAACCACCGCCACCGGCAGCGCCTACTGTCATTGCCTCAACCACCATCCGCCATCAATACCACCCGCCACCGTCACCACCATCCTCCGCCGCCACCGTCAACCACTGCCACCCCCACCGCCTACTGTTGTTGCCTCCACCACCACCGCTGCCACCGTCATCGACCACCATCGCTGCCACCCGCCATCACTGACCACCGCCACCCTCCGCAGACTACCACCGCCATCCTCCGCCTCCACTACTCGCCACCGCTGACCATCGCCACCCACCGTCGCGGCATTGCCGCCGCCAACACCATTCGCCGGCCACCGCCAACACCACCCGCCGGCCACCGCCATCGACACCGTCGCTGCCACAACCAACAACCGCCACCCACCATCGCTACTACCGACCACGGCCACCCACTGCCGCCGTCGCCGACCACCGCCACCACTACCCACCACCACCCATCGCTGCCGCTGACACCACCTGCCACATTCAACTGCCACCTACCACCGCCACCACCCATCGCCGATTTGATTCCTTCATATTTTCTTGCCTACCAAACAACATAGTGTAATAATTTATTTATTTCCCGTATGGTAACCAAACAACACTATGGAATGTAATGATCAACTTCATTCATTTGTCCATTCCATCACCTCTTCCATTCCATTCCCTCATATATTCCACTAACTAAAGGAATGATTGTATATTACATACCAAATTTACAATCATCTTTACATATGAGCTACGGAGTAATGTTAAAACTAGATTTTAACATCCGTTTGGCCTTCGTAACGCGCATAAAGCGTGTTAATGGAGACTTGTAGCTCCACTTGTTTCTCGCATATGCTAGCAACTTTGACGGTTAAGTTAACTCATTAAGATTCTCAGATGCCACTCAATCTGATTCGATAATATCATCTAAAAGCTTCTAAAGTTGTAAAATGGTAAGGTCCATGCGTTAAGAAAACATCATACAACAAAAAATGCACACCGAATAATCATAATTAAAAAAACAAAGTGACAATCGTCATCGCCAAACTAGCAAGTAACCTAAAGCAAGGCAAATCAACAAAGGCAAAGGTACAATCCAGAATGCACCAAATTGTTACTACGTGAGACTATATAACACAGATTTTAGAGGCTCATACTATAAGTTGCAACCACTGGCTTCGTTGAAGCCACTCTGGCTGCCATGCCTAGATAAAAGAATCTTCACAGCCTCTAAGGATTACGTAACAATTAGGTAACGATTATTTGGTTTAAAAACGTATATATAACATAAAACATAAAACTCAAAGTATCAAAACTCATGCAAAAAGAAAAGCTAAGAGATCATCAATCACATAAACACGTTAAACAAAACACTCAATAAGAAACAACATAGGTATGATACACTTTCAAGAAGTCAACCGACAAACATGTTGTTTGGAACCATGTTGGGTTGAGAGATTGGTGTGTTCGGGGTATTTGGTGTGCTTTTTTTATGTACTATTTGGGTCAGTGTTGCCCTAAGGAAACATGGTTTTATAAATTATGGTAGAAGATTGCAAAAAGGTTTGAGAGAAACGAAGAGAAAGGAAAGTTAGAATAGGATGGTATAAAAACTGCGAAAGAGAAGGCTTATATTTGAATTGTTTGGAAATTACGTAAAATTTAATATATATTTTCTTTAAAACGGTCATGTAGCCGTTTGAGTGGGCCCCCGCTTTTTGAACCACCTCCACGCTATAAAGCCACCCACGCCAGACCACCTCTCGTCTTCACCCGCGCCCCGTCTAACGGTGTTCCGCGCTCTTCGATGGTATTGGGGGTGAATCGGTTGTGTATGGTCTTAGATATAATTATATATGGAGTCAATCAAAGTACACTCAGGGCATGTTTTGCTAAACTTTTTGAAACAACTTATTGACTTATTTTTTTTTTTTATCAAAATGAGAAACTAATATTTAAGTATTTTAAATGCGCTTCTAGAAACCATGATAAATGCACTTCGAGAAAGTCCTCAACCCTACAATATTTTTTTTCTTCTTCTTTCATGAATATGGGTTAGAAACTTGGAACATTTTCACAAGTGTGTGAATATAAAGCAAGAGAGAAAGAAAGAACACCTAAATATGTATATAATTAATCCTAAAAATAGTTTATAGATATGTGATGTTAATAGAATTTCACCATAGTATTTCCCTTTTACAGTGAGTTGGGGCTCCATGATTGCCGTTGATTGGATTAAAATAGCATGAACCTTGAAATCAACAAACATTGTTAGCAACACCACATTTGGGTAAAGGAGGATGAGTCTGTTAGACCATACGGTGTGGTTTGAGTAGTTCTTGTGGAAACTATCCGTTACATAGGCGTCACGTCACGTGAGGTGAAGGACCATCCTCTCAAGGACTACCCAAGGATGTGGAGAATGATCCTCACCCCCTCCCTTTTATTAATTTTTTTATTTAATAAAATAATTAAAACAAAGTAAACAAAAGTAAAAAATTACATATAAATAAAAACCTAAAGTTACATTTAAAAAAAACTAAACATTAAAAAAACAACACAAATAAAAAAAACCTAAGTTACATTTAAAAAAATTACACTTCCTCACTCCATTTTTTTTTAGTTTTTTCCTTCATTTTTTCTAAGATGTGACGGTCTTCCTCAGGATATGCGCTGATGTCGATGGTCATTATTCTCCATTCCTCCAACTCTTGCGCTTCTTGTTGCATCCTTTTTTTAGATAGAAAGTTGAGGTTGTGTGTAAAAAATGGTGGCTAATGTTAAATATATAGTGGTATTGGGTAGTTTTTTTTAATAAAAGGAAAGTAGCGTTTGAAGGGCCCCACATTTTCAAACTTTACACTGTCTCTTGATTGTGCCGTTTACACCGCGACGAGGGGGAGGGGGGCAGAGTGGGACGAGGGGGACGAGCCGGAGACGTGAGGGGACGATCCCCACACCCCTTGGTCTTATGTTGCTACTTCGACTCTCATGCCAACACAATATTTTATTATTTGCATATTGAATAGTCTCCTCTTGTTTACATGTTGAAATGTATTTATTTTTCTAACGCTAGTATCTATTTTGATGAAAAATTGCAAGATGAATTAACAACCAATAAGAAATTGAGGTGAGGTGCTTACAAAAATAACGACTTGATATTGAGGATCGAATTGACACTCAGATCCTTAGTGTAAAAACTGTTTTTAAGGTACAAAGTAAGTGTAATAATGAACAAGTAACAACACATGAGATTTATTACAGAAAAAAACCCTTGATCTTATTTGTGAAGATGATCTCCGGCACAAAAAAAAACCCCGGAAACTTGAAACTATGTAGCTCCTCTTCTATTAATGACGTAAAAATTACAAGTGTGAGCCTTGACCAATAAAAAACTATGTGTTACAATGATGTTTGCAGTGATTGCGAGTGAGTATATTTTGTAAGTTGTGTCTCTAACTTGATTGGATCGGGCCTATATATTACAAAGCAGAAAATGATTTATAACTTAGCTTCCGAAATTCCCGGGATCCTGTGATGACCAAGTAAGTGACGTTGTAGCTTTCCACTCTCTTCTCTATACGTTTTCTTCAACCATTTCCACGACCATTCCCTAACAAGTCATCCATTAGCCGTTTACAAGAGAATATTCTTGCAATATATTCCTAAGAGGCACAAGAAACTGATTAGTAACTATGAGGTTTAGGATCCTTAGCCGTATCAGGATTCTGCCATATGCTAAAGACATCAGGATGAGTATATGGTGGTTAGTTTACTCGCAAGAAGATTATGAAAGAGGTTTATGAATGCAATGAAGCTTTGAGTTTTTATTCAAACATTTGTTAGTTTTGTGTTGTATATTTTGATTTTTTAGACTTGCTTTAAACTTATTAGACATGTTGTTGCAAACATTTGAAATGCTTGGAAGATTATCTAACTCTCAGTTGAATTGCATATATATTGTAAATAAATTATAGCTCTAGTTAATCAAAATTAGCATGATAGGTGTTTGTAGGGGCATGTAATTAGATGTGATTTTGTGGCAAAAGTTATGTGCCACGAAAAGTAGTATAAGTATGCAAGTGTTATATATATATTTACCATATAACATCCTTATTCTACAATCTGACGTCATTGTTATGCAAGTGTTATATATATATATTTACCATATAACATCCTTATCTGACGTCATTGTTAGCTAGACTAGCTTATCAAAATACATCCTCGTTCAACAACCTCTAATAAAAACATGAATAAGATTTTACCATATGTCTCTATAGGCTTGTTTCACATCTTGTAGTTTGGCAGCTTTAGTGTCCATTATACTCTCTTGGTCGTTTCAAAAGGCTAATAATGTTATTCCTTTCAAAGTTTAAAAGTACCCTTGTTTTTTTTTTAAACGAGTTTGATGGATTTTGAATATTCATTGAGATTTCACGAACTTAGGAGTTCTTTGTGTCTTGATACGTAGCCGTCTTTGACAGAAGTTCGAGCATATCACTTCAAGCAAACCATTTATAAGCTCTCTGAAGGTTGTAGTGCTATTTGGAGCTAAACTTAATTGCTCTCGATCCACGTTTAAGATTTTTTTTACAATTAACTACGTCGTTTAGATTAATTTGGATAGTAGCTTGAATCTGGATTTGTATACAAATAGACCAAACTCCGACTTATTAATTAATCCGTAGGGTAATTATCAGGGGCATAGGATAGTTGGGGCGAGAGGGGGCGACCGACCCTCTGAACTTTTCGCTCAGTAGTGGGGAACATGTAGTTTTTGTATAGAAATTTTTGGCTATATACGTTTTCAACCCCCCCAATTTTATAGAAATTTTTGGATATATACGTTTTCGACCACCGATCAAAATCTCAAGCTTCTCACTGGTAATTATACCATTAGTATTCAATTCAACACGCCTTTAACATGTGTTAATGACATTGTTAAACAAAAAATAAAAAAAAACATATGTTGGTACCTTTAATAAATAAACCTTTGATGAATATTGACTTTTGTGTAACAATTTCTTCAACAAGGAAGTGATTGCAATGAAGGTAACACGCCTCAAATTGAGCCATCAAGTTCGGATATTTTCATCATTTCTCTTTAGGCCTAGCATTATATATAGGTTTTTTTAAATAATAATTAAATGTTTATTTATATCATACACCTTAATAATTAGTTATAAAAAAATGTATGAAAAGGAACCAATTAGTGTATGCCTTTTTATAAAAAAAAAATATATGAAAAGAACAATTAGTATATGTCCTTTCTTTCTGAAAAAATAACCGACGTGTCATAGGGTATAAAAAGCTTCTTTTTTTTTTCGTTATATATTTTTTTCTTTTAACATGATCCTAATCGAAAGGTTTTAGTTAGTCGATTTATAAATACTGATTATGTTAATCTATGTAATTTGGGTTTAATTTAACCAAAAACTCTATACTCTTATAAAGTTAAATCTTAATTAGAATATATTATTCAAAGACTTTGAAGAAGACCAACACGGCACATTAATGTGGTTGAAATTATCTCTTGACTTCATAAGTCACGAGGATTAATTTTAGACTTGTATCGTACAAGAATTAAATTGCGTGTTTGACCATTCACAATTTTCATATGTATTATGTTTTGATATCATATAATACGTTTATTGAAATTATGACATTAATAAAGTGGGGTTACGCCCTAACGATAGGCTGATTCATGTATTTTATGATTTTTGCATATATCAAACTGCAAGAGCATTCAAATCCTATTTGGTATGCCTTTCCTTATAATTTAAATGAAAAAAATACCATCTCTTACATTTTCCTTGTAATTTAAATGAAAAAAAAAATACCATCTCCTGCATATAAATCTTATTTTCAAAAAATCTCTCACATCCCATTCCTTAAAATTATAAAGATAAGGATATGGAGTCTACAAGAACGCCAAGAGGGAGGTAAAGAAGGCAGTGACAAAGGAAAGAACATGGCCTAAATGAAGACGTATGAACGCTTGGAAGCAAAGGATGAGGAGTATGGGATGTTTAAGTTATAAAGGGAAATGATGGACATGTTTTAGTCAACGAACTTGACATTAAGTTGAGATGGAAAATCTACTTTCATAATCTTTTCAACGGCGGGCGGACTTACCAACAATAAAGTGAACCCAAAGCCGACAACATAATAATTGCTATTGTAGGAATATCACACTTGGAGAGGTTAGGACAACACTAAGGAAGATGGGAAGGGGTAAGGTCGTTGGTCTGGACAACATACCGATTGAGGTGTGGAAGTGCTTAGGAGAGGAATGAGTTCAGTGGAGGCATAGTGTTGTAGTGCCTCTATATAAAAATAATGCCTAATGTTATGAGAATTATAGAGGGATTAAGCTTCTTGATCACACTATGAAACTATGGGAGAGGGTAATTGATACTAGAATAGAAGAGAAAACCCATGTTACGGTAAACCAGTTTGGTTTTTTGTCGGGAAGGTCAACTACGGAAGCAATACATATTCTAAAGAGATTGATGGAAAAGTATAGGGAGAAGAAGCAAGATCTTCATATGGTGTTCATAGATCTCGAAAAGGAATACGACAATGTGCCACGTAAACCGATTTGGAATAGTTTGGGAGGTATAGGGTTTTCAAGGAAGTATATAGACATATTTAGAGATATGTATTGTACGACATAAACAAGTGTTCGTGCGCCCATAGGGGATACTGATTTCTTCCTTGTGGATATAGGAATTCATTAAGGGTCTGGCCTGAGTCCATTTATTTTTGTGGTTATCCTAGATGAGTTGTCAAATTCCATTCAGGAGACGGTACCATGGTGCATGCTTTTTGCAGATGATACTGTGTTAGTTGCAGAGACTAGGCAAAGCCTAAATGCGCGGTTATATGATTGGCGGGAGACTTTAGAAAACAAAGGTTTAAAGATTAGTCGCTCATAGACAGAATATATTTATTGTGAATTTAATGGTGTAGGCAGTTGTAAGAACACTCAGATCACCATTAATGACCAAGTAGTTCCACAGGTTGCTAGGTTCAAATATTTAGTATCATTTGTGCAACAAGATGTTGAGACAGATAGTGACGTGGCCCACTGCATCCAGGTTGGTTGGAGTGGGTGGATAGCAGCCACTGGGGCATTGTGTGACAGGAGGTTCCTAACTAAGTTAAAAGGAAAATTTTATAGGGTTGCAATTACACCTGCAATGTTATATGGAACAAATTGTTTGGCTATTAAGAAGACCAAGTGCGCAAGATGGAGGTAACAAATATGAAGATGCTGAGGTGGATGTGTTGGAACACAATGTTAGACCGGATAAGAAATGACGTTTGTAGTGAAAGATTGGGGGTGGATAGTATATTGGGTAAGATAAAGGAAGGGGGACTGAGATGGTTGTTCATGTGAAGAGGAGGTTGACGACGACGCCAGTTCGAGAAGTGGAAACTTTCATCGTGGAAGGGAGGATTATTAGAGGAAGGCCTATACTGACTTAATATGAACGGATTATGAACGATTTGCTAGAGATGCACATTTTCAGGGACATGGTACAAGATAGAAGTTCGTGGAGACATAGGGTTAAGGTAAAAGACTTTTAAGGGAGGGTACAGTTGGGTCTTAACCAATGTTTTAAAAACCGGTTCAAACCGGCAGGTAGTAGCGGTAGAACCGGTTAAACCGTCTGGTAATCCCGATTGAACCGCCCGATACACCTGGTTAAACCATTTCTGAGCCAAATCCGATATAGTATAAAAACTGGATTTTAAAACATTAGTCTTAACTTTGTCTTAAAGGTTTAGACTTTCCTACATTTCAGGTGAACATTGCATGTAATTACCTTATGACTTTTATTTAGATGTTTTATGATGGTATATTCGTATATATTATACCATTTTTTATGACTTATAGCTATCTCAATTTTTTAATGTTACTTTATCACCAATCCTAGTTATTGTGCTATTGCTATATTTTTAGTCTGTTTCGTTTGCATATGGATTGTTCTCAGGCGAGTCTCTCTAGAAACAGCTTCGCTACCTACACGGATAGAGGTAATGTTTGTTTACATCTTACACTCCTCAAATCTTATGAATAGCTTTGCTATTTATAGGATTTACTGGATACGGTTGTTGTATAATATAGCATTTACCTTCAAATTATAAAGATAAGGATTACTTTAAAGGTTGGGTTTTTTTTTCTTCTAAATATATCAAGATAAAAGAATTATACCAAATGTGATGTTTCACCACTTTGGTGGGGTGTTCAAGAATTTATCCCATAAAGGTTTCTTTACGGGGAGGTCTCAAGTTTGATCTCTATTAAGTGCAATTTGTACATAGTGAGAGTAAGCACCATTGTGAGATTTGAACTTGTGACAGGGTTTAAGAGCTTGTTCTTGCCCTGAGAAGTTGACGGATCTCTTTAGATCCAGTTACACTAGTAGTTAAAAAAACAAATGAGATGTGAGAGTTATAATACTCTATAATCATTAAATATAAACTAGGACGTGTAGCGTATCCCGTAGAAATCATAAATGATTTGTTATTAGATTTATAAAAGAAATAACTATTTTAAAATCTGTAATTCATATTCAAAGAAAAAAATACATCTCAAAGTAGTTACTATAGAAGATTAGAAGATCATTAAGAAAAACTATTAAAATAATGCATAAGTTGTTACACGGGTATTGTTTTATTTGGATGTTCACGTGGATCGGTACCGTATTGGTATCGAACTATATTGGGTATATTGGGCATCGGTATCCATTTTCTCCATTTTTAATACCGGTACGGTACGTCGGTACTAATATTTATAGATAAAACACTTGTATATACCGGTACCAAACCAGTATATTCAGTACCGGTACCAATTTTGTCTGTTTTTCGATACCAATACCGGTTCAATATCGAACGGGTAGCTTACTCATCCCTACTTCTAACATCTTTTTATAGCTAAATTTTAGCATGTTTCTTATGTGATATTGTTGGATAGTTTTTTAAGAGAAAAAAGTCAATGATTATTTTAGCAAATATGTGAGTCCAAACCAATACTTCGTTTTGCATGAGTGATTATTGTTGTGATTATTTTAGCAAATATGCGAGTCAATGACTAGAGGTTTAATAGTTATAGAAATATTAAAAATTAGGAGTTCAAAACTTATACAAATTTGTATTATAGATTCTCAATTTTATATAAAAACAAAATACACAACAATATATGAAACTGGATTTTGTGCATCGTTTTGCATGAGTGAATTTTTGTTGATAACTACAACTACGATTATGTTTTACAAGCGTATAATAAATTGCAAGAATTTATATGTAGAAGTAACCTACTAATGAGCTTTTCAAAAGAAAAAAAAAAACACTCTTTCGTTTTACTTATTATACATATGATTTTCAAGTGTTGATGAACAATCGTTCATTGTTTTTAAATTCTATTAGTAATAACTTTTTGTTTATATTTTTTTAAATACGCATTCTTTAATTTTTTCAGAAAAATTAAATCGATAACTATGTTTTTTTCAACAATGTGATATTCAGAAAAAATAAATCCGTAACTATGTTTTTTTTCAACAATGTGATATAAGTTTTATATTGAAAATGGATACCGTTTCGCTATCGTACCAAATTAAACCAACCGACAATGAGTGGTAAATTATTAATTAGTAGTAATTATTAAGTAGTAGTGTTTATTTATTTTTAGAATATTTTATTCATCGTTTATTTTGATTTTTTCCTAATAATTGTGTTTTATGTTTATTCTTTTTCACAGTTTCAATAAAATTTTATTGAAACGGACATTGTGCCGCTAACATACCAAACTGAACTGAAAAGACTGAACAACATTTATATCGGCACTGCTATTTATTTTTATTATTTTTACTTCCGATAAACTGGCACCGTATCGTTATCAAATCGTAACGAACCGAGTGGAACAACATCGGTACCGGTAGCTATACTCATTTTTTTGGTTTCTTGTCTACTGCTACCGTAGTGAATTGAGACGAAACTGAACGAACAAAATCAATTTCGGTGTCTGTATTAATTTTTATTGTTTTTGCTTTCGATAAACTGACACCATATCGCTATCATAACTTACTGAACAACATCGGTACCGGTACCTGTATTCATTTTTATGGTATTCGGTTTCGATAATTTTTTATTTATACAACTCTGTATGCGACGATAAATGAATATTAGTACCAGTTTGTGATGATCTGAACCATACCATTAACAACCTCAGGTACCTGTGTTCATTATCGTTTTTGGTCGATATAAAACACGTGTTTATTTCTATATTGAGTGAATTTATCGTACCGACAAAAAAATAAAAATAACTACTGGTACTGATCCAGATGTTGTTCAATCGGTTTCGACTGGGTTTGGTACGATAGTGGCACAATATTCGTTTCCAAAAAATATGTATCATAATGTTGAAATAAAATAAACATGAATTGAAATGCAAATGAACCGAACCGATATCAATTGAACAACATAGGTACCGTATTGATACGTGGTTTTTTTGTTTCGATCAATGTAGTGTTTTTCTCTTTTAATTATTATAGCAAGTACAGGTATCATAACAAATCAAATTGATACCGACTTAATCCCGTTGGGAAGCGCGGAGAATATCACTAAATCAAATTGATACCGACTTAATCCCGCTGTGAATCACTAGTTATAAATGATTTGAACCTTTTGGGTTCTATTTAATTATCAAATTATTTTGATATTAAAGTTTGCAACTTTATGAGATTTTAAAAGTCTTGATGCACATTAAAATCAAATAAAGGTGACTGGGTTACCATTTACTTTTATTGAAAAAATATGTTACATCGATTGTAAATTTAATAATAAGTAGTAAATTTCCCGCGCTATGCGGCGGGTCCAAATGTAAGATTACTCGAATTTGTGCAGTTAAATTTAAACGGTTTCTGAACAAAAGTTATATCAAAACGTAGATAAACCGAAGATGTACCTAAAACTAAGCACGGAAATGTATTATACATGTCTCATTAAAATGGTACCGCACGTTATGGTGGAACTGAAACATAAAGTAAGCTGAATTTATAAAGTCTAATGAAAACATAATTAATTTAATCCGACTTGTTTTAAAACAAAATGTATGCCAAAACGTAGATCAACTAAAACAATAAAACAAAAAAGCAAAAAAAAACGTATTATATCTGAACCTACCCATTTTCAAAGAACCGTATTCAACTTAAATTTATTCCGATACGTACATAAATATAAACACATAAAAATGATTGTAAAGTTGTAGAAAATTGAATGGTTGTAATTGACAATACTAAGTGTTAAAGGGTAAACGTTAAAATATATAAAAACTTACTAAATGACAAAAAATAGGTAATCAACTTGAATTTATACTGACACGTACATAACATAAGCACGTAAAAAATGATTATATAGTTTTTAAAAAGCCGAAGGGTTGTAAGTGTCAATACTAAATGTTGAAGGGTATAAGCTAAAATAAACAAAAACTTATTATATAGTTTTTAAAAAGCCGAAGGTTTGTAAGTGTCAATATCAAATTTTGAAGAGTAAAAGGTAAAATAAATAAATAAAAACTTACTTTAAAAAAAAGTGATTATATAGTTTTTAAAAAGCCGAATGGTTGTATGTGTCAATACTAAATGTTGAAGGGTAAACGGTAAAAAAAAACCTACTTTAAAAAAAATATTGACCAATGGCACGCTGTCATGCAACAACCTGCCACTGTTGAGTAAATTTCCGCGGGCGAAGCGGCAGGTCCAAATGTAAAATAACTCGGATTTGTGTGGTAGAAACTTGAAAGGTCAACTTTTGCGAAAGAAATTAACGTCGAAGACCAACCTAAACTTATACCGACACGTACAAAAAAATATGTTTTTTTAAGTTGAAATGGTACCACGCGTTGCGGTGGGACCGAAATGTAAAGTAAGCTGAATTTATAAAATCTAATGAAAACATATTATATTTGATCCGACTTGTTTTAAAACAAAATTAATGCGAAAACATAGATTAACTAAACCGTAGAAAAAAGCAAAGAATCATATTATATTTGAGCCTACCCATATTCAAATAAACGTATTAAACTTGAGTTTATACTGACAGTTACATAAATATAAACACATAAAAATGATTATAAAGTTTTTAGAAAGTTCGAGGGTTGTAACGACCAATACTAAATGTTGAAGGGTAAGGGCTAAAATAAACAAAAACTTACTAAATGAAAAAAAATGGTAATTAAGTTGAATTTATACCGACACGTAAATAGATATAAGCACGTAAAAAATGATTATATAGTTTTTATGTCGAAGGGTTGTAAGTGTCAATACTAAATTTTGAAGGGTAAAAGCTAAAACAAAGGAAAACTTACTTAAAAAAATGGATTATATAGTTTTTATTAAAAATGTGAAGGGTTGTAAATGTCAATACTAAATGTTGAAGGGTAAAAACTAAAAGTACACAAAAAGTTGCTTTAAAGAAAGTAAATGGATTATATAGTTGCTATTAAAAATGTGAAGGGTTGTAAATGTCAATACTAAATGTTGAAGGGTAAAAACTAAAAGTACACAAAAAGTTGCTTTAAAGAAAGTGATTATATAGTTTTTAAAAAGCCGAAGGATAGTAAATGTCAATACTAAATGTTAAAGAATAAAAGATAAAATAAACAAAAATTATTAAAATAAAAATGAATTAACCAATGACAGACTGTCACTCAGCATCCTACCACTGTTGATCAATCTTCTGAATGTAGGGTATATAAATACATTTCCTAATTGAGACTGATGAACACTAAAATTATTCTAGTATGCAATTGCACCTTTATTCAAACAACATAAAATATAATAAATGTATGGTATCAAATAGTCAAATACGATATAATTTAATTGGTATAATTTGGTTATGTCAATTGGTAGATACATGCATTAATAAAATGAATTGATAGAAGTAGATGTATATAAATACGACATCATCAGTTAATAAATTAAAATAAAATATAATGCAAGGCAAACATAATGGATTAACAACCACAATTATTGTTGCAAAATATCATCTTCAAATGACACCAAATCTTTAAAATAATAGTCAAAGAGTCAACTCATGACAACCTACTTAACTACTTCATGTTCTTCCTGTTCTTCCAAGTGTTAAAAACATGGTTGTAAAAGTCACTAGACACTTCTCATTTGAATTTGAGAGTACTCGGGAGTAATCGGGAAGTACTCAGCCTAGGCGGAGATTACTCGGGGAGTAATTGGCCTAGGAGAACAGTACTCGGGCCTCAGCAGCCTACCTTGTAGCGAGTACTTGGAGCCTAGACGGGACTTTTACAACCATAGTTAAAAGTATTAAATATGAAAAACTATGACAAAAAAATCGAAAACCAAAGCTACATTTGAATCCATTAAATTTTCTTTTACTGTAAAATGGTGAACGAACTCGGGGTGTGAGTCGGGTCAAACTCGAACTAGCCTAGAACCAAAACCGAATAAGCTCATTAGAGGGCAGGCCTGTACGGGTTTTTGGGTTGGTCGGGTCAGGTTGGATAGGTCGGAATTCATTTTGGGCTGCTAAATTATGTTGGGCCAATAAACAAGTTAATTCGTTGGACCAGTAATCAAGATTCAAGCCCAGTAATGCATTGGGCCACTGTTGCTTTTGGGCTGAATAAGAATGACATAAAACTTAACAGTTGGGCTTAATAATAGTTACCCAACAATAACAGTTGAGTGAATTGGATTTTTTAAAGTTGAAGTCTTGAAGATAGCCATCAAATGGTATTTAGCACAAGGATTATTCTTTTGTTATGCATGTAACACTCATTGTAATTTCTAATTGTACATAATATAAAGGAAGTGTAGAATACAAAATGCCTTAACGTACGCTGCGTATGCGATGGCAAGTTCGCACGTTATAAACTTAATCGAATGTTATAAAAAAAGTCGCATGTTGTATTGAAACAAAATCGCATGTTGTATAAATCTCAAAATCGCATGTTGAAAATATATAATATCGCAAGTTGTATAAAAATCAAAATAGCATGTTTTAGAGAAAAAATCGTATGTTGTAACTCAATCTCGTACGCATCGTACGTTAAGCACAATTGTCCGTTAACCAACCCATGTACATATATCTAGTTAGAACTATTACACAATGTAACAAATAAACACAAGAATATTTGATCAACAAAAAAAGAATGTGTAATCTGTCTTTCTAAATGATCACACTCGTGATGTATTTACACTATCTTGCTCTTCAAGAATCGACTTCTCGGCATTCACAAAGACCGTATACAACTTCCTATATGCATATATCACACAAGCGCAAACAAAAAACTATAACAAAAGAATCAAAAACGAAAGCCACATTCGAGTCCAATAACAAAAAACCCTATTATAAAACGGCGAACCAGCCGAAGTCACGCCTAAGTTTCTGGTCCTTTCATGGTGACCTTGCAGCCCAGCTGCGACAGCAGGAGGAACATTGTTCGGGTTCAATGGTTTTGAACTTGTAGAAATCGAGTCCTCAATGTCATAACCTTCATGAGAAACACACCCATCAGAGATTATTGCTTCCTTTAGTTTCGTACTTTCGTATTCAAACAAAAATTTGAATTTAATGGAGCTTACAATCAGATTTTTTCCAGCCGAGAACAAGTTCTTCTCTATCAAACACAATTCGGTAGCCAGTCATAAAGTTCTCTGCATATCAACATTCATCAACTTTAACATGACACACAGTTACACACACATACGCACAGTGCTCGCAAAACAAATGGCGGTTAACCGAGGACTTACGACCGATGATGTTCAATTCTGCACTCCTGATTACAGCCAGACAGTATACAACATCGTGCTGTGTAGTGTTTAGCGTGACAATTATCAGCAACAATGCCTTAAAAATGTTAAAATCAAGATATATGTTTAAGAAAAGTTGGCACTTACATTTGCCGAGATGATAATAACCGGATCATAGATGAAAAATTGACCTTCCCCTTTCATTGTTAAGCTCATGCTCGGGACGAGACTCGTATTCGCATCGGGACTAGACGGAAACACGGTAAAAAGACAATTTAATAAAATTCATCACAAAAAGAGTTGAAAATTTTTAAGCATTTGTAATATTGAATACCTCATATCATAACAATATTCAAAGGGAATCCTTTGATCTGCCGGATGGCGTGAATCTTTAGTTTGCGCATGGAACTATGGTATAAAAAAAATGGAAAATATGTTTAAAAAAGTCCGAAAGAAATTTAATTATAAGAAATGTTTTGATCTGTAGATTGCTGATCAATTACCTCTTTGTGAGCCGTGTATAATGAGGGTCGGTGAGATAGGTGAACGAGGTACCCGAATCGAAAAGAGCAGTGAAAGACGAGTCGATCAAAGATGAACCAACACGAAGTTGTGTTACCGTAATGTTATAGGTCGGACTGCACAAAATAAAAATTATTTAACAATGAGAACGTTTTTTAAAAAGGTTAAAAACGAGACTACATGAAGGTGCGAAATTTAACTTACTGTGATGAATCTACGTTAAAGGGAGTGACTTCTTGATCAAGGCTGCCTTTATCACCGAAACTAATTCTACCGGTTCCGTCATGTCCAAAACACATAGAAAACGAATCTGGCGTGTAACCTTCTCTCGACAAAATGCTCAGAACCGATATTTTCTCCAAACCCAGCCCGAATAGACCGTTTGGAGCAGCGATGTCTAAAAACGAACCACTTTGCACCTGCCCGCATCTGTAAATTACAAGTATAACGCTCGCTGTGACGTTGTCTATGCATGTGTACTACAACGAAAAAAAGATGCTATTGGTTTGAATAATGATAGTTGTTTGTGAATTACCCGAAAGTGACAAAAGCGTCAACGACTTCACCATCACTATCTTCTGTTTCTAAGTGCAAAGATCTTCCATTAGAATCCCGGAAGTTGACGTTTGAGATGAGACGTAAGAAACTGAATACGGGCAAGTGTCGAGTGATTCGGTTCCTAAACATTCGTGGTGACTGGTGCACATACTGTGGTTGCATGCGATTTTTTGGTTTGTTGATGATCGTGTTGGACTGTAGATGCTCAGCTTAAAATCCTAAGAAATACAAAAGAAACTTAAAGTATGGTATATTAATATGTTATAAAACACCACACCAATAGAAGAAAACAATATGTTGATTAAACATTGGTAACCACTTAAATATGGCGAACCGTACCTCTATCCGAGAGGATAGAGAGGCTGCTTCCACGGAGACCCCCGGCTCAAAATAAACATTAGCTAACTATGAATGAACGAAAACTCAAGAACAAAAAAGAACATACAGAGTTATAAGCAGTCTTATCGATGGAGGCACATCTACTACAATCGCACGGAACCCAGAATAGATCACTCCCTGTATCAAGTGCGGCCATAAACTTCTGCCCCGGAGTCCCCAACGAAACCGTTGTGTAATGCAAACTAAAGTCCAATAAACAACACATAAAACATGTTCTTCAGTTGGTGTTTCAAAGCAACAAATTTCACCCTCCCCCCCCCCCCCCCCCCAAAAAAAAAAAAAAAAAAAACAAAAAAAAAAACGAACTCTCACTAGATCAGTAAATAATGCTAAGGCATTGTGTTGTTTGTTTGATTGCACAAAACATCATTTTCCTATAATGTAATAGCTTAATCCCCCAAGAAACCCTAATCTAATATGATGATCAAACAAATTACTTATATGTAATAAAATTAATCACCAAAATTCATAATGTCAATTTTAATCCACTAATTCCACATCTAACAATTGTAACCATATGAACAATTTCACAAACCCTAAATCAAGAACTTAAAATAATATAAATAAAAATAAAACAAGTTCAAAAACAATAAGATACATACAATCCCAAAGAACTGATACGGAAACTAGAATTTCCGTCGGAAAACGTCAGCCGTTCGTCGCCGGAATCGGAGAGTCTCCGGCCACGGAATATTATGTCATGATCAGCCAACTGAGAATAATATTCGAGGCTACCTTTGGCGGGAAAATCAGCGGCGGTGAACTTGTTGGTATTTTCCGACCACCTCTTCATGGGCTCGGAGAAGCGGTGGTGCATCTTCAAGGTGAAGACGCAGGCATTAATGGAGTTGATTAAGAGAAATGTGATGGAGAAGAAGAAGAAGATGGATGAGTGCATTTAGGTTGTTGGGGTGGTTATGGTTCATGAAAGTGTTTACAGGATCAAGATCTGGTAATGGGTGAAGAAGTCGGTGGAGGAAGGTTTTGTTTTGGGGTTTAAAATTGATGGATAATTGTTTTAATGATGTTGGGGGATTTTCAAAAGAAGTGGATGAGTTAGAGTTAACTTCAAGTAGAAATAAAGTTAATACAAAATGTATAAACCGAAGGAAAAGATAAAAAAAAAACGCGGTGACATTTTCGTAAATATTTGGACTTCAAAATTACTCTACAGGATCATTTGTAGAGTGATTTTGGTCTTATAGAGTAGTTTTGTAAAATGTTTTTGTAGAGTAATTTTGATCTTGTAAAGTAATTTTGTAAACTATTCTTATAGAGTAATTTTGATAAAAAAACCTAACCCCCCACCCCTCAAAAACCTAACCCCCCCTCAAAAAAAAAAGAAAAAAAAAACCTAAAAAAAAGACCCCCTCCCCAGCCCAAACTAAAAGCTAAAAATTAAACCATAAAGCTATACCCCATAACTAAATGCTAACAAAAATTACTCTACAATATCAAAATTACTCTATAGGATCAGTTTGCAAAATTACTCTACGAGATCAAAATTACTCTACAAAAGATCAAAATTACTCTACAGGATCATTTGTAGAGTAATTTGATAATTACCATACAAGAACAAAATTACTCTACAAAAACATTTTACAAAATTACTCTACAAAAGATCAAATTACTCAACAGGATCATTTGTAGAGTAATTTGATAGTTGCTGATAATTACCAAAATACCACCGCGTGTTTTTTTTCTTTTCCTTCAGTTTATACATTTAGTACGTTAAGTCTATTTTTATTTGATCTTTACACGTAAGAGTTAAGACAATAATCAAACTCATAACATGGTGGTCCAAATATAGAAATTTTTTTAAGTTCGTTGGATGAATTTGATTACAATCATATTTTGGGAAGTTTGATATTATGGTAACAATTTTGGTTGGAAACCAACTTTTAAGCAAGAAGTACTTATTTTGCTATTTATTGGCTCTTATGTCTTTATATCAAGTGAAAAAAGACACTGATGCAGTTATTGATGGTTGTTTATAAATGTATTATGGCTTGAGTTATATGAAAGTTAGATTCGATAAAAAATTGTTCATAATTGACAACCCTTATCAACCACAGGTGCTTGGAAAACACACATGAGACAGGCAACAACATTACACTTGATGTCAAGGTTAGACTATATAGATCACTTGGTCAATGGTATGGCTGAGGCGTATGTCAAACGTCCATGGGACCATTCAAAACGGCAGTCACCTGCGGAAAAAAAAAGAGGAATCGCGGTGAGACGTCACGAGCTGATCACGAATCGACCATCAAACTTTTTGAAAAAAAATCATATCTAACTCAAACAAAGATCACAAAAAATGTTTCAAGATCATAATCATGAATGATTACATAACTCTAATGCATACTTTTGAATGCTTACTCATATGTAACTACCAACACCTAATATGAAAAGGCAAGAGATTATCAAGTAAGAGAAAATATTTGGTACATTCATACTCTTAGTTTGTAATCGATATATAAATTGAATACTTCGTTAAACTGGCATTTAATGGTAAATGAAAATTTAATGTGATCTCTACCTTACTAAGTAAGAGAGAAATAATGACGGTCCCTCCCATCTTAAAAAGAGGATTATACAAAGATGGTCTCTATCATCTTAAAAGGAAGCGTAGACTTATATAAACAATAAATGATGATGTCAAATCTCAATCAAAGATAAATAGAGTATGGTCATATTCACCATAGACTAACTAGTGTGGGTAAATAGGGTGTTTTTGACAAATTGATATTCAACAAGTCAAATCCACTTAATATGAGTTGATTACAAGACTTAATTGACAAATTGATTATTGGATTCATTGCTGAAAATGTTTTTGCAAAAATCAAAACGAAGTATTTGGTTAAAATTCGAACAACTAAAGTATGATTGCAAGCATGATCGGTTTAATAATTGTAAAACGTAAAATTGCAATGAACACACCATGCTAATTTACTACATATAAATGGTTAATTCAAATAAATACAATGGCTATTTCGAGCACGATCCATGCATGTACTAACCGCAGTTGTTTATTTCCCTTATTAAGTTATATAGGGCTGGAATCGAATCACTTGTGTGACTTTCATGTGAAGAATGCAAGGATTAGATACTTAAATGTATCCATAACATTCACTTGCAAAATGTTTATAATCATGCGAGGGACAAGTTTGACTTAACAAAATAAATATAAATCCAAACCCTACACCCGGTTGTGATCACAAGTTGTTTAGCCTCGCAGGATTGTGATAAAGCAATGAAGACTGATGTATCCAAGAATTACCTGAAATCCTTTTGCCACCAATGATTTCTCTACGTTTTTCAATTTCTGGTATGAAAGGGAGGCTCCCCAACTCCTGTGTTCTCCCTTTTTATTTGAAATTTGCGCGCGGGTGCCTAGCTCAATGTACGTGAACACCGTGCTTGGCATATCAACTGTAGGATGCTGACCTTAAGAATACGGTGCGACACACGATAACACTTGATTAGATCCAATAAAACGCTAGCTTGGTTTTTGCTCCCAATCTTCTTTGATTCAGCTTATTTTGATGTCTTGTTAATCACTTAATCATCAACTCAAACTACACATTTCACACTTACAAATACACAAGACAAAAGTATACGAAACACATTCTTTGCTCTCCTTTAGTTTTTTTTTAGTCTCAGTTTTCTATGAAATCACAACTAACAAAACCAAGTAATTACATATTCAACAACGATGACATTATCGTCTTGTTGAAGGGGTTTATGTTAAAAAAATATCCAATTTTGGGAAAATAAAAACATATTTTTGAGCCAAAACATACACCCAATGTTTTAAAATCCGGTTTTATACTATTTAACCAGATATACCAAGCGAATTAACTAGGTGTACTGGACAATTCAACCGGTACTACTGACCGGTTTGAACCGGTTTTTAAAACATTGCATACACCCCAACCATACGGCACCCCCGTTTACTTAAACCTGCATTTGTTCAACAAGTCAATGTTAGAGCATTCACAATGAAGACCTTAAAATATGTGAGAGGGTTTAGTTATATTATAAGGAATGATTGGTAGGTTGTGAGTAGAGGAGAGAGAAAATATATGGGAAAGTTACTGTTCATCTGTAAATATATGAGAAAAAATTTGTAGAGAGAAAACTGTATAAATTTTTTAATATTTTTAGAAATGGTTGTGAGTGAAGGAGAGAGAAAATATAATGATAAAGGTATAAAAAATATTATTTAATTGAAAAGGAGAGAATTTTTTTTTTTTTTTTGTTTTTAGTGGAAATATATGGATATAATAGTTGTTTTTTAGTGGATACGTATGTATATTTACAGGGATATCAATGTGGGGGTTAGGATATAATAGGAAGTTTGTATGGGTAGGAAGGCTAGGAAGTAATCTTGACCATCTATTTATTAATCAAAGGCTAATATTAAATGGGTGAAATTGAAAAAGAAAAAGAGGCGCGTGAGTTTGTTGAGGGGTATTGTAGTCAATTAAAGGTAATAGTTTCTCTCTCCTCAAATTCCTCCTCATTTTTTAAACGTTAATAACTCTTTCATACGACATTATTTTTTAATAAAAAGTGCACGAAAAAACGAGCATTTCTTTCTCTTTAAAACGAGTATGTTATTGCTTTGAAAACCCAGTTGCGTAAAACGCAACCCAAAAAAGCCCCAAAAAACGCACTTAACTACAGTCCCCAGCGCAATTTAAAAACGCAGCGAACTAGTCTATCAAAACGCTGCAGTAAAACAATTTAGGTAGAAGTGTTTTCATGTAAAACGCAACAGGCTTGCAGCAAAGCGCAGTACAGTTTAAAAAAAACAGTTCAGCATTCCTGTAAAACGCGACACAGTCTACAGCAACATAATTTAAAAAAAAACAGTTCTGCATGCAAGTAAAACGCAAACCAGTCACACGTGGGCCCAGGTTTTCGGGACTGCATTCGTGTCCGCAGGACATGCGGGCGCACACGAGTTCGACTAAATTTCGGTTCCAATTTGCACCCCCCTGCGCACCCGCGCGTAGGACTTATGGTAAAACATGTCATAAAGTTATGTTGGTTAGGCAAAGGTTTCACCTTATAAATAACCTTTTACTTTGTCTCCACACCAATATGGGACAAGTGGTTTACCATTTTGGACATCCATTCAAACACACTTAATTTCCATGTTATTATCATATAGTTTAATTTCAAGTTCAACAAACCATTATAAAACACAATGCACTAAAAAATATAAAAAAAGTGTTTTTTTTTTTTCTAAAAGACAATGGACAAAAAAAAACAAAAGACAATGTTTTTTTTTCTAAAAAGCAATGAATTAAAACACAAAATAAAGTTTATTTCTAATACGCAATTGACTAAAAATATAAAAGAAGGTGTACTTTCTAAAACGCAATGGACTAAAATCACAAAAAAAAGTATCTTTTGTAAAACGCAATGGATAAAAAACTGTGTTTTTTCATTATTTTGTAAAACGCAATGAACAAAAAACACACAAAAAGTGTGTTTTTTTCATTCTTTTGTGAAACGCAATGGATAAAAACAGTTTTTTTTCATTATTTTGTAAAACGCAATGGACAAAAAACACCAAAAAAGTGTGTTTTCATTCTTTTGTAAAACGCAATGGATAAAAAACAGTTGTTTTAATTATTTTGTAAAACGCAATGGACAAAAAAACCCAAAAAGTGTGTTTTTTCATTCTTTTGTAAAACGCAATGGATAAAAACCTGTGTTTTTTTATTATTTTGTAAAACGCAATGGACCAAAAAACACCCAAAACGTGTGTTTTTTCATTCTTTTATAAAACGCAATAAAAAAAATGACTACAAACATAAATGAGCATGCAATTTAAAAACGCAATATATGAGAGGATGACTTAATTTTCATTGTGTTATAAAATAAATATTATATAACAAACATCTCACATTCTAGTTGTCAACATAAGCTAACAGCACTTTTTTTAATTTTAAAATATAACAACACTTTCATTATCTTCATAAAACGCAATGAAGCTTTGCATGGCTTATGTAAGTCACTTTTAACATTGCATGGATTACATATATTTAATAATAAAAAAAATCCTCACTTTGCACTTAAAAACAAAATACTTCTCTGTAACGTCAATAAATCAATTTTTTTTTAAAACGCAATGAAACCACAGATTGCATTAAATTCAATTCACGAAACCATAAAGTGACAAAAATATTGGCACCAGGAAGTAAAGAAAATTAATAGATGAAAGGAAGGTCATATATGAGATAATAACAAAACCTGGAATATTAGAAACTATAAGACGCAATAATTATAGACCTGAGCAAAAGTGACAAACAAGAATCTTTTTTTTTTCTCTTTCGTTTTCTTCATACCATAAGGAACCTTCATATGAAGCTCAATTAAACAACCAACGATGACTTCGTTTTCTTCATACCCATAAGCAACCTTCATATGAACCTCGGTTAAACAATGAAGGTCCGATGACTTGCAAACGACGTCGTAGTTAAAACTCGGTTTCATTGTTGAACAAAATGTTGAATTACTAAGCACGATTACATATCTTGATGTTGTTTTGTCGACGGTGGTGGTAATCGTAGTGGTGATAATGACGGTTTCCGGTTGATGATAGGGTGGCCGGAACTGAAGAAGATGGAAGAGGAAAGTTGGGGTTGGGGTGACGACTGTGGTGGTGGTGCGCGGTGAATGGTGGTGGTGGCTGTTGTGGTGTGGAGTGGGATGAACCATAAGAAATAAGAATATAATGCTGGGTTTTTTTAGATGTAGGTTAAATGAGAATAATTTATGATTGACTAAAATATCCTTCTTATAATATTTGTCTTTTGCCACATGTCTTCCTCCCATTGGTTCCTAAGCTTCCTACCCAAAACAAACTTACTCTCTCACTCACCACCTAAACATGGCGAATTTCACCATCTTCACCATATAGTACATATTGTTGATATGATGAGGTAGTAGTTGCATTTTGTTGTTTGTTTAGTTGTTTATTCGTGTTTGTTATGGAATTGATAACCTAAATAGTACATATTGTTGATATGATGGTTTTTTTAATTGAATTTGTGTAGGATGCATCTGCTGTGGTTATTGATCACCGGAGTTATGCTGTCTCGGGAATGGAAGGGGATCATACGTTAATTGCTGCTGATGATTTTATTCAGTCTGATGTGATTTTAGGGAGTAGAAAGATCGAGGTCAGTGCGTGCAGTTAGACGTTGTTTTCTGTGATTACAGTATTAGCCTCAATATGCTTATGTGTAAGAAAATCGATAACTAATTAACTCGTAGTGTTAAAGACGCCATATTCTGAAAATGTGAAGGTCAAGTTGCATAATGTGTTATAGGTGTGAATCGAATCTAACATCCGTCAAAAACCGGATTTACCAAACCTGCTCCGTTTATTAACCGAACAATCAGTTAAAAATTTCATTGCGTATTTAATGCCCAAATTAATTTTAAACGATACATAATTAATAAGTATATTGGAATATATAATTTATATTTGAAAATTCAACCTAAAAATAATGAAATAAAAATATATTGCTGCTGCCGGGTTTCGAACCCGGGTCAACCGGGTCAACATGGTCAACAAAGACTTAACTCTCGCACGCTCAGCCACTCCGCCACTTGTGTTTCTTGTTCAATATTAGAAACAATTAATTCAAATACACAAACTCGAATTCAAACTGACGCGCCCAAATCGCAGTCGTCGGAAATCCCGCCGATTTCGCCGAGATTGGACGGTTTCTTCTGTTTTAACCGACGCATTAAACTTAAAATCGGTTATAACCGATGTCCAGTCCGCGACACAAGTCATAACCGCCGGAAAATTATTTAACCGACGAATCAAGACGGAAAACAGACCAAATTCGTCAATGTTCTGCCCTATAAATACACCCTCTAACTTCTGTTAGCCTTTTCGCTCACAATCACACCCTTTCTCGACGTAATTTCACTCGCCGGAAAACTTCTGCAACTCGCCGGAAAACCGAACCCTTTCACCTCTGTGCATCACTCTAAAAACAGAACACCTAGAGTTCATACCGAAGCCACACACACTCACCTCAAGCTTCCTGAAGACACTCTGCTGCAAAACACACGTCGCCGGAATAACCTGCTATCATCGGAGTTGCGCCGGCGAAACAGAGGAGCTCTGTTCGGTATATCTTACACTTAATCTCTCTCGTTTTTTATTAAACTTACATGTAGCTAATCACAACACACTAAAAGAAACTGATTATTTTTGTCAAAACAGTCGGACATCGATTCTGGTTAAGTTTAACGAAGAAGATGAAGTTTCAGTTGCATATATGTTTAATTTAAATCAAGATATATCTCGGGTTAGACACACAGTCCAGCGGTGGACTATGTGCAAATAAACACGCATACGTCCCGAGTTCGATTCTTGTCCCGCGCACACTCGCCTTAATAAAAATGTTCTTTTTTTTTAAACTGAACCGGATTCACTGCAAATAGATGTTAAGTTTAATAAAAACCGGAATAATAACCAAGATAGACACACAGTCCAGCGGTGGACTGTGTGAACGTTTAATCACACGTCGCGAGTTCAAGTCCAGACTACCGCACCGGTTCTGGCAATTATCAAACTTTTTATATAAAGCAGAAATGAAATGATCTAGTTTGCTTATAAGTATAATAAAAATCAGATTATTAACCAAGTTAGACACACAGTCCAGCGGTGGACTGTGTGTCAACCTAACCCACAGGTCCCGGGTTCGAGACCTGTGGAGAGCACCGAGCGAGACATTAAAATCGTTTTTGAAATAAAGGATTTTCGGATTAATTCAATTAGTATATAAATATAAATTAAAAACAGAAATATTTCGGGTTAGACACGTAGCTCAGTTGGTAGAGCTGCGTGCACGCGGACGGGAGGTCTCGGGTTCGAGTCCTGCCCGGCGCACACAATTACACAATAAAACCGGTCAACAGGTCAAAAGTCAACGGTCAAAAAGTCAACATTTTTTTATTATTTTTAATTATTTATTTTATTTAAAAATCAATTAAAAATACTTAAAAATAACATTTTTAAAGTTAGAAAATAGCTTTAAACTCACAAAAATATATCCAATAATCCTACTAAAATTGATTAATAAAATCCGCTTATTTACCGAACCATTATGTTATTATCTAGGTTAGTTTCACTCGTGGTTAAATCAAACTTCGTACGCATTCAACATCATCAACCGAACGCACCCAATGTGAGTGAATCTTACAACTCCCCTTTTTAATTACACGTTTTGGGGTGTGTCATGTGTCACTAAAAATTAACTCGTTTATTTAAACTTGTGCCATACCATATTGTGATCTAAACTTAGAATGTATATATTGTTTGTGGTTATGTATTACATAATATCAAGTTGTATGCAAATCATTCATTAGGCCCATCAGTTCCTCGTGAGAGACGGGTTGAGCAACGCGTGCCTCAAAACAATCTATTATTGTATGTGCGTGCATTATCTGATATTAAGTGTTTTATGAATATGTCTACATCTATATTTACTCATATGTGGTTGTGCACTTTATTTTATCAATTCAATAAACTTGTACAAATGTTTTTCATAGGATTCACTCGCCAACTTTTTGTTGATCCAAAAACCATTTTTACACATGATATAGGTGAACAGGATGAAGCACGGAAAACATAGGAAATGCCTTAGAAGAAAGCAATGAAATCTAGAATGATGTTTAGGACATGATGTAATTATGATTGTATATTTCCCATTAAATTGTAATAATGAATATGAAACGTTATAATAAATGTCATGAGCTTTGATGATAACCCAATCATGCCCCGATCACCTTTTCCGCTGTGGGTTGGGGTGTGACAGATTGGTATCAGAGCCATGACTATAGGGATATAGGATAGGTTATTAGACCCTTAGAGCCTATACTATAGTTGACTAGATTTTAATTGTTTATGAGGTTACATGCAAACTTATGATATTTATTTGTTTCATATTTGTTTATACTTACAGTCAAACATACATACTTACATACACATTCATCATACATATTTCAATGTTCATATATTCAAATCATCTTCATACTTTCGTTATTCAAAGATTTTGTCGCATTTTTCATTTTTCAAATCTCATCAAAGTGAGTTCTACGACGGGCATGTAGTAACTGGAAGGGTACAAGTACCGGTAGTCGGAACGTCCTGTCTAGGTTGGCATTCGTATAAATCCAATATAACGGACCAGTTTGCCTACCTGGGACTAACGATGAGAGTACAAAGGACCTATTAGGCCAAACCCCACTTTGAGGTGTCACCGTGTCCACACCCGGATACATTCCAAATATCATACGTTATATACATATTTCTCGATTTTCTCCGGGTTTTAGTGTACGTAACCAGGCTAACACATACGAACCATATGAAAAACCCGGTATTCATGGGGGCTCACATGATTACGAAGGTGAAGTATGGCGGCATGCAAGGCCCAATTACGAGCAAAGCCCAAGACATCCTATGGATGTAGTAGATTGATTATGTTATATTTATTTTATGAATGTTCATTCCTAAATACGACCCATGCTCCCAAAAACATCCAACTCATACTCTTGATATGTATTCCTTGTAGATGTCTTCTAGCCTCGCTGTAGGAAGATGAGAGCAGGAAAAGCCCGCGAGCGCATGGCTGTCTTAATCGCTCAACAAATGGCTGTCGTAAAACCCAACATTGTAATTCAAGTCCAATAAGCCCTTACCGCTAATCCCGTCAACCAAGAAGATCAAAATGATATCAACCCTCCCCCAAATACCACTAAATGCACCTATAAGCATTTCAAATCATGCGACCCTCCAAAATACGAAGGGACTGAAGGTGTCACCGCTCTCCTCCATTGGTTTGAAGAAATGGAGAACACTTTTCTAAGTTGCGATTGCCCCGATGATCGCAAAGTGCGATATGCTACTGGTCGTTTATATGGAATAGCACTTACTTGGTGGAATACAGAGAAGGCCAAACGAGGTGTTGAAGACGCTATGACTTTGACTTGGGAAGAGTTGAAGGAAATCATGACAAGACGGTTTTGCCCAAGGAGCAAAATCAAGAAACTAGAAGATGAGTTCTATTCGTTGAAGCAAGAGGAAGGCGACCACACCACATACAACAAAAGATTCCTCGAGTTAAATCAAATGGTTCCCAACTTGTTCACTCCTCTTTACCGTTTGATCGAGCACTACATTCGAGGTCTTCCGTCAAAGATTCAGGACTCTGTAATAAGTACCACGCCTGCAACTTTGGAAGCAGCAATGGAGTTAGCTTCAGAGCTCACCGAGAACCGCATCCGGAATAAAGACTTCAAGGAGGAGAAGAAAAAGGATAAAGCATGACTGAAACTTCAAACTCCACCCAAACCAAATCCCCTTCTCAACCCATTTTTAATAGAAAACGAGATGGGCAACTTTTCGCTACCACCCAACGCAACCAACTAGCCTCACAAGCCATACCCATCCAAGCTATCCCAATCACACAAATAGCACCCAACTCAACTTACCCAAATAAGAAACCATACCTTGGACCTCACCCTCAATGTAACATCTGTTTTTATCACCATCCATCTACCTTACCTTGTCGACTATGTGCGAATTGTGGACGCTATGGTCATTTGAGCAAGGTTTGTCACACCACTCAAAACCAAATCTCACCCCCTACCCAACACATGATCCAAACCTATCAACAACCCCAATACCCCATGTTCCCATATGTTCGAACTTGTTTCAATTGTGGCGACCCTACCCACTTTAGAAACGCATGCCCTCGATTGGTTAACATCATAAACGCCCAAGCTCAAGCAAACCCAGTTAACAAAGCAAATCAAGGAAACCTAATCCCTAGGCCACCAGCAAGAGGAAGAGTTTTCAACATCAACGCCAAACCGGTTGAAGATAATGACGGCCCAAACGAAACCACCCAACTAGTCCCCTTCACCGAAAATCAAGATTCGACTCCAATTGTTTAGTTTTATGTTTTTTCTTTATGTTATCTCAAGCTTTGGTAGATTGTGTTTGTTTATGTTTTAGAATCACATAGAACCAATCATAACTTAAGGATAAAGCCAATGAAAATTTGACAAGAATATGGTGGATACGCCGCTGGTACTTTCTATATATAAGTATTCTTGCCAAAGGATCAGAGGCATTATCTGGCGGTTATGAGAAGTTCCATGTAGAATTTAATATTGTCTTGATTGAAGTTTGTTTTGTACTCACTGATTTAGCATTTATAGCATCTCATCGTTTAAAGAAATTGGATTGTGTTCCATTTCTACATAGACTAACCTCTCCATCATAACAAACGAGAGAGGTATTGTTGTCATTCAAACATGTATACTATCAGAATTGAGACTCAAGTGTTGGTTGTAGTGTTTGTTTTAGAGTCACATAGAACTAATCATAATTTGTGGATAAAGTCAATGAAAATTTGACAAGAATATGGTGGATACGCCGCTGGTACTTCCTATATATAAGTATTCTTGTCAAAGGATCAGAGGCATTATCAGGCGGTTATGAGAAGTTCCATGTAGGATTTAGTAATGTCTTGGTCGAAGTTTGTTCATCATACATTTCAAGGTATTTCAATTTCATCATTTAAAGAAGTTGAGCTATGTCTCACTTCCACAAGGACTAACCTCTCCATCACAACAAACGAGAGAGGTATTGTCATCATTCAAACATGTATACTATCAGAATTGAGACTCAAGTTTTGGTTGTTGTGTTTGTTTTAGAGTCACATAGAACTAATTATAACTTGCGGATAAAGTCAATGAAAATTTGACAAGAATATGGTGGATACGCCGCTGGTACTTCCTATATATAAGTATTCTTGTCAAAGGATCAGAGGCATTATCAGGCGGTTATGAGAAGTTCCATGTAGGATTTAGTATTGTCTTGGTTGAAATTTGTGTTACATTCACTGATTTAACATTCATATCATATCATCATCTAAAGAAATTGGATTGTGTTCCATTTCTACATAGACTAACCTCTCCATCACAACAAACGAGAGAGGAACTGTCACAAATCAAACATGTATGCTATCAGAATTGAGACTCAAGTTTTGGTTGATTGTGTTTATTTATATATTAGAGTCACATAGACCTAATCATAACTTGCGGATAAAACCAATGAAAATTTGACAAGAATATGGTGGATACGCCGCTGGTACTTCCTATATATAAGTATTCTTGTCAAAGGATCAGATGCATTATCAGGCGGTTATGAGAAGTTCCATGTAGGATTTAGTATTGTCTTGATTGAAATATGAGTTCTACTCACCGATTTAGCATTCATATCATCTCATCATTGGATTATGCCATCATTCAAACACGTATACAATCAGAATTTGGACTCAGATATTGGTTGTGGTGTTTATTTATGCTTTAGAGTCACATAGGACTAATCATAACTTACTGATAAAACCAATGAAAATTTGACGAGAATATGGTGGATACGCCGCTGGTACTTCCTATATATAAGTATTCTTGCCAAAGGATCAGAGGCATTGCCAGGCGGTTATGAGAAGTTCCATGTAGGATTTAGTAATTTCTTGGTTAGAGTTTGTTTTATACTCACTGATCTAGCATTTATATCATCTCATCATTTAAAGAGATTGGATTATGTCACCAATCAAACATGTATACTATCAGAATTAGGACTCAGACATTGGTTGTTGTGTTTGTTATGTTTAGAGTCGTATCATAGAACCAATCATGACTTACTGATAAAACCAATGAAAATTTGACAAGAATATGGTGGATACGCCGCTAGTACTTCCTATATATAAGTATTATTGCCAAAGGATCAGAGGCATTGTCAGGAGGTTATGAGAAGTTCCATGTAGGTTGTAGTATTAGAAGTTTTGTTTTAGGATATAACCTTATCTTTCCAAACATATCAAAACCATTGCATGAAATTACTCAGTGAATCAACTCCGCTTATCAATATTTTTACCGTAGGCAACAAAAAGCGATTCCTGTAGCAGGGTACTCAACCCTTACAAGGAACGTTACCGCCTCAAACAAAAATTTAAACTCTTACTTTTTTTCTAAGTATTTAATGGTCAATTAAAAACACCATTCTTTTTAGACAAATATGCCACTACTTAAATTTCGGGATGAAATTTCTAAAAAGTAGGGGATACTGTAACATCCGTCAAAAACCGGATTTACCAAACCCGCTCCGTTTATTAACCGAACAATCAGTTAAAAATTTCATGGCGTATTTAATGCCCAAATTAATTTTAAACGATACATAATTAATAAGTATATTGGAATATATAATTTATATTTGAAAATTCATTAAAAATAATGAAATAAAAATATATTGCTGCTGCCGGGTTTCGAACCCGGGTCAGCCGGGTCAACATGGTCAACAAAGACTTAACTCTCGCACGCTCAGCCACTCCGCCACTTGTGTTTCTTGTTCAATATTAGAAACAATTAATTCAAATACACAAACTCGAATTCAAACTGACGCGCCCAAATCGCAGTCGTCGGAAATCCCGACGATTTCGCCGAGATTGGACGGTTTCTTCTGTTTTAACCGACACATTAAACTTAACATCGGTTATAACCGATGTCCAGTCCGCGACACAAGTCATAACCGCCGGAAAATTATTTAACCGACGAATCAAGACGGAAAACGGACCGAATTCGTCCATGTTCTGCCCTATAAATACACCCTCTAACTTCTGTTAGCCTTTTCGCTCACAATCACACCCTTTCTCGACGTAATTTCACTCGCCGGAAAACTTCTGCAACTCGCCGGAAAACCGAACCCTTTCACCTCTGTGCATCACTCTAAAAACAGAACACCTAGAGTTCATACCGAAGCCACCCACACTCACCTCAAGCTTCCTGAAGACACTCTGCTGCAAAACACACGTCGCTGGAATAACCTGCTATCATCGGAGTTGCGCCGACGAAACAGAGGAGCTCTTTCGGTATATCTTACACTTATTCTCTCTCGTTTTTATTAAACTTACATCTAGCTAATCATAACACACTAAAAAAAACTGATTATTTTTGTCAAAACAGTCGGACATCGATTCTGGTTAAGTTTAACGAAGAAGATGAAGTTTCAGTTGCATATATGTTTAATTTAAATCAAGATATATCTCGGGTTAGACACACAGTCCAGCGGTGGACTGTGTGCAAATAAACACACATACGTCCCGAGTTCGATTCTTGTCTTGCGCACACTCGCCTTAATAAAAATGTTCTTTTTTTTAAACTGAACCGGATTCACTGCAAATAGATGTTAAGTTTAATAAAAACCGGAATAATAACCAAGATAGACACACAGTCCAGCGGTGGACTGTGTGAACGTTTAATCACACGTCGCGAGTTCGAGTCCAGACTACCGCACCGGTTCTGGCAATTATCAAACTTTTTATATAAAGCAGAAATGAAATGATCTAGTTTGTATATAAGTATAATAAAAATCAGATTATTTACCAAGTTAGACACACAGTCCAGCGGTGGACTGTGTGTCAACCTAACCCACAGGTCCCGGGTTCGAGACCTGTGGAGAGCACCGAGCGAGACATTAAAATCGTTTTTGAAATAAAGGATTTTCGGATTAATTCAATTAGTATATAAATATAATTAAAAACAGAAATATTTCGGGTTAGACACGTAGCTCAGTTGGTAGAGCTGCGTGCACGTGGACGGGAGGTCTCGGGTTCGAGTCCTGCCCGGCGCACACAATTACACAATAAAACCGGTCAACAGGTCAAAAGTCAACGGTCAAAAAGTCAACATTTTTTTATTATTTTTAATTATTTATTTTATTTAAAAATCAATTAAAAATACTTAAAAATAACATTTTTAAAGTTAGAAAATAGCTTTAAACTCACAAAAATATATCCAATAATCCTACTAAAATTGATTAATAAAATCCGCTTATTTACCGAACCATTATGTTATTATCTAGGTTAGTTTCACTCGTGGTTAAATCAAACTTCGTACGCATTCAACATCATCAACCGAACGCACCCAATGTGAGTGAATCTTACAACTCCCTTTTTAATTACACGTTTTAGGGTGTGTCATGTGTCACTAAAAATTAACTCATTTATTTAAACTTGTGCCATACCATATTGTGATCTAAACTTAGAATGTATATATTGTTTGTGGCTATGTATTTCATAATATCAAGTTGTATGCAAATCATTCATTAGGCCCATCAGTTCCTCGTGAGAGACGGGTTGAGCAACGCGTGCCTCAAAACAATCTATTATTGTATGTGCGTGCATTATCTGATATTAAGTGTTTTATGAATATGTTTACATCTATATTTACTCATATGTGGTTGTGCACTTTATTTTATCAATTCAATAAACTTGTACAAATGTTTTTCATAGGATTCACTCGCCAGCTTTTTGTTGATCCAAAAACCATTTTACACATGATACAGGTGAACAGGATGAAGCACGGAAAACATAGGAAATGCCTTAGAAGAAAGCAATGAAATCTAGAATGATGTTTTGGACATGATGTAATTATGATTTTATATTTCCCATTAAATTGTAATAATGAATATGAAACGTTATAATAAATGTCATGAGCTTTGATAATAACCCAATCATGCCCCGATCACCTTTTCCGCTGCGGGTCGGGGTGTGACATCGTAGCTCTTTAAACACAATGTCCCTTTTCGGGAGGGATTCCATGAGGAATATAGTAATTTGAAGGGTAACCAGAGTTGGTAAATCGGTGTAGTTGAATCCCAAAGTTGTAAAAGTTTGACAAAGACGATGATAATAAGAGTGAACTGATTAAACATAAATAGGAAGCATTTCGTTCCAACTGTATTTCCTTTGATGTCAACGAGACTGATCATGAACCTGTAAAACAGTGCTGATAACTTTACGTAATGTAAATTCTTTGTTGTGTGTGACACAGGCTCCTGTACTTTTCAAAGGAATCGGTCATACTGTGAACCCATCGAATAGCTTGGTACGTTCAAGAAGCACCATTTACTTGTTAACCATTGAGATGCTGTCTTGTTCACTTATGATTGTTTAAATGTTCGACTCATGTTGCAGGTTTTAAAGGTTCTCTCTGCTTCTCCGTCAGCATATTCTGCCAACCCAAAGTCCAAGCTGTCAACTCCACCATCTCTCTCTGGATCTATCATTTCACTGGTTTCAGTTGGTCAGGTACTGATTCCTAAATGATCGAACTGAAATTCGCTTAATTTATCTGTTAGTGATACGCCAGTCCTGTTCTAATATATATTTTTGTATTGCAGGCTAGGAATAATGCAAGAGTTATGTTTTCTGGCTCTTTAGATCTCTTCAGCAACAAGTATGAAACATTTTTGCTGTCGTATACTTTTAAAGTTGAAGGGAATTACGGGAACTTATATTATGTTATGTAGATTCTTCAAATCACCAGTGCAAAAGGCAGGGAGCTCAAATAAGTGAGTTTATGCCCTCAGAGTATTGTTTACATGTCTACGTTATTACATCCACAGTTTGTTTCATTCCGTTATATCGTAACAATATCCTTATGAATGTAGTACTACATATGAAAAAGGATAAATGATGATCACATTAAAACATGCCAGTAAATGAAATCTTCTAATATTCTTTCTTGTAACAGATATGAAAAATCTGGCAATCAACAGTTTGTTACTGAGATTAGCAAATGGGTCTTTCATGAAAGAGGCCATTTAAAGGTATGATATCTTCTACCTTTTCTTTGCTCCGTTTTTTTTTTTCTTTCGTTCAGAGTGATTTCCATCTTGTACCCTATGGATTAGGCTGAAAAGAATCATCTTTTTTTGTTACTTATAGACACGATTACCAGCTATTACAGTGCTATATAAGTTACATTCTTGTATTTTACTTCATTGCAAACTCTTCTGACTCTTCATCTTGAATGTCAACAGGCTGTGAATGTCAGGCACCACAGAGTTGGCGAGACTGACGAACCTGCTATCTACAGGATCAACGATGACCTGGTAATCATTTTAATCATATTTTGTTCTATCGATTAATGATCAAAACAAGTGAAACTGTATACATAGGAAACCAATCACGATAACTGATAAATTAAATCATAAAGCTAATGCTATTAGTGATCTAGATAATGAAAAACCTCTAATATTCAGAAACTAAACTCAAACAGTGTTGTTTAAGGAATACTTGGTAGCGATATACGAGTGGTCAGGATCCAGTTGGGAACCATACGTTGCAGATGATGTTCAGGTTCAGTTTTACATGATGAGCCCCTATGTGTTAAAAACCATGTCCACCGATAAGAAGGTAGCAATACCAAATCCAATTATATCATACATTCTACTGAATATACACGTCTATAAGGTTTGTTAAATTTTGTACTTTTTGTTTTCTATTTTTTGTTGCAGGGCTTGTACCATGCTTCTTTTAAGGTGCGAGATGTTTATGGTGTTTTCCAGTTTAAGGTTGAATATCAGAGGCTTGGGTACACTAGTTTGTCACTTGCAAAACAGGTAACAATACTAAATACTTCAATTTTTATGTTTGTATTTATGTGCTAACTATTTTTTTTAAATATTAACGAAAATTGTATCTGGGCTAGGGGCGGGGCGTAGCGAGCCGAGTCGAGCTTGCCTACGCTTGAGGTTGGCATATTTAGCTTAACAAAGCTTGAACTCGGCTAGTTTCGAGCTTTATATTCAAAGCTCGAGCCTGGCTCGTGAGAAAATTTCCAAGCTTGAGCTCGGTTTTGTTATTATTTATTCATTATTTAATTATTTTGTTTACACATGTATAGTTAGTTTTGTATATATTATAAGATATAATCTTATATATATAACATAGTATGTTATTTTTAGCATCATATATGTAATTATTTTTATGATGTGATATATATTTATAATATATGTGTAAATAATAATTAATGAGCGTGTTCAGGCTCAAGCTCGCTCTAGTTTAAGCTAGGCTCTATACGAGCTTTTAGTGAGCTGATCTCGAGTAGCTCACTAGCGACTCGGCTCGTTTACACTCCTGATCCGGGACCACCCTTTTGCAACATCTAATTTTGAGCCAAGGAGATCATAATCCTATCCAACACTCACAACGTGACGCATTTGCAGATTCCAGTTCGGCCTTTCAGACACAACAAATATGGGAGATTCATAGCAACGGCGTTTCCATATTACGGAGCATCATTTTCCACGGTATATTTTCACTTTCCTGGGATCTTTTTTATAAAAGAAATGATAACCACAAGTGTGCGTTTTTGTATGAAAAGGAGGTTTTAACACCAAATTTGATTGTTGCAGATGGCTGGATTTTTCATCTTCAGCTTTGTATACCTATACAGCAGCAAGTAAACCTCAACTGTGTCAGATTTTATAATGCTTTGAAACATCAATATTATCTACCCCCAACAGCTTAGGAGGTCTAATTTACAAACTTAGCTGTGGGTAAATATTATCCACCGGTCTAGTGTTACGTTTAAAAGTAGTAAAATGATATGCCAAAGGTTGAGCAAATAATCATTTTCTTTTTATTACTTCTGGTTTACTATCTCGGTTAAATCACACAACACTCATACTTGCTACAATATTTGTGCCTTGTCGTAAATGCTTCATTGAAGACTAAATAAAAATTCTCTCGGTAGGTAAGTAAGCTCTTTCAACACTCTTACCATGTCTTAACCTCTTCTACCACTATACTTACTGTCACGTTACAGTTGAGTCGCAACATATATACACTTAACACACTAACATTACTTTGTGTTGCAAAACATTTCAAGCGTCTACAAACACAAAGTGGTCACTGTTCGAATACACAAACACGAAATTGAACGAACTGTTCGACTCTTATCAATGAAAGTACTCAAATGCAATAACCTTGACCCCTATTTATACTAAACTAGTTCTAGTCCTAACCCGACTCAAACTCTATTAATATAAATAAATAAACCAATTAGATAAACCTATCTAATAAAATCAATACTTATCTCTAATTTATATATACAAGACACAATAAATAATTCACCATAATTATCTATAACCCGTCTTGATATTTTAACTTCTTCAGTCACGTTATTCTAGCACTTTAGCAACGTATGTGTAGTTGATCGACACTCATGTAGTCGATCAACATTTTGATCAAAAAATACATCAACTATTATCATTAATATTCTGGGAATAGTCCAGTGATGTTAATAAATTAGATAGAGTTTAAAGTAGTAGGAGATTATGGGTTCAATTCTTATGATGTGCAAATTTAGCCATTTAAAAAAAATATAAATTAGCAATTTTTTTGTGTATATAGAATAGGGGTGAGCATGGTGCGGTTTGATTAAGTTATTTCTTAAACTAAAACCATAACTGCATACTTCAGTTATAAAAAAATCATAACCCTTCGGTTTCAGTTAATGCGGTTTTGGTTCGGTTTTTGGCGGTTGTTTTCATTGTTTCTAAAGTTGGGCTTTAAATGTGTGGGTCATGCAAAATTAATGCGTAAACAATAAATATACACAGTTAAAGCTTGTAGAATTATCAATTATATTTTTTTAACCACATGCATACTGAATTCCAAAAACAAAAGTAACATATGAAAGCATAAAGTGGCTAGAGTTTTAAATTCAATGAGGTTGAGCTATAGTTATTACACTTAAACACTTCACAAAAAAAACATATAGATTGGGTCATGGTTAAACACTAACTTAAAAACTTATGGTCCTAAGGATTTGACTACGTTTAAAACATTCGGTTCGGTTATTGCAACCATCGGTTATAGAAAAATATAAATAACCGACCCTTCGTTTATTTCGGTTACGGTCCAGTTAAGTTAATTTAATTTTATGCTCACCCCTAATATAGGATGCTTGAGGTGTTTTTAAAAAAATGATTTTTAACTTTTAATCCAAAAGTATTAGATAAATACTTTAACCCAAAACTATTTGATTATTTCATTTTAACCTAAAACTTTTCATCCTTTGCAATTTAACCTTACAACTTTTTTACATTCAACTTTGGTCCTCGATACTTTTCATCTTTCGCAAATTTTTCGTTTTACGCTTCGTTCTAAATTTTACGGCGCAACGTGCGTGTGTGGTTCAACGTTTTTACGTCGACTTAGTTATTATCTTCTATGTATTACATTTCAGTCTAACTTCTTTGTACTAACACGCCGCAACTTGGGTGTTTATGGCCAGCGACGGTGGTGTGACATTGGTGCTATTCAGTATGGTTTTACACCCCGCCGCAACACGGGGTGGTTAATAGTTAATAATACTAGTTTCTCTAAAATCATAATTTTTTTTGTATATTATATTTGTTTTATTATTTGTAGTGATCCACTATACACAAAACAGAGTGTGGGATCCCCACCGGAGAGGCAAACTTCCGTCAACCCTCTTCTCTCTCTCATCTCTCTCCTTCACGAGAATTCAATCACACAATTAATACTCAAACGGCAAAAAAGACATATCATATACATACATACACACACGTATACGTATCTCCACTCCTTTGGATATTTCATTCATCTACAGATCTAAACCCCACATGCCCCCCTCCCCATTTCTTCAGATCTCCGTCCTTTTCATTTGGCACCTTACCAGAAATCACCACCTAATTTCTCAACTGTAACTTTATAATATTTTTTTAGCCTTTAGTTTAAGTGTTGTTAATGCAGCAGGGGAATTTTGATTTTTGAACATTGACATCCAGTTTTGGATGGTGAGATGAGGGATGTTATCAAGATTGATAAATTTTTTAAAAGCCTGCTGGCGACCGGCCGATGGGTTTGATTCGGCCGGCCGCCAGGAGGCGCTTTTATGGTTTAAGGATATTGGTCATCACATTAATGGTGAGTACTCAATGGCTGTGGTCCAAGCCAACATGTTGCTTGAGGATCAAAGTCAAATCGAGTCGGGTTCGTTGAGCTTTCTTGATTCGGGTCCGTTTGGAACGTTTGTTGGTGTTTATGATGGTCATGGTGGACCCGAGACTTCGCGTTATGTCAATGACTATCTTTTTCACAATCTCAAAAGTGAGTGATTAATAAGTGTTAATCGTTTTGTTGTTGTGTTCGGTTGTTGTCGATTTGGTCCTGATTTTAAGGGTTTTGCAGGGCTTGCGTCTGAACAACGTTTGATGTCGGTGGATGTGATAAGAAAAGCGTTTCAGGCAACCGAAGAGGGGTTTTTGTCGATTGTTGCTAAGCAGTGGACGGTGAAGCCGCAATTGGCGGCTGTTGGAACGTGTTGCTTAGTTGGCGTGATATGTAGCGGGACCCTTTACATTGCTAATGCGGGTGATTCGCGTGCGGTTTTGGGAAGAGTTGTGAAGACAACGGGTGAGGTTATCGCGATCCAATTGTCAGTGGAACATAATGCGAGCATAGAGTCGATTAGGCAGGAGCTTCACACGCTGCATCCTGACGATCCTCATATTGTGGTTTTAAAGCATAATGTATGGCGCGTGAAGGGCCTCATACAGGTATACATTAATCAATTTTTGTGAACACACTATGCGTTTCTGAACGTATTATTGGTTTTTAAATGAACGGCCATCTGTCGTTGAGATCCTATGATTTGGAGGATGATGTTTGGGATTGTGTTTGCAGATATCAAGATCTATAGGTGATGTGTACCTGAAGAAGGCAGAGTTTAACAGGGAGCCATTGTATGCCAAGTTTCGTCTTCGTGATCCGATCCGACGACCGATATTGAGTTCAGATCCGTCCATATCTGCTCACGAAATCCAACCACACGATCAGTTTCTGATATTTGCATCCGACGGTTTGTGGGAGCACCTTAGCAATCAGGAAGCAGTTGATATAGTCCAAAGTAACCCTCATACTGTAAGAGTCTCATCAATTCTATTAGAGGTCAACCCATTTTAATTATGAACAACCCGATACGGTTTGTTAAGTGTCAGTCAGGTCAAATAAAAAATGATTATTGACCCCCGTTGATCGGCCAAGCGGACCCATCTGTTGGGCCACATATATTGATTGATTTTGTGTGCTGCAGGGAAGTGCTAAGAGGCTGGTGAAAGCTGCCTTACAGGAGGCGGCAAAGAAGCGGGAAATGAGGTACTCGGATTTAAAGAAAATCGAGAGGGGAGTAAGGCGGCATTTCCACGATGACATTACAGTTGTAGTCGTGTTTCTGGACTCGAATCTTGCCAGCAAAGCGAGCCTAAAGGGCCCCACGGTGTCAATGAGAGGTGGTGGCATTAATCTCTCGGCAAAAACACTTGCCACCACCACCTGAGTTTCCGGGTGGATAGATAACCCCCGGAAGGTTGAGAGTGAAAGACAAGTAAAGCTTATATGGATTTAGATTTTGATTATTTTATCCATGTAACTAAGAATAACAAATAGGGTTATGAATCTTCTTCATTAGTTAACACTCCTGTTTACAAAAGATTCGGAATCAGTTGAGAAATGTTATAAAACCAGTTCAAAAAATAAGTTTTGATTTGGTATATAAAAAAGCTGTTTATATGTTGGGTTGGATGTCATGTGTGTATGGTTTAGTAATAAGTTTGGGCTAGTTTAAGCTTAGCTGATCTGGGTCTAAAAAGTTTGGGCTAGTTTAAGCTTAGCTGATCTGGGTGAAGTAGTTCATGCGTGACTTTTCTACATCTAGTTACGTTTGAGCGCCTTTAGTTCATAAGACTCGATGAACCATTAAGAGGCCTGACTGATTAACAAAAACCAGACTGGATTATGGTTTTATTTTTTCAACGGTCCAACTCAGACTTGAGAGTTCGGTTCGTCCCCCAATTTTATCTAAAGACTCGGTGGTTGTAGAAAGCAGTGAAACTACATTTGCATCTTCTCAATATGGTATCCAACTGGATCCATGCAATGATTAAGTTATTTATTACTTTTTAAATTAATTTATTATGGTATATTATTATTATTCTTATGCATTTTCATTTCCAATTATTGAATTATTTAAGATGTCATCCGGTTTGACGAATCCGATCCGTAAACTGGTAGAACGACCATTTCTCAATGGTCGAACTGATTCTACAAATTCCATAAGATTTCTTATCTTCGTTCATATTGATGAGAAATAAGTAAAACGGAACTTGGTAAATGTGAAGTAGTTCGAAACGTTGAATGTCTTCTCTTATGTACAAGGATTTACAGGGTAACGCTTATTTCACGATAAATGCTATGAAGCTACTATTTGTCGTGGCGCTGAACGCGATGTTGTGCGGCGTGACAAAGGTCCGAACTATTACCAAGCTAAGCTATGCCACATCACGCCTCTCCACACCCCACTTTTTTTGGGTGGCCTGGTGGAGCCCACCTTCGCCACGTGTCGTGCAAAGCCCCCAACCCAAGCCTCCACACCACGCGGTCTAAGTGGTGTGTTCAAGGATATGTTTTGTAACACTCTATCCCATTTTATACCAAATATCTGAAATATTCATAAGATTAGGTCCCAAATTTTTTTTTCTTAAAGCTTACACGTCTGGGTTAACTGATAACCCCAAACAACCGAATTAACGGGTTGTTAGACAATTAAATTACAGTCAAAGACAATAATCTTTTATACACAAAACTTTGTCACGCATAATCATATTTTATATTGTTAAGAAGATGTTCCCAAGGAGGTGGCGGTTTAGGGGTGTTCGGTTCTTCACGTGCTTGATCGTTCATCCGGTACCAGCCCTTGAATAAGCCTGTCATAAACACCAAAATCAATTAGTGTTTATATTTCTTTTGTGTTAACGAATGGAAAATGACAAACTAAAATGTTTGAACAGCTGGGTTCTGTCGCGTATCACAACTGAAACACCTTTAGATGCCGCATGTCACGACGATTAATAAGTGCACTTTGCCGAAGTGTGCACTTTACCTATGTGCACTTTGCCGAAGTACACACTTTACTGAAATATGCACTTTGCTAAACTGTGCACTGACCTATGCACTTTGTTAATTACATGTACACTTTACTAAACTGAGCACTAACATGTGCACTTTGCTAAACTGTGCACTAACCTGTTCATATTGCTAAATTGTGCACTAACATGTACACTTCACTAAACTGTGCACTAACCTAGGAACATGCTTAATTGTGCACTATGCACTAACATGTGCACTTTACTAACGTGTGCACTTTGTTAAATTATGCACTAACATGTGAACTTTACTAAACTGAGCAATTACATGTGCACTTTACTAAACTGTGCACTAACATGTTCACTTTGCTAAATTATGCACTAACCTGTGCATTTTGCTAAATTGTGCACTAACCGATGCATTTTTCTAACTTATGCACTAACATGCGCACTTTACTAAATTGTGCACTAACATGTTTACTTTGCTAAATTGTGCACTAACCTGTGCATTTTGCTAATTTGTGCACTAACATGTGCACTAACTTGTGCACTAACATGTTCACTTTGCTAAATTGTGCACTAACCTGTGCATTTTGCTAAATTGTGCACTAACATGTTCACTTTGCTAAATTGTGCACTAACCTGTGCATTTTTCTAAATTATGCACTAACATGCGCACTAAGATGTTTCCTTTGCTAAATTGTGCACTAACCTGTGCATTTTGCTAATTTGTGCACTAACATGTGCACTTTACTAACTTGTGCACTAACATGTGCACTTTGCTAAATTGTGCATTATGGAGTAACATGTGCACTTACTAAATTGTGCACTATGCTAAACTGTGCACGAACCTGTGCACTGTGCTAAATTGTGCCCTAACATGTGCAATATGCTAAACTATGCATTATGCATCGACATGTGCACTAACCTGTTTGGATCTGAGTTTGTTAGTTCTCAAACCATTTTGTAGTCAGACTATAAGCCCTTACCGAAGGTATAATTCTTTACACATACCTGGCTCTGGTCAAAGTATTGACCCATTTTAATACCTCATCATGTATTTGCTAATCAATAACAGCGGTGTCTCACGCGCTATTTGTTCCTGTGGGCATAAAAAAAACTCGACAACAACTTTAATCACTAATGTCAAAAGGTGATTTCATCACCTTTTGACCCTTTTAGTCCATTTGACCATTATTCATCGTGAGGTGATATTTATTTACCATCACATCCATGTACCCGTTCCTGTTTACATCATTTTATCATTTTGCTTAAAGTCATTTCTTAATTCTTTTAACTCATCATCTTTTACGCTGTAGAGCGTCTTTTTAAGAATAATTGTTTGTCCGTTAGCTTGTAGCCAATTACCATATTACCCTTTTTTTCTCATTATGGTTTACCCCCATAATATGTCTTTCTCAAAACTCATAGTTTATTCGGTCTATACGAGACTGAACTACCGTTTTATCCTTTTTACTTATTCCGACCCGTATCGTGTCGCGTCGGATCACCTTAATTAATTTACCGTTTTATCATAATTATAACAACTACGACGAGTAGGTGATCTAATAGAAAGGTGTAAGCTGTACTTACCTTGCATCCGATTTTGTTCTTTTTCTGCGTATTCAATCCGTTTGACCTGCTTCTTTCCCAAGCCTCCACCTAGCTTGTTAAGCATCAAGCTATCATAGAATATTCACAAGGTGGTTAGGTTAGTCAATTTAGATCTTAACCTTTACGCCTTATGAACCTTTATACTACTTTTCTTACCGAACTCTATCATAGGTCAGTTTGACTTTTAAAAAGTCAAACCGCCTTATAACATATGAGATTGAACATCTAGGTTTGACAAACTCATGTTGGCATTCCGCCATTTACTCGGTAAGCACTATTTTTAGGCTACCATTTTAGCTAATCTTTAAATCCAAGTTCATGCTATTATTAACACTAAGTTAACTTAGCTCTCGATTATCAAAGACATTTTATTCCTTCATTACACAAAATCTACGGGTTTTCATCTATAAGTGAGACCCGTTTCATCATGTTATTAGGCATTCCTCCGAATACCTAATCTAATCAAGTTCTACATACAACCGAGTAGACGGGCGGTTTCACTTAGACATTTTAACAAACACCTTGAGGGCAAGATTTTTATACTTCTTTTGTCTAGTTCATGACCAACATTTTAACCAAGTTTCAATCATCAAAATCAAGTCCTTATGTCTGGCATTCGTAAACAATATCAAGACTCGCATTATAACATCAGTTTTACTCAATCTACATTCAAATTCATGTTTTCATCACATTGTTATAAAAACCTACTTAACACATATATGGGTGATCATAAATTCCTAGTAAGTTTTCAACTAGGGTTTGTTCCTTGACATGGATTCAACATATCATCACTCATATATTCAACATGCAGGCAAGAATTTTGATTATGAGTGTTCACCAAGAATTCAAGATATCACCAAATGACGAGATTTGACATACCTTGTGATCTCCTAAGCTAGATGATCACGGTTTTGGTTAAAGCCCCAATTTCTTTGCTCGATTTCCTTTGATTTTGATCAGATTTGTGAGTTTTAGGGTTCAAGTGAAAGAACCCTTCTATTGGCTCTGGATAAAAGTCGACCAACACACACACATGTGTGTGTTTTGATTTTAGATATTGTTTTAATTAAAACATATTTCTAATTGCCCACTTTTAGTCCCTCAAAGTTTAAAGGTTATATAAATGGGTCAATTACTACAAGTTTCTTTATTTAAAAAAAACAAACAACTAACCAGGTTAATTATTCCTAGTTACTTTACCCTCGGTTATGACCGACTCATGTTTATATATAATTTTATATTTTTGGGGTGTTACAAGTCTACCCCCCTTAAAGAGGTTTCGTCCCCGAAACCTTTCTTACGTAGTTCACACTTCTTCCATGCTAATCCTAAAATGATAAGCGCTTTTTGATAAGTTATAATTACTATTTTGACCCTGATTGGTCTTTACGACTAGACTTACTAGTCATCGGCTACTTTGTACGCTTTCATTCGGTATACCATATTGCCCTCCTCGGACTTATATGAGTTTATGTCCTCTTATCCCTTAACTCACGCTGCAACGTGATTATATTGTATGTTACTTTTTCTTGATCATGATCGCATCGCATCACGTCATGTATAAGTTTATATAAACTTTTCATCATCGAAATTTTTTCTTTCGAATGTGTCGTCTTACACCTATCGACGTTAAGACCTATATCCTTTAACATTAACTACTTTCCAATTCCTCCCATAATATTCATATTTGTTAAAACGTTGTTTCTCACTAAAACTGAATTTTAGTTTAACGTTTTTCCCTTTAACTTATGTCAATTTCTCATATCAAGAAATTGACAACCAAGAATTTATTCTTTTCCGCTATTATTTTACGCAGGGAATCGTAACCAGTTCCCATGCTTTACCTAGATGACCCGTAGGTTCTTTCACTTAGCCTCGTAGGCTATTTACGTAGGTTTTCACCTTTTTAAGGTGAGGCTCCTATAGTTCATTTCTTTCTATCTGTGACCCAAGGGTCATTTTGGTCCCGTAGACCTTTACACTGCTTATAATCCCGAAGGTTATGATGATCCCGTAGATTCGTATTTTACTCGTGTCTTTATTAAAATGTATGTATGTATGTATGTATGTATATATATAGCGCCAATGCACCCCTTGTTATGTTTGGAATCATTTATTTTCGCTTTTAAAATTCATTTGACCTTGACAGTAGTCTAGGCTACATTCATTTTCTTTTTGGACAAATTTTCCGACTCTATGACTTCTTACGTCACTTACACGTCGGTTTGTTCTCCGCTTACCGTTATCTGGTTTACGCCTCTATTTCCTTTCAACCCGTTACCCGAGTTCTTTATCTTAATGTTTTTAACACTCCTGTTTCACTGGTTTGTGTTTTCCTTTCTATACTCTTTTACGACCTATCACATAGGTTCATTAATATTTCGCACTTCCATTTTTCGGTTTGCGCTTACTTGTACTATCAAGTATTTATACTTTACTTGGCCAGGTTGACATATTCGTGTGAATCCATCACTCATGACAGTCAAATTTTATTCTTTATTTAACTTGTTCAATCTCGAAATAGTTGAACATCCCTATCAAAATTCTGTTTGCGAAATGTTATTATTCTTTTAATCGTAACTCATAATCCGAGTCTTTTGAGTTTCTAATCCGCGTTCCCATCTCTTGGTTTATGCATATACTCAAAATCCTACCCATCTATCGGGTATTTTGACCAAAGTCATCATCAAAGCAGCCATTTTGGTATGCATTTAGACTTCGTTTTAGTTTATTTGGCCGTTTTAGTGAAATCCCTCACTTTTATTCAACCAAGTCCTTTATTCTTTATTCAATTCGTTTGACCTGTCCGTGTGAATTTCATCACTTATGACAGTCAAACTTTATCCCCTATGGCTTAGCATTGTCATTAGTCGGTTTATATTTTCATTTACTTTGATTCTTTTCCCTTCCCTCGGGCTCGTTATTCTAATGTAAAACGCTTCCGTTACCCGGCTTGCGTTTACATTTATTATCAAATATTTTACTTATTGATCCGTTTTGGGTACCTTTTTACTTCGTCCCTTTTACCCCATCCTTATCACATCGGACGTAAATGTGTTCATTATAAGAAGTTCATGGTATCATGTATTTCTACTTACTTGGCCAGAGTAAGCGATCAACACATGGTACGCGTGATCTTATTATAACTAGCACATTACTCCCCATGTAATTAAATCCTTGCTTCAAGTAAAATTTATGATTTTTTTTTGGTAAAACTTTGTTTAATTGTTATTTAACAATTATTAGTTTTTACCCCTTTATATCTCAAAACATATAGAATGTTTTTCCTTTTTATAAAACTGTTTGTGTAATCACATTCGTTAATGTGATCGTCACTTTTCCTCTATAGGATTTTATTGATCATGTTTACTTGGATGGTCGATTCCATTCAAGTTTCTAAATCTTAATTCTTTTATTGTATTGTTATTCACGATTGTGAACAACGCGTAATTCTCACCCAATTTCTCTTGAAAATTTCATCCCGAATAGGCATCCTATCCAGGTTTCCAAAGTCTTTATATTCCATATGCAACAATCATACATTACTTGAATGTTGCCAAATATTGTTCTTGTAATAATATAAAGTGTGCACCTGGGTGATACTCATCCTACTGTGTTTTCCTTGTCGTTTGATCTCTGTTTGAGATCATTACTTGATTTATGTGTTTGGCGAGTATGAATTAATTGTCATACTTCGGACCATTTCTTCATCATATCAGTAGATCCTTACACTCTCGCCATCTTCAGATGTGAGCGTCCTTCAACCAAATGTTTACAAAAGATTAATAACATTGACATTAATAAGCGCTTGTACTATAATACAAGGCTTTCAATGATACGTGTTTACACACATAATTTGTTAACTATAAAGGTCTTTAGCCAATTTAATTGGGGTAACGTACGTTACACGATAACCCTGTGTGTTGTTTACAACACTTTTACACGCTAGACGTTAACATTTATAATAACTTACCGGATCGTGCGATCAAGTCTCGAATCGAACACATCTACCCTTTAACCTTGAGCTCTGATTACCAACATGTAACACTCTATCCCATTTTATACCAAATATCTGAAATTTTCATAAGATTAGGTCCCATATTTTTTTTCTTAAAGCTTACACGTCTGGGTTAACTGATAACCCCAAACGAACCGAATTAACGGGTTATTAGGCAATTAAATTACAGTCAAAGACAATAATCTTTTATACACATAACTTTGTCAGCATGATCATATTTTATATTGTTAAGAAGATGTTCCCAAGGAGGTGGCGGTTTAGGAGTGTTCAGTTCTTCACGTGCTTGATCGTTCATCCGGTACCAGCCCTTGAATAAGCATGTCATAAACACCAAAATCAATTAGTGTTTATATTTCTTTTGTGTTAACGAATGGAAAATGACAAACTAAAATGTTTGAACAGCTGGGTTCTGTTGCGTATCACAATCGAAACGCCTTTAGATGCCGCATGTCACGACGGTTAATAAGTGCACTTTGCCGAAGTGTGCACTTTACCTATGTGCACTTTGCCGAAGTACACACTTTACTGAAATATGCACTTTCTAAACTGTGCACTGACCTATTCACTTTGTTAAATTATGCAATTACATGTACACTTTACTAAACTGAGCACTAACATGTGCACTTTGCTAAACTGTGCACTAACATGTGCATTTTGCTAAATTGTGCACTAACATGTACACTTCACTAAACTGTGCACTAACCTAGACACTTTGCTAAATTGTGCACTATACACTAACATGTGCACTTTACTAAACTGTGCACTAACATGTGAATTTTGCTAAATTGTGCACTAACATGTTCACTTTGCTAAATTGTGCACTAACCTGTGCATTTTGCTAAATTGTGCACTAACATGTTCACTTTGCTGAATTGTGCACTAACCTATGAATTTTTCTAAATTATGCACTAACATGCGCACTTTACTAAATTGTGCGCTAACATGTTTACTTTGCTAAATTGTGCACTAACCTGTGCATTTTGCTAATTTGTGCACTAGCATGTGCACTTTACTAACTTGTGCACTAACATGTGCACTTTTCTAAATTGTTCATTATGCACTAACATGTGCACTTTACTAAATTATGCACTGCGCACTATGCTAAACTGTGCACGAACCTGTGCACTGTGCTAAATTGTGCACCAACATGTGTAATATGCTAAACTATGCATTATGCATTGACATGTGCACTAACCTGTTTGGATATGAGTTTGTTAGTTCTCAAACCATTTTGTAGTCAGACTATAAGCCCTTACCGAAGGTATAATTCTTTACACATACCTGGCTCGGGTCAAAGTATTGACCCATTTTAATACCTCATCATGTATTTGCTAATCAATAACAGAGGTGTCTCACGCGCTATTTGGTCATGTGGGCATAAAAAAACTAGACAACAACATTAATCACTAATGTCAAAAGGTGATTTCATCACCTTTTGACCCTTTTAGTCCATTTGACCATTATTCATCGTGAGATGATATTTATTTACCATCTCATCTATGTACCCGTTCCGGTTGACACCATTTTATCATTTTGCTTAAAATCATTTCTTTATTCTTTTGACTCATCATCTTTTACGCTGTAGAGCGTCTTTTCAAGAATAACTGTTTGTCCGTTAGCTCGTAGCCAATTACCATATTACCCTTTTTTCTCATTATGGTTTACCCCCATAATATGTCTTTCTCAAAACTCATAGTTTATTCGGTCTATACGAGACCGAACTACCGTTTTATCCTTTTTACTTATTCCGACCCGTATCGTGTCACGTCAGATCACCGTAATTAAGTTACCGTTTTATCATAATTATAACAACTACGACGAGTAGGTGATCTAGTAGAAAGGTGTAAGTTGTACTTACCTTGCATCTGATTTTGCTCTTTTTCCGCGTATTCAATCCGTTTGATCCGTTTCTTTCCCAAGCCTCCACCTAGCTTGTTAAGCATCAAGCTATCATATAATATTTACAAGGTGGTTAGGTTAGTCAATTTAGATCTTAACCTTTACGCCTTATGAACATTTATACTACTTTTCTTACCAAACTCTATCATAGGTCGGTTTGACTTTTAAAAAGTCAAACCGCCTTATAACATATGAGATTGAACATGTAGATTTGACAAACTCATGTTGGCATACCGCCATTTACTCGGTAAGCACTATTCTTAGGCTACCATTTTAGCTAATCATTAAATCTGAGTTCATGCTATTGTTAACACTAAGTTAACTTAGCTCTCGATTATCAAATACATTTTATTCCTTCATTACACAAAATCTACGGGTTTTCATCTATAAGTGAGACCCGTTTCATCATGTTATTAGGCATTCCTCCGGATACCTAATCTAATCAAGTTCTACATACAACCGAGTAGACGCGCGGTTTCACTTAGGCATTTTAACAAACACCTTGACGGCAAGATTTTTATACATCTTTTGTCTAGTTCATGACCAACATTTTAACCAAGTTTCAATCATCAAAATCAAGTCCTTATGTCTGACATTCATAAACAATATCAAGACTCGCATCATAACATCAGTTTTTCTCAATCTACATTCAAATTCATGTGTTCATCACATTGTTATAAAAACCCACTTAACACATATATGGGTGATCATAAATTCCTAGTTTTCAACACTAATTCATCAAGTTTTCAACTAGGGTTTGTTCCTTGACATGGATTCAACATATCATCACTCATATATTCAACATACAAGCAAGAATTTTGATTATGAGTGTTCACCAAGAATTCAAGATATCACCAAATGACGAGATTTGACATACCTTGTGATCTCCTAAGCTAGATGATCACGGTATTGGTTAAAGCCCCAATTTCTTTGCTCGATTTCCTTTGATTTTGATCAGATTTGTGAGTTTTAGGGTTCAAGTGAAAGAACCCTTCTCTTGGCTCTGGGTAAAAGTCGACCAACACACACACATGTGTGTGTTTTGATTTTAGATATTGTTTTAATTAAAACATATTTCTAATTGCCCACTTTTAGTCCCTCAAAGTTTAAAGGTTATATAAATGGGTCAATTACTACAAGTTTTTTATTGTTAAAAAAAACAAACAACTAACCAGGTTAATTATTCCTAGTTACTTTACCCTTGGTTATGACCGACTCATTTTTATATATATATACACCTATATATATAATTTTATATTTTCGGGGTGTTACATTTTTGACCATGGTATTTAGTGGCACAAAGAAGTGTAGTCTGGAACCCATGGAGTCCGGACTTTGTTTGATCCGGAGCTAATGTTGCTGAAGACTTGAAAACCTCCAAATATATATTGCTCTCTTGTTGTTAGATATTGGTATCATACCAAAAACACTTGCAAAACTGTTTGGTTTGTGCGAAAAGTCGAAAACAACTTGTCATACTTGGCAAAAGCGGAATAAAAAAACGGACACAAGGAGGAGTTTGTGTAATGTATTAATAAGTCATACTGTAAACAAATATGCTGGGCACGTAGTGGCGGATCCAGAAATTTTATCATGAGGGTACAAAATATTTTTAAAGATTTCAGACCCCTAGGTATATAAAAAATTCGGTTCATATCGGGTCGGATCCGGTTGGTTCGGTTCGAGTAGGGTCATATAAAACAAAAGAACATTAAACTAAAATTTATATAATAATCAAAAACACGTCAAACGTCATTACAAACATATTTAAAATATCGTCATACGGGTTTCCATTTTTTTAAATCTATCCAAAATATCATTTAGAGCTACTTTTCAATTTATAAATAAATCTATACAAACACATAAATCGATCCATAAGTTCACAAAACAACACTAAAATACTAAACACACGAATCGCTCCATAAGTTTATTGCTTAATAATTTTCATTTTTACTTTTCAAGCCATAGTAATTGTTGATTACTTTGTAAGTTGTAACAACCAAAAACTCATATAACCAACAAAATCACCATACTAAAGTCTAGAACAACCAATAAAACATCATAATACATAAAATTTTAAACCTTTTTTTTATCATCTCTATAACTCTATTTCTTCTAAAAAATCCAACAAACTACAATATAACATTAAAAACGAAGGTACCTTGTATTATTTGGATTCCAGTGAGTCTGCTGGCCGGATATTTGCGATTTCCGACGAGAAACTAGAGTTGGATGGATGGCTGTTGTTGGCTATTGTGTCGCTGGAGACGAAGATCGCATAAGTAGTCGAGGTCACGAGAGAGAGCGGGAGAAACAAAATAGGAAGGGGCAGTTTGGGTTAGGTTATTTTATTTTATTTTATTTTTTTGAACGGTAAATTTGGATACCACTGGATTATCATCGTGCCACTAGTGGAACCACCTGATCATATCTATCTCCACTAGGCAATAATGCATATATACAAACTCAGGGGAAACATGTTATAATGCCATGGGTTGGGTTATTGAACCCATGACCTAATGGTCCCTAAGCCTTATCCCACCCCAAGATGCCGCAATCTTATAATGCCATGGGTTGGGTTATTTTATATAGTTCAAATTTTGTTGGGTTGGGTTGGGTTAAGTGGGCTTGGTTAATGAGTGGGCTACAAACTTATAAATAGTGTTATATTTTTTTTATAAAATTAGGTTATACTTTTATTAAAAATCAATGTTTATTGCAATTTTTTTATAAATTAAAAATATGATTTTTTTCTAAGGAGGGCGGTTGAAATTTTCCAAGGGGTGCGGGTGAAAAATTTCAAGGGGTGCGGTCGAGATTTTACCGGAAAATTAACACTAAAAATTATTTTTTTAAGGGTTGCGGCCACCCACCCACCGGTGTGGGTAGGTCTGCCCCTGTGGGCACGTGGATTCACATCTCTTTCACTAGACACAATCATGTGTTCGTGGGTAGAAGCTATTCCTTTGGCTTTACATCCATCTCAATATTAGGGAGTGCCTTTACGTGAACCCCTACGTGTATTTGTAGACTATTATTGATTTATCTGGAAACACACGGACTCATATTTTTCCACCACGACAAGTCAGTCAAGAATTACCAGGATTTTACTTTTTAACTTCTTTAAGAGAATCGAGAGAAATAAATAATTCAAGGATTTACAAAGGCTTCTTAACCTACAAATTGTATGAAGGATTTTGAACCATTTGAACAAAGTTTTAATGGTTGAGATTATGGAGAATGTAGCGCTATCAGTTTTTTCACCTAACAATAGGTTAAATGGGTGAAATTAGTATAACCTACAATTATTGACTTTTTAAAGTTTTTTTTTAGCATTCATGGCTTTTTTATATGACATTATATTGTTAATAAAATCGGGCACATTTATTTTTAATATGAGTATAATTTTGTTATAGTTTATTTTGAACAGATAGTATAAAGCATTTTTCTTTCTGAACTTTTTTTTTCAACCTAGGCCCTTTACTTTAGTGTACCTCAAATAATTTCAGATCTACCTTTTATAAATAGTGCTTATTGACTAGATAGGGGTCATATCACATTAGCTAATGAACTCCAATGGCCGAATATACATAGTGGTCCGCGTTCAAATAGTTTGATGTGCTATGCATACGGTTGTATAGAGTTCATCATGGGAGTGATGAGGGTGTGTGGGGAGGACCATTGCATAGGGCCTGTGGTTTGGAGGGGCATGTGTTTTTTTTAAATCCGATATATATATATGTTAAAATTTATGTTTATAAATAGTATACATATACCAACTTCAAGATGTGCCCAGTTACAAAACAATTTTTATGGTTTAGAAGTAGACAATTGATATTAAGTTTACCGAGTCCAATACCCATTTGATTCTAAAAATAATAAAAAAACATTACGAAAGGGCACATTTTTCGAGCTCGAACAGGGTACATGAATTTTTAGAGACGCTTCTGGAGTCATACATGTATAGAGAATGGGTACATATAGAGGTGTCAATCATGTCGGGTTGATGGATATTAGGTCGGCGGATTGGTAGGTTGATATTATTAAACACTAACTTGACTTATATATTTATTTGTGTCGTATAGTGACAAATCTGTTTAAAATCGGGTTGTGTTTGGTTCTTGTTACGTGTCGACCCATTTAATGTTTGTTTGTGACTATAAGTAATAACTAATGACTTCGTAAAGAAGTATTGAATCAATTAGTCCGACTCAAATGGAACTTTTGTGATTATTGTAGTATAATTATTTATATGCTTCTTTATCTCTCCCATTCTTAATTACAAACTTAGCTTTACTTAGCTCGATATTATAAGTAGCGAAATAAAAGTGATTGAAGAATGGGTAGTTAAATAAGAAAATAAATATGTAAGTTAATTGCACAAATGACCTATATGGTTTGATCTTATTGTATGTTTGGTGCCGAGAATGAAAAATTACAGACTTATTCTAAAGTAACATTTATGAGTGGGTTGCATGTTTATCCCCTAACGTTAGTGTCCGTCAGTCTAAAACAAACTAAGGACCCTATGATTCCATACAGATTGTCGTTCAAGGAAAAAAAATATGTAATGTAAAATATCAACATTTTCCATTTCTAAAGTCCAAATATAAACTTTAAGAAGTCTTTAAACAGCTTAATATGTTAACCACTTATTAAACAGACCGTGTTCAAGTTGACACATTTATTAAACAAGTTATCTTTGGTTGACCTATTTAATAAAACATGTCATGTTAGTCAATTTAAAATCTATTTTTCCCGTGTTGTGTTCAAGTCTTGCCAGAAATTACCACTCATTACATATGCATATAGTGGATGTCATACACCCACACACGTATAGTGAGAGCGCAGAGAGGGTGCATTTATTACAAAACAAAACAAAAAGATAAGATATGTTTATAACAACTCGTATTCTTTTATTAGACATCAAAATCCTGTTAGGGGAGTTTTAAAAACTATCTCAAGATAATGTAGAAGTCTCAAGTTTAAGACTAGCGAGCAACACCTTTTATTTTTCTTGCATTATATTTCTTTTCTTCTTAGTGTAATAAAACCAGCCTTTCACACTCCTTATAAGTACTAATTTCAAGTTGAAATTTGAAGGCTCTCTATAGTGAAAGAATTCGAGCCATATCGAGTCGAACTCGACTTGGGTCAGTCGTAATTTAAGGGCTCGTGTTTTTTTCTCACCCCGGGCCTAAAATTTTTCAGGGGATCTAGGTACCGCCTTGAAGGGTAAGGTACGTTTACCACAACCAATATCATATCCCTAAAATTAAATACTTTCATTCAATATACAAAACACTGTTACAATGTCATAAATAAGGAAAAAAAATAAATAATAAAACCTTTGGGTGCGATAATGTTTGTCATTTTCTCAGTAAACAACTCTGGTGGGTGCATTTAGCTTTTCATTCGTGAATGTTTGTCTTCACCCCACAAAATTATCACCTATCCACCTCCATCACCATCCAACAACCAATCCCCTCACTCACATGGGCTGTGCGGCGTCGTTTCGAAAATCCACCACCGGCAACCAAGACGACGACGTAATGGTGTCGGTGTGTCGGGACCGGAAGCGGCTAATCAAATCCGCCGTAGACCGGCGGTACGCACTCGCCGGAGCACATTGTAAGTACAACCAGTCACTCTACGCCGTCGCATTGGCCCTACGGTTGTTTGTTTCCCGCCATTCCGGTTGTTCTACTTCACGGTTTTTACTCACGTTCCCTGCGCCCTCACCTGATGCTACGGTGCACCGTCACCACACAGGATCCAAACCCGTTGGACAAGAAGATGAAGAGGCTGTGGAGGATTCCGACGGTGAAGTTTGCGAGCATTTTTATGACGATGATGGTGGTGATAATAATAATAATAATAATAAAGGTGGGGCCCACGGTAGATGTGGTGATGTCACGTAATCAGCAAAATCAACAAAATCAACAGAATGAGAATGATTTTGATGGGTGGGATTTTTTTAATTATCCGTTTGATAGTTTTGGGGTCAATGGTGGTGGGTGTGAGGGTGGACGGAAGGTGACGGAGGAGGAGGAGGGTGGGAAGGTGGCGGTGACGGGGGAAATGGTAAAGTGACGGAGGGGGTGTCACCGACAAATGATGAGAGGGAACTATTGGAGGCACTAAAAGATGTGGAGGATTATTTTCTAAAAGCTTATGATTGTGGTGTTGAATTCTCTAAATTGCTTGAATATAATCATGTGGGTCCTCTCGATCATCTTGATTCAAAAGGTTCATAATAAATATTTATATTCTTAATAATGTCAAGGTTATTTTTTAATTATCTTGGTAATTGTAATGTATAATTTGGCTTGACTGGTTAGCAGAAAGCTCAGAGAAGTTTATTCCGGCGATAACATGGCATAAATCAACGATAATGCGGTCACCGTCGTGTAGAAGTCTCCTCTCTAGCAGCTCCCGGACTTCATCCACGTTGACCGGAATCAACATCAACGGTGATCTGTTTGATGAGACCGGAGGGATGGAGTCCGGCAGCCATTTATCCACATTAGGAAGGTTATATGCTTGGGAAAAGAAGCTCTATGATGAAGTCAAGGTCAAAAAGTCAAAACCCTGAAATCTTTTAGATTTTTTTTTAAAAATATTTTGAGTTATTATTGACTATCTATTGTGGATTTTAGGCTGGTAATGAAATGAAAAAGATATATGAACGGAAATCCTCACAATTAAGCTTGGAGAAACTAGAAACAAGCAAGGACTTGAAGATCAAGTCAATGATTTATACTCAAGAATACTGGTCAACGTAAAGATCTGTGACTCCATCTCTAGACGAATCGAGAGGGTGCGAGACGACGAGCTTCTGCCACAGATCGTCGAGTTGCTACGTGGGTAAGAACATTTTGCAACCGAAACGCACAAATTCATGTCGAATTTTAGGTTGGAATGAAGACTAGTTTGACTTTGGATAGTCAAACATGTTAAAAGTTCTTTAATTGTTGCAGGCTAACAAAATCTTGGAAAGCAATGTTGGAATCACATAAAGCGCAAAGTCTAATAATGTTCGAGGTTAAATCGTTCCCGTGTGCGGATCCTACCAACGACAAGTCTCGACATCTTGCGACTCTTCAACTCGAGGCGGAAATCCAAAACTGGCAAGTGTGTTTTTCGGGTTACATTTCCTCCTTGGAAGCGTACGTTGAAGCTTTGACGCATTGGGCGTACAGAACAACAGCCGGAGACCCGGATGTCAACATTACGCCACTTGTTTTCGCCATTTGTCGTGATTGGTCAACCGTTATTAAGAATTTGCCTGATCAAGCTGTGACATTTGCCATGAAACGGTTCGCCAAAGATCTGAGAACCCTGTGGGCCCACCAAGAAACCGAGCATCAACAAAAGCGGAAGGTTGACCGGCTCGTTGCTGAGTCAGCGAAACGAGTGGCTGGTTTGGAGAGGGAAGAGAGGAATGTAGTCAACTATAAGTCAATGAATGTGAAAAACAAAGTGGATGTTTTGGTTGAGAAAAAGGCTCAGTTAGATGTTTTTACAAAGATGGTTGAAATCGAAAAGGCAAAACACAAAGCTTGTGTCGAAGAAACACGTCGAATCGTGTTGGTGGGATTTCAAACCGGGTTTTCTTCAGTTTTTGATTCGTTAACAGAGTTTTCTGAGGTTTGCGTAAGGAAGTACAAAGATGTTGCACAAAACGCGACATTGGGACCTAACCTGGTTCGAGGAATTCGAGGTTGTATCTAGAACATGTCGATTGTTGCTCGAATGTATCCTGGGATAAAAATAATATGCAGGATTCTATTTACAGATTTGTCGGGGCCGACACGGGGTCAAACGCTGCACATGTGGAAGCCTTGTGCACGGGGTCAAACGCTGCACATGTGGAAGCCTTGTGCACGGGGTTTGTCCTTTTTATTTACAGATGCCTAAATTCGATATGTTGTTTAGTGACCAAACAATATATGTCACATGAAAGTGTTCTAATTTATGAAAGTGTTCTAATCTTGTTTTATTCATTTGGTGAATAAGAAATAGAAGTACAAAATCGATTTAATTTCTGGTTTGAACTAGATAACGTCCAAACCAAAAACACCAGTTGTGTCATTGTGCTTAAATCCTTCATTTAGGGCTCAAGAAAGCTTGTATTCATTATTTTAGGTTTTCATATATTTCTATTGATGATTGATTAGATTTGTTATTTTCACGTGCTTTTATAACTATATATTAGTATACATACATAACGATAAAGGAGACGCAGCTATGTCACATCGCAGGTCCGCTTCGAAAATTACAAAAAAGAACTGTGGCCTTGTACGAGATAGAAAAATTAGGCCCTATTCGAAAATATCCGTTTAATATAAACTCATCAATCACTAAAATTTACGTGGATGTAATTTAAATAGTTATTTTTAGCTAAGTTTAAAAAGCAATTTATTAATTAAATGAAAATATACATTTGACAAAATTATGCATTAAATGTCACTAGCTAAGTTTAAGAAGTGATTTTTTCATTAAAGGAAAAGATACATTTGACAAAATTAAGCATTAAATGTCACTAATAAAAAAACAAGCTAAAATAAAGAATTTGAAGACGTCGGGATTAGAACCCGTATCTCCTTTTATTTAAGTAAGGCAGTAACCACTAGTATAAGGGCTCATTTATTTTATTTCTCAATTCAGTGCCTACGCATTCTATCTTATACAACAACGTAAATTCTATACAAAACTAAAAAGATTTGGCCCTCGGAGGGTCTGGGCCTTGTTCTGTCGACCACCCCGCACCCCCTACGGCTGGCCCTGCCACATGGCATTCGACCAAAACAACGATAGTATACAAATGATGATTTGCGTTCTTTTGCATACACGTCTAACACACGATAACAATTACAGAGAACCTTTGTAATTTAAAACTCGATAAATTAATAACCTTGATAAAATTGATAATTTGTCTGGTCCCAACTTAGGACCAGTACAAAATTGGACCCCATTCGATAAAATAATAAGATAATAATTTTTTTGAAATCCCATTGTAAATATATTTGTCACAAGCGAAACTATAAATCAATAATTACTAAAAATATTCCAAATTTCTAGGATTGTCTAGTAAAAATGGATCTATAGTCACTTGTTTTTTTGTGAAATTCAAATCTCTATTGAGTTCATCTTTAAATCTCCCCATTGCACTTAAGAGTTGAGGCACTGCATTCTAGTATTGCAAGAAAAAGTTGTGAGTAGTTGTTGCCGCTTGCAATGCTTCTTTCTGAGTGACTGGTTCCAAATAGAAAGTTTTGTCAACCCACTGCACCAAATCTTGATGAGTGCGTTCTTAGTGATCTCTCTTATACTCGCATAACAGTTTTCGTTGTTGATTGGTCATCGTTGATTTTTTGACACCTTTTAGTTTAGAAGCCATAGTTAATGTGATTTTAAAATTTATTATTAGACATTTTATAGTGATCAATCTAGATCTATGTACATTGAACTTGACAAGTTCATTAATGTGTGAATGTACATGAGAATTTTGAAGGTCCTTTTTCTGTTTTATTCAAATAGGTAAAGTGAACGGACATGGAAATTTTGACGGCCGATACATTAATTTGAGAGTTGCTCACGAATATAACTCAACTCTGTAAATTAATAATTTATTAATTTATCGATATAATAATATCTCGCTAAATTAATAAAATATCTCGGTCTCAACATTATTAATTTATAGAGGTTTTACTCAGCTCGTGTGATATACGAGTTTAAAAACTAGTTCTCAATATGAAAGGGGTGGTTTAAATAAACTAGTTCTCAATATGAAAAAGTCATTTTTTTTAAACCCGCCGTATAAACAATTTTTTTAAATTCATATGAAAGTCGTCGCATAACTGTTCCTGATATTCGACGAAGTATTGGGAATGAAGTTCCTTGGGTACAGTATAGGCTAGGTTATTGGTGATACTTTGGCATGCGTCGTTGTTTGGATTAACATAAATCAAAATCCCAAAAATGGATTGTTCACATACTTATTTCTTGGTTATTTATTACTTATAGGTTAGAACCTCCAAATTGAAAGAGATACCAATTAGTTTCTTGATTTCATATCCTCATAAACCCATCAACAGACGAGAGTAAGAGTTGATTGCCTATCGGTTTATGAAGATACACCAAAATATGCAGTGGTATTCGGTTAATTGCAAAATTAACAATAACTTTTTCTATAATAATCATCACCAAACTAAGATGAAAACACATACCTAACGCAAAAAAGAAGGTGAAAATTGCAGAAAAAACATTCCCAATAATGACAGCAACAGCAGGGGTGAAGAAATCTTTGAGTTTTGGAACAAAATTTCTGAATGAAAGAGATGAAATGTGTGAAAATAAAGGTGTAGAATGAGATGGGTATGCGTAGAAGGCCATGATTGGATGATATGGTTGCAGGGTTTCTTGATATTAATAGGAGATGATTATTATTATTATTCATTTTATGTTAAGCAAGGAAAGGAGAAAGAATACTTAGTGGCTAAGAGATGAAAGAAATCGTGAAGAAACAAGCATCAAGAGGCATTTATAGCTTTGCGACTTTCATGTGGATCATCAACCACGAGAAAATTTAGTAATGATATAATCTCGGACATTTATATTCTCTTCTGAGAGAGCGGATGTTTCTTTCATTTTCTTTCTTCACCTTAAATTCTTTAGATATTTATTTACCTACAATTTTTATTCCAGAACCAATAATATCTCACATAGTGTATAACATATTTATACGTAGTGTTTTGAATACGATAAATAAGACGGGTTTTTTTTTGGAAAAAACAAATGTGAATCACTGACAGACCACTAGAGTATCATCGTGCCACCAGCGGAATCACCTGATCATGTCCATTTCCATTAGCCAATAATGTCTAGACACCAATTCAAAAGGAAGCCCGATAAATCTGAGAAAAACCCCATGTAGAAATCGAACTCAGAACCTAATGGTCATCAAGCCTTATTTTACCCATAAGATACCACTAGACTAAAATGTCATGGGCATAAGACGATTTTGTAACTGTTTGACTTTTCACTCTTTTCACTATTTTGATTATCATTTATATATACAACTAGAAGGAGCACCTGCCGCATTGCGGTTGGGGTTCAACTTCATTTCAGACGTTTGAATGACATAATTTTAGAAAGCAAAATACATCAACTACCTGATAGAAATTCAGGTTAATCAACAAAAAACCTTATAGAATGCACGGATCAATACTCAACACAGCTCAACCCACTCGTTCTACAAAAGGACATTTTTTCAACCCAAAACCGTTTTCATACGACCTAGCAATTCTTGATAAAAGTGAAGGTTGTAATTGAATAAAGGGGCTCAACCAATCGCCGGAGACGCGGTCTGTATCTCGCCTATTTCTCTCTCTATCGTGTCTCGTTCTAACTTGAAAAAAAATGACTTGCAATCTTTGACTTGTTGTATGATAAAAGATCACACCTATGATAAATATGTGGAAGTAAACGCTCCATCATCATCATACTCAGTAAATCCCACCAATAGGGTGATGCATGATAACCGTCACTCGTTTTTAACGTTATTTTCATGAAATTAGTAAAATAACGAAAAGTACACGACACATGGTTTCTTCAAAACAACATTAATATTTCAATGCAAATGGTACAAACAATAATGCAAACATATATTAGTACTTGTAAATAATGCTTTTGTACAACCATTGCATGCACAAAACACCAATATAGCATGGTGTACACCTTTTATACAACAAAATGTTGCAAATTATATAATATATAATTATATAATGTGTATGATAATTAGAATTCTTAACTATATTGTTAATTCTGAAATGAACTGGCTTTGTGGATAAATTTACAGGCCAGCTATTAAAACATTTTATAAAATGGTCATTTTCCTATGAAAGTAACGAATTATGGTCATTAATTTCTATTATAACATGTTACAAAATGATCATTTTCCTTATAAAAATTACGAATTTAATTTTTTTTCCTATGAAAGTAACGAATTTAATTCTCATGGTCATTAATTTCTATTAAAACATTTTATAAAATGATCATTTTCCTTATAAAAATTAAACGAATTTAATTCTTATGGTCATTAGAGAAATATTATTCCTTTTATTTAGTCTTTTTTTTATTATTTTAGTTGTGTATATATTACTTACGAATCTAACTCTTATGGTCGTTAGAGAAAATATTGCTCATTTTATTTACTCTTGTTTTATTATTTTAGCTGTGTATATATTTATTGTATGTAAATACCAAATTTTAGATATTATATTATTTGTGTAATTAATTTATTATTAAATGTATAAATAAACCATCTTTGTCAAGCACGAAATCATTTATGTGTTGAAGTTTACTGTGGGCGATTGATACTATGGTTGATAATGTATTTGATTGTTTTAAGTGCACTCCAACACAATGATTGAACATATTGAAAAAAAAACAAAAAAGACTTATTGATTTAAATTTTTTGTATAACAAAAGCATTTCTAATATAAATTTTGTTTATCCATTTAACTAACATGCTATAGCCAATGAACTCTAGCTCAACTGGTAGAAGGATTTGAGTTCTTATATGAAGACTCAAGTTTGAATCCCACTTGGTGCAAAATAGAGTGAGGCACTGGTGGGCAATTATAGGAGACCCAGGGAAATCTGGGTTCGATCCTTGAGCCAAACAAGTTTTATCGGTAATTTCACTGTCTGCCTACGTGCGGTGGGTTACGGGTTTTTCCCGGAAGTGTGGTGGACGTCTCGGGTTATTCTTGGAGTACTCCGTTTGTCCAGTGAGTGTCCCGAGAGTACTCGGGATTGATTTGTTGCCCGTTCAAAAAAAACTAATATGCTATAACTTGGTTATTAAATAAATTTAATTTACTAACTATTTTCCGAAACGTAATGTTATTTATAATGAGATACGTTTATAGTGTACTATTATATTTTATTTGCATTGTAAGAATATTTAGCATCCCATATAACACGATACAACCATTCAAACCGACATTTGCTACTTAATATTTGAATAAATAATTTGAACTTTTGGTCAAAAGTACTAGGAGAAATTATGCCTTCTTGATTCTACACGTTTGTTTTATTTCTTTGATTACATCTCTTTAGTTGGTTATAATATTCATTCTAAATATTGTTGTTATTTCACATCTTTCGATTAAAATATAAAACGTTATTTAATAAGACTATATAACTTTCATATAACCTTCTATTGCCAGATTCGAAAAGGACAAAAGACATGGGTAAAAGATGAGTGGGATTATTAGGCTAGGTTTAGGGTATGGGTTGAGACATTATTTGTCACATAGAATCATTAATCAAATTGTACATTATGCTTTTCTTGATTGATGGTGGTTTACATGAATTTAACACGTTTATCACGGACCCTCCCATTTGATGATTTTGAGACAAAAATATATTAAAATATAAAGGGGATAGTGGTTTGGGTCATAACCACACCCTTAAGGTAAGATTTTGGATGATGAATTAAATATGAGTAACATGACGCCTATATAAAAGATCTTGGTGATCATAAGAATCATGACCACACCCTTTAGTCTTACATTCAACTAGGTCCCCCCCTCCCTCATGCGCGCATCACTGCTAGGAATTTTCAAACTCAATACATGATGTAGCAGGAAATTTAATTCATGTCGGTTTATGGTACTGAAATAGGCTACAACAATCAAAAGAAAAAAAAAACAAAATCATATCATATTCAAAAGGATATATACACGTGTTCGTTTCACTGAAGGGAAAATTAACCACTAAACACGCGTATATTTACATGTTTTCGATCTTTTTTTTTAAATTGAATTATAGTTTATTCACCTGAATATAAGCTAAAACAATAAACTCAAAAAATCAATCAAGTTAAACAATTTAAATTAATTAATAACTACGAAATTTTAACAATAATTACTAAATTCAATAATAATGAGTGTTTATCGTGAAGCAAATGAATTAACAGCCCAATCAACCTAGCTAGGCTTAACAAATAACAATTAGTAGCTTGTGGTAGAGGTGCACAAATCGGGTTTTTTAAATACTCGGTTCCAGGTATGGGATAGGGTCCATGTATAATTGGGTATTAAGAGAAACCGACTAGGGTTTGGGTACAGGTTTGAAGAAGAAAACCCATACCCTCTGTACCGGAGTAGGGTATTATCGGGCTCGAGTGTTAATACCCGGTTTTAAAATATAAGTTATTGTTTTTTTTACACAAAGGTAAATTGGTTTAAAAATTAAATTTGGTTTATAAGTGTAAAAATAACTAAAATAAATTATAATAAAATAATTCATTTAGTACAAATGATTTGCTTTATAATATGCATTTTCTATGAACTTAAATATAAAAGTTGTAAAGTAAACATAAAATCTATAATTTAAAATTTTGGGTATTTTATTTGGTATTAACAAAAATTTGGTATCGGGCATATGGTATAACCATGTTCGGGTATAAAGGAGAACCGGTTCCGGGTATTTTCGATTATAAATCGGGTACATGTATTGAGCTCGAAATGTATATCCTATCCATACTCTACTGGTCGGGTTCAGTTACAGGTATAAAATACCGGGTACAAAAACATGTAAATAATACATGTTACAACGTTCAGACCAACATATAATCCGAATAAAGTTGCAACCATAGAGTTCAAGATGTTAGTGAGCTTGATCTGGTTCCCATTTAGGATGTATATGAGTGATGGTAATACCGAATTCCTAAGGGTAAGGAATTTGTGATTATGGAGAGAGAGGAGGTCGAGATGTGTGATGTTATTATTAGTGTCTAACCTAAAAAACTCACTCAAACCAATCACATACAATATTTCACATATTACCTATCCGATGTCTCTGTCTTCTTTTTCATCTGCCGCCACCGTTCGTTCACCACCTTCGCAGCCCGTGGCTGCCCCCTTCTTGGAAACGACTCTCAAACCCGAGGCTCTGATACAATTTGTTGAATCTGGGTACAGGATCAGAGAGATACATGACAGGAACAAGATTCACAAATTTCTTCTATTAATTGTTGTGAATTGAATAAAACTACAAGACTCAGGGAATATAAATAGTAGAAACAATCGAATTCTAGTAAGACTTATATTCTTACTTATACTTATCTCTAAACAATTAGAAAAGTAACTAAATCTAATACTAAAGATAATTTAAATAATAATTAAAGATATTTAATTATTATTTACTCGTTTAGTTAGTCCTTCGACTTTAGATCTTCTCCAAACCACCCTGTTGATGTTATAATTTTATCATAAAATGCCACCGACCTATGATTTGTTAATTTAGCCAAACTGGAGAGCCGGGTTTGACTCGAGGTAAAGTCAACAAGTTTCTTTATTAGTTTTATTTAGTATTATTTTGTTCAATAGTCGAACTTGAGAGCCGGGTTTAAGATCAACACTAGATGAGTGTTGTTTTATATATATATTCGCATTATAATTTTAATTTGACTTTGTTATTAGACTTATGAAATATGTATATTTAACTTTTATGTTATGCACGTTAAATTTTAGTTTCAATCAAAACCATTAAACATTCAAAGTATTTTCATTTGTTAAACCGCGTACAACGCGAGCTCTAACCTAATATAATATAAATGATAATGATGACTATATTTGATTAAATACATATAATTATATACTTAATCTTACAAGTTAATCAAAAAGCAAAAACAAAATGTATAGTTTCAATAACACAACACCGTGATCAAAAGGATAGAATAAGATTGAAGGTGACCTTTTAAATTTATTTTAGCTGTTACTAATGATAATGTTGTCATATGATGTTAGCCAATTATGAGTGGAAACAATAACAAGAGTGTAGCAACAAGTACAAATACAATCTAGTCAAATGGTATCAGGCTATCATGTAACTTTGAATCGTATGCTGACCAAAAGAATATAAAATATGTTTGATTATATTCTAAAAGGTTATTGAAATGCAAACGATCTTAAAATAAGAGATCAATCGCTTAAAAATTGGATTCGCAAAAATCGTGGAAATTAAATCCTTTCATAATTGTGAAAACAAAGAAAGTGAAATAAAGCAAGGGTTTTTTGTCACCACTTACTAGACCCCCAAATTCTAACACATACACGAACATAATTTGGGCTTGATGATTGTTGGCGGTGACACAAATTATATTGGAATCATAGAACCAAAAGCAAAATTCTTTTTCACGAAAGAAGCGCTAATTTTATTATTCGTTTTGGTCATTAAAAAATATTTTTGTTACATGGTACACATTTGCTTAAAGAACTGCTAAAATACATGAGCTTATTCCACATCAAGTTCCATATTAGAATCAAGGGTTGTTTTGGTCAATGTTTGTAGCAACCAAAGTGCTTGAGTCTAACGATATCAAGATGTAAAGGAAAGGTGTGTCTCTCCATTGTTTGGAGGACGTACAACCTAAAAGCTAGATAATATTTTGTTTTAGAAAAAAACCAGCAAAACATTTTTTGTGTGTTCATTTGTTAGTATGAGAAATCTCTTTTTAAAATACATCTAAACCAGTAAAACAGTTGAACCATCAGATTTATTTCCTAAGAATTTCTATTTTTTTTCGAACGGCGAAGGTTACATAATACTACTCCAAAATTATACTAAATTCATCTTATGCAAGAAATTGAACCATAGTTACTTTCCAAGAGACACAAATCCTCTACTAAATAACCTTATGAATATGTGTTTTGTTATTGTGGGTGGGTTGTCAGGTACCAATTAATACAATACTTACAAGCAAAGAATATATTAGGAGCTTAGCCCAAGTCATCATTAATGATGATAGGGATTGGGTTGTGTCCATCATTGGCTGACGTTTCCCTTAACCACTAAGTTTTTTCTTTCTTTCTTTTTTTTATGAATCTAAGGTGTTAACTATGTTTTATAGGTCAAAGTTTTGTTTTTCTAATAAGTAAAGAAATTTTTATTTATTATAATAAGTTGTTTAAAAAGTTAGAAGTTACTTAACTTTTGAACAGTTTATGTGTTTGCATGCTTCGTAGTAAGAGTTTCCAACGACTTAAAATATTTCAAAAATTAAGCTAAGATAAATGAGTTATCGTCTATTGATGCTCATCAATGTAATTATAGTAGAACTTTAAAGTGTGAAGCAACTTAAACAGTGGCGGATCCAGGGGTTCCTAGAATCCCCTCGATTTGGAAAAAAATGAAAAAAATTAGTATAAACCTTGTATGATTTGAAAAAAGTTAATGAGAATTATTGAGTATCTAGCAAAAGGAATTTTTTGTGAAAAAAATTTAGATCCGGGACACTGGGGTTAAAGTTGTTCCATATAGTTAAAGTTGTTCCACATATATGCATGGTACAAATACTAAATGTGTTTATAGATAAGGATTGAGTATCTTGCTACGGGGATTTGTTTTATTTAAGGATATAAAGTTGGCGTTACCTTTCAAAATAATAGCGTTACCTTTCAAAATAATAATAATAATAATAATAATAATAATAATAATAATAATGAGTCAATTGTTTGTTAAGCTTTGGGTTTTAATCCTACTTCCTACACACGGGATTGAACAATTTTGTTGTGCTTCGGGTGTAACTTTTTTCTAAACTAGTTTCTTTGATTGTTGTAAAAAAATAATAAACAACAACCAAACCATTTTATTCATCTATGCAAGTTTTACACGCAACTCTGCAAGTTTTACACTAAATAAACTCAAACCCAATAGGAAAACCTGAAACTCAAAATATTTGGGACAAGTATTTGGTTATCGGACATGCTATTAGATTAGTTAGAAAAACATTTCATAGGCATTAGATGGGTATGGTATTAAATGATACCTACACGATTACCAAACTTGTTTACTAGCATCGAAATCTGATATATTTATATATTATAAATTTTAAAAGTTTGTTAAAAAATGTATGTCAAAACTGTTAGAAACTTTAATTATTATAAATATAAAATTGTTAGAAATGTGTTTTCATGTTTTATATTTCAGGACTGTTTTAAAGTATGTTTAATATCAAATATGGAGTAATGGAAAAACCAACGGTTAATTTGTAACAAAAAAAAAGACCAAATTGGGTGTATGAGTTCGTAGGTTTCCAACAAGAGCAGATGGTGGTTTGAGTTCTCTTTGTTTGCTGTGGCCGGACACCGGAAGTTATGGCCGGACACCGATGTTCAACTAAACAAAAGGAAAACGTGTGAGAGTGGGTGGTGATGACGTGGAAGTTATGGCCGGACACCGGAATTTATGGCCGGGCACCGGAAGTTCTGGCCGGATCCCAAAGTAATGGGCACCCCTAGTAAAATCCATCACTAGTGATGGGATTTGATTCGATGACGTGACAATGATGGTCGGATGTTTGATGATGTATGGTGAGTGATGGGCGCCCCTACCACCCTTGTTGTACCATGGGAGTTGAGCACAAATCGACATAAAATAAGGGAACCAATTTCATCACGTGGCATTAGCCAAATTTGAGTCTTTTTACTTTGTTTGATTTTTACAACTACAAATGCATGATTTTGTTAACCGAGTTATTTATCTTTAAGTTTGTTTGTTAGTCACTATTTTATCTCTAGTGTGAATATTATAAAAGTTATTGATGTTTTATCATTATTATTCGTTTCTTAGGTTTACATTAATGTGTTACGTTTGTCATTTTCTTTTTCATTCTGATCTCTCTATACAAAGAGATCTAGTTTTTATTTATTTAACACATAGAAAATATTATTTACCAACACCGTTTTGTTCTTCATTTCAATTCTTTATATTGAATAATGGTACTGTATGCTGTATGTCTTGTTTCATATTACTGTAATACTCTATATGTAAACTGTAAATGTAATATCTATAGTTTAGAGTGAAATAGAATAATGACTCAAGAACTAATAGCTCTATTGTAGAATTCAGGCCTACCCACTAAATAGAAGGAATGGGAAGGATGGAAAGTGTCAAAAGATTACAGTGAAAATGAATTTAATGATCCATTGATCATTGTTCTATGGCTTTATAGCCTAGTGGTATTTTGTGGTGGAATAAAACTTTTAGACCAATAGGTCCTGAGTTTGATTTCCAAAGGAGGTTTCCCATATTTATTGGGTTTCCTCCTGAATTGGTGTATAAGCGTTATGGCTAGTGGAGATAGGATATGATCAGATGTTCTGCTGGTAGTACGATGATACTCCAGTGGACCTTGAGTGTGATCCAAATTTGCCGTTCAAAAAAAATGATCCATTGACATTGATCGGTAATCTATGTTAATTTAATGACTTGTTAGGGAGTTTAGTTGCCCACGTACTTTATCATGTTAAATTAAATATTGTAGTTTTGAATCGAGTATATAAAAATTCTTAAACTTTTGGATTTCAAATTGGTTAAACTTTTTGTTTGAGGTCGACAGAAAATCCTGGGTGTTATGATGTTAAAAGCGGGATAGCTTTGATTAACTTATAGGATTTATAGGCGTTTATCTTTTCCTTTTTCTTAATTTATTGTTAATGGCGTTTTGGCCTCGTTACACCATATATTTATCTCACTAAATTAAAATATGTTCAAGTCCTCTAAAGTGTGTAGTAGGTGAATCTTAGGAGCTGATAACCTTTTGGTGCATTGGTAGTCCCATGACCTTTCAAAATGAAGGTCATGAGTTCGGGTCTCACCTGGAGCAAAATTGCTCTGGGTTGAACCTATGGTTTTATTCGGGCTGTGAGTTTCCTTTGGAATGGTAATTCGTTGGGTCATCAGCGCTGTTGTGTTGCGCGGTGATTGACCTTTTGCTATTAGTTTATCCCGATGATCGGGATTTTGTTATAAAAAACTCATACTTTTACTACATATAAAACAGCATATTTTTTATTTGTATATGTTTTGAGTTAATTACATCGTTTTGATTAACCAAAAATAGCACTTTTAGGTACTAAGATTTTCTAGTAACATGTTTAGTATCTATACTCTTAATTGTGTAACATGTTGGAGTGTACTTGCACTAATAGTCATAATAATTTTACTTAAAAACTCCCGAGTACTTTAAATACAGGGAAGGTATCTAGACTGAAGACTATTTTGTGAAAACATGTGTATTATAATATATAAAATTAATTAAGAAAGTTCTGTAACTTTTTTTAACGGTCAACTAAATCGCGGATAAGCATCCTGAGATGTCCTCAATTAAGCAAATGCATCCCCTCCTTCATAACGCTCAGAGCTGAATGCATACCCAAGCCACCAGTTCCAGGGAAAGCCCGCCGCCCAAAAGCCCACAGAGGTAAACCGATTCGGCCCAGTTTCGAACTGGCGACCTCCAAAGAGGCCTAGTTCTAAACTTCATTGCCACAACCAATGTCCTTCAACGTGATGCTAGTAGAAGTTGAACTTAGAACCTCAAGAAGAGAAACCAAGTAACTAACCGCTAGACTAACTTGTCAAGACATAATAAAGTTTTGTAATAAGTTGACTGTTGCCAAGAATATATCAAGTTCTGTACCGTTACATCACTCACTCCTGTAACTTTTCAATATCTCATCGATGGCTATTTTGTGCAGTCTCATAGACATTGGCCTGCAGCTACTTTCATATGCGAATTCGCAACCAAAAACTGTAATCGAAAGACAAGAATTCGTACACGAAAACACGATTCAATCAAAAACCCCTTGTCTGAACATGCTCGATAAGTAATCAGTGATTTAACTCGAGTAAGCAAAAGAATATATTAGTGTATTTTTGCATATAAGCGACACCGATGCTCATACTGATACAGACATGAAATCTATCAACTCGCATACGACATTCTATAGTAACAACACAGACCCTAAAGCTTTATCAAGATAACTTAAAACCAAAATTAAGCTTTGTACTCGTTCACACGTATCCATTTTGTAGAGGACCACTTGTTCCCCTTGATAACCGGGCAGCCACCTATCAGAGATGTTTGAAAACTTGCATCATAAAGCGTTTTAATTATAACAAAAGGTCATGAACTTTTTAGCACATGTTAACATAGATGGGGTGGATATAACAATTACTGACCATGTAAACTTGATGGATCGAGAGATGCATCGGGTCTCATACTCCAGAAAAGCAATGCATCCCCCCTTTTAGGTTTAACAGATAGCCCTTCTTTGCCGCAATCTGAAAGTTCATCCCACCAAGGCACTGCACTGATGTTCCCCTTTGCAGAAGGGAATACTGTCTCGCCCCCTTCTTCAACATCCGACCTGTTAGTTAAAAGAAAATTATAAATAAATAGGATTAAATAAGATGATGAACAGAATAAATGAAAGAAAAGAGGCATCACTTACAGGTACATTAGAACTGTAGCCATACGTTGACCACCGTTCTGGTGTTGTATTCATCTTGAAAGTAGTCATAGTGAGGCTCGTATTTTTGTCCAACTTCATAGTGGAGAATTTGCAGTCCTTCCCCATGTTCTGTAAGTGATTAATTCATGTAATAGGTTTCCAGAACAAACATATATATTATATGGTTCAAGCTCTAAATTTATAAACAATCTAGAGGTGGCGTTTTTAACCCATTAGTTTAGGTAATGGGTCAAATGCAATGTTTTAAAAACCGCTTCAAACCGGCCAGTTGTACCGTTTGAACCGTCCGGTAGAACCGGTTAAACCGCCCGATACACCCGGTTAGGTCAAATCCGGTACGGTATAAAAACCGGATTTTAAAACATTGGTCAAATGTCAAATAGGTTGAATTTTCTCAAATTGTATTTTTATTGCATAAAACCTCCTAAACGTTAATACTCAAGAAAAAAAAGATTATTGTTAGTTGATGCAATATAATTTATGTATGCATAATTGAAACATTTAAAATTGCAAAAAAGAATTATTTTATGGATCAAAAGGCCCTGTATGTGATTCAATCAAAATGACAGCAATGAAGAACTCATAAAAACTGGCTTTTGATGATCCATTTATAGAAATAGATTTTATCCTATCAGAGTACATAATGTGGGGGTGTACACTGCGTATACAACTAAAGCTGAAGACATAACTAGATAGAAAATGCTATGCAAAAAAACGTACCTACAGGTAAGAAGGTGAAATCTGCAATCCTTTTTTCAATGGTCCGGATCGTCTTATCACGTCCACGAGCCAAGAATGTACCAGAACTTGTACGAACCCTAAATGAAAAGGGTGTGAGATGTTGTTGATTCAATGATTTGGGATAGTTGAAAATTTTAAAATATAAAAACAAGTAAATAAATCTGAACAGGAACAGAACCAGCATGCCTACTATCTTTGCTCTTCCCAGTATCGCTATCAACAACAGTTGACTTCACCATATGAGGTTTAGCCATATTAATTAGATACGCGCACTCCTCTTGTGACTGTCATGAAAATGCACAATATTCAGTTTGGTGAGTTTTTGTAAACTGACAAGTGTCAACCAAGTTTTATTCAAGCCAGACATGAGATGTGCTTTCTTAACATTTGTAATCACGCATTCACGCAACTGGATGGAAATGTACATTATGACAAGTAGCAGTATTAATAGAACTTCAACAATGAGGAATACACTTCAATCATGAGAACAAAGCATATTAGTCGAAAGGTGGATGAGAGGTTCAAGCGCATCCTTATTCATAAAGGATCATCATTATAGGCAGTCAACCAAAAGTAACTTTAACTCAAAATCAGTAGCTAGATACCCAGCATGTTGCTAATACACACCCCCTGGTTCTTTCCAAATACACACACACCACCAGTTGTCATTCTTTGACTTCATATCTCAAAAATCAGCAAAATTGGTAATTATTACACATTGTCCTACAACTTTTAAGACCAGTTTCTCTGTCTTAATACACTTTTTAATGTGATTATCAAATTTCCTACAATATTTATAAGTATCATATCACCTTTGGAACTCACAAATCACAATAATTTGGCAGGTTGCCAAACCTGAATTAATCAACTAACTGGAACTCACAATAATTTGGCAGGTTGCCAAACCTGAAGTAATCAACTACTAGAGTTCAGAGGGCGTAAATTTACTGGGTGAATATTTGATTATGTTTGGCTCTAAGCATTTTGTAGGTAATATTAGCCTTATGCTTTCCATTACATTTACTCGTATATAATTTTTTTCATGTAGTGTAGCCTTACACGCAAGGCCCAAGTGACAAAACATTAGGCCTTCCATGGTTTTCAGCAGTTGTCTTTCTTTGTTTTTTAATAAATCTATATTTGGAGAATACAGAAACTCAAAGCTCTCTTGAGATAGTGATTTGTTAGAACATACGGAAAAGCACACTTGAGCTTGGTTTTAAAATGCGCGAGATGCGCATAATGCGTGATGCGCACGATGCACTGATGAGATCGCATCAGGTGCTGCGATGCGCTGCGATTACATGATGCGAGGATGATGCGCCCTAACTCGCATAATGCGCTCCTGATGCGCGCGATCATTTTTCTGAAATCGACCACTATAGAGTAAATGAGCTTGTAGAATGTGCTTAACAAGCTTGTACAATGAGCTGATGAAGTTGTCAAATGAGTTCCTACATAAATTACTTGTACCTTATACATAGACTACTTGTACACTTAAGAGTTCAAGGCTTATTTTGGTTATATTGAACTTCTTGAATGGTATTAGAGCTATTTTGTTGTATTTATTTATTTATTTTAATCTCTAAATTTTTAGTGTTAAAAGTTTACAAGTTAAAAATATTATCTATAAATATTTTTTAAATAACAAACGCCTCACATACGTGATGCGCGCGCATCACGCATTGCGCATACGCATGCATGTTTTGGGATCAAAACGCATCGGAGCGCATCGCGCATTTTAAAACCAAGCACTTGAGGCACAAAAAGCTCACGGAAAAGCGGCATGAGGCGAATTTATTTATTTTAATCTCTAAATTTTTAGTGTTAAAAGTTTACAAGTTAAAAATATTATCTATAAATATTTTTTAAATAACAAACGCCTCACATACGTGATGCGCGCGCATCACGCATTGCGCATCGGCTTTTGGGATCAAAACGCATCGGAGCGCATCGCGCACTTTAAAACCAAGCACTTGAGGCACAAAAAGCACACGGAAAAGCGGCATGAGGCGAGCCGCGAGCTCTTGAAGTGTGCTTTTCTTACAGGAACGGTTATGTGCATCATGATGTTGTACATATAGCTTTTTAGGTTGTGCATATACATTCTTTATTTATTAATGCTATATAAAGCTTAATTATAGCTAAATGTTGGGTATGTGATGCTAAAAAAAACATATAAGAAAAAATAAAAGGAAGAATTATACCAAGGGAAGATTAATAATTAGCATGACGGCTATTGTTACACAGCAGATTTTGAAGAAAGCGCTATTTCCGAAGGTAAAAAAGCCAGCAAATATCAATATGCTTGGAAGAGAAAGCTAAGACTGCACTCTATCATCCAAACTACACCTTAAAACCAAGTGCTTCAGTTAATATTATGGGAAAACACCACTACACTTTTATAACCAAAACTAGAAACTAAGTGTTCAACAAAGTCTCTCAAACACAAGCTAAGATAAAAAATAAAAAAAAAAAAAAAAAAACCCTTTATTTCCTATATACTGGCAGGCACTTCCATGAAGATCCACACAGAAAAACTTATGCCATTATTTCTAGTTCATACAGAAGACACAAAACCCTAGAACTACAGTTAACAAGTAGTTATCATGATGCTCAATCTACAACACTTTCATATCATCTAAACTCTAAATCTGCATCCTAATTCAATTAAAAACTATAAAAAATGCTATAAATACACAACATAAAGTAAATAGAGATAAAAAATATATGTATAAATAAAGAACCCTAACCAGAAAATTGTGATATATAACAGCTCTAGGCTCCCATGAAATAACTTCAACCCACTGATCTGATCTATCCTCCTTCTTCTCACTTCTACATCCACACCAAACACAAATCAAACAATCTCAATCCAAATTCAACTCAAATCCAGATCACAACAACAACAAGAAGAAGAAGAAATTCAAATAAACAGTTGAAAAATAACAACAAACTGACCGGTCAACAGTTGTAGTACGGTGAACAATTGAATTGAGGTCATGAGCTTTGGGAGAATCGTTTGAGTTGCTCGGAATCGAAAGGATGCCGAGTGCAAGAGGATTAGAACGAAGAACGAGCAGATTATCATGATTGAGAAGATGAGCGTTGAGGATGAAGATCTACGTGAGGAGCCTCGAGGTAGTAATCTGGATTTGGAAGCCATTTTGGTGAGTGGAATGTTGAGATGGTGGAGGAAACCCTGGATTTGTTACCAACAGAGAGGAAGAAGAGTTTTTGTGTTGATGTAAAACCATGTGCGCCTTTTTTTCCATTCCTGCCTAAAACTTATGTCCTTTTGCTACTATGGAATGTGATTCTTCACTAAATCAAGGTTAAATAACATTATGATTATTAGTAAATGGTGGGGTTTAATAAAACATTATGATTATTGTAAATGGTGGGTTTAATAAAGCGACAGACTCTTCGGGTCAAATTGGAGGTGACGAAACTCTGACGAAGGGTGCCCAGGCGAGGGCAATGATGAAAGTCATAGGGCAACAATTGATGTGCTAGGTTCCCACCTTATATACTTATTTGTTTCGCACTAGTAAATAGTGGGTTCATGTTTATTTGTGTGATTGGTGAATGATGTTATAGTGTGCGGGTGCAATTGATGTTTAATTATGCGAGTGTTGAATGATGTTTAATTGGGTAGTTGTAAAACGAGGTTAAGCTACAATCGAGTTTATTCTAAGGAATGTCTTGTATGTTCTGGGAATGAGTTTAACGGGTAATTGTACTTACTGATAAACGAGTCTTTTTAACCATTAATTATGTCCTAGATACAGGTTGATTTGGTCAATCAACGTATGAATTAAGACGCATTGAGGGTTGTCATTCAGTGTTTAAGTAATCTGATTCACATCGGAAAGGATTACTTGTAGCGTTGTTGGTTGTAAGTTACGAGTGGTCATTTTAGGTGACGGGTAGTGTCGTTGGACGATAAATAGATGTTAACATATTTTAATACGATGTTGGTGATTTTGTAACGATGGTGTTTTGGTTTTAAAATAAAGTGTTTACAACGGGTTTTAGATACTTTAACTTAAACTATTAGAACACACTCAGCGTAGCTGAATTTTTGTATGTATGTTAGATTGTCATGCAGATGTGTGATTCGAGTCGGTGTTGCTCTTGGCCAGCGGATGGGAATACACATCTTAGGGTCGAAGGTATTCGATTTGTTAATGACTAAATGATATTTTGTGTTTAAATAAATTATGTATTGTTTTTAATTGAAAATTTTCCGTTATGTTATTTTAATAAAATGTTATTTTTAAATACTACACTATGATGTGACCCAACTGTATGTGCCCGGTTTGGTGCCTTTACCGGAACCGATAACATCAACTTTTGGAACGATTCGGTTTTTATTGGGTTTCCGATTTGGAGTGATTTTTGCTCCTATTTAAGATGATTCAGTTGGGATTTACGAGTGTAATGGGTTTGTTAAGATGTCTAGATTCGGTTTGATATCGCTTTCAAATAAGCTTGGACGCCAAGCTGTTGTTGCTAAGGAAGAGGACACAGTTCCGCCGAGTAAGGATAAACCCCAAATGGGTTTTTGCATAACAAAAACATGAGAGTGGTGTAGTGGTGTGGTGTTGTGCGTTATGTTTGAAACGGCTGGAGACCTAGGTTCGATCCGGCTCCTGCACGTTACTTTATAACTCAACTGAAAACTTGATTAACTTAGTTAGCTTTTTCCTTCACAATATATAACTTTTCCTTTACATTTGTAATGAGAGGACCCAATACAATTTTCGGTTTCATATTGTTAACAATGTATATAAAATTAGGCCCCGATAAAAATAGCCTTTGAAAAAAGATGCGGCTCATCCATCCCCAGGCTGGCCTTGGCGAAGAACATCAATACAACAAAACCAAATACCCATAAATAGAGAAATGATCAAATATAAATGACTCTTATTGTAAGAAGGGTAAAAAAGATTCTGGTCCATTGATCTTAGATTTGGACGGTTGAGATTAATTTCAAGGAAAAAAACAATGAAAGGGCACAAAAGAAATCTCATATTTATTGACTCTCTTTCCACATGCAAGACACATGCAAATTCCCCCATCGATTTAAAACGTCCATAACTTTTTCATACGACATTTTTTAAAAAAAAAAACTTCACCATAATAACGAGCGTTTTTTTTATATTTAATACGAGCACCATATTGTCATATAAAAATAAAATAAAAAATTTTCATTTTTACTGGGTTTTTTTTTTGCATTGTGTTAAAGGTTCACGTCATTGTGTTTTTTAACTAGGTCTTAGGGTGGGGTGGGGGGTGTTAGGTTTTTGGGGGTGGGTGGGGAGTGTGTTAGGTTTTTGGGGGTGAAGAGGTGTTTAGGTTTTTGGGGGCTTTAGTTTTTAGTTTTAAGCATTTAGCATTTTAGCTTGGATTTGGGGTGTTAGGTTTTTTTTTTTTTTTTTTTTTTTTGGGGGGGGGGGGGGTGGGGGTTAGTTTTTTTTTTTTTAGGTTTCTGGGGTTTTTTTGGTGAGGCATAGTTTTTTTTTTGGCCGGGGGTGGGGTTTAGGTTTTTGGGTTGGGGTGGGGGCGGGGGCGGGGGTGGAGAGGTTTAGGTTTTCGGGTTTTTGCATGTGTATGTTTTATAAGAATCCTATAACACAATAATATGACACAATGAAGATGATTTATATCTGAGTTTTTTTATAAATTGCGTTATTTGTTCAGGTCATTGTGTTTAATTTGTTATCCATTGTGTTTTAGTTTCTTGCTAATTGTTTTTAGTTTGTTATGTATTGTGTTTTTAGTTTGTTTTCCATTGTGTTTAATTTGTTATCCATTGTGTTTTAGTTTCTTTTTAATTGTGTTTTAGTTTGTTGTGTATTGTGTTTTTAGTTTGTTTTCCATTGTGTCTTCATATGCTCTCCATTGTGATTGTGTTTTTAGTTTGTTTTCCATTGTGTTTAATTTGTTATCCATTGTGTTTTAGTTTCTTGTTAATTGTGTTTTAGTTTGTTGTGTATTGTGTTTTTAGTTTGTTTTCCATTGTGTCTTCATATGCTCTCCATTGTGTCTTTTATCTGTTATCAATTGTGTCTTTTATCTGTTACCATCAATTGTGATTTTATTTAGTTTGATATATATTGCGTTATACATTATGGCCATTGTGTTATACATCAAGGTCATGGTCATTGTGTTTTAATCTGTTGTCCATTGTGTCTTTATTCTGTTGTCATTGATTGTGTTTTTACTCTACTTTACGTCATGTCCATTGTGTCATAAACAACTGGGTTTTTGAATTTTTTTAAATATACAATATGGTACTTATATTAAAGTTAAAAAAACGCTTGATTTTATGGTATAATTTTTTTTAACAAATGATGTATAAAAAGTTACGGACGTTTAAAAATAGGAGGAAATAGCATGTGCATATTCTCCCTCCTCTTATAGACAAAATTACATTTCCCACTTGAATCTTATATGACACTTGTCACATCTCTGGTGACTTCTTACCCTTCTTACAATTAGAAGTCTTTATAAAATAACCTACCCCACATAAATAAACAACTTTATGTTCAATTTTACCAGTTCTATCTTGATATTTAGTAAAACTAGAAAAGGATATAAACCAACTATCTAGCGGAGGATATATTTTAAGAAGTCTTTTGAACCAAATTATGTCCCACAAACCATCCTAATTCAAAAAACAAAACCCCTTAAAATCTAAGTAATCAACATCTCACGGAAACACTAGTTTAAAACCCCAAAATCTAACAAAACTGAGTGGCTATTTGTTTACCTCTTAATGGAGTTCTTAATAGTTCAAACCTTTTACTGGTTCAGACTGTTTGTTTCGCGAGCAGATGTTTGAATGTTCAGATATTTGCCTCTGAATGGTTAACCAATATACTAAGTCTAAATGGTTAAGACCTGTAATCTGAATTGGTTAGACATTTACCTCTAAATTGTTAAGCATTATTATACTGGCTCTTAATAGTTTAGATCTATTACTGATTTAGCACTTAATTGTTCAGACCTCTTACTGGTTCAGTATTTAATCATTTAAAAGTTGTCAAACAACCCCTGATTCATACTGGTTTTATTCAACAAAGTTGGAGACTGATTGAAAAAAAAAATAAACCCAAAAATAAAAGTTATAAACAACCCACTAAATCCCTAATCAAAATTACACGTTGTCAATTCTGTCAAAACACAGTACACGCGTCCGCATTTCAATGTGTACACACTAAACTTACATTTTAAATAAGTTAATAAAATAATAATAATGAAAATTTGATTAACCGGCAGACTGCAAATAACGAAGTTGGTATCTTGTTGACGGTTTCTTGCACTAGCGTTTCTCCGATTACCAGGCAAGTTTGTAATTAAGCCCAGAATCAGTTTCCCATTTTGTATACATACATACATACATACATACATACATAATATTGTCGGATATATCTTCAAGTTTTGTATTTTCGTTACATAATTTTGTTGTATATGTACATATTGTTGAATCAGATCTCCAGATTTTGTATTTCTGTTACATATTTTTTGTTGAATCATGTATACATATTTTTGTTGAATTAGGGTTTTTCCGCCGGCTATGTCTCCTTCTGCATGCAAAACCCTGCCCCCGGAGATCACCGAAGCAATCATACTCCCTCTTGCCCGCTTCAAGTCCGTTTCTAAGACATGGAACTCCCTCATTTCCAGCCCCCATTTCATTAAAACCCACCTCCTTCAAGCACATCATACCACTCACTTGATTACCCTTTCCTCTACAGGAGCACTCTACTCGATCGATATAAGCGAAACCCTCCTGTATCTCGACAGCGATGATATTCCCGCAACCGCAAAAGAACTGAGTAGTCGCTCACCTCCACTCCGTTGGAAAGAGATCTTGGGATCCTGCAATGGACTCGTTCTAGCGAAAGACGAAAACGATACGAAATTCGTGATGAACCAATGACACAAGACCTTTGGAAAGTTCCTCTTTGCCCTTTTGCACCCCTATATGAAGAATATGAAGAGGTTTATGTTAGGTACGGATTCGGTTACGATTTATCCACGGACGATTATAAAATAGTCTCGATATCGTTTTGGAACCCCTAAGCTATCATGATTCCAAGGAGACGTTTGTATGCGTTTATAGCTTGCGTAACAACTCATGGAGGAAATTGCCTGATGTAATTACCTTGAACGCGATTACACAGTGGTGGATGATGTTATCAACGGTGCTGTTGTCAACCAGAGTCTTCACTGGTTGCAGGTAATGAGGAAGTATTTGCGAGATCGTTGGGTTTTAATTTAGCAGTGAAGAGTTTCAAGCAAATGAAATTCCTGTTCAGTTGGATTTTACAGAAGTTTGTTTTAGCAGCATGGATGATGTTGGTGGAAATTGTGTGTTTAAGGAGCAGAGGGTTTTGAGTGTTGTGTGATGGAGGAGTAGGTGTTGCGATCTTGGACCAGGTGAGTGTTCATGGGGTTGAGAAAGATTTGGTGTTTTGTTTTCTTCACAGAAGAAATCGGGAATTGTGTTAAGAAAAGAGTGGAGTGTTGTTACATATAGATGAAGAAGACTCAGGACGTAAGGATCGTGTGGCCGGTTATGTCAATGTATTTCAGTACGTTTGTTGAAACCCTAGAATCACCTAAACGTCATGATCATAGCATCTTAACCTTTTAACAAAATCTAGTTAGTAGTTAGTAATACTTGTATATATTATGCTAGAAGGAGCCTTTAGATACATATGTAAGTAGCTGGGTTGGAATCAGGGGACAAAATTTTCGCGATATTGTTTAGTGTGGTTTGGTTCGCTGATTCTCTTGTAATTGTTCTTTTGATTTTTTTGTGATATGATATGGTTATCTTTTGACTCTGTTCATGATATATGTTCATAAACACCTTTCATCAGTATCTTGTTTTATCAATGGGATGATAAGTTTACCAAAACCTATCAGTTATAATTTCTAAAAATTAACAAGGATCCTTAGTAAAATCTATCCTGATGATTTATGCTACAACCTAACACTTGTTCACAATACGAAAATAATTAGCTTTTGAGTTATTATATCTAAGCTCGTTAATAAACATGAGGAGTTTAAGTTGAACTATATAACATGTTCAATTTGAAAATTTTAACCATTAGTACTTTTAGTGTTATCGGCATGTTTTGGTGATATGGGATTAATTATCGACTAAGTTAATCTTGTTTATTTTCAACGAGTTAGGAGATGCGGAGTGCATGCTTGTATGATATTAATAATAAGGTTTGGCGTATTTATCAGTTTTGATTTTATAACTAATGATAAATTGCAAATATAATATTATAAAGAGTAAATTGCACAAAACATCCTTATGTTTCCTCAAACTTGCAGGTTCCAGCCTTAATGTTTAAAAGTTGCTAAAAACAGCCTTTAAGTTTATTTTGTTGCGGGTTCAATCCTTTACAGCTAACCACGTTATTTTCTTCAGTTAAGTTCCCTCACATGCATAACATGTGAGGGTATATTAGTCATTTGGTTGATCATGTGAGGGAACTTAATGAAGAAATAACGTGGTTAGCTGTAAAGGATTGAACCCGCAACAAAAATAAACTTAAATTTTAGCAACTTTTAAACATTAAGGCTGGAACCTGCAAGTTTGAGGAAACATAAAGGATGTTTTGTGCAATTTACTCTATTATAGATATACAAAACATTTATGTTATGGGTTTTTATCAATCACAATGGGCTGCTAAATTAACTAATTAATTGGGCCATATGTGGGTTTTGGATACATGGAAACTGAATCCGATTGTTTTCAATAATGGATTTGGCCAATCCATAAATCAAGCTTTAGAAAAGGGAAAAAGGCATCTGGTGGTGGTTTTGGTCGATCTAAAGAGGAATAAAAACTGAAAAAAGAAAGAAAACTGATGGCTGAAGTATTTAGGCGTTTGGTTAAACTTTAACTTATCTTAACTTCATGTAAGTGTCACATCAACCTTTTTTTCCTATTTCACTTTGTATCACTCTAAGAAAATTGTTTAATTCCGTTAACTTTATTTCACCCTATCTTTTAGTGGTTTTTGTCTAAAAAAAGAAAAAAATAATTAATTCAATATCTTAACATTGGGTTATAATTTGTCTAAAAAAAGAAAGAATAATTAATTCAATCTCTTAACATTGGGTTATAATATGTTAACACATAACCTATTTAATGCCCTTTAACACAAGGAGAAAGTGGTTTGCAATGTTAGTTAACATGTCATGTCATTGTTAACACTCTAAATGTTAGAGTACACCTCATGGCCTTATATACAGAGAGCGCAAAAAGAAAACTGGTCGAGAAAAAAGGGAACATCATACGGTTACATTTCAACGCAAATCAAACTCGTTCTTGAATACTTAGTCTGATCCGATTAAATCCTTGATTAGCACGGTCAAAATGTTTAATTTGAAAGTCATAACACGATTCTAAGTATAATCCAAGTTTTGATTTCAATTTCTATCTGGTTACGCAAACAGAGAAGAATCACGGTTCGAACAAACCAAGTAAGGTTTTCAAAGTTTAAAACCTTAAACGTTTATTACAACATGTTTAACCACAAGTAAAAAAAGAGGTTAAGTAAGGAACCTTGTCCCTGATACCCCATAGGATACTTATCATCCCACCCCACAAGGGTTATGACGCCGGCAAATTACCTCTGCACACCATGTGACGACCCGCACCACTACAGCTTCACATGTGAATTTTATAACTTAGAACAACCAATAATCATAATCTTATTTAACCTTGATTCCGTCGAGAACTTGATGGATTTCACAATTTTGTAGCCGAATCTTAACCCAACCAACCAATCCAGTCTAGTTCCGACTTCCAATTACAATGTTGTTAAGTCTTTTACCGAAAAACAATTAACTATTATTATATTATTTAACCGTGACTCAGGTGAGATCTCAATTGATTTCACAATTTAATAGCCAAATCTTAACCAGACCAGTCAGTCTAGTCCGGTTCTAACTTTCGAGAACAACATTGTTACATCTTTTAGTGAAAAACGATTAATTATCATAATCTTATTAACCATGATTCAGTCTAGAAATGTCACACAACCTTAAGTCTTTGAAGGAATGGAATCACATTCCATAAATAATGCGATAGAACCAAGAGAGATGCTTGGTTTGTCCTTGCGCTTTGAACATCTTGCATCGTTGGTACTTATCATTTAATAATTACACAATTGGTCACATTTCTAACATCTACGTAAAAACGGATCCTATGAAAACTTGTCTCATTTTGTAAACCGGGTTTTTCCTGCAAAATGAATAATGATGGAATTTTATTCATTTTATTTCATTATTTAATTATTTCTATTAAATATGTATTTATTAAAAGTTTCAAAAACATAATTATACAACCTAAGTTGGTTTGTTACTGAAAAACACGCATCACCGCCGGATGATTAGGACCTTTTTATCGAGAGGATGAAGAATCACACCTTGTTTTCTCTTGAACCTAGATCTGCAATGAAGAAGAGAGAAAAATGGGATGTAGAGATGGCCGGTAGGGGAAGAATCCCTATTTCCAGCTACAAAATAGTGTGCGCTCCATATCTTGTGCCCTAATAATGAGGTGAACACCTCTTTATATATACATAGGAGATATGGGTCTCTCCTAACCTAATGGGCCATGCCCAGTTATGGGTTATCTCTACAAGTCCCCAGCCCAATGTAGTGTAAAGTACAACGCGTTGGGCCTCGCGTTGGGTTAGTAAGCAACAATAGTAAATAATTAATATAAAAACAATAAGTAACGAGAATGTCCAACCGCTCGGGTCGGGTCTAATACCATACCTCTACAGTATGTTTAGTAAAAGTAGCTGGTGGCTAGAAGCTGGTAGCTTTTTAGAATATTTAAGTGTTTGGCAAAGTAGCTGAAATTTTTATAAAATGTATAAAATGATCAAAATGGACATTAAAAAGTTGTTACATTAAAAGGTTTATTATCTTTAGAGGTTAAAATAGTCATTTTTCCCCTAAAAGCTTGTAGCTTCTCATAAACGCTACTAGTAGGAGCATTTAAACAAAAGCTTCAAGTTTCTAACCTAAAAGTTTCAAGTTCCTTCAACTAAACAAGGCTTTTATTGAGTAGAAACTTTTTCTTAAAAGCTTAAAGCTAGATGTTAACATTGCCAAACATACCCATAACCAGCAAGTAGATGTTAATATTTTTTCATTCCCAAGTAATTTAATATTAAACATGATTTAGTTTTTTATATATTTTTAATAAAAGTAATATGTTCTTATAATTTTTTTAATGATTTACTTTTTTATATATTTTTAATAAAAGTAATATGTTCATATATATATTTTTTTAAATTAGGATCTAAAAAAGGATAATTTGCACGCTATCCTTAAACGCGGAAGGGATCTCCCTTTCCAGTTCACCACCCGACAAGGATCCCTGGCGGCAAATATCCTAGCCATCAAAGAGGGGTAAGAAACATGTTTCGAACCCGATACCTCATGGATCCTCGGTCCAGCCTTAAAGCGGGTGTAGGTGACCACTGAGCCAAGACCCATCTAGATATGCCCATATCCATACTTCCAGGGACTGGCGCGACCACCACCATGGCACTTCCAGCCACACCACCCCCACAACTCACTGTGACACCGTCAACCACCTTTGCACCAATCAAGGTATGTTTTTTTATAATTCCACTTTCTTAATTCACACAATTTAGCCTAACTTTATAATTGTTAATTTGGCCCTAAATTGGATATGTTGCTGAATGTTGAACCTTAATTGATGTTTTGTTGATTGTTAGAATTGAGAAATTATTACTTGTTAGATAATAATATAGAATTGAGTGAAGGTTTTGACTTTTGAATTTAAATTTGATTTTTAGAAATTATGCCTCCTAAACAATCATCTGGTGCTCAAAAAGATAAAAACCTTCCGTGGTCATCATCGTGTTTCTACCTTTTGCGGGGGCATGAGAGTTCCGTCATTGCCACCTCCATCCACAACTACAACAACAAACACCACAATTGCCGCCCTAATGAAAACTACAACCATCTCCGCCTTGCACTACACAGCCAGAGACCCGATCGCAACCCCAATATCCTAGCAACTATGAAACCCTATATCCAGCTGCATTAAATTCTTGCTACTACAAACAAACAAATGTCGCCATTTACCTTCCGTGTTTAGGGTTAGCAGAAACAACAGATTGCTAGGGGGACCCATGAAAGTGTCCGTCGAAATTTGATCTCTTTAAGATTCACATAGGTTTGTTGTATATGTTTCTTATAAAAAAAATGTTCTGTTAAATAAATTAAAACATTTTGTTGTATAAAGTTTGGTTAAGAATTTTTAATATACTATAAATTTTGTAAAGTAATATGCACATTTTATTTGGAAATTTTACTCATCGTGATGCGACAAATAAAAGTGATTATTAGATTACTAAATCAATAGAATTGTTAAGATACAATATGATTATTAGTTGGAATTGACTATGTGTTTTAAAGAACAGATTGAACAATGACAAAAACGGAAAATAAGCTTATGATTATAAATAAATAATTGGTCACTGTAACAACTGTATAAATTTGTAATCCATTCCATTAGACAAACCAATTCATGATACACATAGAGGTGCACAAACCGGGTATTTTTAATAACCGGTTCCGGTTATAAAACAGGTTTTGGTTTCTCGTTTTAAGGGTTGGAACTGATTATTGCTATAACCGGTTTGGTTTCGGTTCCGGTTATTTGACCAAAAAACCATACCCTATGTGCCTGGTTCCGGGTAGCGTTCGGTTCCGGTTCTTAAGAAACCGGGTATTAAAATACCCTATTTTTGGGTTTTAATACCCTTTTCCGAGTTTTTAGTTCTATATTTTCATGTTTTTTAATACTCTATTACGTGTTAATTACCCTATTTTCTCGTATTTTTGTTTATTATTATTAAATATGCGTTGTATAATGTAAGAAAACTAAAATAAATTCACTAACAAAAATTTTAAAGAAAGATATTAGAATCGTGTATCGGTATAATTGGTTCCGGTTCTTGTCCGGTTTCGGGTATTTACCGGGCATAATCGGGTCCGGTTCCAGGTATTGAGATCAAAATGCATACCCTATTTATACCCTACGTATAGGGTCAGTTCCGGTTTCGGGTATAGAATACTCGGGTATTAAAAAAACCGGTTTTGGGTTATTTACCGGGCCCGGTTCCAGGTACGGTTTTTTGTGCACCTAATACACAAATTGTTGTGAATGATAGTGGCCTAACCGTAGACCCAACCAGCCCAGTTCAATGTTGGTAAAAGGCCTATGTGTTTGGGAAGGACTGGACCAGCATAGGTGATAGAGCATGAATGAATATTCTAGAATGTTTTCAAGTATAAGCTTTCAATCCATTCTCGATCGATTATCATGTATTTAATTCGGTTCTTATTTGTAATATTTCAGAAAATCAATACAATCTATCACATTTATACCTATTTGTATTACTTGTTAAGTTGTGAAATAACTATTCACAACACAAACCCTTTAAAACAAAAGTTGTTATAAAAATGCTTGATCTTTTCATTAGACTATCACTTTATGTTCACGCCCTTTCACTCTGCGTAATAAAGTAACTACCACATCATCGACATATTACAACACCATTGTCCTTCACTTTTTTTCATTAAACACCTGCTAATTAAAGAAAAATCTTAAAAAGCTAAAAGAAAAACCCTGATTGGTTGGAATGCAATGAGACCAACTTCCATGCTATTCCACCAATCACGCCACTCCCACCCCGCCCCCTAACACGTCTTGTGATGCGGTGTAGCCCGCCCCGACCATGCAAAGCCCCCAACCACGTGGCAAGGGGAGTTGGCTAGTCTTATCACAATTGCGTATAACATATTACAATTTGACCAAATCTCTATACGGATTTTAATACACAATATTCATCTACAAATATTATCGTTATGCTAATCTAACATAACCCTCATAGTCAAACCAAGAGGTTGACGGATGTTTAGACTTTTCCTAGAATCTTCAAATAAGATATGTGATAGCCGATAGGCGCTTTGAAAATTTGCCAGGAATCTAATAACGAGAAGTTACACGTAGAAGTCAAACATCACCGTGGGCAACCTTTTCTTGCACAAAGTGAAATATCTGTTTCAGTGCATGATGCAAGTATAGTAATAAATTCTTGATCCAACAAGATTCTAAAACAACATTTGTGACCCATGATACTCGACTTTTACACTGGATGTGGTGTATCGAAGAATGTCTGGACAAGTGAAAGTGAGGTAATGCAATGATCCAACGAGCCGTACGTATTTAGTTCCATAACCTGCAAGTGTATTTGAGTTTCCTAGTGGTTCCGCTGATGGCACGTCCGTCAGTGATCCAAATTTATTGTTGAAAAAACTAATTTGGTCCTATTAAACCGAACCCACGAGTGTCACGTCTGTCATCTTTCAGCTTTTTCGAATCCAATGTGATTCTCTTTTTTAAGGGATCTCTAGTTATTCAAATGTAATATGGTAAGTACAAAAAGGCACTTATCCCTTGAGGTCTTTCACGAATTAATCCTTAAAAATTTATTATATGCATTCGTTTGCTTTATTTTTCGGCTGGCTTTTGATAAAATGTAGTTAACGAACTAATTTACTTAAAAATTTATTTTTAGTAAGTATAACTTTACTTTTTATAAGTACAAATTTAAAAATTTCGTTTAATTTAGACTCATTTCACAGATTATTTTAAAAATACAGAATTTATAAAACTAATATTTAATTTTTATATAAAAAAATAACAATAATGAAAATCACCATCTTAACCTAAAGTGATTGCGTTGTTTTTTTTTGTTGGCAAGTGATTGATGCAAATAATCGTTCCTTCTCAGACACATGCTAATCCAACCAACCAAACCTTCATTTAGATGATACATTAAGGGCTGTTTGGTAACTTCTGAATTGTTAAGTGCTGAATCAGTAAGAGGTCTGAACCATTAAGTGTTGAATTAGTAAGAGGTCTTAACCATTAAGAGCAATTATAATGCTTAGCCGTTCAAAGTCAAATGTCTGACCAATTCAGATTATAGGTCTTAACCATTCAGACTTAGTATAATGTTTAATCATTCAGAGGCAAATGTTTGAACCATTCAGACATCTGCTCACGAAACAAACAATCTGAACCATTAAATATTGAATCAGTAAAAAGTCTGAACCATTAAAAACCCCATTAAAAGCTAAACAAACAGCCTCTAACCTTGAAGATTGAGAATTTCTTTCTTTACCCACGTGTTGGTGTCTTACTTGATTTATGTAAATGTGATGAGGAATGGCGAGAATCTATTGATACATTGGACTATAGAAGTATAGCAAATAAAAAAGTTGTGTGATGTGATTAGAGACTATACCAATGATCTCTTGGCCTAGTGGTCAAGGAGAAGGTGGGAAGCTTTGTTTCTCTTGGAGGTCCTGGGTTCAAGTCCAGACAAGGGGGATTTATTACTAATTTGGTGATACTAACATACTAACTAACCGTAAGCCGTTCTAAAAAAAATGTGTTCAGAGACCATGGGAAGCTATGGTTATTTAATTTGCGAAATGTCTTTTAATGAATTGAAACATGTCAATGAATTCTAGTACGTTAAATGATTGATTTTCAGTATAAAAGAAAATTCAGGCTTTTAATATCATAGTTTTTGTTTGTTTTTAGATTTATTAAAGGAATTAGAATCTTAATTTGATGCATTCTTAACCATTAACCTAAACCACCACTAAGAACCACCAAATCAAACTAGGGCGAGGCTCAACATTTTTTCCACCCTAAAGTGAACTTTAAAATTAGGGTCTTTTTTGTAAACTTGTATAGCATAACTTAAAGTTAACTCTCAACTAACAACCCTCCTCCTTTATCCATGTTCATTATTAGAGTTTCAGCAAACAACTAGTGAACTGTTCGGTGAAAAGTTTGTTTGTATTCGTTCGTTTAATAAATGAACGTGCATAAACAAGATATTTCGTTTGTTAAGTTAAACGAACGAACATAAACAGAGGTGGTGTTTGTTCGTTTATGTTCGTCCAATTTTTAAAAATTTGAAACCTTACTTATACTTTTGTCTTCCCAACATCCTTTGTTTGACCATTTCAATTCAGTTTGTGTTAAAGCTATATAAACTTCTAAATTACGTGTTAATCATGTATTTGCTAACTATGTTATCTGTGTCCAAATAATTATGTTAAGTGCTTATTTATTTTCTTTTGGTGGATTATTCATAATCTTTGTGATGAAAAATACGAATTTTGTTCTAAAATGAATATATGTCCGTGTGTATTCATTTGTGTTCGTAAACTTTGTTTGTGTTCGTTTAAGTTCATGAACATTTATTTGAGTTCATTTGCGTTTAATAAGTGTTTGTGAACAGTTCATGAACACGTTCAATTCCTTAATGAACGAATATGTACAAAAAATCTCATTCGGTAAGCGTTCGTGAATAGACTCATTCCTTAACGAGTGAACAAACTTAACACGAACAAGGCCTCGTTTGTGTTCGTTTACAACCCTATTCAACCCCGATAAACCAAAGAATTCACACTATCGAAGTTGAGAATTGTACATTAAATCTTAGTTTTGCTCTTAACAGTTGTTTACTTTAACTCTATTTATTTACAAATATAAGAATGTTTCTATTATCATATGCCGATCAAAAGTATGTTATGAATATTAGAAGTGAGGCTAAACTTGAAATGAATAGTTGCAATCAATTTCCTTAAAAGAAATGAAAAAATATAGTAATAAAAGGTCCAACTCGAAAACAAAAGTCACATGTTTTTATTTTGGTAAACTGCAACAAGAAACAGTATACAACAAACAAACAGTTGGTATATACAGTGGCGAAACTTAAGATTTCCGATCGGGGGTCGAAAACGTATATACCTAAAAATATTATAAAACCGAGGGGGGTGGGGGGCAAAAAACTAGATACCTAAAAAAATCTGTATGAAAACTACATACTGGACTCTACTGAGCAAAAAATTTCTACCATGCACCCCTGGGTATATATGAAGACTTAGGGCAATAGACAATATATCTCTCTTAGGCCAATAGACAATATATCCCTCTCCAAACTTGTAAAAGTGTATATTTTCCTAATTAATCATGCTTAAAGAGCATTGTACATTATGTATTGAAAATTTGTGTTTTAGTGAAAGTCACCTCTAAAACAAAATTCACATTTTATTATTTTGCAAGTTGAAACAAGAAACAACATACAAACAAATAACAAAACAAAAAAAAAGAGTATCTTTCACTTGAGCATAAAATACAAATAGGTAATGTACATAAAACTTTAATAGCTGATTTTTCATCCAATAAAAGGAAAACCTTCACCAACAAACGTGTAAAAGTGCTTCCCAAATTTAAAACATGCTCAAGAAACCCTACAAACTGAACAAAAGGGAGGCCACCATTCTTAAATTTAACCGTACAAAAGAAAATGAGAAAACTCTAGTCAAATTGATAAATTTAAGATCCACAAAAACCCATAGAGGGACGGGGGGGCATGAGTTGAACTTTCCAATCTTAAACTCGTGAAATCAATCAAAATCTTGAATCATCGTCGGATACAAACTTGTGAAATCCATCGAAATCTCGACTTAATCACTATTAAATAAGATTATGACTATTAGTTAACGTGAGTTGAACTTTCGTATTTCAAGCGGGTATAGATGTTGAATATAAAGAAAAAACAAAATTATTACAACCTATTAAGTTCTGAGGTTTAAAAAAAAGTTAAAAAACTAATAAGCTGATAGTAAATGTCTAAAGGGATTATGGTGGTTAAATGGTGTCAACCAAAATATTAGGAGTTTGTGTTATATCATTATGCATGTTGTGTGTTTTTATTCTATAAAAAAATAGGAATAGTGATATGTACCACTTGGTTCGAATAGATTAGAAAAGGAATTCAAGAAGACCAGAAGAAGTTAAAGCAAGAACTAGACCATTTTTCATAATTTTCATTCATTAACAAAAACTAGTTGAAGTACCCGTGTAAGTTTAAGTACCCGTGTGTTAAACAGGTTACTCAAAGTAAATTGTATTGTATATCCGTGTTTACATATGACTTTGAAATAAAATAAACGTTTCTAGTTATGTGAAGATTAAATTACAATGAACAGAAAAAAAGAAATACGAAAAAAGCACAAGTCGTTAAAAAATTCATTTTAAAACCGTGAAAAGATCTAAACCGGCCATCGGTATAGTTTCACGAACGGTTTTCTTAACTTCCGATTGGTCGATTTCAAAAACCTTCAAATCATAGAGGACGGTTTTGTTTACGGTATAGACCACAAAAACCGTAAAAAGCCAAACCAAACCAAACTATTTATTTAAAATAATTTGTATCATGTGTGTATATATATTATTAGACTTAATTAAGATTAAAATTGTCATAACCGTAAAATAAAGTCAAAATCCTAAGCCCAATCTCACATGTTACATTTTTAAAATCTAATCAGATTCTTCACACTTTTGTGTTCTAAATATTTCACTCCTAAAATACTCATAACAAATTTAAAGTTATTTTGTGCCATCAGTCTATCAATATTAGGTAAGCCAGCAAATGAAATTGTAATAGGCGATTAAATAAATGATTCAATTATTCAAAACATATGCACATATGCATATACACAAATAACTAAAAGCCAATTTAAAGTATCGTTTGATGACGTGGCTATACATACGCCAATGGTGGATTTAAAAGTTAATATAGACAAATACATAACTAAAAGCCAATGTAAAAGTATCATCTCATGACATGGCTATACATACGTCAATGGTGGATTTAAAAGTCAATAAATATGTATGCAAATATATCACAAACTTCTTTTACATGTCACTGGTCTCAATTCTACACATACGATCATTAGAACACAATAATCTTCCCTAATTTATCCTTTATTCAACAATGTACATATACAAAGTGAATCAAACCAACAACTAAAATCAAACCTAGTTATCCACAAAATGAACTCAAAAGAAGTCGAATTACCTATAAATGAGACATAGTCAGACACTCATTTTGTATTCGTGTACCAGCACACAAATTAGCAACAACGACATCAGAGTCAGGCTCAACGACACAAGTTACAATGGCATCAACAAATGTACCAGCAGATGATTCTTCTTCAAAGGCTTTTTTTTGTAGCAACCAGAGATTAATATAGTATACTCTTATGAGTAAATAAGGATATATTCCACATTTAGTTACCTACACTGCGCAACAAATACCCATAAGATTTATTGGTGCATTCATATAGTCTTAAGTGCGGAAACTAAAAAGGCACTATAAGAAACAAACCTGAGATAAGTTTTTTTTATCACTCATAAGAGAATCCAACTTATTAACGAAATGTCTCTAAAGGGTCACAGACTCTTCGTACAAAAATCGACTTTATAATGTCATGTTTCAGCCCTCCATTCCGTGAGAAGTGAACAGAGCATTACCATTTTTTATATCAATATTCTCATGGGAACATTGTTGTAGTCCTCTGTCATTAATATCCTCATGCTTGAAATGACCTGGTTGAAAGAAAGAGGGTAAACTTATCTATAAGATGTTTTGGATAGACGTAATTTTCAAATCACGATACTTACATCTAGAAATATGCTCCGGGTGTCATAGTTGTCATCGCAGCAAAGTATGCATATTTGTATAGTTGTTGAGAGCTTAGAATCTAGATTAAAAAAAAGTATCAAGTCTCTAAAAGATAAAATCCATAAACTCATCAAGTCCCGTAGTGTGTATTGGTGTGTGTGTGGTACTGTGGCATATATATTCACCTCAACGTGCCTACATTCTCAGATGATGTTTGCTTTTCAACGGGTTGTCTTCTGAGTAACCCTCTAAGAGTACAACTCCAAATGTGTATGCGTCACTTCCCTTGAAACAAAAACATTTGTTTCAGAATTTAATTAGTAAAAGAATGTAACTAATAATAATACCTTATTTTATGTTTTTAGGCGCTTTAGGCCTGTTTTAGGCTACACGGCCAGAAAATGCTCTGAACCTGTGCCTGAAATCGCACCTTGAGCGCAACACATATGATGTGCTGGCTGCGCTTCAGCACCTAGGGGCATGCCTTTGACAACATAGCTTGAAATATTATAAAACATGAGTTGCAAGTGCTGGCAAGATTGAAGAGAAAACTGTTATAGAGAAATGGCTATAAAAAACCCATGAAGGCCTTTAGTTAATATTGGGTTGGATAGACTTGAGAAAAAAAGCAAAAGAAATGACAATGACGAAAACGAATGAAGCATAGTGGTTCACATTATTTCAGCGTAAGATTAGTAAGTGACATGCAGGTCTGAAGAGGTTGTGACCTAGAATAACATCATAGCAGACCCCAGATTCTTGTACAACAAATAGGATTTGAATAGTGTTTTAACAATTGATCAACCGAAAAAACGAAAGACTGACTGTTAATCCCAAAATCAAACATATACCACCATAATCCTCAACCCAGCAACCACCCACAAAACTAATGTCCAAAAACAATACCAAAACAAAACCCATACACAAAATTAAAGTACCAAAACATACCACCCCGTCAGAACCCTAACTTTCACCTCAGCCCTCCTCTGTAACAATCCAATTCAACACCATACTTTAAAATTAGTTGTATGACTTAAATGTAAGGACCCAAGAAGAGTGACACCACTTTATGTATCACAAAATCTAGTTAAAAACCGAAATTTCTTTGATTTCAACTCAAAACAAAATGTATACCATCTCCAGATTGAAGAACAAAAACGTTAAAATATCAAATAACATACCAGATTGACAAACAAAATCAGAAACAAACCCGATATCTTTAGCTTACGAACCTTTTCACGTATTCAGATTTGAGTATTGATTAACTATACAACAGAAAAAAAGGCCAAATCAGGTTAGTGGTGGTGAAAAATTGAATGAAACAACAAAATAAAGCGAAAGAAGTAAGAAACCCTAATTTTGCATAACCTTGGAACCATAGCACATAGCGGTTGTTTAGCGGCAACAGTGATGAAATCTGGCAGCAATTGGGGCTTAGAGAAACTTTCCGGTTCTGGTGAAAATCTAGCCACCACTGTCATCATATTCTTTAATAATGGTCTGACCGGAGAAGAAAATGCTCTAGCAAAGAACATGGTCTGACTGGTCTGTTTAGGTTCGACTTAAGGTTTCAGGCCGGCGAATTGTAGTGATGATGAAGACGCACCAGAATAGCATCGCCGTGGTGGCACCACCGCCGCAGAGCACAAATCGAAAATACTTACCCACCTTGGTTGAGGGACCATGATTCATAGAAGATTAGAAAAGGAGTAATCAACAGAAGATCCAATCAATTGGCTTAGATTTTTCTTCGCATCGCCATTAGGAATTGAGTTTGAGAAATTCGCCATTAGGGTTTGAGTTTGAGAAATCAACAGAAGATCCATTGGCTTATTTTTTTCCTTCACATCTAGGGTTGACAAACGTGTACAGGTGAACAATTAGGGTTTGGATTGAATGTACAAGATTTTCAAGTGATTGATAACGGATTGGAGGTTTACATATGAAATGCAGAACACATCAGGCGGTTTCAAGAATGAAGGAGAATGAGGAAAAGCCAATTGCCGCTCATCACAAATGAAGGAGAACTAGTAAATTTCCCTCGCGTAAAATAATTCAAAATTATACCGTTTAATGAAAACGTATTATATTTGATCAGACTCGTTTTCAAACAAAATTTACATTAAAATACAGACCAACTTGAATTCATACCGGTACCTATAGAAAAGTACATGTAAAATTCGATTATAAAGTTTTTAAATGTTGAAAGTTGAAAGCTAAAAGTAAAAAAAAATGTTCAAAAGTTCCTTAAAATGCCACTTCTCATTGTATTAAAACAAAAAAAACCCAAAAAGATGACAGAAAAAAAACACTAAAGTAAAAAATTATAAAACAAAATAAAAAAAGAAAAGAACTATTCATTCTATTCATAAGCATGGAAATTTAATATATATTATATATATACAATTGAGGAAAACCAATTTGCCACTCAAAACACAATTATCAGTCTAATTAGATATGTCACATCAGCAAGTGAGATGGCAAAATGTATTCTTTTAATACAGTAGATAGATTAAACATACTTTTCTGTTTGTCTATCTATTATACTAAAAAAATTCACTTTAAGCGCATGCCCTATTATTCTTGACCAATCAATTGGGTGATGTGGCCACTTTCTTAGGCAGAGAATTGTGTATGGGCGGGATCACCAATTCGCTTCCTTCTCCCCTTATCTTACCATCTTCTCACAATCAAAAACCCTAATCTCAGCCGTCATCTACATTCGCGATTTCTACTATGGCACTCTATCTCTTGTGTTCAACTTCAATCGTTCATCACAAAGTTACAGGCAAGATGCATACAGATCTTTCTCTACGGTTCAGATGAACATGAAACCCTAGACAGTCACAAAATTTAAATTTCGTTCATCCCAAAATGACATCAGATCAGGGATTTGAAGGCATCAAACTAAAAGAGAGAAATTGTCACCTGCAATTAATATGTGTTCAGGTGTTGCTTCTGTAGAATTTAGAGTTCGATGTGGGGTTATAGGGGCGAAGATTGGTGGTTGGTGAAGCATTGTGGGCATCGGAGCTCTAGTGAAGGTATTTTTTCTTGATATGATATTTGTGCTCCCTGTTTCTTTGTCATATTCCTGTCAAGATGATTAAAATCTTTTTTTTTTTTTTCTAAAGGAATCAGAAGGTTTCAAAGACAAATACCCACATAGAGCATGGGAGTTGATCAAAATCATATGTGGTACCTGCTAATTTTGTTTTACTTTTTTCTTGCTTTACTAAAGCTCTTGATTACTACGGTTTACTATTGATCTTTCTTTGCTCATTTAAATCATTAATATAATCCCCCATTTTTTAGTAAAAAAAAAAAATCTGAAAATCGTGTTCAGTCTTGCGGAAATTTCTATCTCTTTGTCTTATGGCATATGTTCATGGGTGAAAGTTGCATAATGTTATTGCCTTTTAATTAAATCAATAAGTTGCTATGCATATGTTCATGGGTGAAAGTTGCATATTGTTACGTGATTATAAACATATAACACATGAAAATATTCTGACTCTTTGTCTTATGGCATCAGTTATTGTACACTGAATTGAGAGAAGAAAGATGTTACAGTTTCTACATTAAACTTTTTTGCTTTCGATGATAATATGACGTTTGTAGTTACTCGCCAAATGTATCTGGGCTCTATATTTTTTATCTTGATTTATGAAAATATAGAAAATCCTATTGAGTACTTGAATATTGATTGTGTAGTGTAACCTCTTCATTTTCGAATCAGAATGCAAGTTAACATAATCCAAAATTAAATGGATGATTTTACTTAGTGTGGTTGTGGGAGCATCTTTTAAAATGGATACTGGCCTACTAATCGGCTGTATGATACTTATTTAATGTTGGAATGAACTCAGTACCGGAAAGGTACCGTAAATAATCGGTATGATACAGTACCAGCATTTAAAGGTGACTTAACCAAAATACTGGTACCGTACTGCTACGGAGAGGAATGTTGCTCAGGCGGACGCCTCTATTAAAGCTGGTTTGTGTTCTCTGGTTTTGTAGATGTGTAATTGTTAACATGTAGTGGTTGTTTTGTTAGTTGATGTATTTGATTGAATGTGATTGTGCTGTTTTGTGATTGATGGGATGTAACATTGAGTTCATAAATAGATGAAATTTTTTTACTATTTTTGTTTACCATTATGCGTGTTGAGTTTTCTGTTAGTTGTTTATATTTGTGCAATTTTAACCCATGTGGCAAACTTTTTAAAAATATTTTTTTAATTAATTTTTCTGATGTTATAGCAAAGCCTTCCTTCTTTCACCAAAACCATGTAGACTTTTGATCCCTGTGGCCATCATCGCAGACGGACTTTAGACCCGTGTGGTCATCATCGTAGATAACTCATGGAACTGTGCAATGGTGAGACAGATTTTTCTTCCTTTTAAGTTTACAATTTTGATGCAAGGCATATAGTCTCAGGCATGTTTGTCTTTGAGGATGAAAATTGCTTTGGTGCATGTCACAAAGTTTTAGACCTGCTATGTATAATATCTTATGGTCTATTTAGATTAACCATTTTATTGTTAGATTGTGACATCTTATTCTTAGTTTTTGGATGATGTGGTGATTTTGTTGTGTTTGTACCGTGTATAATACTTGTAGTTCTGAGTAATTTTTATTGAATTTGAGAAAATTATTATTGAGAAATATGAATAAATTAATCCCTATTACAATTGACAATGTCTATATATACAGTTGTTAGCTACCTAATCAACCAACTAACTAATTGCGCATAAGTAAGTTAACTAGATTTAGATTAAAAGGTAACTGCTTAGCAATTGTAAAAACAGAAAAAAGTTAACATAATCTGTGTTTGGGATTGGAATGTGTGTATAGGTATGGGGGCTGCGTATGGGACAGCGAAGACTGGTGTTGGTGCGGCATCGATGGAAGTGATGAGGTCGGAGCTGGTGATGAAGTCAATTGTGCCGGTTGTTATGGCTTGTGTGCTCGGTATTTATGGTTTAATTACTGTTGTCATCATCAGTACTGGGATTAACCATATGGGTATAAGTTTGATTTCCATAGGATCTCACCACTAAAAGGTAAGCGTTGTATCCCTCTTGATAATTATTTTCTAATTATTGTTAAATTTGCATCGCATTTGGGATTAGGACTTAACTTAGGCTTATGTTGGTAATCTTACATTTAAGCTTTCATTCTTTTTGCGTTCTCGAGTTAAATTCAGTGTAAGTGTTATTTTTTTTTGAAATTTGTTTATTTGGGATGGGATATCTCATTATAATCATTTGGAAAGAGATCGCGACTCGGATAAAAAACACCACGAAGAGCAATAAAACATTCTACTCTTATTCAAATGTTCAAGATTTTATTGAGCAGGTATGTTGGAGCCGAATGTTTAACAGTTTTCCCTTTATGTTTTATTTAACACATTAAACACATGTTATTAATTAGAATTACATTTTTGTTACAGACCGAAGACATCATAGCTTAATTGGATATTGATATGAATCACCCAACGCAGGAAATTAATTTTTTTTTCTAAACAGCCGACAAGGCATTCTTATTCACACGAACTGCCACCCCTTAGCAAGATACTGACACATAGAGATCAAAGAGTGGGGTCATGAAACCAATAGTAAAAAGAAAAAAACATCACTACAATCAAATTAAATGCGTCCACTTAGATATGCTCTAAACCAAGGAGAAGGAGTTCTACTTGATTTTTTCGGTTATTCTTTTGAGTCTTTGACTACAGGTAATGGCTCCTTTGAACACATTTTTACAGGTCACCAAAAAATCCTAGCAAGTTAACAGGAGCACCGCTTCACAAGCCTTTTTCTTTTCTTCTGACATTTGCAGCTGGTACACACTGCCTAACCACTGAGTGATGGACAGAACACTAGATATAATTGCAATTTGCAGCCAGACACGGACCTGCCACCATATGGACTTACACTACTATCAACGAAGTATGTTTTAATGTCATGTTTATCTTTTTTAGTTTAATGATGTCTGAGGCTTTTGAATGATGATTCTTGGGCTTCAAAAATTGTTCTTTTTATTAGGTTTGCAGATATATATAACTTTATGCTTCATAAGATTCTTCCAATCTTCAAAATTTCAAATTTTGTGCAAATTTTGAGTTTGTAACTATGACATTACTCATTATTGTATGAGTGTGTCATCTAATCACATTTTGGTTTTTGTCATTTAAATTACCCTTTGCTTATTGTGTGATTTGATACATCATACGGGTTAAAATGAGTAATCTTGGGACATGTCAAAACGGGTTGGGTTGTTTGAGTGCACTGCTATGTAGCACGGGACTGGGATACAGGGACGATACGAGTACAGGGACTATACGGGACTGAGTGCACTGCTATTTTGTTATGGCTATCTTTTTGTATTTAATGAAAAGAAAAAGAAACGAAATCAAAACACTATTCACAAAATTTGAAAATGTATGTATAAAATTAGGGGAAAGTCTAGGGGAGCAATTTGAATTATGTTGAATTTGATAACTAATTTGGTGTATCCCAACTGCTAATCGACCTGTCAATTTTGATTAAACCTTTATCTCAATATACTATCACATGATTTTGAATGCTTATTTAATGGTTGTTGTATGAGAAATGTTGTGAACAAGAGGGCTCACAAGTGTGCTAGACTACTATGTATGGTGTACGACTGGACTGGATGACACGGAACACATCTTCGTCAATTGTCAAATGGCAAGACACAGTTGGTGGTAGTGTTACATTATCAGGTGGTGTAAGATTCCGCAGCAGGGGAATCATCTTGGTTTAAAAAGCGCGCTTGAAGCGATAGAAGCGTTTGGAATAGCGTTTTTTATTTGTCTGGAGCGATAATTTACGTAAAGCGTTTTGAAGCGCCGCTTTAAGCCCGAAGCGCCATGTGTTTAAAGCGACGTTCCAGCCTAATCAGGTCAAAATTTAGATTTTATTTGGGCCTAATAGTCTCCAATAGGGTTTAATTGAGGCCCAAAAACTTTTATTGAGATACCTACTATTCATTTACCCTAAAAAAAGAACGTTATCCTTATTCACCCTCTACTTCTTTAGCCTAAGTGTGTTTCGACTTTAATTTATCTTTTAAGTATGTTTTTTATGTGAGTTTTTAGTCATTTTTAGAGTTTATTATTGATTAACAAGTTGAATATGTCATATTGATGTGTACAAATTTTTTTTTATATTTTTATGTGTTAAGTGTGTTTCGCTTTGTATACGTGAAGCTCTCGCATTGCGGTTGAAGCTTCGCTTAAAGCTTTTGGAACCAAAAAGCTTCTGGCCGCCTCACTCTTTTTTAAACCAAGGACAACATTCAGTCTGTAAGTCATTCTCAGACTGGGCGGTTTAGTGGGCTCATATAGGTAATACCAAATACTTTTTTGTTACTGAAATCGTTGGTAATTATGGTTCGAGAACAAAGCATTGAGTCTTTTTCGGCTAGATTATGTGAAAGATGTTTTGGCTTCTATTAATAATATTCCCATGCTTCTATTTCTGTCGCAACCCTCGACCCCACCTCGGGAGCGGGAGTCGCGGACCAGTCAAGTGCTACCGGTGTTTGTTAATTTGGTAGCGGAATTAAACATCAGGATCGTAGTTAGGAAATAAATATCAGAGTTTCAAAACACCAAACTTTTATATTAAACAAATGGGGTAGAACCCAAGTTTCCATTACAACATTGTAGGGACAAACCCTAATTTATGGAAAACATAAACTCCTTTTTATTTAGGTAACTTTTATAGCCACTTTTCTAAGCCTTCAGCGCTCTCCAGCTGGCTTCTATTAGCTTCACATTAAGTTACCTGAAACGCGTTTTAAAAACATTTTATCAGCAAGAAATACTGGCGAATCCATCTCAGTTTATCAAAACAGGTGATTATACTTTACAGTTATTGAGAGCATCCGCATTTACAATGTTTATATCTACACAATTACTCAATCAGTACTATCAATCCTGACTTGTGGGTCATATTACTTTGGGCCCTGTCACCCAACAGTAACGGTTCCTGTCACATTCCCGTGACTGTGGACTAGCAATGTATACAAAACCCCAACATACCGGCAGTAATGGTAGAATACATATACTCAATTACTGTTAAGCATAATTAAAACATCTGAGATTTTGGTAACACATTTTGACTCACAAAAAGCTTTACAAAAAGAGAATGTACTCGCCTTGAAAACTTAGGTATTCATACGGAGTTTCTGGTGACAGTTCTTGATTACATGGAATTTCTATTTAAAACATACAATGCACATGTGTTAGTAAATCAACCCAAGTCACTTTAGCCATACAACACGAGACAGAACCCCAACGAACTTAGTCAGGCAGAGCCTCGACATGCGTCGGTGGGTCCTAAATCAATCGGGTAGGATGCCCATACAACAGAGACAGAACCCCAACGAACTTAGTCAGGCAGAGCCTCGACATGCGTCAGTGGGTCCTAAATCAATCGGGTAGGGTAACGAATTCGTGATCGGGGGTTAAGATACTTACAACGGGCAGCGTTTCACATGTGTAGGGGTTTAGGGGGTGTTGTTTAAGAGAACGAAGATTCAAGAGTGTATACGATCGAATTATGCGTTCGAAAGTGAGCAGATTTCTCAGTCCCAGGCCGGGCCTTATATAGGCCAGTTTGGCATCTCCCTCGTGTCACGCGGGATTCCTGGTCCCCTCTCGCGTGGCGCCTGAGACACCTAGCTAGGCCAGGTTTGTCACACCCCGACCCGCAGCGGAATAAGAGTCGGGGCATAATTGGGTTATCACCAAAGCTCATGATGTTTACTAAATGTTTCATATTTATTAAATTCAAATTACAACTTAATGTTCAAACCAAATTCATACAAATACAAGGAAATGAAACAAAGTAAAACAATCCAAAGTCTAAACTGATTTATTCTTCTAGGCCGTCCTATATGTTTTTGCTTCAACTGGATCACCTGTATCATGTGTAAAAATGGAGGATTATGGGTCAACAAAAGTTGGCGAGTGAACCTTGTTAGAAAACATTTATTATTGATTTCTTGTTGTATTTAATATGGAAAAATTGTGCAATAATCATATGTGAGCAAAACGTAAATAAACATACAATAACAAACCACATTGCATGAGTATATGACATGAATGATAATGTATATGTTGGCAACGTCACGTTCCGCTCATAGGTAATGGGGAACGGACGGCCTATGATGATGTATGTGCGATCAAGGCTCAATCAAACGGAGCCGATCGTATGTTGGCAACGCCACGTTCCGCTCATAGGTAATGGGGAACGGTTCCGCTCATAGGTAATGGGGAACGGTTCCGCTCATAGGTAATGGGGAACAGACGAGCCTATGATGATGTATGTACTGAAAATGATAAATTTAATCTAAACATTAACCACACAAACAATTTATACATATTGGATACACGTTTGATCATGGATATGATGGATGCACAAGTGTTTAAATGTTATAAATAATAAGCGACACATGATACACCCCAAAATGTGATTAAAACGGGGAATTGGTAGAGATTCACTCACATTGGGTGCATTTGTTTGATGATGTTGAATGCGCACGAGTTTGGAGATTTGATCGACGAGAAATAACTAACCTAAAATAATAACGAAATGGTTCGGTAAATAAGTGGATTTTATTAACAATTTTAATAGGATTTTTAGATTTATTTTTGTGAGTTTAAGGTCATTTTCTAACTTTAAAAATATTATTTTTAAGTATTTTTAATATATTTTTAAATTAAATAAATAAATAAAAATATAAAAATATGTTGACTTTTTGTTGACCGTTGACCGGTCGGACTGTGGTGTAAGTGCACTGAGTCAGGTTCGAACTTGTGACCTCCCATACGCGTGCACGCAACTCTACCAACTGAGCTACGTGTCTAACCTGAAATATTCTATGTTTTAATTATATTTATATACTGATTAAATGTTAATATATTTGGTTTATATTAAAAGGGTTTGAAAGGGTCGAACCGGTGTCAGGAAGCCGGATCGAACTCGGGTTCTTTGGTTTGTAAGCGCACAGCCCAACCAGTTGGGCTGTGTGTCTTATCTGTTTAATTTACGATTTATATTAATCTTATAAACAAACTGGAACCTGTTCTGATTTAGTTCTAAAAAAATTGGTTTTAATTCGGAAAGTCGGTGCGTTTGTAAGGATTCAAACTCGTGACGTGCGCTAAGTGTTTGCACACAGTCCACCGCTGGACTGTGTGTCTAACCCGGTTTAATATCTTGTTTTAATTATTCTTATAAACATCGTCGACTTCGTCTTCTTCATTCAAAGACTCAGACGACCGATATTCGACTGTTCTTGTTTAAATCGTTCGTCGAACATAATATTGATTGAAATGTAATGATTAAAATGAGTTAAGGAATCGAATGTACCGATCAGACTGTATTTCTCAGAATTCCGGCAATGGTCGTCGGCTCTGATTTGTGAATTCCGTCTGATTGAATCAATTAACAGTTTTGATCGATTAGTTGTGAAATTGAGTTACTAAACAAGGATTATCAGAAGGTTTAGATGATTGTACCAATTCACAGTGTGATTTCGGAAAATTCCAGAAACTTTCCGGCGAGTGCAGAATATCCGGCAACGTTGTCTGGGATTAGTTCTGGTTGATGGATTGCAGTTAGTATAGGTCTAACAATGGATTGAAAACGAAAAGGTCGAGAAATTTACCGATTTGATGTATGTCTCGGTTTTCCGGCGAATGTCCGGCAATTGCAGAATATCTCCGGCGAGTGTAATTGCTTCGAGAAATTATGCGATTTTGAGCGACAAGATTTCCAGAGACTTGGGTGTGTATTTATAGGGAGGAATCAAGATGAATTGGGTCTGAATTTAGTCCTGATTCGTGGTCAGCCTTTCTCCGGCGGTTATGACTGATGTCGCGGGATTAGACATCGGTTATAACCGATGTCGATGTTAATACATGCGTTAAGTTAAAGGAAACCGTCGATAATTGGCGAAATCGTCGGTATTTCCGGCGAGAGCGATTTGGGCGCGCTGTTGACTGAATTCGATTTCGAGTTTTATTATAAATGTTATTTATTTTTATAGATGTCACAAAGGAGTCAAGTGGCGGAGTGGTTAAACCTTTGTTGGTTGTGTCTTCCGGCTGACCCGGGTTCGAAACCCGGCAGCCCCTTTTCTTTTCTATTTAATTTATTTTTACTTTTTAATAATTATAGTTTTTAAATTCTAAAATGTTTATTAATTATGTATTGTTTAAAATTAAAATTAACCATAAATACGCAACGACATTTTATAACTTGATATTGGATTAATAAACGAAGCGGGTTTGGAAACCCGTTTTTTTACGGATGTTACAAGGTTAGCCTCGTAACGAGTATAGGCTTGCCACTTGTCGCAAACGGAGACATATGTCACCTGGCCTCCCCCGCGCGCCGCGAGAGACATCCTGGTCTCTGGCACGTGGCGCCGGGGATGCCTAGGTGGACCCGTCTCATTTTACGTGCCGAGTCTCGTTTTGTGTGTCCGGTTTGTTGTTTAAGGTCCGGTTTGTGTGTCCGGTTCGTTTTGCTATTCTAGAAAAATCTTGAATAAAACGTCTATAATATCATGCCAATCCAAGAAAACTTCTTACTTCCGTTGGTGATTCCGGGACCTTCCACTTGGTAATTGCTTCGATCTTTGTGGGATCCACATAAATTCCTTCGTGGTTTACCAGATGTCCAAGGAATTGTACTTCTTTTAACCAGAATTTACATTTTGAGAATTTTGTGTAAAGCTTTTCCTTCCTCGGCAACGTTAGGAGTATATGTAAATGCTCTGCGTGATCTTCCTTACTCTTAGAGTAAATTAGAATATCATCTATAAAGACAATTATGAATTTATCCAGGTATGGTTTACATATCCTGTTCATCGTGTCCATAAATGCAGCTGGGGCATTGGTTAAACCAAATGGCATGATAGTAAATTCATAATGACCGTACCTTGTTCTGAAAGCTGTTTTAGGAATGTCCTCTTCCTGTACTTTCAACTGATGATATCCTGAGCGTAAGTCGATCTTAGAAAAGAATCGAGCTCCTTGGAGTTGGTCAAACAAACCGTCAATTCTTGGTAATGGGTACCGATTTTTTATTGTTACTTTGTCCAATTCTCGGTAATCAATGCACATTCGCATTGATCCGTCTTTCTTCTTGACAAATAACACCGGTGCTCCCCATGGCGATGAGCTGGGTTGTATGAAACCTTTTTCTAGTAATTCATCCAGTTGTTTCTTCAATTCCTGCATCTCTGTTGGTGCTAGGCGATAGGGTGCTTTGGCAATCGGTGCCGTTCCTGGTATTAGGTGAATTCTAAATTCAACCTCTCGATCTGGCGGTAATCCAGGCAACTCTTCTGGGAAAACATTAGAGAATTCAGATATTACGGAAATATCTTTTAATTCCTTTTCTATAGTGTTAATGGTTAGGGAAATCATATACACCATTCCTCCTTTCCGTATATAGCTTGCAGCTTTCATCACAGAGATTAATTTTGTCGATCTTGTCGACTTCTCTCCTTTAATTGTGATTCTTTCGCCAGATGGCGCATCTACTTCTACAGACTTTTGATCACATACTATTCGTGCCTGATTGGCTACCAATCAATCCATTCCTAACACAACATCGAATCCGGCTAGATCCATTGGAAAAAGGTTAGCAGTAAAATTATGACTTAAAATTTCTATCTTTACTCCTTGCAGGATTTCACTTATTTTGATAGAAGATCCATTTGCCGTTTCCACCAGACGGTCTTGGTGAAGTTTAGTTAATGGTTGATTAATAAAATTGCAAAACGAAGTATTGATGAAACTTTGGTTTGCACCAGAGTCAAATAATACTTTTGCATAAACATCATTAACTAAAAACGTACCGGCAATCACATCCGGAATCATCTTGGCTTCTTCAGCGGTCAGCACGAACGCTCTGGCAGTCTTGGGTCCTTCGGTTGTCTTTGCTTTATTGTTGGCTGCTGGAGCTAGTTTCGGACAGTTGGTTTTAATATGGCGGGCTTTTCCGCAATGGTAGCACAACCTATTGCTAACTTTCCTTCAGCAGTCTTCTTCCTTATGCCCTGGGAATTTGAAGAAATTGCAGTATGTAGAGCATTTCCCTGAATGTGTCCTTTTGCAGTACTTACATGGGGGTGAAGAAGAACTTGCCCTTTCCCACGGTTGGAATGACCATAACGTAGTTCCTAGGTGATCTTTTGAGCTAGGTTCCTTTTCTGGTTTTCTTCTTGCGTACGTACCAATTCATCTGTCAAAGTGTTTGCTAGCTCTACTGCTTCTTCTATGGTTTGTGGTCTAGCTGCATTGACTACATGTCTGATCTCATTGATTAATCCCCAAATGTAACGGGAGATCAATACTGGTTCAGGTGAAGCTAGGGTTGGTACAATCCTTGCATATTCAAAGAATGTGGTGGTATATTCTCTGCAATCTACCCCAATCATTCTATGATTTAGGAATTTATTAGCAATCTGTTCCTTTTCATTAGGAGGATAGAATTTCCTTTCAACTATTTCCTTAAAGTTGTTCCATTCCATACTGTAAACTCTGTCACTTCCTTTAGATTGAAGAATGGTATTTCACCACTCTAAAGCTGCATCTTTAAAAAGATTAGAAGCCTACATGATTTTATCTTGATTTGCACATTTACTTATCTTTAGGACTGCTTCTGTCTTTTCTATCCAGCGCAAGGCTGAAATAGCTCCTTCATTGCCGGAGAATTCCATTGGTTTGCATGATAAGAATTCTTTATAAGAACAACCATATGAGATGGTTCTTCTTCTTTTTGGAATTGGAGCTTGGATTAACAATTCGTGATTCACATTCACGCTGTGATTAGGTTCAGGGGGTATACGTTTATTCCCGTTTATGGAATTATTTTCTGCCTTTTTAATAGTATCGATAATATAGGGCATAGCATCTTTGATTCCTTGGGCCACTATGTGTTCGATAGCACTCTTATTCATTTGATTCTCGTTATTATCGTTATTCTAGATTTCCTGATTTACTTCGTCTGACATCTGAATTATAAACATTTATCAGGTATTAATATCACAGAATAAATTAAATAACAATCACACCAACACAGTGAACCAAAATCGTCGAGCATTGCGACTTTTACTCTTATTATATATATATATGCATCTATTACAAGTATAACTGGAATCCAAACATTAGTAACTTATGCATCGATATATATATATATATATATATATATATATATATATATATATATATAGAGGTGACATATATTACTTTATATCTATTTTAGTTTTTGTTTTCAAAATACACACACACACACACACACATATATATTAAGCTATGGCTTCCTTAAAACTGCATTTCCCGCTCGTCATACTTCCAGACGAGCTTCTCTTCTGTTTCCTTTCTCCACCAGTTCATCTCCAAGCTGGCAGAGTTCTTCCACATGTTCCCTGGGTAGTATCGAGGGCTGGCACTGGTTCAGGGTAAGGTGGAACTGGTTCTTCATAGGGAATTGGGTTTACTAGTAGGTTCTGAATTGCCATTTGTTAGCCCACCATTGATCTAAAGGGTTTGGTGCTGGAATTCTAGGTATCTCATTGGGGTTAAAGGCTGGAATTGGAAATTGGTTTTCCTGGTTTGGTTCTAGGTTAATGGGCTGGTTAGGAAATAAAGGAAGTAACGGTGGTTCGGGATTTGCTATTTGGTTGAAATTAGGTTCTCCTCCTACATTTCCAAACATGTGAAAATTTGCCAATTGTCTATCCAACTCTTCTTCCCATAAAGGCCTAACTTCTGGGTTGTGGGTGTTTCTCTCAGTTCTAGCTGCTATGGCTTGTTGTTGTGCTTGCCTCAGTTGTTTCCTTCTCTCTCCTCTAGCTCTACTAAACCAACCTCTATTTTTAGGGGGGGGGGAAAGGTTCTGCGGATTTAGCTTTGAAAACAAAGATATCTTCAGAATCAGCGGTGTAGTCGGTGGCTGGCTGGGACGTTCCTTCATCCATGAGAGAATGAGGTAGGTAACGATAAGCGTCAGAAGTACCCTGATCACTCATATTGTAAACTAAAGAAGTTATTAAAATAACACAAAATAATAATATATATATTTACACAGAGTAAAGTCGCGGATATTTCCTAACATAATTGGTTAAAATTTAGGTATTTCAAAAGAACAGCTAAATGGCTTAAACCAGTGGCATAGCTCTGATACCACCTTCTGTCGCAACCCCCGACCCCACCCCGGGAGCGGGAGCCGCGAACCAGTCAAGTGGTACCGGTGTTTGTTAATTTGGCAGCGGAATTAAAACATCAGGATCATAGTTAGGAAATAAATATCAGAGTTTCAAAACAGCAAACTTTTATATTAAACAAATGGGGTAGAACCCAAGTTTCATTACAACATTGTAGGGACAAACCCTAATTTATGGAAAACATAAACTCCTTTTTATTTAGGTAACTTTTATAGCCACTTTTCTAAGCCTTCAGCGCTCTCCAGCTGGCTTCTATTAGCTTCACATTAAGTTACCTGAAACGCGTTTTAAAAACATTTTATCAGCAAGAAATACTGGCGAATCCATCTCAGTTTATCAAAACAGGTGATTATACTTTACAGTTATTGAGAGCATCCACATTTACAATGTTTATATCTACACAATTACTCAATCAGTACTATCAATCCTGACTTGTGGGTCATATTACTTTGGGCCCTGTCACCCAACAGTAACGGTTCCTGTCACATTCCCGTGACTGTGGACTAGCAATGTATACAAAACCCCAACATACCGGCAGTAATGGTAGAATACATATACTCAATTACTGTTAAGCATAATTAAAACATCTGAGATTTTGGTAACACATTTTGACTCACAAAAAGCTTTACAAAAAGAGAATGTACTCGCCTTGAAAACTTAGGTAGTCATACGGAGTTTCTGGTTACAGTTCTTGATTACATGGAATTTCTATTTAAAACATACAATGCACATGTGTTAGTAAATCAACCCAAGTCACTTTAGCCATACAACACGAGACAGAACCCCAACGAACTTAGTCAGGCAGAGCCTCGACATGCGTCGGTGGGTCCTAAATCAATCGGGTAGGATGCCCATACAACACGAGACAGAACCCCAACGAACTTAGTCAGGCAGAGCCTCGACATGCGTCGGTAGGTCCTAAATCAATCGGGTAGGGTAACGAATTCGTGATCGGGGGTTAAGATACTTACAACGGGCAGCGTTTCACATGTTTAGGGGTTTAGGGGGTGTTGTTTAAGAGAACGAAGATTCAAGAGCGTATACGATCGAATTGTGCGTTCGAAAGTGAGCAGATTTCTCAGTCCCAGGCCGGGCCTTATATAGGCCAGTTTGGCATCTCCCGCGTGTCACGCGGGATTCCTGGTCCCCTCTCGCGTGGCGCCTGAGACACTTAGCTAGGCTAGGTTAGCCTCGTAATGAGTATAGGCTTGCCACTTGTCGCAAACGGAGACAGATGTCACCTGGCCTCCCCCGCGCGCCGCGAGAGACACTCTGGTCTCTGGCGCGTGGCGCCTGGGATGCCCAGATGGACCCGTCTCGTTTTGCGTGGTGAGTCTCGTTTTGCGTGTCCGGTTCGTCGTTTACGGTCTGGTTTGGGTGTTTTGGAGAGTTGTTACAATTTCCGTCTACCAGGTATGACCACTGACTGTGATATTCAACAGATCAGGGTTGGCTAAGGTGGTTTCGAACCCTTACTATTAGACAAAGATGGGAAGCTGACAGATAAAACATTAAATGTGGTCTATAAAGAAGTCTTTAATGACTTGTGATTTTTGCGATACTTCCTTTTTTCCAGTTCACTGTAGTTTAATATTTTCGTTAGTACTTGAATGTTTATTTAGATTATTTCAACAATTTATGTTATATATTTGTGTGTTAGTCCACCCGCGAAGTTCGCGGGTTCTTAAACTAGTAGGCTTATACAGAAATATAAAACTTCTACCCACTAATAATAACTAATCAAACAATTAAAAGGAAAATGCCAATTGCCAAATAAGGCTGAAGGTGTGGGGTTTATGGTTAGAACATGATTCGTCACGTAGGAACATAAATGGAATGCTACACCCCCCCTTCTTGATTAATGGTGGTTGGGGTGGATTAAACCACGATTACCACGGCCCTCCATTTGATGACTTTGAGACAAAAATATATTAAAATAATAAAGAGAATAGTGGTTTGGATAATGACCACACCCTTAAGATAGTGATTTTGGATGGTGGACTAGATATGGGTGACATGATGCCTATGTGGAGGATCATGGTGGTCATGAAGGTCATGACCACACCCTTTAGGCTAAAAGAGAAACACATGCATGGTGTGGATTGCAACATGTGCTAATTGTGCAATCGGAAAACAAGAAGCAAGGAATAGATATGAACTTGTTCATGACTTTTGTCATGGGAACGTGAGTACACATCAAATAGATAGTAAATTCATTGTAATTCCACTGATAGTTTTATAAAGCTACTAAACATGGTTAGACGGGTTGTAATAAATGAGTTAAAACACTTAAATGTGTTGCTTGATCGACATGTTTAATTAAACGGGTTAACCATGTTAAATTGGTCGACATGTTTAACTGAATGTGTTTGTAGTCAGTTTTGTATGTTTTATACTTTTATATATCAAACTCATAGTAATGGTTTTCTTAATCATTATTTATCAAACCAAACCGTTACTGAATTTTGACTCCAACCTGGTTATTCTCCTGTTTCCCTTGCTCTTTGTTTAGCATAATATAACATAAAATATATTACTTTACTGAACACAGGTTACGTTTTAGGAAAATTGCATTTTGGTTATCTTCTTTTTGGTTTACTTTAACTTCATTGCCAACTACAAGACAATTAAATAAAGTTTTTAACCTTTACAAACAATATTATAGTCTATAAGACTATGATACGCATTTAAATATATTTTTTAACCTTTACAAACAATATCAAAGTCAAAGTAAGACTATGATACGAAAAAGGTATTACACTAATTCCATTACATGTATATATTGTAGAGCACACGTTCAAAAGGTAGATGCCTGAAAACGTAGTGCTCAATATTTTATGACATAGTTTGGTTTTTTTGGCCGATATTAAAAATAAAACGAACACTACAATTTCAAAATTTGTAAGTTGACAGATCAAAACTTCTTGTAAAACCCAATTGCAAAAGCAAGCCAGTGATTGATTTGGACAGTTTAGTTTTAAACCAAATCATGAATACCCCTTTACATAATATAGAACATAACGAGCCAATAAGTCAGATCAATTGCTGAGAGTTCATGGGTTGGAGTCTCACTTGATGCAATTTGCTTTAGGTGAGCCAGAGGTTTTACCATAGTGGGCCTTCAGAGACGGTGGGTTTCCTCTGGAATGTTGGGCAGGCCTGGTCACCAACTTTATCTGCATTCGCAGGGCGTGGTAGCCTTTTGCCAATGGGTTTGCCCGAGTCGCCAGGCTTGTATAGTATCCGTTAGGCGTTCAAAAGAACATAACGAAACATAACTGCAACATTAAATTACATAACACAAACGAAACATAAACTTGAACCGTTAATAGATCATCAAGGTGAGTTAACATAGCAAAATACATGAACATAACACAAATATGGAGACATGAAACACAAACATACAAACCCAAATGTACCATAAGTTTAAGATGGGACATTCATACCATACCCCATCCACCATAACAAAATATCCTATTATCAATCATGGAACACATATAAGTCTAGCTATAAGGAGGCATGTTGGTTAATTAATGCAGATGGTGTCACTCCATTCATGCCACAAATGACTACCTGGTATGGGGCGTGGAGAGAGGAGGGCAAAGCCCCTCCCCGCCATCCACACCATGATGGCGTTGCCCCTCTCCAAGGCAGAATCTTCATGGAAGTTGCGCCTCTTTTCTGTTTGACCAACTTGGTTTTTTTAAGGTTTTGCCCTTGTCCTTTGCCCACAACACCATCCTTTCCCTTTTTTTGATGTAGAGAGCAAAACCCACATAGTTTACCGACGAATACAAAACAAAGTGGAGGTTTGGCCCAAACCTTCATGACTCCATATATAGTCTTATGACAATTAGTGACTGGTTCCAAAAGTCAGTAATTAAACAAATAATTATTTTGGTGAATATCGAATTTATTTGCATGTGAATTTTGTTAATCAGTTCTTTTAAGATCTAATCGAAAACACTTTAGGTTTCTTGATATACCTGACAATCCAGTAGTGGTTAGAGATGAAGAAGAAGTCATCTTGATCGGTTTCCGTTTAGGGTGAGCAGTTAGGATGGAGATAATTGATGACAGTAGTTTGGTCACCAGTTGAATACGAATTCGGTTATTATAGTGAGGGAGGCCGAAATTTAGAGTGTGTATTTAGGGTTCCCAATAACCTGTATTTATATGATTCACCCAAGGGGAAACCCTAATTAACTAGTACGGGCCTTTATGTCCATCAAATAAATCCTAGTTAATTTTATAGGGATATTAAGGTAAATTGATCTGGTTATTAGATAAATGATCAATAAGGGCACCCTAAATTATTTATTAAATAATTTACGCTAACATTCTCCCACTTGGCCGTGTGATCATTTATTATGAGTATTAGGTAAGCCTGATCAGGAGTTTTTTAAACCAAAATTGTAGCGAAAAATATAGTCGTTGAGTCAATTATTCAACTCAAGACCCCCATTAATCATACTAAAATCCCAAATTCAAAACCTAAGCAAAGTAAGGATCAATTTACAAGTAAGCCCTCAAACGGTGATTTGTATAATAATAGTCTTTACGTCATTAGGCTAGCGAAACATAGTTAGAGACAAACAAATCAAATGAGGAAATTTTTATCATTAAAAAAAAGTAAGTAAGTACAATATGCTTTTAAATAAGGTCTTTACAAAAGCCCATCTTCAAAACACGTTCTTTGAATAATTTAGGTGGGAGACCTTTAGTCATCGGATCCGCAAGCATATTTTTCGTACTTATATACTCAATACAAAGTTTATTTTCCTCAACACGTTCACGTACGAACAAAAACTTTGTATCCAGATATAAACCAGCTCCGGTCGAACTGTTACTGTTCGAGAAGTTAACGGCAGCTGAGTTATCACAGTACAGCTTCAATGGTCTATATATGGAATTAACAACTTTGAGTTTAGCAACATTCCATGACATGTAGCGTTATATACAGCAATATATTATGCCATCACAGTGGACGTTGAAGTTAGCTGTTGTTTATGACTCATCCATGAAATAGGTCCGCCGGCTAACATAAAGATATACCCTGAAGTGGATTTCTTGTCATCTTTGCATTTAGCAAAGTCAGAATCAGAATAACCAATCACTTCCAAAACGTCACTTCTTCTTTAAGTCACTTTATAGTCTTTCGTCCCTTGAAGATATCGAAGTACTTTCTTCGTCGCTTTCCAATAATCAAGGCCAGGATTAGACAGATAACGGCCTATCAACCCAGCAACATAAGTGATATCTGCATGAGTGCAGACTTGAGCATACATGAGGCTCCCAACTACTGAGGCATAAGGTATCATTCTCATTTGCGCCTTTTCATCCTCAGTTTTCGGGCATTGAAAAGAACCGAAAACATCTCCTTTAACTACTGGAGCTATAGAAGGAGAGTTGTGTTGCATGTTATATCGACTTAGGACACGATCAATGTAAGCCCTTTGTGATAAGCCCAAAATTCCATTGCTTCTATCTCGGTGTATTTCGATGCCAATAACGTAAGAAGCCTCTCTGAGATCTTTCATGTCAAAGTTATGCGAGAGTAAGCGCTTCGATTCATGCAACATATCTAAGTTATTACTTGCCAATAGAATATCATCTACGTAAAGGACAAGTATAGTAAAATTGCTCCCACTCATCTTGAGGTAGGTGCATTGATCCACTTGGTTCTTCATAAAGCCTTGCATCTTCATGACTTCATCAAACTTAAGATACCATTGACGTGATGCTTGATTCAAACCGTATATGGATTTCTTCAGCTTGCAGACAAGATGTTCTTGACCTTCGGGTTTGAACCCTTCAAGTTGCTTCATGAACACGTCTTCATACAAGTCTCCATTGAGGAAAGCAGTTTTGACATCCATCTGATGTAGCTCCAAGTCAAAATGAGCTACTAGGGCCAAGAGGATCCTTAAGGAATCTTTTCGAGAGACAGGTGAAAAGGTCTCTTGATAATCGATTCCCTCTTTCTGAGTGTAGCCCTTTGCAACCAATCTTGCTTTATATCGTTCAACGCTTCCATCCGGATTTAGCTTTGTTTTGAAGACCCATTTACATCCTACGGGTTTAACACCATTGGGTAATTCAACCAAATCCCAAACGTCATTTTTCTTCATGGAGTCAAGCTCGTCAATCATAGCTTTGTTCCATTCAGAAAACTGATCGCTACTAATGGATTCATTGTAAGAGGTAGGTCGGTAAACTTTCCATCATCTGATACGGCTTCAGCTAGGTAGGTTTCATAATCATCAAAATTAGCGGTCCTTCTCGCCCTAGATGACCTCCTAGGTTGATTCTCAACTTCGACATTTGAGGGTCCTTCATTATTAGGTACATGCGGAGCAACATTTAGTTCTGAATGTGTTGGAGGTGGTGCAGTGACATGTGGTGCAGCATCGAGTACAAGAGGAGTAGAAATGGGAGGTAATGAAATGGACGAGTGTCTCCCCCCCCCCCCCCCCGCGTCTTGTACTTCTTGCAAATCATTGTAAGGATTTTCACTACTCCCACTGACCTTAAAGTCCTCAAGGAACGCGGCACTCTTGGTTTCAACAATACGAGTAACATGGGAGGGACAATAGAATCTATAACCCTTTGAGTGCTCCGGATATCCAATAAAGAAACAACTTATTGTTTTCATATCCAGTTTCTTTAAGAAAGGGTTATAAAGTTTAGCTTCGGCAAGGTAACCCCATACTTTTATATATCTAAGACTCGGTTTCCTTCCTGTTCAAAGTTTATAAGGAGTTTTAGGGACAGACTTCAAAGGAACTCTATTGAGTATATGAACAACTGCTTTTAAGGCCTCGGTCTAGAGGAATAAGGGCAAACCTGAGTTGGCTAACATACTGCGTACCATGTCCATTAGGGTTCTATTTCTTCTTTCAGCAACACCGTTCTGCTGAGGAGTACCAAGCATAGTATATTGGTTCACGATCCCCTGGCCCTTAAAAAACTCATAAAATGGACCAGGAGCCTGACCCACGTCAGTATGTCGACCATAATATTCGCCTCCTCTATCTGTTATAACAACTTTTATTTGACGATCTAATTGTTTTTCAACTTCAGCTTTATAGTCTTTAAAAGTTGTGAGAGATTCAGATTTTTATTTAATGAGATACATGTGCATATAACGTGAATAATCATCAATAAACGTGATAAATGAAGTGTGGCCCAGTTATGCCAGCGATGTTATAAGGGCCACTACTATCAGTATGAATGAGTTCTAATAAATTAGGGCTCCTAGTAGCACCTTTCTTATTCGCTGATGTCATTTTACCTCTAAGGCATTTGACACATGTTCCAAAAACATTGAAATCGAGAGGTGGTAAGGCCTCATCCTTCACGAGTCGAGTTAAGCGTTCTCGTAAAATGTGGCCTAAACATTGATGCCACAACATGGATGAAGTTTCTAAGTGTCGTTTGCGTTTTCTCTTTGTTAAGTTCTCATTAATATTATATGTTAACAAAGACTTGGAAAAATCATCATCTAATTCTAATCGACAGAGACCTCTATCCAAGAAGCATAACAAAAAATTTGAGAATTAAAACTGATAGTAAGTTTGCCATGACCATTAGAAACAAGAAAACTGTCAACGTCTAACTTTGGTCCTGATACAAGATTCTGAGTAATCACAGGAACATATAAGGTATCATAAAGTTTAATAGTTAAACCAGTTTTCATAACTAAATCTAATGTTCCCACGGCCTCGACTACTAGCGGCTTTCCATTTCCCAGCTTAAGTGTTCTTTGGTTTCTTTCCAGCTTCTGGATTGTATGGAATCCCTGTAAGGAATTGGTTACATGAACCATAGAACCAGAATCAAACCACCAAGTATTATATGGAACATTTAAATTAAAAAAACTCAAGTATCACGAAAAGATTATCACCTTTCTTTGCTAGCCACTCCTTAAAGTCCGGGCAGTCCTTCTGCTTATGTCCCACCTTACGGCAGAACTTGCAGTGAATTTTCCCTTTGGAGTCATTAGAGCCAGAAGCACTTGCACCTGCATCTCGCTTTTGGACCTTTGCATTAGGCTTCTTATTGTAGTTCCCATTCCTTTTCTTCAAGTCAGCAGTCATCAGGTAAGCAACATCGGCCTTCTCCATTTTCAGACGTTCTTCTTCTTGCACGCACATGGCAATTAACTCGTTCATCTTCCATTGTTCGTTCTAAAGGTTATAGTTGACTTTGAATGCTTCATAAGATGCGGGCAGAGACGTCATGATAAAATGCACCAGAAAGCCATCACTAATCTCCATGCTTAATCCCTTGAGCTTTTGGGCCATGTCATTCATTCTTAGGATGTGCTCACGGATACCACTGACCCCATCATACTTTGTCGTCACCAATTTCAGAATGAGGGTGCTGGCTTGCACTTTAGACGTCCCTTGGAATTGAGTCTCCACATTAGTCAGATATTCCTTAGTTGTTTTAGCGTCAGGAATGGCTCCCCTGATGGCAGGACTTATCGAGTTTTTCATGAAGATAAGAGACAGGCGATTAACTCTCTCCCACTTTTGATGGAGTAATTTTTCAGCTTCAGTACTCTTATCAGTAAGAGCAGGAGGAGCATTTTCAGTTAGCGCACAGTCAAACTCCAAGAGTGCGAGAGTAAGGTTAAGAGAATCCTTTCACGAAGCATAGTTCGCACCAGTCAAAGTATCAATAGCCATAGCAGGTGCTGATAGTGGACTAAAATGAGAAGAATAAGATACATTACAAAAGAAGAAGTTAGAGTGACTTATGGGTTACTAAAACTAAGGCGGGCGGAAATCAAGACCATTATACTAAGGAAGCTGTGATAATGTTATTTATACACACCAATTTTAAATAAGGTTCTACTTGAATGATGGTTTTCGCTTTGGCGATGGCCAATCATACAAGTATTATGAACAGTCAGACTGTGCAGATTAGATGTAAAACATCACCTTTGGGCAGAAGTTGAAACACCATAATTTTAGGCACAAGTCAAAGTTTGCGAGACATGAGTGTAACACACCACCTTTGGGCAGAAAAATGAAATACTCATGTATCTTAGGCAGAAGTCATATGTATATTATATGAACGAATATAATAAGGCAAGTGTTACATTATGTCTGTTCATATAATAAGGATATACACCTAAGTGACTCTGCTTAAGTTCACTAAATAACGCCACAAGTAAACACATCACCTTTGGGCAGAAGTGAGAACTTGAAAAACGTTATTTTAATTAAGCAAAAATTTTTTTTTAAATCCATCAAAAGAATTAGTTGAATGATTATTTAAAAGTTAAGCTTATAAAACATAATAGAGTAAGGTTTTATAAAACAAAAGTTAACGTACAAAATAGCTTAACGCATATTTTATCCACGATTGTATTTTTAACATGCGATTTAATTCTTCTAACATCCTATAAAAAATAAATACAACATACTGACAATTCACATGCGATTTCAATAACATACAACACATCCGATTACAGGAACAATATTATACACATTAAAATAATCATTAATCATGCGAATTCCAAAATCTTTAGTAACATGCGAATGCATAAATAATTAAATAATTTTGACAACTAAATAATAAACTACAACAGACATACACGTGCGATTTCCTTGATATTCAACATTGCATTTTCTTTTCTTTTAGGGTTTGTGGCAGCCGTCATATAAAATAAATTAATTTTAATACTAAACAAAAAATTGTTAACACATTTTAGAGTTCAAGAAAGCCATTCATGCTGAACGTGATTATATCAGTTTAATAAAAACTTAGGTTTTTTTTTCAATTCCAAATCATAAGGGAATTTTAAGAACATGGTAACATCGCTCTGATACCGCATGTTAATCAGTTCTTTTAAGATCTAATGGAAAACACTTTAGGGTTCTTGATATACCTGACAATCCAGTAGTGGTTAGAGATGAAGAAGAAGTCATCTGGATCGGTTCCCGTTTAGGGTGAGCAGTTAGGATGGAGATGATTGATGATAGTAGTTAGATCACTAGTTGAATACGAATTCGGTTATTATAGTGAGGGAGTCCGAAATTTAGAGTGTGTATTTAGGGTAACCTGTATTTATATGCTTCACCTAAGGGGAAACCCTAATTAACTAGTACGGGCCTTTATGTCCATCAAATAAAGCTCAGTTAATTTTATAGGGATATTAAGGTAAATTGATCTGGTTATTAGATAAATGATCAATAAGGGCACCATAAATTATTTATTAAATAATTTATGCTAATAATTTTCTCTTAGTTTTAAAAGAATAATATTAATAATATATGTTAATTGTTAAAAGTTATTTCAAAAATCTATATTGCTATATAATAAACTCTTTGGGACAAGCAATGTAATTACAATCCAATTTTAAAATACTTAAGAACAATGCTAATGCATTTGGTACAAGTCTTCATGCATTTCATTTCCGCATGAGAACAAGTTTCCAATGGGATAACAAGTCGTTACATATTGCATATATAACAAGCTGCATAAGAAAGGGATTATGTTTTTTTTTTCTTTAAGTAAATCATTTCACTTGACTCTGATTTTTTCAAGTTTCAAATGAATAATTATAGAGGTCGCCAACACGAGATTTGTGAGTTGAGATGATCAACATGTGGTGGAGTAGTGGGGACAACTCTTCTATGTTTATGCTACTATGAGTCCAAGACTCCAACGCCAAGTGCATGCTAAAAGGCTGATACATATGTATGTATGTGTCCCTTTTCCGTTTATATGATAACATGTCGTTGTAACTTGTCAAAGATCGTTTACAATTACGTCAAGTTTTTATTATTTAAAAAGTTTGTTATAAGGCGGGTTTGGACTCTTTTGGTGAGGATGCGTTCCATTGTAAAGAGCTCCTTGGGTTCGAGTAGCAACATGATAGCAACATGATTTGGCTAGGGATGTCCTTTATAATAAATTCCGGCATGCAGAGATTTCTGTTAAGAAAGAGGCACTAGTGAATTTCTTAACTGACCCGTTGGAAGAAAGATCTACCCTTATACCAGCCGACATTTTGGTATGTGGATGGATAGGAGGAAAACACGCGTGTGTAGATCTAACATGGGTTCCCCCTAGTGGGCTTAGGGGTAGTATTTTCATAGTGGGTCAGACTGCTTTAAAAGTTGTTTCGAACAAAATGACCAAACACGAGAAAGTTGAAACTACATATCCCCTCTCTTTTCCATTTTTTTCTTATCATCGGCTGTCACAAAAGGTGCATCTCAAATATTTAATAGGGCGCCTACAAAAGATAATAAAACTTTTCCATTTACATTAATCTCAGGGTGCGTTCCACCCTTGAGTAACTCTTAGATCTGCCCTACTTAGATATGAGTCAATTATAAGATAAAGAAAGTGAACTCGAGCGTGGTTGGGCTCGGGTTCAAATTCAACTTACATGGCCTAGAGTCGGTTACATTTAACATGTTTCTTTACCACTAACTTATATTATATTATAATGCATGAATGAAAGACATTTTAATATATCAAAAGTTAAAAGATTTTTTTTGTTTAACGAAAAGATATAAGGGGAAGGCTCATTTGAGAAGAAAAATAATAAAGGATATAATTGTAAAATTTTAAATAGTTTTTTCTCTCATCTCATTTTTTATTATTATTATTATTATTATTATTATTATTATTATGTTTGACTAATCCTCTACACTAATTTTTTTCCTACACACATCAAAAGTTATCCTACACATTTCAGAATTTATCCTACATAACTCGTAATTTATTCTACACACCTCGTAATTTATTGTAACGCTTCGCTTTTCGCAACTTTCTATTTTTAGAAAGGACGAATCGGAATCCTATTTTCAGAAATTTTTCGTCTTATAATTGTATCTCATTTTCGAAACGTTGTAAATCCGAGACTTGATTGTAATGAAATTTATATTTTATGCGAGATAGACATTATATATACACTGATTCGTGCATACATTCATTACATGATTTCTAAACATGAATTAAATCGTAAATCCTTATTGTGTATTCGTAATTCGTACACGCTTCATTCACACGAGACACTTGATTATTCGATCGTAAAAAGTATAATTATAAAATCTACACTTGTTACCATCTTAGGAATTTTAAAACTTTAAAACCCGCTCTTTTCGCTAATAAAACTCTAACTTATGAGGTTCATACTCCCGAAATAACTTGTCACACGATAGTACATGTTATGTACATAATACATAACATCTATTAACCTAATATATAACATTAAATAACAAAAAATAAGAAAAAAATAAAAAATGGCAACCCTTATTATTCAGCTTTGGGCTGGGTTTAGTGGACTAGTTTCAAGTCTAAACTCCCTCAAATCTTATCCAAATCCCAACCCACTTAAACCCTAATCCCTTCCCTATATAATAAACACTTCCACACTCCTTATTCCACTTTTGCAAGCCTCCAAACACTTCAAAAACTCTTCCAAACTCAGCTGAGTTTCAGCCACGTTTTTTAGAGTTCCGGCCATAAAAAGTGAGTTTTAACTCACTTCCACTTCAATTTTCTTCTTGTTTCCTTCTTCTATAACACTTGTATAACTTCTAGGAAGGTTCTCACAAGTTTGTTTGGGCAAATTAAGGTGAAACCTCACCATTTTTTAAGTCCAAAGTGCACCTAAAATTCTGCTCATTTTCATCTTTTTGATTCTTCATGTTTTGGAAGAAAACTCATGTTTTCTTCATACATTCCTATGTCCTAATGCTCATAATCACTTGTATGGTTAGTTGGGCTTAAAAACAAGGGTGTGACATTCAAATTTAGAGGATTTATCCTCATAAACTTTCTGATTTCATGGAGCTTTAAGCTCACAAGTGATGCAAGTCTTGAACTTGTTCATGTGTGTCTACCTTGGTTAGCTTGGGCTATCCTAACTCTAAGACCACACATCACTTGATGATTTTTTAATCATTATCCCAAGTCAGTTTGCTAACTTGAAAGTGTCACATCCCTGTCTAGCCTTTGACGTGTGTCAAAGTGTGCTCACCGGGTTGTATTTCACTTGGCTACTTGGTATCATGATGACACATTTTACATTCTTGTCATTTACATTCTTGTTCATATATTGTTCTAAGACCCTCCTTGTTACCTATGGTAACTTGTGTAGTGGTGAACATAATACGAGGTTCCAAAGTGGATGGTTAATCCTCCCACCTCCTACTTGACTTACATGACACCAAGAGGTACCAAAGTGGATGGTTAATCCTCCCACCTCCTACATGATTATATAACTATATATGTATCTATGGACTATATATAAATCCTTAAAACCGAACACTTGATAGTGACTAAGTAATCACCTATCAAGTTAATAAGTTTATCACTAATGTGTATAGTTCCTTGTCATGATTCTAATAGGTCTTGAACCTATGAAAACACATTCAATCCTTATAGATTACTGTATTGTCAAAGACAAGTGATAATTTTCGTATTATATACTTTGTCATATTTTGAATCTTAAATCCGAATGTTCCATCATCATCCCAAAATACTCATACGCCTTTGTTTTCCTCTTGTAGGATAACTCTGCGTTCACCCATCAAAACAACTACCTTCACGGACTTGTCAAGTTAGAAGACTTAGCAAAACCGTGAGTACACTCGACCCACTTTTGTTTATAACACTTTTGGGTGTAACATGTTTTCCATATACAAAATCACAACACATAAACTTTTTGAAATGCACAAACAATCCTATATCTATGAATACTTGAATCGTTTACATTGATGCTTATATCTTGGACTTCTTTATGTAATAACTTAGTCATTAACTAATTAGCCTTTGTTTAACATGTATAGCGCTATAGGAAGTAACGCATCCCCTTCCTCATGAAATCTAGAGGCCATGTTAAAATATCATGTTTGCGTTAAGGGTTTGACTAGTAGTATTGTATGCCTTGTATATAAATCATAGTTGCCATGAGGATTTGTTTAAACTTTATTCATATACGTATGCTATGCTTAAACTTGTGTACTAGCCTCTGCTTTTGCATTGAATTGTTATTTTAAAACATGTTACAGGTTGATGGAGATGATGCTAGGAAATCAAAATAGCAAGTACGATAGATACACACTTAGACGTTTAGGTTTAATATTGTTGTATCAAATTTTGTCACATTAATGTTGTTATTTGAATTTCCCTTGTATTGTAATGACTTTTGCTATGAAATGAAATTTGGATTTAATTAATTATTGTCAAGTTTACTTTTATGAGCAATGAGCAATCTATTTCGTCCCGCCTCGATGTTTCCGCCATCGGTTGGGGTGTGACAGATTGGTATCAGAGCCATAACTATAGGGAATTAGGTAGAATTGCTAAGTTCGACCTAGTCTATAGTTTAAGTGTCCATTTTGACCATTCTTGCCTTATGCTTAAAACTTTATTCTTCCTCATTGTTTCTTCCTTATCTTTTGGTCTTAAAATATACATAATGTCTTTCCTAAGACATTTTACATAATACACTTGAAGACTTGAAGACACTTCCTGATGCAAACGAGACGATTTGCACCAAAATAGGTCCAATGACTTACGATTTTTGGTGAAATCCCTCAATCCGCGTATTCGATTTTTCACGAAGTTGTACCATCAAGCTAGGAGTGATATCCGCATCTTGATGGAAACTTCCATTTCATACTCTAGTGGATCTTACAAACGAGTCGGAATATGCTCCTCGTTTAGTAAGAAAAAATCACACTTAGGGTACGAAATCGTTAAGTTAGGGGTGAAACCCGCACCTTGTCGATTAAGTCCCATTCCATGATTTTCAATCTCGCCAAAGTCTCGAATTTTCGATCGATGTCACACCCCGATTTCCACGTGTAACCCGGTGGGCCCGGAGGGGAATATTGTGACGTATGTTGATATTATCATAACCAAATAACACAAAATAGCATAGCAGAAGTCTTGAATTTAAAACATCATTACAAACCGAAATATTCAAAGTTCAAAATATAACGACAATGATTTGTAATGAAGATCCACAGGCGGATCGAAAATATATCCAAAAGATAATTTAACAGACTTGGCACATTTAAGGACTTGCAAGATCCTCTATGTTGCTACTGAGCAGCTTCCTGCCTATTTACATATTTGTACCTGTAGTTTAATTATTTTGAAAATACGTCAGTTTTCACTGGTAAATACAATCAACCGAAAAATTTTGAAAACATTTCAAAATCATTTTATGTACACATTGGTACATTTGTTTAATATTTAACTTGGGACACACTATATCTCATGTTATCAGTTTTACATAACTTGACATACATACGGGGACCCGTTTCGATTAATATTTAGACCCAACAAGTACTAAGACGTGTATAATATGGGTAAACTACTAAAATTCTGAATTTTGAGATAAAAAATGATAAGGTTAAACCCGGTTCGATTAAATTATGTAAACTAGCCTCGTAGGCTTAACCGTACGCATATAAGCGATACCGGGTAACCGGATGAGTCATGAACGAGTTCCATATGCAAACATACCTTAAACAAGATATAATATCCGTAGGATATCAACTTGTATGCCGGTTATAGTTTTAAAATCAAACAATGCCTCAAAAGGGCGTTTCGGTCATTTGGAGACGTATAAAAGGAACTTGCGTATAATCAGATGTTACGACCATAACATTTGTGAAAATACTTTATTTATGATATAATATCAGTAGGATATCGAATATATGTGTGTTTTATAGTTTAAATCCAATCTATGCTCTGAATGGGCATTTTGGTAATTTCACACATAGTATCGAAAGTATATTTGGGATTCTGAGTTTATAACATGTAACCACTGTAAAAATATTTTAAATGAGTTATAAAATCAGTAGGTAACAAGTCTTGGTTGGTAAATATGGTTTAAAACCATACTATGCGCCGAAAAGGCATAAAAGTCGTTAAATGACGATATTTGCGATATTTTGTGAAAACTGATATTATGACCAGATTTAAATAATTAAAATATGTTATTTAGTATAACATATCAGTAGAAAAAGGTTTCATGTGAAAAATCATGATTAAAAATCATTTTAAGTGTCGTAAGGGCGTTATCGTCATTTAAGAGCGTAATACAAGAAATTGTGCATAAGCTCAACTTATAATCTGAAATGATATCCCAAAATATCCTAATTATGATATACATCAGTAGGTAATAAATTTGGTATGAAAAATTATATTTAAAATTGTTCTACGCGCCGCAAGGGCTTTACGGTCACTTTAAAGCCTCATTTACGATATATTACGAAAACTCGGTTTATGATCGGATTTGTAACCTCAAAATATGTTAAACACAATATCCTATCAGTAACTAATTCATTTGCAAGTTCTTTGGTGTTTAAAACCTCATTCTTAAATAAAAGGGCAATATAGTCAAAGTTTTGCATTTTTACGGAAACTCGCATAAAACTCGGATAACTATTATTATCGTGTAATGTAACCTAAGAGGGTTATGCTACATCATAATACGATCACAAAGAGACGTTAATTAGTAGCATACTAATCTAATTCGATTCATAATCGAAAGTCAACGCATAAGTCAAACTTCGCGACTTTCGGTTGCGAATCGATCCTAAAACTGAAATTGACGAGCCGAACATGTTCACACATGTTCTAATAATTATTACCAAGTTGTTTATGTGTTAAAACATATTTTAGAAAGCCTTTAAACTCAGTTTATGAATATTTCAAAAATCTGGCCCGTTGACTTTTTAAAATATATATATTGACTCGTCAATTGATCTAGCAAACGTGGTAATTAGGAGGTGCCCTTTTGAGGGATTAACATCTACCTAATTACGATCACGTAGCCACATTCGGATTGATCCATGGCTGGACCATAATGGTTTTAATCGAAAGTCAAAGCGTTTATCGATAACACTTGACTTTTGGCTATGAAAGTCTAAATAAAAGAACAAACTATGGAAAGAGCACTAACAAATGATCCTATGAACTGAATAAACTCAGAGGAAAACTCCTAAGTGATCAGGAACCTCCAGAATTGATTATTAGTGAAAGGATTAGAAAAATGAAAACTTGAACCCATATGTTCATCACATATTCATAATGATTGAGGATTGATAGGATCATTCCAGGTGTTAACAAGGGTTAGAGGATCAATACAAGCGTTGGAGAGGTGTCAAAACCAGGTTAAGAGTGGCAACAATGAGATATGTGTCGAATTGTGAGAGTTGTGCTTAATGAGCAAGCAATTCTGGTCTGCAGACATACATACGGACCATAAGGTCCTATACATACGGTCCGTAAGGACCCAGGTCAGCAGGCATAAGTTTCACTTTTTGACTGTTTTGGCCCCTGGACTTGTTTCGTCGCGTTTTGTCACCCGTAACCCCTTTTAACCTGATTTCAAGGTTCAATAAATGTGTTAAGGTATATGTGACTTGGATTATGTCCGTAAATATCCCGTATGTCAGTTGTTGCGTGTTTCGAAAAAATGCGTAAAACGCTTAAACGGACACTAAAACGACCGAAATTTCGCAACGACGGACATCCCCAAATCCTTATTAATAAAACACAAAATTTTGTTGTATACAATATATTTAGATCCATATATTGGGTCTATTTATCAAAATACGAGAACCGACAAGTTTCCGCAGTTTGTCAGGAATAGTCCCTGGACTTCCAAACTTGCGTTGAACGTCATAATTAGTGCGTAAAGCCTTCATTGGCATATAATAGGCACACATAAGAGTATGAATAATATTTTAAGACTCTCGGTTTGTTAAAAGGTCACTCAGAGGCTTAATTTGAGCATGTTGACACTTTTAGTCCCTTAACTATTAATTTGTCGTTCAGAGGTTATAAAATAACATAACGATGCATTTGTTCCCTCTCGTTTTAGCACGTGGCATACTAGGATCAGTGGGACACGTGTCGGAATTTTACTGGACGGGTTTTACGTGGTGTTACAATCGACTAGGGACATGTAGTAACTGGAAGGGTAAAATGTCGTTTATTGCTTCTCGACTAGAGCGTTTTACCTATTAGGCCAAAGCATGTTCCCTAACTCGAAAGATCTTAGGAATCACTTTGGAATAGTCGACGTTTCTCTACCCGAAACAATCCCATGTTTCATTGAGCCAATCTTGTATGTTATCTCAATTTTAATGTGATTTTATACTTGTTACCTTATTCGTTTCGAACCGTTACACAACTCGCACGTTTATCGCAATCAAAAAACAATACTAATTCTCGTGAACACACTAAATTTATACTCTTTATTCGCATTCATACGTGATTATACATGTCATACTTGATAAATTCATGCAAACTTGTGAACCATACTTGAACTTTATACATGCTTATACATGCAGAACTCATTTTCTTTATTATGATCAAGTCTCATCCCCTTTTCTTCTATGTTAAACCTCTAGATAAACTCCCCAATCTCTAACAAGAAGTCCAAGAGGTCCAATAAGGGGTCCTACAGCAACAACAACAACAATGAGGACTCTATCTCCAAACAAGACCTTGTTTGTCTTGTCGCCGAACAAATGGCCGACCAAATGGCCCGTGTTATCCCTAATATCGTTAGCCAACTCCAAACCATCCATACCGAAGGCACACCCAAATCCTCTACCGACTCTAAACCGACAACCCCAAAACGTCTTACCAGTTCAAGCACTTCATGACTTGTAAACCCGTCGAGTTCACTGGCATGGATGGGGCAACGGGCATGATAAACTGGTTCGACGCGATGGAGCTTACCTTTCTTCAGGGTGGGTGCCCTGATGAACTTCGAACCCTCAACGCTACCGGGGTCTTTCGCCAGAGAGCCCTCGAGTGGTGGACAACTGAACGCAACAAGCGTGGCGACGAAGCAGCCCACGCTCTACCTTGGGACGAGCTTAAGCAGCTCATGAGGGATCAGTTCTGTCCTCCCCACGAGACCCAGAAGCTCGAAAACGAATTCTGGAATCTCACGCAACAGGGGAGCGACACCGAAGGATTGATCGCCCGCTTCAAACAACTTAGTATCATCTGTCCTGGACAGGTTGATACAGTTCCCAAGGCGATCGCCAAGCTCATCCGTTGCCTCTTGCCTGTGATTATGAACCATGTAGCCGCCACACGCCCCAAAACCCTCGAAGAAGCCTATAACACTGTCATAGAGCTTAACCAAAATTGCAACCTTCAAGGGGCCTACGACAAGGTTCCTACGAAGCATGCGCACCAAGCCATCACCGATACCACCACCACTACCGAATCTCCTCCCTCCCAAACCAAGAAGAACAACAACAACCGGAACAAGAAGCGAAAGGCTTCTGTTCAAAATAATGCGGTCGTCACTCCGCAAAACCCTCAACCTATCCAAACCGTTGCAGCCATCACCCCCGCTACCACCAAACAGTCCAAGCGTGGCTACAGTGGACCTCATCCCCAGTGTACTAACTGCTCTTACCACCACCCCGCTGGTACCCCGTGTCGCAAGTGTGCCCAATGTCAAAGGTTAGGACATTTTGCTAACCGTTGCTGAAACTTTCCTCCACCCCAAAACCAGCAATCCCAAGCCATCATGCCAAATCCTAACCCTAATCCTAAACCTAACCCAAACCAAGCTCAACCGCAACGTCAAAATGTTCCTGTGCGAGCGTGTTTCAAATTTGGCGACTTAAACCATCTCGGCAATGTTTGCCCCTTCTCAACCAACCACGCCAACAATAGCAGCAGCAGCAGCCTAAGCCTGCTAAAGGACGAGCTTTCATGCTTATCTCCGCTCAAGCCCAAAGCTCTAACGATGTCATTACTGGTACGTTCCTTGTGAACCATATTTATGCTACATGTCTATTTGATACTGGTGCTGATGGAAGCTTTGTGTCCTTAGAATTTGAACCCTTGCTTAAGTGCGAATGAACTAAAATGCGTAATCCTTTTGCTGTCGAAGTCGCTAATGGCATGACCATCTCCGTTTATTCCATTCTTTCTGGTTGCTCTTTGATCCTAACGATCATAATTTCTCCATCTATCTCATCCTCATGCAAATGGGTAGTTTTGATATCATAGTAGGCATGGATTGGCTTAGGCGAGTTCATGCCGAGGTTGTCTGTTCCGAAAAGTTCATCCGTCTTCCTCTTCTTCAAGGTGATTCTCTACACATCTATGACGAAAACCTTCTAAAGGTCTCAAACTGATGTCGTGCATCAAAGCGAACAAGTACTTGCGTAAGGAGTACTTTGCCTTTCTCGTCCACGTTGTGGAAAAGAAAGACAAAGGTCCGAGCATAAGTGATGTTCCTGTCGTTTATGAGTTTCCTTCTGTTTTCCCTGAGGATCTTCCTGGTCCTCCGCCTCCTCGAGCTGTCGATTTTCGTATTGATCTCATTCCCGGCGCAACTCCTGTTGCGAAGGCTCCCTATCGATTAGCACCCTTGGAAATGCAAGAGCTATCGAGCCAACTTCAAGAACTTCTTGATAAAGGCTTTATACGCCCTAGTACTTCTCCTTGGGGCGCTCCCGTTCTCTTCGTCAAAAAGAAAGATGGATCATTCCGCATGTGTATTGACTATCGTGAGCTCAACAAGCTCACAGTAAAAACCGCTATCCACTTCCTCGTATTGACGATCTCTTCGATCAATTGCAAGGCGCAACGTGCTTCTCAAAGATCGATCTCCATTCTGGTTATTATCAACTTCGAGTTCACAAAGAAGAGGTGCCTAAAACCGCTTTCCGCCCTCGATATGGACATTACGAGTTCGTGGTCATGCCTTTTGGTTTGACTAACGCGCCCGCCGTGTTCATGGATCTCATGAATCGGGTGTGTAAACCTTTTCTCGATCATTTCGTCATTGTATTCATTGACGATATCCTAATCTACTCCAAGACGAAAGAAGAGCATGGACGACTTATGCGTCTCATTATTCAGCTTTTGCAAACCGAACGTCTTTATGCCAAATTCTCCAAGTGTGAACTTTGGCTAAAAGAGGTTCAATTCTTAGGTTACACCGTCAATGAACTCGGTATTCATGTTGACCCTGCAAAGATAGAAGCTATGAAGAATTGGATTGCACCTAAGTCGCCCTCTGAAATTCGTTCGTTTCTTGGCCTAGCTGGGTATTATCGCCGCTTCATCTCGAAATCCTCAAATATTGCCGTTCCTTTGACTTCGTTGACTCAAAAAGATAAACCTTTTGTTTGGGGTCCCGAACAAGAGGAATCCTTCCAAACACTCAAGGACATGCTCTATAATGCTCATATCCTTACTCTCCCCGATGGGAACGAAGACTTTGTCGTGTACTGCGATGCATCTAACCTGGGTCTTGGTTGCGTTCTCATGCAACGAGACAAAGTTATCGCTTATGCGTCAAGGCAACTCAAAATTCATGAGAAAAACTATACTACTCACCACCTTGAACTTGGTGCAGTTGTTTTTGCATTAAAGATTTGGCGACACTACCTTTATGGTACAAAGTGTACGGTTTTTTACCGACCATAAGAGCCTCCAACATATCTTTGATCAAAAGGAACTCAACATGCGTCAACGTCGTTGGGTAGAATTGTTAAACGACTACGACTGTGATATCCGCTACCACCCTGGTAAGGCGAATGTCGTGGCCGATGCACTTAGTCGTAAGACTCATGTTAAGAGTGCTCGTTGCTACCAAATCGTGGGAAAACTCAACAAGTTGATTCAATAAGAACAATTTGTTGTCATTAACGAGGGTAACCTCGATAATGAGTTTGTGGAGTCGAAAACCCACTCGAAGCTAAGCCTAATGGTATTCTTTACTACCATAGTCGCATTTGGATTCCCGATTGTCTCAATCTTCGAAACACCTTGATGGACGAAGCTCACAAATCCCAATGCTCCGTTCATCCTGGAGCCGATAAGATGTACCATGATTCGCGTGCATCCTATTGGTAGCCTGGAATGAAACGTGATATCGCTCTTTACGTGTCCAAATGCCTTACGTGTTCCAAAGTCAAGGCAGAACATCAACGTCTCTCTGGTTTGCTCGAACAACCAGAAATTCCCGTCTGGAAATGGGAGAGCATAGCCATGGATCACAAAATTGCCTCGTACTCCTTCTGGTCATGACAGCATTTGGGTTATCATTGATCGTCTAACGAAATCCGCTCACTTCCTCGCCATTCATGAAGATTACAAAGTCGAGAAATTGGCTTGTATCTACACGAGTGAGATCATTAGTCGTCATGGTACACCTCTTGATATTATCTCTGATCGCGACGCTCGTTTCACCTCTCGCCTTTGGCAAACTTTTCAATCCGCCCTTGGCACTCAGCTTAATCTTAGCACCGCTTTTCATCCACAGTCTGATGGTCAAACCGAGCGTACTATCCAAACCTTGGAGGATATGCTTCGGTCATGCGTAATCGATTTTGGTGGCAATTGGGATTCGCACTTACCGTTGGTTGAATTCTCGTACGAAAATAGTTATCACGCTAGTATTCAAATGGCTCCATTTGAAGCATTGTATGGTCGCAAGTGTCGTTCGCCTATTTGTTGGCACGAGATCGGAGACGTACAACTCACCGGTCCCGAACTATTACAAGAGACGATGGACAAGATCCTGCAAATACGTGACAACTTACTCAAAGCACGAAGCCGACAAAAGAGTTATGATGATAGAAGACGTAAGCCCTTGGAATTCAATGTTGGTGATCAAGTACTCCTCAAGGTATCACCTTGGAAAAGAGTTGTTCGTTTTGGTAAGAAAGGCAAGCTCGCTCCTTGCTATGTAGGTCCTTTCAAGATTCTCGAAAAGATTGGCAAGATAGCGTATCGACTGGATCTACCTCAAGCGCTCAACAATGTTCACCTAGTCTTCCACGTTTCAAACTTGAAGAAGTGTTTAGCTGAAGAAGGACTTCAAGTCCCACTCGAAGATCTTCAAATCAACGAAACATTGCATTTTGTGGAAAACCCAGTCGAGATCATGGACCGAAGGACCAAGCAATTAAGGCACAGTCAAATCCCTATCGTGAAGGTTCGATGGGAAGGAAAACGTGGAGTTGAGTTTACTTGGAAACTCGAAAGCGATATGAAGACTAAGCATCCACATCTGTTCATTACACCTTCCTAAATTTCGGGACGAAATTTCCTAAAGGAGGGGAGACTGAACGCTTCGCTTTTCGCAACTTTCTATTTTTAGAAAGGACGAATCGGAATCCTATTTTCAGAAATTTGTCGTCTTATAATTGTATCTCATTTTCGAATTGTTGTAAATCCGAGACTTGATTGTAATGAAATTTATATTTTATGCGAGATAGACATTATATATACACTGATTCGTGCATACATTCATTACATGATTTCTAAACATGAATTAAATCGTAAATCCTTATTGTGTATTCGTAATTCGTACACGCTTCATTCATACGAGACACTCTATTATTCCATCGCAAAAAGTATAATTATGAAATCTACACTTGTTACCATCTTAGGAATTTTAAAACTTTAAAACCCGCTCTTTTCGCTAATAAAACTCTAACTTATGAGGTTCATACTCCCGAAATAACTTGTCACACGAAAATACATGTTATGTACATAATACATAACATCTATTAACCTAATATATAACACTAAATAACAAAAAATAAGAAAAAAAAATGGCAGCCCTTATTATTCAGCTTTGGGCTGGGTTTAGTGGACTAGTTTCAAGTCTAAACTCCCTCAAATCTTATCCAAATCCCAACCCACTTAAACCCTAATCCCTTCCCTATATAATAAACACTTCCACACTCCTTATTCCACTTTTGCAAGCCTCCAAACACTTTAAAAACTCTTTCAAACTCAGCTGAGTTTCAGCCACGTTTTTTAGAGTTCCAGCCATAAAAAGTGAGTTTTAACTCACTTCCACTTCAATTTTCTTCTTGTTTTCTTCTTCTATAACACTTGTATAACTTCTAGGAAGGTTCTCACAAGTTTGTTTGGGCAAATTAAGGTGAAACCTCACCATTTTTGAGGTCCAAAGTGCACCTAAAATTCTGCTCATTTTCATCTTTTTGATTCTTCATGTTTTGGAAGAAAACTCATGTTTTCTTCATACATTCCTATGTCCTAATGCTCATAATCAATTGTATGGTTAGTTGGGCTTAAAAACAAGGGCGTGACATTCAAATTTAGAGGATTTATCCTCATAAACTTTCTGTTTTTATGGAGCTTTAAACTCACAAGTGATGCAAGTCTTGAACTTGTTCATGTGTGTCTACCTTGGTTAGCTTGGGCTATCCTAACTCTAAGACCACACATCACTTGGTGATTTTTTCATCACTATCCCAAGTTAGTTTGCTAACTTGAAAGTGTCACAACCCTGTCTAGCCTTTGACGTGTGTCAAAGTGTGCTCACCGGGTTGTATTTCACTTGGCTACTTGGTATCATGATGACACATTTTACATTCTTGTTCATATATTGTTCTAAGACCCTCCTTGTTACCTATGGTAACTTGTGTAGTGGTGAATATCATACGAGTTCCAAAGTGGATGGTTAATCCTCCCACCTCCTACTTGACTTACATGACACCAAGAGGTACCAAAGTGGATGGTTAATCCTCCCACCTCCTACATGATTATATAACTATATATGTATCTATGGACTATAATATAATCCTTAAAACCGAACCCTTGATAGTGACTAAGTAATCACCTATCAAGTTAATAAGTTTATCACTAATGTGTATAGTTCCTTGTTACGATTCTAATAGGTCTTGAACCTATGAAACACATTCAATCCTTATGGATTACTATAGTGTCAAAAACAAGTGCTAATACCTTAGTGATTATTTTCGTGTTATATACTTTGTCATATTTTGAATCTTAAATCCGAATGTTCCATCATCATCCCAAAATACTCATACGCCTTTGTTTTCCTCTTGTAGGATATCTCGGCGTTCATCCCATCAAAACAACTACCTTCACGGACTTGTCAAGTTAGAAGACTTAGCAAAACCGTGAGTACACTCGACCCACTTTCATTTATAATACTTTTGGGTGTAACATGTTTTCCATATACAAAATCACAACACATAAACTTTATGAAATGTACAAACAATCCTACATCCATGCATACTTGAATCGTTTACATTGATGCTTATATCTTGGACATTCTTTATGTAATACCTTAGTCATTAACTAATTTAGCCTTCGTTTGACATGTATAGCGCTATAGGAAGTAATGCATCCCCCTCCTCATGAAATCTAGAGGCGATGTTAAAATATCGTGTTTGCGTTAAGGGTTTGACTAGTAGTATTGCATGCCTTGTATATGCACTTGTAAAATCATAGTTGCCATGAGGATTTGTTTAAACTTTACTCATATACGTATGCTATGCTTAAACTTGTGTACTCGTCTCTGCTTTTGCATTGAATTGTTATTTTAAAACATGTTACAGGTTGATGGAGATGGTGCTATGAAATCAAAATAGCAAGGACGATAGATACAACTTAGACGTTTAGGTTTAATATTGTTGTATCAAATTTTGTCACATTAATGTTGTTATTTGAATTTCCCTTGTATTGTAATGACTTTTGCTATGAAATTAAATTTGGATTGAATTAATTATTGTCACATTTAGTTTTATGAGCAATGAGCAATCTATTTCGTCCCGCCTTGATGTTTCCGTCATCGGTTGGGGTGTGACATTTATCCTACAATATAAGTGAATGTTTTTTTGAGAAAATATATATTTTAAAAGTAAGTTACAAATTTAATATAGCTAGTTATTAAAAATGAAGACTACAAATTAATGATATAAGTAGGTTTACCAATATACCCTTATAATAACATTAAATACAAATATTAAATAAAGCAATCATATTGGTCCAAGTTTCTTATTTTTCCTTCTTACAAATAATTTTTCTCATTTGAACTCTCCACTAAGTTATAATTAGACTTTTAAATACTAATTACAGTTTAATCCTTTTGTTTTAGTTAAACTTTAATTCTCTCATCTTTAGCCAAATTACGGATAATTAGTTCATATTTTCATTTTATCCCCTTAAAAAACTAACTATTTTCACGATTTTTAAACAACCATGACTTCTTTCTACATTAATAATGTTTTTTTTTAAATACACCACAAATACAAGTGTTTTATTCTCTTTAATTTGAGTATAGTATAGTTATAGTTTTTTAATTAAAAAATTGAGATGTTACGTTATTAACATTGTCTAGAGGTGAGCAATGACTGAATCGTTAACAGAAAACAGATGAAACCGAATTAACTTAAACCGATTAGCCGACAACCGATTAGTTGAAAACCGAATTAACAAATATCGGTTATCAATTTTTATAGCCTCGTTTAACCAAACCGATTATTCATATTTTTATATATTTCTAAATTTTATAACTCCAGTAGTCCAGTTCATGTATTTTATATTATATACCTGCGTTTTATATATTTATATTTCCGTTTTATGTATTTATACACTGATTTCATGTATTTACGCCTTAATTTCATGTATTTGTAAGCAAAGGTTTATGCCCAAGTTTGATTTTAGCTATTAATAGAGTTCAATTAGCCGAATAAAAAACCATCAATCTAACTGAACAAACCGAATTGATTAACCGAAAACCGATTGGTTAATAAAATAAACTATTCGATGACTTCGGTTTGATATAACTCGGCAAGTTTTTTGGTGAAACATATAAAAGTAACTAGTCAAAATAATTTAGAAAATAACATATATCCACTATAATAATGCTATAATAAATATAATATAAATAAAAAAGTACCAGAAACGAGTAGCGCAATGCAAAGCGTCACCACTGTTGTATCGCCCTGACACCCTGGTAGTAATACGAATATATGTGATGGAAGCCTTTTTACTTTTATAATTTTCCTAATGTTAAATAAGATGGATGTGTACAATAATATGAATAATATATATGTGATGGAAGCCTTTCTACTTTTATAATTTTCCCTAATGGTAAATCAGATGGATGAGCTGTACAATAAAAATAAAAATAATTCTAAGGGTTGGTGATTCGACGAGAATTCGTATTTCATGCGACGTTTATTAATTACTAAATACCAAAAAAAAACATAAAGTGTTTTATTGATATCTATGCTAATAGCCCAATGAAAATTACGCAAAATATTATTCTATACAACTGAATATCCAACTAATTAAAATATTGGAACACGTAGATTGCCATATCACTATCATTATATTATCATACTAGTTTAATGACCTGTGTATTAGACGAGTTTGTACAATATAAATAATATAGTTATATGATTTTTAAAAAACTTTATATTACTAATGAACCATGTTAGTAACAAATTTTATAGAAACAACTTTTTATTACCATATAATAGTTTACACAATTAACTTGAATTTATCACAAAAACAGGTCCATCTTAATTAGTAATACTGAAAATATCATAATAGTCGTCTATTACAAAGGTTGAATAATGAAAAGCATGTAATAAACAAATTTAGATATTATTAATATGAATGAAATTATGTATTACGTTACATATAACAATTTATAAATAATAATATTTTTTATTATTGTGTATCTTTTAAATATAACTTTTATTTAAAACAAAATTTTAAGTCCTCAATTCGTTTACAAAATTTATTATTTAAGTTGTTAATTTTCTTTTTATTGGTTAAAAAACCAATTTTATTGGTATGAAATAAATTAGATTTGTTTTTCTTACTAATAATTGTTATGCAAATTTAATTAATAAATAGTATTTGTAAAGTTATGATATAAGTTAAAAGTTTATATATGCTGAATTTCATTGTTAAGGTTAATTGATTACGTCACAAATGGGTATACAATAAAATTAATATATTTCTTAGCTCTATTAAATTGAAAACACATCATAATCAATATAACTATAAACCTTAATATTATCTCATCTATAAGACTTCAAAACGCTAAGTTCTTTTCATCTATCATTTTAAAACTGAGTTATTTAAAAAAAATTAGTCTTTTTGCGAGATAGTTAGTTACTCTTTTTTAGCTTTTAATTATATGTTAGAAAAAATCATATATTAATTTTATAGATAATCTCATATATTGATAACAATTTTTTTTATGTAATTTAAACTATTTTATTTTAAGATAGTTTAAAAAATTATAGATCATTGATATTAATTATTATATATTATTATTAATGAATTATCATAAATTAGAATTTAAATTAAATAATATCAATTTGTAATATCCCTGGGCATTAGTGGGTTGTATTTTATGCTTTAAGTGAGTTTTGTGCTGTTTTATGTTATACAACTTTAAATAGTATTTGTAGATAGCCCTTTTGTTTGTTTATCGGGTTAATTTGGCGGTGGGTTGATATCTGGCCTCCAAGTCTTTTCTTAGACCCCGTCACCTCCACGTTTCCACTCTTCGTCAGACAAATTGAAACCTAAATCACATTCATCAAATTCCTCAAAATCACAGAGGATTCATATTCATCACAACCATGAAGCAAGCAGGATCTATCTTCGTATATTCTTCTTTCAGCGGTGGTGTTGTGCGGGAGCCAGCCGTTGCTGGTAAACGAAAGTTTGGAGTTTGAACCAGTTCCATTATCGCTCAGGTAGCAAAATCGCAGGTTAGAAGCATCCTTGAAATTGAAGGTTTGATCGAGTTTATTGAAATCGTAGGTGTCATAATTTAAGGTTTGAACTTTGAACCAATTCCAAAGTGGCAGGTATGGTTGACACGATTCTTGAAATAGCAAGATTCAAAATCGTAGCTTTGTTCAAGTTTCTAGAGATCGAAGAGAGATGCATCAACAGGAAAGCAAGCTTCTTCATCGGATATAAATTATAAGGGTTTCGAAATCGTAGAGCCTGTTCATCCCAAGGTACATAAATGTTTTTTTACATAATCTAATTTGATGTTTCTGTAGTTTGATAAGCTTCATTCGTTTACATTTGTGTATGTCGTATGTATTCAAATTATAGAATAACTAGATTGATTACGATTTTGGTGTTTAGAGGCGGTGGTAAGTGATGGTTAGAACCATCGGAACCGGACCAAACCGACCCAGAACCGCTTTATTTTAAGAACCTAAACCGAGCCCTTTACTACATGTCCGGTTCGGGTATGTAACACGTTTAAGGGGTTGGTTCGTATACGATTTTTATAGAACTGAAAATCCAAACAATGGTTTTTGGGCTTGGGAATCTAGAACCGAAATAGATGTTAATGAATAATAATTTCATCTTTATCTGAATCTGATGGCAGACAAGTTCCAATGGCTTTTCTGAGCAAATCAAAGATGAATTTAACAAGAACTACATTGGTGGGAAAGCTGCTATAGTTATTGCCAATAGTTTGAATAAAGAATTCAGGTAATATAGGCTTCATTTAGTTACAATATTTGTTCTAGATTAATTACTTATTTATGGTTAAGCTTACAACCAGACCCAAGCTAAAGGAACAGATGCAGTATTGTGTGGATCATCCTGAAGAAATTAGCAAGGTTACAAAGTTCAAGGCCATGGTTTCAGAAGTCAAACGTGTGATGACGGAGAACATTGTTAAGGTAATTCCTTTTCGGGGTGTAGGTTATCGAGTTTCATTTTAAACTTCAAAAAATAAACAAATTAGAGTATGAATGGGAAAATTTTTGACCCAATTGTGAAACTAGGTCGACTTGGCTATTGTTTGTGGTAGAACGATTTATGGTTTTGTGCTTCTAAGAATAATACTTTGTGATATGTCTTATTATTTATTAAAAACTCTTATGTTCACTTTTAAAATAAGCAGTCCTAGGAATATATATTTAATAAAACCTTGCGCAAAGATGAGATTTTTTTTGTTCTTGGCAGGGCAATTGAGGTGCTCATGTGAACGTCTTTTCTTTCACATATCCTTTGGAGGTGAGGGGAGATGCTAAACCGTTTTTCAAAGCGCCTTTTCTATTCTCTCAGAGAGAAACAGATCCACAATGGTCATAAAACCTACACTACTAGAACAAAATAGTATTTTACTTTTTTTAGAACGACTACGTACTTGAATAAAACTAAAACCTCCTGACTAACAAAAAGCTAGACGGAAGAAAAAAAACAACAATTACATTCTTGAAACAAGAAAGATTTTAAAAAGTTGGTTACTTGACTTTGAACACATTTAAGTCAAAAGTTTTTTCTATTAGCGAGTTTGTAATGTATCAAACCTCATTGTGTGTCCCTGGTAATGGTCTAAAAATATGTGTGCGTGTATGAATAAGTGTTGCATCGCTGATTCAACTGTTTCGTGTTATTAGTTATTTTCGTTTTGGAATTGAGGATTGGCTTTGAACTGTTAATTTTGTTGTTATTAAATATTTATCATTATTTATATATTTATTTACACTTGGGCTTGGCCTATGCATTTCTTACAAGGCATGCGTTGTCTTTATTTGATGCATAGCATTATGTGTTCTGACTTATTTGTTTGTTTCCTCTTTTTTTCTTTCTCAAGGCTTAACAGATTTCGAGTAAAGTTAAAGGAAGCTTAACGCTAACGATTAGTTACACCGGACTTTCTTTTTAGACCTATATTAAAGTTATGCTCTACTAGGACTGGATCTAAGCCTGCCATATCGTTATATGACCAAGCAAAGACGCCTCGCAAGACCCCTGTACTTTTTATTATTATTGCCTTTCCTTATTTAATAAGGAAATCACTTCTTTACTAGAGAGAACTCGATTTGACGCTGTTATATTGTTTCATATAAGTTCCTGTTAAGATAAGCTGGTATATTACTTTTAAAAGCTTATAAATATACCATGTTTAAGTTTCAATGATAGTCTGAACTATTAGATTCGACTCTTGATTATTTATAGGGTTCATGTTATGAAACTGGTTTCTTTGGGATTTTACCTGTGTTAGGTGACTTTTATATGTCTAAGGGGTTGTTTGGTAACTTCTGAATGGTTAAGTGCTGAACCAGTAAGATGTCTGAACCATTAAGTGCTGAACCAGTAATAGGTCTGAACCGTTAAGTGTTGAACCAGTAATAGGTCTGAACCATTAAGAGCCAGTATACTGTTTAACCGTTTGGAGGCAAATGTTTGACCAATTAAGATTAGAGGTCTTAACCATTCAGACTCTATATAAAACTTAATCATTCAGAGGCAAATGTCTGAACCATTCAGACATATGCTCACGAAACAAACAGTCTGAACCATTAAGTGTTGAACC